>VVIT01000007.1:0-700198 GCA_009806525.1 Sanghuangporus sanghuang | reverse complement strand
AACAGACCGCAACTCTACTCCCATGCCCTCCCTACCTCTTTATTCTCGCGACGCTACCGATTCCCCAGTTTACGGACTTGACGGGATAATTCGGAACCTACAGCAGAGCGGAGCTGTTAGGCTATTTGAAGAAGATATAAACTCTCAGAGGTCCTCAGGTATTGAGAGCCTTCTCCGTCAGCAGGCGGAGCTAGACAAAAGCATAGCCGGTCTGCGTAGATTCTCCATGGCCTCTGGTAATCGCACGACGTCTAGAATGCAGTCGGACTCGTTGCAAAGTGACATATCGCTTTCGAACTTCCCAGAGCCGCCGACATTGGCCAGATCACTCAAGTCGGACGGTTCAGCATCATTGTTATCGACGGGCTTACGCCCCATTGACGAGGATGCTGCATCTGTTCCAGAGACTGAAATAGATCGGTCGAAGTCAATGGCTATCAGTGCAATAAGTGACAATAGTATGATTGTAGATGATGTGACCTTCCAACTTCTGCCCCCGCGGATGCCAGCAGTTGTCGCAGAACTGCCAGAGAGGGTCCAGAATCAATCTGTGCCAACCATCTCGCGGGATAGCTTGGACTCAGTTCTGCAGGATTTGAGTCCTGGCCGTGCCTTCCGTCTCGGTTCCCAAGGAACACAATACGACGTGACTTCGTTTATTGGCGGTAAGTACATTGAAAACTTCCATAGCAAGGCAGTGTCTGAATTCCTTTTCTGACAATACAGGCCTTACGACTCCTGCGCTAAGAGACTCTCCACAACTGACAGATATTTCCGAGCGAGATCCAGTATCGGACACAGACTCTGGCAATAATGATCCTGGAACCATCGCTGATGCTAAGCGTGTTCAGGTCATTGACAAGGGCCGACCATCCGAGGATAGCGTGCCCGACAGTGGAATAGGAGAGTCCTCGATGAATGTACCGGATTTTGTGCCGCTTCCACCGGCGGTGACTGTAATCGAGTCGCAACCCTCGTCGCAAGGTCAACCGCAAGGGAATCGGCCTCAATTGCTGACTGGTGGGAAGCCGCCTGCACCTGGCAGGGGTCGCGGTCTTCCAACAGGGCCACGTGGTCGACTGGATATTAGCAACCCAATCCGACGAAACTCCAGTGTTCTGAATGATCGTAATGCCTTCCAACGGCCCCGGCCTGCGCCGCTCGTCTTGCAGAACGCGAACGATAATCGACCGACAGCCCCGGATCCGCCTCGTAACGCTGGATACTTCTAGTCTCCGACGTAGCCGTCTATCGCAACGGCGCGTCTTCAGCATCTCTTCATCCAAGCCTTCATCCAAGTCGACTTGCTTTCTTTCGCTTTCTTCCTCCCGTTCCTTCCATTTCTGATTTGTGCACTTACTTAAATCGCTTTCTTCGCTGTTGCTAACTCCCGTTTGTTATTTCTTCGATCTTCGACTTTCAAACCTTCCTGCTTCTCGTCTCTGGCTTAATTGGATGGAGGACGAATAAACCGAGTGTAATAGTAAAGCCGTTTTTTTATTATTGATTATTTCTTACACGGACTGTGTCCACTTATCTTGGATATCTGTAGAATTAGGAAATATAGCAATGATCTGTTAGATTTGCGTTAGGGTACCTTTAGAAGGCCTGAAAGGGAAATGAAAAGATCATCGGTCGATCACTTTGCGTAAGCAGGCTGCGTGGATGATGTCAGGGCGGTGTTTCTCACTCCTCACATTTGCAGCACCGCCTCCTGCTAGCAGACAAGTCACGATGAGGAGAACGGCCCCGCCGTCTCTTGCATAGACACTCCCATGGCTTCCTCGTTTCCGGACTACTATGAGCTTCTCGGCGTGCAGCCAGCGGCGACACAGGATGAGATTCGCCAGGCATATAAGAGGGAGAGTCTCAAATCGCACCCAGACAGGCTTGCTGGTGCACCACCTGCAGAGGTGAAGCGTGCAACGGAGAGGTTCCAGGTTAGTCCTCTTCTTTCAGCGAAGTGCTGTTAGCTGAACTATAACGTTGAATCAAAAACAGGCGGTTGCAGACGCGTACTACGTCCTATCAGACGCGACACGACGACGCGAGTATGACTCCTTGCGGGCATCGCGCGGTTTCGACGAGCGCACCACAGACCCAAGTGCCTCCGCGAACTTCTTCGCCAACTTCGCGAACATGTTTTCTGGTGCTAGTGCGGGAAGCTCTGGACAAGGTGCACCCCAGCGTCCAGATGCCGAGGGCGTTTTCGGCGACGTTTTCGAAGAGGTACGCTTCTTTATATTTCTCTAATTTTTCTCAAGCTGACGCGTTAATTATTGCGCAACTGAAACCGTTCTGCGTAAATTTAAATTAGCTTCTTCGTCCCGAAGTCGAACGCGTTGCTCCCTTCTGGGCATGGCTAGGTGCAGCATGCGGAGGCGGAATCGGATTCATTGTCGCCAATATCCCCGGTCTCCTCGTAGGTGCGATCGCAGGCAATCGCCTCGGTGCGATTCGCGACGCGAAGGGGAAGAGCGTCGCCGCCGTATTTTCGCAGCTTGGTGGAAACCAGAAGGCCGAGGTCAGTTTTAAATAAACTGCTTTTGCCTTGTATATGAAATTGACGAATTCCCGTTCTACATTTAGATCTTGCGTGCTCTTGCTATGAAAGTTCTTGGTACCGCAGCCTCCAATTTCTAGTTTGGGGATCGGCATCTTCGTTCTATATTGTTCTAATTTCCTAGTTTAATTACAGTATTTTGTCCTGCAGTCCACTGCAACCACCCTATGTCAACTCGTATCCCGTTTTTGCTTGTCTTGGACCGTTCACGATACATCCCCGAGCATCCATTTTATAGCGACATCAATACATGGATCTAACTATTGCACGAGCTGTTTTAAGTTACAAAAATATAGATTGCTTTTTGGTACGGAAACGTAATGATGCTTGGTTGACTGGTATTGCATGCGACAGAGTGAAGCAAACGAAAAAATAAATATGGTTAAGATTGAGAGAAGGCCCTCCGCGCAATATTTTCGATGGTTTTGTGCTCTCCGTTGGAAAAACAATATAATGATCTCCGCATACTGACGAATGTAAAGAGTGAAGAGAGAAAAGGCATAGAGATGAACCAATCATCCCGACAAAAAAATGCAAATTAAGACCACCGACAGTTATTACCATCAATTTTTTGATCCCGAGCAGTGATAATTTAGTCTCCTCGACAATGTGGCCCAGCTTGGGTTGAACAGCGACTGCTTGACAGAGTGAATGAAACTCAAAGCACCCTAATCCCATAAGCTGCCAGCCTCGCCGTCATTCATAACGAGAGCATCCTGAGTCTCTCGCAGAGGTTCGTAATCGCTCACGCTTCCAGCACCACTAGCAAGCGCCAAACTTAAAGCTTCCACGGCTTTCTCCGTACGTTTTGACATGCGATTTGAGAATGGGTCAATGGAATCACTGGAGCCACTTTCCGCACTTCCCAGCAGGCCTGGACGGACAGGAGATGCTGAAAGTGCATTTCCATATCCTGCTGCGAATGAAACAGGAGACAGAGCATTAGCACCGAGAGATAGATGCGATGAGTTGTTTGAGGTTGAGAAAGAGAATGATAACGACGGCGGGCTATGCTTCGCTGTGGACAGAGGCTTTGATCGGAAACGGAGAGCGCGTCTACTGTGCATTCGATCGGCAACACTACCACTGGAGCTTGGAATTCCTTCCTCGTCATCTGATGAGTCTGAGTATCCCGATGCTGACGGTGACGAGCTACGCTCCCGACTGCGAAGAGGGATCGGGAACGGCAGTGAACGGGTTTGAGCACCAGAGCTGGCGTCTTGATAGCTCAGGGCGCTGAGCGATACGGCACGCTTCTTAGAAGGCGACCAAGCTTGGAATTCGTCCGAGCCCGCTACACAGCTGGAACGGATCTCCACGTCGGATATTCCGTCCTCGGAATCGCTTGCTTTCCCACGATTCGTGCTCATGTTTGCTCGGTGTATGCTGCGTTGCCGAGCCGATAAGGGCGATGGCCGCTTTCGACCTCGCTTGTAGTGTGCTTGCTTGTACCCAGACCCATCGAAGTGCGACGGTAATGTATTACTACGAGAGGGATATCCGGTTCTATGCGCTTCAAGTTCACGCATACGTCGGACGAAGCCTTCGCCTGCCTCTGAGACAGTCTTCCGTAGCTCGTCAAAGGCATCAGAGTGCATCTGCTCAAGGCCATCCACGCGTTGATCATGAACATCCGAACCAGAGAATAAGCCACCACGCGAAGCGGACGATGCCTGCGTCTGCTTCGCATTCGGAGACGACGCCTTGGATGGGAAGAATTGGAACGCATCCGACGTCGTTGCGAAGCGCGGATGGGGTGTTGAAGGTGCGGACATCGATAAGGAACTAGACAAGGATTCTGCAACGGGTGAGCTGGGCATTGGCTCGTCGCAGGACTCCATATCGGCGTCCTCTGAGGGGCTCTACATAACGAGGTACATAAAAGGCGAGGTTAGGCGCTGGGGTATGGAAATGCGAAACGCGACATACCTCAGGATCACGCCTGGCTCTCTTACCTCGCCTCCACGCCTCTACGTCCCATTTCTCGGGTGGCTGGGCGGCAAGCACGGAGGCATGAGAAAAGGGAGATTTGGAAGGAACTGCAGAGACACTGCATCCCTGCCTTCCGATCAAGAATGGTGTGCGAACAGCATGGATGCGATGGTTGTCAGATCTTGTCACCGGTGAGGAGGAGGGAGAGGAGAGAGAAGTGTGAGATCTTGAGCGGCGGTGGGAGGAACGGAAAGGCGATGAGGACATAGGCACCGATGAAAGGATGAAGGAGAGACGGCGGCGTCGACGGTGGTGACGACGACAGTGATACGTAGAAGTCAACGACGTCTCTCAGCGAGGGAACGAACGCAGGAGATCGAGGAGCAGATGAAAGCGAAGGCGTGAGGGAGGGTGGTGGAGGGATAATCATAAATATGAATATTTATAGCTGAATTCCGATGTATCGTCAGTACATGGTGTCCGGGGTCAAGCCCTCCCAGTTCCGGTTCCAGTTCCAGTTCCACTTGCTTTGCCGTCTCGACTCGACTTTCCATTCAACGAGCGCTCTTTTGGCCTCTTTTTTGCTCCCCACTTTGCGTCAGATGTCGAGTTCATCTTCTATCCCACTCCAAGCAAAGAAAACAAATATGTTTTCGTGAAGAGCGGTAGAGATCTCGTGCTCCGACGATAGCCGCATTTGGAACTGATGTCATAGCTGAATACATCCCGCAAACGTAATCCTACGCTATAGCTATGCTATCATTCATTCTCAGCCAGTAGTACTAGTAGTGTCAGCTGGCCGCATCCTGTCCTTCCAGTTCTTGCAGAGGAGATTGGTGCTCACTGTTTGTTTGATGTCTCAAATGATGTGCTACTACGTCCAGCTTTCGGATCTGATATTATCGCGAGGCTTGGCTGGCCCCGCATTTCCTACACTACACAGGCGCTCGCTCGATGCTCGATGCTCTCGAAGACTTGGGACACTAGTACTAGTACTTTGCGCGGCGCGGCTGAAACAGACCTGAACGTTTAGCGGCTCCGACTTCGGAGGCACTATGTAACAGATGGTAGTCTACTTTGTGTTAAAATTCTCGCGTGTCTCGCCTATGATGAGAATGGTGCGTCACGAGTCTGGGTCCCCTCGGCGGACTGCGAACACCCCTAATGGCTTGGCTTCTTAAAACTGTCCATCCGTCTATCAATTGCAATCCAAATCCAAATACGATCTTCGCCGGACCATCTCATTTCCCAACCACTTCGAACGTCTTGTTCACTTTCCGGATACGTTTATAGAAGATCACTATCACTGGTATATACAGGCGATAGAGGCACACTTCGATCCTTCTCTCCGAAACCCCGTTCATCTGATACTTCCAAGAAAAGTAATAGTTCAAGCTATCGATCTCCTCAATCATTACTCTATCGGCTTGTTCATACGCTCTCTCGTATACCTCCTCTTCCAGCTTCTATTCTTCCTTTCTCGGGGCGCTCCAGGAACTTTCAAATCAGTATTGAACGTGTCTTGCATTGGCCGATAAGATGAGCATCTCCCGCATCATCCATTTATACTTGGCAAAGGAATTGAGATTAAGAAGCACCCATAAGCGCCCTTGTCTTGTCCTATTCTGTCGCGGCTTACTCGAATATATATCTCCCGGGTGGGAAGCTCATATCAAGTACACGAACTTTCGCTGCTCGGCCGATGTATTACAGTCAAGTGATTTGGTCATAGAAATATTATTATTATCGAAGGTAAGTTATAGCAGGCCTCGCCATTGAGGCATTGTTTATGTAAGTTATTCGGAAGAACGCAGTATTGACGAACAAAACCGTCGCAGATTACATATGAATGGTAACAATGATAGTGAAAATGAGGCATTAATTTGTTTGCCAGTATCTACTTATACGACAGTGGGTGCCTTTCGTCAGTAGTGTTTATGATGATTTGTTCATGTCTGTTTTGGTCTTTTTCAACTATTCCAGATAAATTTGACAAATTCTCTCAGTGACAGGTGGGGTTGGAAAAAATCATGCTTACCTTCTCCAAGAAATTCTCGCAAGTCCGGACGAGATGCAGATCGAATTTCTTGAATCCTTCTCTGGTCGACTGAGTTCCATCCGCACCATTGGCCCCGTCGTCGCCATCCAAATTTTCGTCTTTGGCGGCGTTTACAAGTCTTTCAAGCGAGGCGTAGAGACTGATGGTCAGCGGGGAATCTAACAAGAAACGCACTGAATATCGAAAAGATTCCGCGAAGTTTGAAACCCCGGAAAGTCAGCATTCCAACGCTTTGATCTACAATAAATGAGTAAAGGCCGGACCTACGATAATATCGCCACGCTTCAGCACGGCTTCGAGTGCAGTACAGATTCTCTCCGCCGCGTTCGCAAATTTCTCCATTCCATTTCCCGAGAATGACTCGGGAAATGGGTCATCAAATTCCGGGACAACATTTCCTTCTTGCAAAAAGAGTTCGCCGCGATCTTCCTCGAGGTGTCCGTTTACGAGGAGAAGCAGTATATCTCGAAGGTAGTCCCACGCCTCGGTCACCAACAAGATATCCATAGTCTTTTTGACCGTAAGTGAGACGTACGAAGCGAACGCAGCTGAGGAATTTGATAATCGATATTATTTGGAAAGTAAGTTTTTTGTAGGGCATTTGATACTTCATAGCATGGCAAAAAGACTGACTAGCTAGCCCCAAATCACCGCAAGTTACATCAAGCACAAGATTAAACGCCTCTTCATCGTCCCATGTCTTGTGAAGCTTCACAGCTGGCGATCCTTCGCTGCTCTTCGGTGGTATACTCATCGTATCCTTCCCGTTCCGATCTCCGCCGCACCTAGCTGTCTGACATTGCACATATGCATGTCCAAGACAGTTCAATAGAGCTGTCCTTAAGGCCAAGGTACCGATACGTTTTGAGAGAAACTTGACGAGATCGGAAAGCAGCTGGAATGTCGTCACGGGAATACATCTGGTCGCATTGTGCTTGTAAAATAGAGATATCAATTCCAGGAGAGCAACAAGTCCGCCGGCAACACCTGGGTCGAGCAAGAAACGGCCAGTGATATCCGCAGTGATCATACTGAACAATATTTTCAGGCTTAAACTATAGCAGAAGCATGTGATAGACTTGCCGTGAGGCCTTTGCAATGGCTGCTGGTGTGTTAGAATCAAATCTGAATTATTAACAAGGCAAGTGACTTACTGCTCGCGAGCTTGGAAAAGAAAGGTACGTTCTTCTGGAGCGAAAGGAGAACCTTCTCCGTTATTTCTGGTTTCAAAGCGTTCAAGCCGCGGACTACCTCGCTTTTGACTGCAACCATTCGACTTAGTAATTCCGGTGATCGTTTCAAGTGACTCCCACCTTTTGACGCCCCGGAGTCATTATTCTCTCCCAACTCAGCAAAGAACAAAATTAATCGTTCAGCAACAAGAGATATGTCGTCGGATGACAGCATATCACCACACGCCTCAATGAGTTCAGCAATGCACCATGTTGTTCGATAGAGCCGCATACAGTTCAGTCTGTTTTCGGAGATGAATTTTCTGTCGTTCTCGTTGCAAACCTGGTGCTAGAGCGTCAAGTCAGTAGGAGCCCGTAGAAAGCTTAGAAATCACTTACAAAGAGCGCAATCAATGATGAGCGCGGGTTCATCCTCAAGACCGCTCTGAGAAATTGCGATGCTCCGAATGAAAGAAAAAAAGTATCTCTCTCGTCCCGCACGCGACCTTTGTCCCACAGTCTCATGGGCAATGATTTTTCAAAATGACATAGCCAATTCTTTGTCTACCATTTTGGTGAGCAGAAATTCACCATTGTAAATGGATGAGATTACCATCGATACCACGGTATCAAAGCCGATAACTCTGGGGTCATCCCATTTCTCCCACGCCCAAGGAACCGTGTTACCCCAGTGCAGAAGAATAGTCTGCGCATCATCAAGATTATCCAAAGCCCAAGGATTTTGAGAGTGCTCCAAACTAGGCGGGAAAATATATTGCAGGAGTTCAAGTGAGCAGGCCAATGTATGCGGCTGGAACGGTTCCAAATTTTGGCCTTTGTGGCGCTGAGAAGCAGCTTGTGCAGACTAGGTGGAATGAATGAATGAAATGTGCATTCTTGGATGCTGTGCAAACATCACTCACGGAATACAAGACGATCGCCATTGCATAAGTAATCCTTAGCGGGACAAAAGTGAGACCACCCTCAGGCAAATCTAATGCCCTCGCCTGAACGACAAATTCTTCCAGGAGAGGCTGCAAGCATTCAGTGATGTATCCTGGGTTGGAGCTTTGTTCTGTAAATCGACAGGTAATCAGAACATGAAATTCGGTATTCTTACTCAGCTCCTGCCCATGGATCACGATTCTCGAGATCCGACCTCAGTACGAAAGATGCAAATAGCAAGCATAAAGCTAGTCGTTTTGAAGCAGGGGAAGTGTACTCGGAACGCAAGAGCCCTGAGAGTTGTAGCCACGTATCTAGATGAACGCATTAATTTGCCAATGAGATCCATCCAGTCCAGTAGATTGTAAGTCCTCACGTGGCAGCTGTGACGCGATTCGTAGGTCGTTTTCTTCTTTGTGATTGGAGATTACAGGTAGATCATCTCGTTTCTTGGAATTTCGCCTACAGCCTGCTATGCACGAGACGTAATCCCAGCATCGAGCAAAAATACGGTCAACCGAGCAGAATACCATGTCACCATGACAATCTATAGAGGCGCTTTGAAGCAGCTGGCTGCGAATGTCGAGTAGAATACTCAGGAAAGCAGCATCAACTGAGCAGAACCACTATAGTGTCAGTGCACAGAAGTCGGACCAGGATGAGCTTACAAAGGCAGATGATACAGTCAATGTAGTTTTGCTCTTCACATTCATTAACTAGAAATCCGGTAGTCTCTGCCTCAAGGAAGAGGAGAATATCGTTGAAACACGCATCCAGTTCTTGAGCAACAGCTTCATCCTGCATGTAGACGTCAATTATCCGCAAGGAAAAGACAGACGGAGACCGACTCGAAGAAAACCCTTTGCTTCATCACCAATCATGCGCAGCCTATTAACAGCTAAGATAGCATTCCTCGAAATACTTTCAACGGTTCTGGTGAGATCTTCCGATGAAGTAGCTTTGGTATTGTCAAAAACAGCTGAGCTGATAGTTTCAATAGGTCCGTAAATCGGACCAGATGCAGATGCAGCCAAATCATCGGAACTATAGTCGGTAATACTCTCCTGTGACATAGCCAGCTATGGCTTCAGACGCGGCGGATGTGGGGTTTTGGAGAGACGCTCAGACGTGTAGGCTACTGGTCCGGGCTTGACGATCGATCGCGACTGCATGTGTACGCGGTCACGAGACTGCGCATCAAAAGCACAGCCACGATCAAGTCGTCATAAGGCGTGATGGATGATTTGACCCCAAGCCAGTACTTTCATTCTTGATATTTCTTCTTGTATATGATCTCCAAAACATAGCATCATGTCTGGTTTGATTCCTAGAGGCGAGAAATCACTTTCGCTTCATAGGATCCCAGTATAAATGAGTTGGTTTCCTACAGATTTCCGTCCGACCTCGGCAAGCATTCCTCCGGAGCATTGTAACTTCAGGATGACTCTTCCGAAAGGCTCGAATTTGCCCGTTAGCATACATCCTCTAGTGAGCAGGCGCATTGAGCAGATTTATGGTGCGAGAACTCATCGGATTACTTTCGGACGTGTAGAATCCCGTGCAATTTGTTCTGCGCGGAGCTATCATCTATCCCAATAAGCTTGCTCTGGCTCACCCGGATGTTGAAAATCCGATTGCTTTTACGTATTCTGTATGGTAAGCGTATCTCTTGGAAAGGTACCTGCTTTACATAAATCACATCGAGAATGCCCAGGGCACAAAGAATACAAAATCTTGCGTATGCTTTGATTTGGTCCGGAATCAAACCGGGAGAGAGAGTGGCCATAGTAGCACCTAATACGTAAGCTTATTTTTATCATTAAACCTTTCAAATAATATCACATCACTTTCAGTCCAATGATGGCAGGTGAGCATATTTACTCAATACAAAGAGCCGTATAATGACCGAGTCGCAGATGCGCTGCAGGGTGTGCTTGCCGCTCGCGCGATACTGGTACCGATAAACATCAGACTGACAAAGAACGAAGTCACTTACATACTTGAGCATTCCGGAACGAAGCTGATACTTGTCGATCATGAATTTGTTCATCTCGCGAGCGATGCGAAAGTCCCAGTCATTGTTTGCAAGGATACTGGAAGGTTTGGCTGTCCCTATGAAGAGTTTCTATCAAAGGGCCGTCAGCATAGTAACGAAAGGGGTTGGCCCGGTCTCGAGATGGAACTAGATGAGAATGCGGGAGCGCTACTCTGCTACACGTAAGCTACTTTGCATATCCCGAGGGCAAACCCGTTGAGCCCGTTTACTACTCTAGGTCTGGCACCACAGGAAGGCCGAAAGGGGCTCTGCTTACGTTGAGAGGTGATGCTTGAGTGGATACATGATCAACTCCACTTAAGGTAATAATTCGTTGCAGGCTTATATCTGGGTGCAGTTGGAAATGCTTATGAAGCAAGGTTGGCCTCAGTGTAAATGACGTCTTGCATTTGAACGAATTCTTCCTCGATAGGATGACACCTGATTCGGTCTATCTGTGGTATATCTAATGACGGATCATCATGGCCAGGGACGAATAGCTAAGCAGATATTCAGGGTTCTACCGATGTTTCACGTCGCTGGCTGGACTTTCCCGTGGGTCATTACTTTCTCGTTCGCCGCCCAGGTCCGTTGCGTCTTGTATGCGAATTTCAGTCTTTGCTCAAGTATATATCTTACTTCAGATTACTCAACGCGCTGTATCAATTCCTCATATCTGGAGGCATTTGCGACATTCTGGCGTTACACACTATTGCGGAGCACCAACTGTCCAGGTATTGGACTCTAATTGCTGATTTCATGCAGTCCTTGATAGCTTACGTGCGCTTGATGAATCAGATCGGCATTATAACTCATCCAGACGCGGTGAAGCTAGAGAAACCCGTAAATACAATAGCCGGAGGCTCTGCTCCGACGGCGCATCTGATTGGCGAGCTTGAGAAGAAGAATATTCGTATTGTTCACCTATACGGATTAACGTGAGTCTCGTCTAACATCAATAAGAATCACTCTTATTGTGTTTTTTCTAGGGAGGTATGAGACTTCATGCATTTCAAGGGAGCTTCCGAGCTCAGCAACATGTACTAGACCTATGGGCCTCTCACTCGCAACTACGAGCAACCGGCCTGGAAAGATCTATCTCTTGAGGAACGGGCGAAATTCATGGCTCGACAAGGTCACGCCTTCTCTACTGCTCAAGAAATTCGAGTCGTCTACCAAGACGATAAAGAGGAACTTACGGATGTACCTGCCGACGGTAAGACAGTCGGAGAGGTTGTGGCTCGGGGTAACACAGTTATGAAAGAGGTGTGACGAGCATAAGCTACTATATGCGTTTTTATTGACTGGTTTATCCTGAGTACTTTCGTGATCCCGACGCCACAAAGAAGGCTTTCAGAGGTGGATATTTTAGTACTGGCGATCTTGCTGTACTACACGAGGACGGCAGCATTTCAATCCAGGATAGAAGCAAGGACATCATCATATCAGGTGGCGAGGTAATGTATCTGTAGCATAACCGGATAGCGAACTACTATAGCTGACGTGGGTGATAAAGAACGCTTCAAGTCTAGCAATTGAACAAGGTCGGTTGTTCATTGTTGATATGCCAGTTAAGTTTATTGAAACATGGTATGCAGAACTGGCCGAGCATCCAGCCGTCCATGAGGTCGCGGTGGTGGCCAGGCCGCACCCTAAGTGGGGCGAACGTCCGATGGCGTTCGTTATTCTCACACCGGCAGCGGAAAAGGAATATGCGGGAAGGCACAAAGAGTTCGAAAGAGATCTGAAGGCGTTCGTGAAGACACGCCTTCCAGGATTCGCGCGACCGGAATGGGTGCAAGTGGTGGACGAGCTTCCTGTATGTCTGCGTACAGTGTGCTTGAGCGAAGCAATGCTTACTCTTGGATAGAAAACTTCGACAGGCAAAATCATGAAGACGGCCCTCCGCGGCTTCGTTGCCAGGTTATGAGGCACACAAAGACGGCCCTCCGCGGCTTCGTTGCCAGGTTATGAGGCACACAAACAGTACTATTAAGTGTCGGGAAGGATGTACTTGTAGCTTCGACGAATTTGAAAGCAAATAAAATGGGTTAGGTAGACTAGCGGAAGGACTCGGATAGTGGCTTGCGGTGAAAACCTGGACTAGTATGGGAATTTCAAAAGCGTGTGATTGACGTGATTGACGAATGATCATGGGGCATTGACTATACCACACAGCCACAATTCGACTTGATCATGGGGCATCATATAAAAAGACTAATGGTTTACCTCGGTCGCATCCTCGTCTTCTCGACGTCCACTTTTGTCGCTTGCATAGCATGTCCATCTTGACTCCTCATGGTGAGCGAAGCCTTCGTCTTTTTCGTAGCGCCGATTCTAAATTTCAATCTAGGATTTCGACCGACTCCTGCAAGTATACCTCCGGAGCATTGTTGCTTCAGAATGAAGCTTCCCGAAGGAACAAAGCTGCCCGTTAACTTCCATCCTCTGGTAAGCGATTGAGTTGAAGATTGAAAGCTCCATTAATATGTAGTACTGGTTCCTCGCTTCCAGAACCCTTTGCAATTTGTTCTCAGAGGAGCTACGATCTATCCTCATAAGCTTGCTTTGGCACATCCGGATGTAGAGAAGCCCGTTGCATATACCTACTCAGTGTGGTATGCCAATAAACTTTCTTTTTTTGCTCGTACGTATAAGCTGAATAAACCCAGGGCGCAACGAATCCAGAATCTCGCGTATGCTTTCATCTGGTCTGGAATCAAACCTGGTGATAGAGTCGCAATAATATCGCCTAATACGTAAATTTCCTTTGTACTTTTATGAAGACATATGGTATTGATTATTGGTCTGTTAAGGCCAATGATGGCAGGTAATAGCGGTTTTCAATTTGTTAGTAACTATAAATTGACTAGCTTCCAGAGGCATTGCAGGCAGTCTTAGCTGCCCGTGCACTTCTCACGCCGATCAATACCAGATTGACTGAGGGCGAGGTCAACTACATACTTGAGCATTCCGGAGCGAAGCTGATACTCGTTGATCACGAGTACATTCATTTTACCAAAGATGCCAAAGTCCCCGTCATAGTCAGCAAGGATACTGGAAGATTCGGGTGCCCTTATGAGGGATTTTTGACAAAGGGTAGACAGCACAGTAACGAGAAAGGCTGGCCCGGGTTGGAGATGGAAGTTGACGAAGATGCAGGAGCGATGCTCTGTTATACGTGAGTCGGTTTTAAAAAAACTTCTCAGTCTCATCGCCCGTAGAAATTGACCGGTACTGTCTAGTTCAGGCACTACTGGAAGGCCGAAGGGAGTTCTCACAACTTTAAGAGGTGAAATGGTTACGATGCTACAAATCCTAAATGCTGTTCTAAGCTCTAATACGTGCAGGGACATACCTGGCCGCTGTAGCGAATGCGTACGAAGCTAGGTAGGCTCTAGATCCTCGAACTTGCCTTGCCTTTTTCTTAAATTTCTTCGTCCGCAGAATGACTCCTGAGACCGTTTACTTGTGGTAAGTAGAATCGCGCAAACTTGTAGCATTCATCAAGCTAATCCAGCTATTTTTATAGGATCTTGCCCATGTTTCATGCTGCTGGATGGACGTTTCCATGGTCCATAACCTTCTCATTTGCCACCCAGGTCTAGTGGCATCTCGAGAATGTCTTCGCTGATCAAAGTTCCTGACAAACTTACAGATCACTCAACGTTCCGTCTCGAATCCTCAGATTTGGTGGCATTTTCTGAACTCAGGAGTGTCGCATTATTGTGGCGCACCTACAGTCCAGGTATCGTATTCGTGACCGTATATCTATCTGCTCCTTACAACGAGTTTGAATACCGGTGATTAGCTCGGCATCGTAACACATCCGGACGCAAGGGTACTAGAGAGGCCCGTGAATGCTATCGTCGCTGGCTCAGCTCCCACTGCGCATCTCATCGGTGAACTCGAGAAGAAGAACATTCATGTTGTTCATGTCTACGGTCTAACGTAAGCTTAGTTTGTTCTGCCTTGAAATTTATGGACTAATAATAATATAGGGAGGTATGGAGATTCATTTCGAAGCTGCAAGAAACTCACGCAGAATATAGACGTATGGTCCTTTCACCCGAGGTTACGCTCAGCCTTTTTGGAAAGACATCTCTCTTGAGGCACGAGCAAAGTTTATGGCACGGCAAGGCCATGCCTTTGCAACTGCACAGGATGTGCGAGTTGTCTATGAAAATGATAATGATGAGCTCACAGACGTGCCCGCAGACGGCAAGACAGTCGGTGAAGTCGTGACCAGGGGTAATATCGTTATGAAGGAGGTGAGCGAATATCACATGCCCATGAAAAATGAGCAGTTAGGTAAAATATTCCCGACACTCAACAGTATTTCCGAGATCCAGAGGCGACCAAGAAAGCCTTCCGTGGTGGCTATTTTGCATCTGGAGACCTTGCAGTTATGCATGAAGACGGGAGCATCGCTATCCAGGACCGGAGCAAGGATATCATCATTTCAGGAGGCGAAGTCCGTTAATTTCTTGTCATTTACTAAGCCAAGTCCAACTGACCCACGTGAATCAAGAACGCTTCGAGCCTGGCAATTGAACAAGGTCAGTTGGGTCCTTCACGTGCATGCATTTGTGAATCAACAAGTTATTGACTATGAACAACAGAACTGGCAGAGCATCCGGCTGTGCATGAGGTTGCAGTTGTGGCAAGACCTCACCCTAAATGGGGAGAGCGCCCGATGGCTTTCGTGATTCTTACTCCAGCGGCCGAAAAGGAGTATGCGGGACGACATCATGATTTCGAAACAGATCTGAAGAAGTTCGCGAAGGCGCGTCTTCCTGGATTTGCCTGCCCTGAATGGGTGCGAATATTAGATGAACTACCGGTGCGTCCTTGATTACCTTAACTGCGTTCAGTTAGAGTCAGACCTTATCTTCTTTTATCCAGAAAACATCAACAGGCAAAATCATGAAGACAGCCTTGCGCGGAATTGTCGCCAAATTATGAATAGTATAAAGTATCTCGACAAGAAAATAACATTGTAAAGGCTACATATTTCTTCTCTAATATTACGAGGGGGTATATGCCTACAAGATATAGATGATATTGTATTGAATGGTGCATGTCAGAGGAAAGAAAGAATGCCCTAGTTCATGTAGAAAAAGGACAAAGTCGAAGAATGCGGAATGAACCGTTACTTCGTTCGCAAAAGTACACAGTTTCGTCAACACGCCCCAAATATAAAAGTTCCTCATGTTGACGTCCTTCATAATCATCGGCATTACCAAGAGCGGAATCATTCTTTGCTGATGAAGATTTTCCTAGACCAAGACCTTGTTTCTTACCAGTTGATGCCGCAGACAAAGATTTGTCTGAGGAAATTGGACCAACGGCAAAGGCAGAGAGGGGTGAACCAACTCGCCATACGAACGGACCACGTCTACTAATCGCAGATGGATGCGGCTTGAAGTTCGGGAGAATAGGTCGCGAGAAGTCGCCTGGAATTGTAAGGGCGTCCACAACGTCAGTCACTTCCAACCCACCCTGTCTGACGGCAGCTACGACAGTAGTCTTCCCGACATCGAACGGCTCTAGACGCTTGACATCCCCGAGCCTATTTCCATAGACCGAAAAGTCCTCTTCCTCATCAATACTCCAATGCAGGCGACCTCGTAAGACGGAACGTCCACGAGCGTCGACAACACTAGTGCTATGACCTCCACGACTCGTGAAGAAGAGTGCGGGTGGACCATATCGTCGATCTTGTGTTAGCAAAGATATGGGATCGAGCAAGGGCTTGACTGGCTCGGCCGGCAGACTAAAACTCTTCAGCGGCGGAAGTGGAGGTCGAAATGGGTGTGTAGGATCGACACTTTGAGACCTCAAGTCTTTCAAAAGGATATAGTCCTGGTCTTCTTCCCGACGAACGGGCAAATCAGGAGGCAGGAGGCCATCCTTATACCATGTTTGCATTAGCGAGGCTTTCCATGGACCTGACAAAGACTATCAGGAAAGCAGCATCAACATATTGTTATATACATACCCTGCACAACACCTTTCGGATCACGATAGTACCATTTAGAGGGTGGAAGAGAAGGTGGTATAGGCAGGCCAGGAGGACTAAATTGAACATTTGCCAAATCGAGGTTGTTTACACCATCGGGCTCTGGCTCATGCTGCGCTCGATATTCCAAAAACGATTGGTATGTTGGAGGTATGACACATTCATCTGCAATGGTTGCAAGAGGAAATCGAGGAGCAAATGACAATTGCTGAAACGTAGTGTACGGTGCCGATTGAGCGGTGGCCAGGGCGGCCAACTCCTCTGACTGTGGTGTGTTCGCAGGCGCTTGTTGTGTCGACTCAGAGCCGACAAGATTTGATTCAGAGGCTTGCCTGCTTATCGCTGGAGGCGTGCTCATAGTTTCATCTAGGGTCTGAGATGTCACAGAAGTAGTCAAAGTGACTCCAACGCTGACATTCGCGTCCGTCGAATCTCCTTCACCCAGGGTAGGTGCATTGGCTTCGGTGCTAGCAAGTTCATCCGTTCTGTTTTCGCGGGCACGACGACGAGCCGCACGCCTTGCGGCCCGGCCTACTCTGACTTCACGCACCCTCACAGTCGCCGGCTCCAATCCAAAAACATTCTGCGCGAAAACTAGGAAGACTTCCACAAGATCATCGCCCTGTAGTTGAAGCTCCAGAGAACGAGGAGAATCTGGTAGGATGAAAGTCCGCGACAAACCAAGTGTTGTCCTGTACGTTCCGGCAAAAAGCTCAACCTTCTCACCATTTTCACCACAAAGTATTGCCAGAAAGCTGTAATAGATGACAAGATCAGATTCCCGCAAGTAACTGATGCATTGCAGCAAACGTACCTCTTCTTTGCGGTCTCAACAGCTTTTATCATGACTGCGCCTTTAGTCCCAGGCAACTTCACATATTCAAGCTTTGGAGCCGACGGCAAAGGTGCAGGATTTCCTCTCTTCGTCGATTCGCTAGCGAGTGATCTACCCGCAGGGCTAGGCTGATCATCCGAGCGTCGTGACTGGAATGCACTGGTGATAATCCGGGGAAGGAACCTATGGTGCGATAGCGTACTGGGGGCAGATGGGGAAGGTGACGGAGCCGGTGGCAGAGACCTAGACGTACTTGGACGTGAAAAAGAAGATATTGAGCCATGTCCACGCAGTGAATTGTGCCGCAATAACGGAGCAGCTTCAGCTGAATTGATACGCGTCAAAGTATTCGGCGGTCGGTCGTTGTCTTGTTGGGCGGCCGTTCGAGGTCGAATCGGAGCAGCATCGGATCGAACACCAGTACGCATAGACTCACTGGTGGTCGAATTCGAGAAAACTCCATCCAGTACAGACCATCGCCGACGTGCTCGTCGGGACACTTGATTAGTAATCGTCTCTCCTTCTCCGTGAGTCTCAGATGCAGTCTCACGAGGACTCTGCGGCTCTTGCGGGTATTGTGGCGTGATAAATATAGCCTCCTGAGGTCTCTGAGATCCAGGTGGAGGCAGATCTGGCAGTCGGCTCTCCATAAGCGCCTGAGCAAAGCTGATTGGTTCGCCATCACCATCACCATCCTCATCATCTTCGTCACCATCTGCATCGGATGCGGCGGCTCTCGATAGATTTTCTTCGGGCGGCGTAGCTGACAATGCTTGCCGTAAAGTCCAGACTGACGGCGTTGGCGATGGCGGAGGTCGTGCGCCATTACTGGTCGCGGTCGCTGTCCGAGATAGAGCAACGTCTAGTTGAGCTGGTCGTCCTCGCCGAGTCACGGTCGGAGACGTAGATACCTGTGAATGCCGCCGAGACTCAGCTAACCTTGGAATATCCAAAGGGGTAGGTGTTTGGGCTGCGTCCGGAGTCCGTCCAGAATGGCCATTAGATGAGTTTCCGGCGCCCATGGAACTTGTTCTTTCATCAAGAGCGGCGCTTCCACTCGGACCGGCAGTTGCCATATTAATAGCTTCATCGTCGCTGGAATGATGTTCCCAATCACCCTTCTCGTCGTCACGTGGAGCGGAGGCTGCACTGCGCCGGCGCACGGAATTACCAGCCAGGACGTTCTGCACAGATCCGGAACGAGAACGCGTCTGGGTGACTGAAATAATGGAAGACCGATTTTGCATGTCAGGTCGGGCTGTCGCCGGGCTTTGATACGGAGGAGGATCTGAATTTTGTGAACTTGTCTGCACATCCCTTGAAGAGGCCCTTCTTAATCTTCGACCGACAGTCGGGGCTCTTGGTCGGGGCGGTGCAGAGCCAGCTGAAACTGCTGTCCCACCAGAAGGCTTCCGTCTCTTGGGTTTGGGGGTAGGCGGCGTTGGAGTAGTCGGCGAATCAGTGAGACCTGACCTGTTAGATTTCTCGCTTAGAGATGCACTAACTTTCAGGTCACCGAATACTCTATCGACACTACTGCTTGTCCCCTTTTTTGCCTCTTCACGCCTTAACCTGTCCTTCTCTCGCCTGCTCTCAACATCCAGGCGCCACTCGACAGCTTTCCTGACTTCCTCTAGGGCGTAGACCCTAACACCATCTCTTCTGCCGGCAATAGCAACAAGAACACCCTTCTCCTCCATGACAACGACACTCTTGAAACTCACGCGCCGGACCAACGCATACGGCTGCGGGGAAGGAGGTGCAACAAGTGGCAAGATATCCAGACCTTGTGTGTGGCACAGCAATAGATAATGAGGCTTTAGAAAGGTCCCGCTGGTCGGCGGGGTGTTGAAGTGTGAAGTAGTGAGGATAGGTGTTACCGAAGTCAGAGAAAGACCAAGCTCTTGCAAAGAAGGTGGAGGAAGCGAAGGTGGTGGCGGCGTTATGGTCCGGTTCATACGTGAAGGAGATGAGGCTCTGGAAGATTCATCGCCTTTGGATTGCGAAAGTTCTTCTTCACGGATGGATGGCCTACTTGACGATGCTGAAGGCAGATCACGATCCGGACGTCGATGGATAAGATTGGACAAAAGGCTTGAAAACCGATTCGTAGCACGATTCTGGGAAGGCATGAAGGCAAATAGAAAACCAACGAGGGGTAGCGTAAGGTGAAATGTAAGAATAGCAAGGAAATGAGCCGACGTACGTCAACAGTCGAACGCCTCCTACTTTGGCGACGCTCTAGTCCATGGCTCGACTGAGTTGGGGAGGGAGATACAGTCCGAGCACTCGCGCTACCGGCTACAGTTGCGGACGGTGCCTCAGGGGACGGTACCCCAGCTTGGGCCGAAGCCGTCGCGGTCGGAGAAGAAGGTGCGGATGACATGCGTAAGGAGGGCGGAGTTGTGGTGAGGGCCTGAGTGCGGTCAGATGTATCAATGGGACTGGGCAAGGAGGATGGCGGCTCCTCCACAGTGATGACCTCAGCAGAGGTTTTGTTGACCTGAGTGACGATTTTGAACTTATCCATGTCTGGCTCCAACTGATTTAATGCAGCGCGGGTACCGGCGCGACCATGAAAGGCACCGTCCGTTCCCTCCGTTCCCGTTCCCTCGGTGTCTCGCCGTTCAGCCTCGGCGCGTTCCTCAATCTCAACACCTTCTCGCGCGTCGCTCCAAATTTCGTCACTTTCCTCGGGCACGGTGGCCATCGTGACATTAGTGTCCGAGTACTCAGACTTTGTTATTGGGGACGCAGGAGGGTCAGGAGCATCCAGCTTTGGAGGCTGTCCAGACTGCTGCTGGTCTGGGTGGACTGAGGGGGCTTCGACAGTACATGAGGTCTGCGCATTGTCCATAAGAGAAGAGAGGAAGAGAGGTTGAAGGAGAACGAGAACGAGAAGGAAAGAAGAGGAGGAAAGGACCGAAGAAACGAGAGAGACGAGACCAACTTAGGTCATTGATGGCGACCAGGTGTGTTTCCCACGACGCCCAGCCATCCAAACGCTCTCCTTACGCAATATTCAACATGCAATCAGTAGTAACATAACAATATTAATAACATACATCACTTTAAATTTAGGCACATCTGATGCGATATAATTATTATTACAATAATTATGTAGTACAAGTCTAGCCCGATTAATATTATTTATTTCAGTCATCATCGTCCTCGTCTAGACTACTGCCATCTCGCCCGTTCTGCGAGTCCAGTTCTTCGCCGAACGGATCCCCGCTTTCCATGGCCCGCTTCGTATCGCCGGCCTTTTTCACTCGCTTTTCTTTCTCTTTCATCTCTTGCTCAGCCTTCTTTGCAAGGTACGCCTTGCTCCCTACGACCTTCTCTGGATTCTTGCACAGCCGAAGTCTTCTGTCCACATCTCGCACCCTTTCTACATCCGGCCCTGCACCATCACGACTGATCATCTCTTCAATATCCTTGACAATTGATAAAACTGACTCCGCGCTCTTCGACTGAGCCCAGGCAGCAGCAAAGTCTGGAGACGCCATCGAGAACGCTGCCAACGCGACTTGAGACGGCGTGTACACGAGTTCCGCATCCGTCAGCCTCGATGTTCGAACGTGCTTCACGGCAATTTGATATGTTTCTTGTAGCTTCTCAAGTGATAGATCCGGGAGATTCTGCAATTTCACCGCATCGGTGAACAGCATGTTATAGCACGTACGCTTCCTTATAACTGACCTGGATATCGAGGTAAATACCCCAAAGGGCTCTGTGAGCATGCCAGATTTTGAATTCGAAATTCAGGCTCTGGGCAACGAGGAACTCCAGATCAAGGACGTCTGATGGCGTAGTCTTCGGGATATGTGTTGTGTATGACTCAAGAGATATTGGATTGTTAGTCGTTTTTGTCGCAAGAAACAAGGCAGTTAGCCTTTAGATGTCGTTAGAAGTTATTGATGTCGAAAAATATATTCAAACTCACATCACGTTCTTCGGGTGCCAGTCCATCACTGTATTCTTAAGATAGAATCGCTTGAGATACGATATGGCCGTGGCTTCCACTTCTTCTGGAAATCGAAAATGGCCACAAAGCTGACTGACTTTCCCAATGTACAATTTCACTAAAAGAAGCTCTTCGTCCGGCGTCAAGAACGAAACACCTGACGACGACCCAGGCTAGGCACTCAGGTCAGTCCACTTTCAGTCTTATGCCTAAAGAAGCCACATACCAAATCAACCTCAAACGCATTCCTGATGATGTTCACTGCCGCCTTGTTCAGGGAAGCGCGCAGGTCTCGGAGTTGTTGGATAGAATATCGCCAGTGCCTGAATTGAGTGCTGCCCTCATACATGGGCCTGCGAGAAGAACCCCGTCCGTCATCAGCTTCTGAGATTCCCGTTGGGACCGCCATGGTCACCATTTATCTTGCGCTTGGTGACGGTACACGACAACCCATTGAGCCAATAAAATATTGAGGATGAGGTTCGGCGCGCATCGCGCCGATCCCCGAAGGACTATAATAGGCAAAGTTTCAATATTGGAAGTACCTGGATCTGATCCTGTTGGTAACCACCATGGCCGCGAAAAAATGCCGACCATTCTTTTCAAGGCTTTTCGTCGGTCATGGCGGGGATTTGAGTACGAGCTTGTGAGAAAAGTTACAATTGAGTTGACATCCTCCGACTAATTTATCCGTGCTGCATAACCACTCTTCAGCACCCGTCCTGAAGGAGCATCTATCTAACCTCCCTTCAATCCTTCATGGGAATGGCGGATACAATGCTCGATGTGCGACTCAACGTCTGCGACCTGTCCCCTAAAACTAGGCAAACCACTGGACGAACGACAGCGCTGACACGCCGATTTATCGCCGCCATTCATATATACGTTGGGGTGTGGTTACTACTTTCGTGTTATGCACCATTATTAGCCAACGCGCAGGCATTCCTGAGAAATGGACAGTTCTTCACAAAGGGGCTTGCTATAAGTAACGCGCCATTTCCTGGGAGGTGAGCTTTGCAATATGTCTAATGCATCATTTGGTGGCGCGAATTGACGACCTACGAATAGTCCCCAACATGCAGGCAGTAACCTTGTTATTTCTGTCGAAGTATGTCGCAAATCATACCAAAGTGCATTAAAGTAGGCTCATCGCATCATTTGTTCTCTTCATATAGGTGTCTGGGGACGGCAAGATCGACCAGAGCTTGTTCATTCCAGGATCTGGCGCACCGACGCGATACGATTCACTCGAAATTTACCTTGTTTCCGCTCAGACTCGATCGAACTTCACGGTATCGAATGGATCGACACTCTTGACACAAGAACCTGGGAGTACAGTGAAGCATTTGAATTGGCCTCTTCCTTCATGCATGTCCCCTGGCATTTACAACGTGAGACTGTTTTGGAGCAATGGTTATTTGTGGGATTTCTGATGCTTCAAACCAGCTTACCTATTATGAATCCTCTCACATAAACAACGAGGTACGTTCGTATCCTGCAATAGGAAATGATGCTCTGCGGATAGCTTAATACTATCATAGGCTTTCTTTTCAATCACCCCGCTCAACGTCACAGTCGATAATCCCAATAAGAGCGACGATTTATCCCAATGCGAAAGTGTTTCCAATCCTTTACAAGACCAGCCACAACTCGACTCGGCTCCTACCATTAATCCCTACGAAGACCCTGATTCTGGCTTGACTGGTTCAGGTAATTCGAATTCGAACGAGGGTATGCCGACGATTACAGTCGGCTCATCTGGTCTGCCTTCGCAATGGACTGTCGAGCCTAGTGGCTCTACAATTACGGCATCTGGACCAGTAACTACCGCAACGATAGTGGTCCTCTCAACCGCTACACTGACCGAGACCATTACAGAAGACCAGACTTCTGTTTTCACAACTACTTTCACGTGGGTGACCGCCGGAATCTTTCGCCATGCGATTATTGATTGAATTTTACCTTTTCCAGAGGACTCGTTACCACAACAATCACCGCAGTCATGGGCACTGCGGACATGACTGCAGGCGGTTTCTTTCCCGTCAACGCAGCCCAAAGCATTTCTTCTCGATTTACATCATTAGGACACTTGTCAGGACACTTTTTGCTTGTATGCAGTACAATGATTTTCCTATTTTCTACCTGAAGAGCCTCAGAAATCCATTGCATAATTTTGGTCGGAATTTGCTCTTACAAATTGTTGCAACGGTCACTCTTCGTCATTGTAACCATGATCCCTCCGCCACGCCTTCACCCACTGGACTAATCGCTCAACATTACTTTCCAGATCTTCCGTCGTTTCACTTTTGAGTTCAATGACAATTTCTTGGGAATACGATTCCCTTGCTTCATCGAGTATGGTTTGCATGATCTCGGCCTCATTGTTCTCTTGGATTTTCTTCAGAGGGTAGTTCCTAAGAAAATCATTGAGTACTGATGATCGGAGCGAGAAGATGAGCAATATAGCCAACCTCTTTTGTAATCGATCCCACAGCTGAGTGTGATCACATCGAAGAACGACGACTAAATCAATCCATCGCTCAGGAAACACATCGCATGTGTGCCAATCCAATATGATGCCGCCTTCGGATGCAACCGGTTCAAGCTCATCCAGTAACTGTGCAGATGAGCAACTTTATGGCATGATTAAGGACTGAAATATCAACGGTCTTACTTTGTCTTCGTCGACGGTATATGCCTGCCATTCTTCATCGTATCCTTCGTGTAAGCCCTTCTCCTTGACAAGCTCGCCGACGTTGATGTGGCGAAGAGGAACAGAAGATTGTTCAGCTAAGAGCTGCGCATGCGTAGATTTCCCCGTGCCTGGAGTCCCGGTGATGAGGATGTTTGGCAACTGCCTGGTCTTCTCCTCAATGTCCATACAGGTGTTAATGATGATGGTAGAGCTTCTCTGTTCAGTGGATGTACAAAGTATGAGCCTGAGAAGGGAAAAACTTAGCTGGTGGAAGCTGGTAATTTAGACTTTTTGATGATGGCCAGTCGGGCACGTGTCGGAGTCGGTGATAGCCAAGGAATCACGGTTGCTGCCATTCCCATTCCATCATCCGTTTCCGGCGCCTGTTCCCTCGCTCGAGCTGTCACGTACGCGGCCCGAGATTCGTTGCACGGCAACCAAGCCGTATATGTATCCTCAATCCCAGTTTGCAAGAATCCGTTATGCCGCCAGCTCACTCAGCTGAGTGCGACGACGACCTCCTCCGTGTCGACTAGCCTACCACAAGGCGCTGGTTCGCCGGAAATATTCAAATCTCAGCACATACCGAGCTCAATCACGGACTCATGTCGAGCGCGCTAGGCGCGTCCGATTGCGCCTCTCCTTCAGCAACCAGTGGCCGTCTCAACGCGGTATTCCCGACACATTCTCTTGGTCCAAGTTCTCCCAACGACCCTCTCATAACTCAGGCTCCAGCTCTCTTTCCAAGACAGTCAGATGGATCATGTTCTGTTACTCCGAATGAGGTTCTCTTGAGGATTTCTACGACTGTGCTTATACCGGATTATTCGAGCTTTTATACCGCTACGCCTATAAGGCAATTCAGGATGGATTATACCCCATTCCCGGACGGTTCTCTCATCGCTCCTTCCTATCTTTCCGAAGTTCGACGCGGGGATTGGACTCTTTTATTTAGCGGAATGATGCTCATGCTCTTCATCGCAACTTCAGTTGTTGCAGTTGATTATATTCGTCGGGTGAAAGTAAAGCACAAGGTGCTCTTCTATCAGCTACTCATCAGCCAATTGTGCGGTGTCGTGGCTTTTGCGATCACAGCCGCGACCGTGCTTGCATCGAATATCAATTGCCGAAGGTACGTATTCGCTACTTATCATTTATTGATCCAAGCTTCTAACTGATGTCCTTCGCAGAGCCATCGTAGCAGGAGGAGTGTTTACGGAGATTTCTTCCGCAATACTTGTAAGTGTGTCAACGTGGACTGGACTGGTGATTGTTGATTGAAGTATTTTAGCTTTCCGGAATTCTCGGAGTCAAGGCGTACAGATGCCTATCCGATTCGAAGGTTGTACTTTCTGTCATTATTATGTTGCAGGCCGCTTCATCTACCATGTCCTTCCTGGATCTTGCGAAGCTTGAGGCTTCGCGCAGGTTATCCTGTAGGAATCATCCCATTTTTTAAAAAAAACGACGGTCCGACTAATAAATTCATCCGTAGTGACCTGCAATTCTTCCAACAACTCTATTCTTTTCCCGCTTTCGACAACCCTTCGTTTTGTTCTTGCACTATTTATTTGTTCGTGTTGTAAGTGTAAACTATCCCCCATTGCGTCACTAGACATTGACAAGCCTTTGAAGTTGTTTACGCTGTGTGGAAGTCAGAAAAGTTACCCGCCGCCCAGGGTCGTATATCTATCAGTCTTTCAGGACAGGGTCCACTACAACAGCCTACAAACGAGAAAGGCGGCGATCTAGCTTCAAATCGACCTCGCGGCTGGTGGGATTATGTCCCGGAGAGGAATACGAAACCAGTGGAGGAGCCTCGCGTTCAGACATGGCACATAGTCGATGATCAAGGATTCGTTGGCAATATGCGCTATTTATTCGGAGCGTTGATAAAGAACGGATCCTCTGAACAAACAGCCTTACGTAAAGGATCTGATGCAACTCTGGTTGCCTCACCACACGCGCAAGGCCTATCAAAGCCGCCTGGCGTTCAATTTCGAGAAAATAACAAGCATTCTCGGTTTAGCGTTGCCTCTCGTGCTCAATCTGCAACTCCTTCTAAGACTCGAAGTCTGGGACCTCTCATGAACCGCATGAAACTATTTCGGGAGGCGTTGCGGAACGAGGTATGTGGTACAGATAGTATGTTGTGAGCTTGGGCTTACATTCATTCAGCTTGCGTATACGGCATTGATCACGATATTTAACGTCATTGCAACAATCCTGGGACTTGTAGGAGTGTTTGCACGGACGTCGGCTATTGATCCAAACGTCTTTACTGGGTCTTATTGTAAGTGTAGCTCTTCGACGAGTCATGGCAGTATTCTTACCACATGAATAAGGGGGCATTCTCTCTCTCCTGGTCATACAGAGTTTCAGACGTGTTGTGCGACGACATGAACGTGAGGCCCTCCTTCAGCATCCATCGGCATGGGACCCACTCTACCACGTCGAGAAGGTTACCAATGGCGAAGTAAGACAGGGCAAATCAACTACAAGCGTCTCTTCCAACCCGTGGGGAGCACGTTCGATGATGATTGACCCATTATCAGTCCCAACTGAAGGTGTCGACCCGTTTGATCGGCAGGAAGGATCCTCAAAGGACGCGCGAACCCGAATACTGGCCGAGAATCCCTTTGAGGACTTCGAATTTGCAGGGCCTTCGGACAAGGGCAAGAACGTAGCTGTGCCTACACACACTCGAGGGTTAGCACCCGAGCGATTACCTCCCACTGAAGCAGTATCTCTATTTTCTGATTCAGCTTCATCCCAATGGACAGACTCGCGGGACCGCGATTCAATTTCCAGATATTCTGATCGCAGTTCCCAATCACTCTTTTATTTGGAGAAGACGAACAGCCGTTAATCCAATCAGTTCAATATATGTTCCTTTTCTTCCTCATTGTACTGTCCCTCCCCACAATCTTTACATACTTTCATTGTACTTCTATGTTACATTTAAACACGATGACAATCTATTATAAGCCCTGGATGTTTTTGAATAGAGAAGGAAAGTCCGATTTACACTCTAGTTTCTGTTGTGATTTCGAAAAGACGGCCTCAAAAGCTTCTTGAGCTTGTTCAGTCTGGAACGGAATTAATGTCAGAAATGCTTCGTGGCGAGGTAAAAGTAACGAACCTCTTCATCGCAATACTCTAAACCTTCCCAAGATTCATCCTCTTCCACTCGTAGAACGTGCAACATTTCGCGGCGTGCCGCAGTTAACCCACCTGTTATTGACTGGGCACCTTTCTCATCTGCTTTTCTGATCGATACAGTGACGTCCCTCCCTTCACCCGTCGGCTTTGTTTCTTTTTTCACGGTCGGTGGAGGATTGGGCTCGTCGGGATCAGGAGGTGGCCCTTCATCCGATTCTGATTCATCGTCAGCACCAGTTTTCGTCCGCCGACTTTTGCGGTTGAGTATATCCATATATGTTAGCGTTGGCCGGAGTTGGTGTGTTTGGCTTATTGGATGAAGGTGGAGATGCCCTAGTCAAGGAGATTAATTCAGGATTTTTCAGCATATCATAATTCAAACATACCATCGCGAACGATACCAAGCATATATGTACCTCTTTCTGGAATCCGTTCGCTTCTCATTCGCACCTCGGAGAGACGCTGGTCCGTACTGGACTGCCTCCCCTTCTTTGACTCCGAATTCTTCTCTGCATCGTCGGTTGCCCGCGCTTGACCCAGTTCTTGTGCTCGGTCCTTATTCCATACTTCCGGACGAGTATCGACTGGTACATGTACCTCAAGCCTAGCTGCCTTGGGTTTGATGCGTGCGCGGATTTTCTTTCCGCTTTGCGCTGCAGAAGGGGGTACTTGCAAAGGACGAGTGAGAAGAGGGAACTGGTGAAGATGAATATTCGGTGAGAGGGTGGTCGAGAGATGAATCGGCAATACAGCTACCACCGGGTCGTCTGCAGGTTCGAGTCCAGTCATGTTCAAGTCAGTCCAAGTAGAATAAAGCACTTGAAAAATAATAATAATATAAATTGATAATAATATGGCAGTGAAGTGACATGCCTGCGTAACGTGGACGGCGGACGTCACGGACACCGCCGTAACTGCGACCTGCTTCTCTATCCCACTATCATCCACGCCAAAGCGTGCACCATATCCCGTCCTCCTTCCGTTTCTCCCCTTCATTCAGACTTGCGATGGCTGAAAGTGCTTCTGGTCCCTCGGACAAGTCTGTCCAGGTCAAACTCGTCTTACTAGGTACGTTCGCTATGCAACGGGAGGAATTGTTATCGGTCATCAAAACGTGGCCGTAGCATCCGTACCATGAACTACGGATGTAATTTCAAGACTTGCTTGCTAATAATTCGATATTGTAGGCGAGGCAGCAGTTGGAAAGTCCTCCGTAGTACTGCGTTTTGTATGTCTCGGTTGCTTCGAGTTTCTGGCCGCCGAATGCTAAACTATGCCGTCCATCCTTAGGTCTCCAATGAGTTCCAGCCGAACAAGGAACCAACTATTGGTGCTGCGTTCCTTACTCAGAAATGCCGTCTTGAGGATCGTGTCCTGCGATATGAGATCTGGGATACAGCGGGTCAGGAGCGTTTCCATTCCCTTGCCGTGAGTCATCCTTGCAGTTGTTACCCTAAGCAACTTTGAAACCATCGTTCCCACCTCACCTCGTCATGCCCCCTGGTAGCCAATGTACTACCGCAATGCACAAGCAGCAGTGGTAGTTTACGACATCACGAAGGCGGCGAGTCTGGAGAAAGCCAAGTCGTGGGTAAAAGAACTCCAACGGCAGGCGAACCCGAACATCGTCATTGCGCTCGCCGGCAACAAACTTGATCTCGTACAACCCAAATCACCCGCTACGAGCGGTACGTCTGACGCTGAAGATGAGCCTGACGATGCTACCGCCACTCCAGGCGAGGCTGGTGCTGCTGAATCGGAGGTCCCCCGAGCGGTACCAACGGAAGAGGCTCAGGCATACGCTCAAGAGGCTGGCTTGCTTTTCTTCGAAACTAGCGCAAAGACAGGAGAGGGCGTCGTAGAGCTCTTCACCGAAATTGGTACGTCGTCGGTCGTTACCATCTCACATCTCATTAACTTAAAAATATATCAATTATAGCCAAGAAGATTCCAATCGAGCATATCTTGGCTTCGAGTCGCGGGGCAGGACGAAATGGCGGACCGTCCGGGAGAGGGGCTGCAAATCAACAAGGCGTAAACCTGGAAGAGAGCGCTGCCAAAGGCAAAGATGCTTGCAATTGTTGAGATCTACGGTCTACATGTCCTTTTTTTTCACTATCCATCCATGATATGACGATTTCGTCCACGCCTCCTCTCTTTTCTTTTCCCCTTCCCACAACGATACTATATTTAGTTTTGTGGTATAAGATTACCATTTGTATTTCACTTTCTTTTCTGCTACTTTGAATTCATGCTTTCACAAAAAAGCATTTTTTTGAGTATAAGATCTGCGTTTTTGTAAGGAACTAAGTACTATCAATAAATATTCAAAGGTAATATCAATTGTCAATGATGGAAGGTGCATTGTCACGGAGGCCTCATCAAAGAGATCAATGCGACCGATTAGCGACGGAAGGCACGAGGTCGACATACGGCGGCGGGCCGCTCACGGGCTCCGTCTCGCCTGGTGTCGTAGGGTTCAAATACGGAGGTGGTGCATGCGAAGGCGATATTCCGGACGCCTCCTCAGGTAGGCTAGGCCTCCTATTCGAGACATCCAACACGGCCGGGGCATCGGACAGAGGCAGGACTCTGCCTATCGGCGAACCACCCGGAGGAGGCGGTGTCCTAGGTGCAAGCGCGGTCGTGCGGAAGTCAGGGTTCAGGATGGATGGCGGTGGGTCGGAGTCGGGATTACGCGAGCGGAACTCGGAGTCGATCGAGGGAGGCGGGTCAGATGGATCGTCCATCGGTGGTGGCGGAGGCGGTAGAAGGTCATCCCGACCTTGCGAGCGAGATATCTCCGCATGCTCTTCCAGGACGAGGTTAAGCGCATCCATGGCGCGTCCAGGTTGGTTGACAAAGCCCGCGAGGTTGGTCACATTTGCGTCCCCCGCTGCCATTTCAAGAGAAGGCGGCGGGGTAGACGAGCGCATGACGTCGGAATGTCCATCGTACACCTCCGAAGCTGGGAAACCAAACAATACACCCTCACCTTCGACACTCGTCTCCCGGCGCAGAAGTGGTCGCATATTCTCTGCGGCTGGGTGATCCTCAGAAGGAACAATGATCTCAGACTCAGACTCAAAGAAGGTCGGAAGCCGAGATGTTGACGCTTCGCCATCAGAGAAGAACGGTGGAGGTGCCTCCTCGAAGGGTGGTGGAGCCAATGCACTCGGGCCAGCCTGGGTCTCATGCTCGCCTGTGTAAATGTCCGAATCTTCTCGTCTTACCGTCTTCACTGGAGGACGGTCATGCTTCTTCATGTACGCCATATCAAACGAAGGGTCGATCTCCGGCAAAGGAGCAGGAGGAGGCAAGATCGTCAATGGTAAGACAAGCGCAAAAGTCCGTTCAGAACGTGTCGAAACGTGTAGAAATGTCACACGGACTTGTATTCGGAATTCGATCGTATGCAGGACGGACGACTGCGTGATGGACGCGCATTGAGGATCATCGTCTACAAAGGTATTCTCAGGCTCTGGAAACTGTGCACCATTTCTGTCAGGTGAGGAGCTAGGGAAGCTGCTCCGCAGAATGAGTCTGAGCTTCACAGGCTTGGTTGTATGGAAACGGCATGAGCTCCCGGATCGGGCAAGGATGGTTTCGTTTGGAAAATAAGGACCACCGAACGAGACTGGTACCGTCGAAGTTGACGATGCGTATGAGAACTCCGCACTAGGGGGGATCTCGCTACTTGATACAGTATCAGTATCATCGTCGTCATCATCTGAAGATGAATCTTCGTCGATATCATTCGCGATGGTCCCATTGACGGGTAACCCTCCTAAACTTTGCACCTTCACTGTCCGAATGAGCTCCGCTCGAACACTTCTCAGTGTAAAGCCATGGTCCAGGATGACACTTCGATCGGGAGGCGGGATAGTGACATACACAGGAATAGGCTCATCCACTCTGTATGTAGTCCTGCCAAGCTCAACCTTTACGGGCGTGGGGTTGTTCAGCGAGACAGAGTGGGGCAGAACCTCACAACGCGAAAGATGTGATGTGAATCTCCTCGTGTGGATTGTGATGCTGCGAGACAGAACAGGGAACGACGCGTCTGATGTCTTCAAGGTAGCCGTTAAGATGTGCGACAACGAGGACCGTCCAGCGTGCAGACATTGTGGGGTATCCGGAGTAAGTGGAACCGAGAATGGGATCGAAGATGTCACCACAAACGTGTTTGACCCAGACGGTCCATCGCGAGAATATAGATTTACAGAAGTTGAGTTCAGCTCAACGTAGTGCTTCCCATCCGACTCGGATGAGGTCAGGGTGACTGTTCTTTGATGGGGGCAGATGAGCATGAAATGAGTTAATCTGAATCGGATGGAGCCAAACGTACAAGCTTTCCCAAAGATCCAAGGGTACACCCTTTATTTGCAATTCACCTTCAATTGCTGCGCGCTCGCCATTAGCGCCGAGGTAGCCCTTCTGAAAATGAGTTGCATTTCCTGATGGACATATGACGAGCTGCGCGTCGTTGGGGACGAAAGTAACGCCATCACTGGAAGACGGCGGTGGTTGACAATGAAGAGGGACTAGGTCATCGTGCTGGCCCTGGTCATACGTCGGAGGAGGAGCAGAGGGGACCGACATCTAATGCATACAAAGATGGAGGGAGGAAAGAAAGGGGGAAGATGGGTGCATATACACACAGCGGATACCGAAATGATCAATAATCAGAACAGAACAGCCTCTGCGCCAGCCTGCGACTTCCATATCCGGAAGGAGTGCGCGTACAAGACAAGACATCTCAGTAACCCAGGTCCAGTGCATCACAGACCAGAAATCATCATTAATATTACCGAAATCACCAATAACGAGAAGGTGATCATCGTGAGCCGTCCTTGCATCTTGGCAATCGTGGTCAGATGCACGACGAAGAGCCGGAGCCGGAGCCGGAGCCAATACATGTCTTGTAAATGCGAGCACATCGGTGAACAGCAGATCCCTTTGGACTCGGACTCGGGCTTTGTGACGACAACTCTGAAAGTATATTGAATATACATAGCATACAACCAGTCACTGCATATTCTATTCTATAATCTGTGGTATATCGGTATCGGTGATCTGCTGTATTACTCTATTTGTCCATGGCTGTGAGAACCTTCCATTCAGAGAAAGCACCCATCATCGCCGACGCTGTGGTTGACAACGAGCTCGCTCATTCGCTACCAATCGTATCGTATCGTCATTCGCGTGCGCTAAGCATAGATAGCGACGCTGGCCGTGGGCTTCCCTTGAGTAGGAAGGGGAGATGATGAACATGAACCGGGGAATGTTGTGTGTGACTTTTGCTTCATCTCAATTATTATCGTCGGCTCCTCACCCTTTTCTCCGGGCAGTCCCAGTCCCAGTCCCAGTACCAGTACTAGTGCTACCTCGCCATCCGAGCACTCCTCCTCCGCTAATACTTTTCATTTTCCGCCCTCTTTTCCCTCCCAAGACGCCGCTCTTTTCAATGGCCTCGATGCTTCCTCAACAAAACAGCTCGCCGCACTCTCCGCCGCCGCAAACGCCCGTCGCGCTCAGGCCCAGGCTCAAGCAGCTCCCGGCGGCCCATCCTCGGCTAACTTCGTCGGAGGAATAACCCCATCCCAACCACCTTTCCGTCAAGATCGGCTCCAGTCCTTCTCACCTTCTGCCATCGTCAATCAGCAGACCTCTTTCCCCTCCGCCGCTCTGCCGCCTTCTGGTCCGCCCAACATGCAGCCAAGCGTCCCGCCACAGGCAAACCAGTTCGCTCAGCGCCAACAGCTCACCCAGCAACAGGCCGTCGCTCTCAATAAGAGCCGCAGGATGAGCTTTTTGCAAGGTCTCAACCGCGTCATGGCTTCGCGGGGCATGCCGCTTCCCAGCGGTATAACGGGCGCAGAGTCGGGGTACGACCCAACAGTGCCGTCGCCTTGGAGCAACATTGAGCCCGCATCTGAACCGGGCGGAGTCAAGCTTGCCGGAAAGGATATTGACTTATATAGGCTTTGGGGCATGGTCGTCTCGCTCGGAGGAGCTGCCAGGGTCCACCAACAGGGTGCTTGGACCCAGATAGCCCTACAGTATGATTTACCTCAGCAGCTCCCACATCCGCAGGAGAGCGGCAATACGTCAACAGCTGTAGCTCTCGCCCAGCTGTATATGAAACTCCTCGGACCATTTGAGGAAGCCTATCTGAGAGGCTTGTCGGATGCACAGCGCCAGAGCTTGGCCCAGCGGGGTGCACTTCCTATTCCTGCATCTGCTTCCTTTCACGGTCAAAACATGTCCCCTCCCGGCTCGTCGGGAAGCTCGGCACAGAACCAGCCTCCCGCGGGTGCAGATATCTCAGCCAATCTGCCCTCTTCTGGTGCTGCTTCCTCAGAGATTGATTCTGATGCTGAGGCGCGGAAACGGAAGATGGACGAAAGTGCTGGCAATAATGAAGACAGCAATGGAAAACGGAGGAGAACAGGTGTGTATTTGAAGCGTCTCGTTTTTCCGCACTCATGAAGAAGACGCTAAATTAATCAATCACCAGATCCCGAATCTTCTGAGCTATCGGTAACTACCAGGAACCTGTCACCAGAAGTATAAATACTAATAATCATTGCTCTTCTCTAGCACAACGCTCCTGAATCTGCACCTCATTCTCAAATGTCTGTCCCGTCAGCTTCTGCTACTCGCGTCAAAGCACGCAGAAGGATCGAATATGTGCCCCTTGCAAGGGAAATCGATACTGCAGGAGGCCGTGACCTCGCTGCGATTCAAAATGAACTCCAGCGACTAGCACGAGGCCAACTTCTTCGCGATATTAACGAGTGGGGGAAAGTCTACGTCGACGCTCTGACCATGTCTATCCGCTCCCGTCTGTCCGTCGAGCTGTCCTACAGCCTCACGACACTTATCATTCTTTCAACCATGCGCAGTCAAGGTCATGACACTGGGTTTGTAATTGCGCAATGCGGGGAACTCTTGGATGAGATATTGGATCTGCTCGAAGACCTTTCTTTCCCGAACTGGAACGGATTCTGAGACTCTTCTCGATCAGTGACGAAATAGTCACGAACCGTCAGCTTATTGGCATGGCCCATGAAGAAGCTTCTTCTCCATTCGCGTCGGAGAAGAGACGACAAGGCGATTACGATCCTTCAGTGGAAGGACCTATGCAGCGACGTGGAGACCTTATACGACTCATCTTGAACATCCTTCGCAACTTGAGCGCGGTTACGGACAATCAGGTGTCCATGGCGCAGCACCCAGTCTTGATCGACCTTATTTTACGTCTCACATCTATTCGGTCGTCAGAAGGACGGCCACCATCGGCGGCGTCTGATGCGCTGACTCTACCAGACCTTATCGTAGTCAGAAAAGATATTTTGAGCATGCTTGTCAACCTTGGTGGCACTATTTCTCTGTCCTCTTCTTCCGCGCCATCGATAGAGGCTCCTCCAATCACCGGGGCTTCAAGCCGAAGAGCTCGACTTATCTTCGAGCTCATCGCTTCCTATCTGGTTGATCCGATTGAGGCTGTGAGCCCATTCGCCTGGGTATTACAATCCGGAACTATGACAACTCCATCTGTTCGAGCGCCTCTCTTGCCAGACGCCGCGTTGGAGGTGTTTACCCGCGTCAGCCAACCAGATGCGAATCGACGCGTCATTTCTCGTAGTGTGCCCCTCCAGCAGCAGTGGAACTTATTTGAAGCGCTCGTCCATCGCCTGCCGAATTCAGATAGCGATTACAAGTTGATAGTGGGACGCGACGAATCGTGGATGAGTTATCTGGAGAAACTCGTGCTAAGCTTGTATTCACTCGCGTTCTTAATGCCTCCGGAGCTGAAGAAGCGAGTAAAGGAAGATCGGGGTCTAAGCTTTGCGAAGGTTATGCTCCGCTTCGTGAAGCGCGTCATGGGTGGTGGACCGAGTCAGGCGGAATTACGCATGCATTTCTCACATTGCGTCCGCAGAGCGATCGAGACTATGAAAGTGATCGATGACGGGGAAGATTCGTTTGATGTTGCGCAGCCGAGCGTGCCCACGCTGTCTTTTGGTGTCGGCTATGGGGAAGCAGCAGATGCGAAGGTTGAAAAGGGTGATGGTCTTCTTGGAGGTCATGAGGACGAAATATTATGGTCTGTCATGTTGCAGCGTGAGATGGACGACATCATGTTCTCGGAGCTGGAGAGCCTCGCCCGAGTCGACAGGGAAGTGCGTGTGTTCTGATCTGAACTATGCCCTCATGTTACGCTGGTCAGTTGCTTTCATAAAACCCATGTAGGACTTGGCATTCGTTATCTGTACTGTATAGATGTGTTTGCTTGTAATACGTTTCCTGGTTCTGGAAATTGAATGACTTTCGGCAGATTTGCCCATTCGAGGCTCGACGGAGTAACGTGGGGGTAAATGTGATATTAGATTTCGCAGCTCATTCACACGAGTCCTATATAAATAGCGCAGAGATGTCCTGTGTAATCAAGAGAAATACCACAATAATACATATACGCCAATAAGCCCAAGTAGAACCTTCGCCTTCGGAGTGAGATTGATGATCCCTCCCGTGCCAATAGCAGGTGTCGGTGCGCCACCGAGCGTCTGGCCTTTACCAGCGAACGGCGTTGTCCCTCCTGCTGTGCCAGCTGCGTACTCGTTGACAGCTTCGGTCAATCTTCTCGGATCTGCGCCCTGGATTTCATGCACTTTCTCTCCACCTCGTATGAACACAAACGTAGGCCTGATGTGATTCAATTCAAATCAATGAATGTAGGGGAAGAAGGGAATAAAACAAATTTCCTTACATTGCACGTATGCCATACTTCCGCGCCACGTCTGTTCCTACGTCCACGTCGCACTTGACGAAGTTGACGTTCGGCTTCTCTTTTGCGAGCGTGATGAAGGTCGGCGCGACCATTTTGCATGGCCCACACCTACAATAAAGAAACATTTGCTTCAGTCGTTGGCGTCTCAGAGAACGGAAGCTCGACTACACTGACCAAGTGGCGTGAAAGTCGATGACCTATACAAACAAGCACACACAAGTCAGTGAGCTTAGAAAGAATGCCAGTCGTTAGTATATGGGCATACCGTCAACTGGTTTGGAGACTTGGCGAGAATGCCATTGAGCTGGAGTAGGGAAGTCACTTCGGTTATGTTTTCGGACATCTTCAGTGTCAGTGGTTAGATGGTAACCTACTGATCACGTCTTGAGTGCTTCAGTGGTACACGTGATGCGAAATGTGCTAAACAAGCAATAGCTTGTTGCATAAGCAGCATAAGTGTACTGTGTAGACAACGCTTGCAACGCTCTCGTGTTATGTTCACTAGAGAAGGGATTGATTGATTTATCACTATACATATATATTATTTCGATAGTCCAAGAGTTCCTTTTACTTTATTTCCCGTATTCATCATGCACAGTGGCAACACCAAGTTCATTCACCGAAACTCATGCGCTTGTGAATTCCTCATAGTATACCAAAGTCGGCCCCTGAAGCATGATGAGTAATCATATTGAGTGGAATGGATACAAGAACTCTGCTTACTTCCTCAGCAACTTCGGGGACTGCGGCTGCGAAGGCTTTGAATTGTTTGCCTTCAAAGTGTCTGTTTGGACTCGTCAGTATACTCCGTATGGGCTCCTGATATGATGTAGACTGACTTTTCGACAGCAGCCTTGTTAGCGTATCTGTATACATGCATTGCTCAGTCAGGCAAATGGCTGATTAGGGGAATAAATATGACCGTACTCTTCGAAGACGACAAATTTGTCATCAAACTTCGATGTACGGAACGTGAGGCATCCAGGCTCTCTGTCAGAGTTAGAAAACTTGTGAATGGCTGTCAGATAACGCTGAAGGTCGTCGCCCTTTCCAGGCTTGGCGCGCATCTGGAGAAACTCGCTAGTGAGACTGCGGTGCATATAGTCAACTTATGAGACGGCATACATGCGCAACCAAAACGACTTTATTCGAAAATACCTCTGGAGTGCTGGACATGTCTTTATGTTGCTGAATATACCGTGCTAGTAGGGCTGTTGTTGAGGCTCTGTGAGAGATCTGGTGGAAGAGTCTGCTGAGCGAGCACTCATGGTATTTATCGAGCACGTGATTGGGACCATTCTTTACCGAAATGGGGAAGTAGTGCACGCCGATCCGATCGGTCTATTGCGGCTTTTCCATGAACCTCGATGTCCGACGCTGCAGGACCTTCGACGCCGAGCTCCCGCAAAAGGTCAAAATGGGACGTAACGGACGATGATAATATTTCTCCAAAGCATGAGCAGAGCCTCATAAAAAAGAGGCCAAAAGTCAAGAACATCAGGATACACGAACCAGACCAACCTCGTCCGCCAAACAAGTCCCCTCTGCTTGCGGGCAAGTCTGTACTCTCGTATAGCAAATATGTTCCTCCGCGTACACATCACCCACCTCTGACTTCATCACGATCGGTATACTCGTACGAGCGACTGAACCAGATCGAAGAAGGGTCGTACGGTGTCGTGTTCCGGGCAAAGGACAAGCAAACCGGCGAGATCGTCGCGCTCAAGAAGCTCAAGCTCGACGAAGAGAAATACGGCTTTCCGATAACAGCTCTACGGGAGATAAACGCTCTCATAGCGTGCAGACATGAAAACGTTGTCACTATCCGTGAGATAGTCGTTGGAGAAACGTTAACTCAGTGCGTGCGTCGTTGCCTCGTTTCGTGCCGTAACAAAAGGGCATCACACAGGATTACATGTTGGCATCGTATACTGGGCTAGAGTGTATATTGTCATGGACTTCGTGGAACACGATCTCAAGTCTTTGCTTACCCTCATGCCTCAACCTTTCCTCCAATCCGAAATCAAAACCCTTATGCGTCAACTGCTATCTGCGGTGGCACATTGCCACAAGAATTGGATTCTGCATCGTGATCTGAAGACCAGCAACTTACTCATGAACAACCGCGGTACCATCAAGGTTGCAGATTTTGGTCTTGCCCGGAGATATGGTGATCCTATCGGCCTGGGTGGTATGACTCAACTTGTAGTGACCTTATGGTACAGGTTCGTTATTTCATACTGTCTGTTCGTCTGGCTATTCAATTCATTATTTCAGACCTCCCGAAATACTTCTCGGTGCGACTACATACTCGACTGCTGTTGACATGTGGTCTGTCGGATGTATTTTCGGCGAATTACTTCTGAAAGAACCTGTCTTCCCGGGAAAGAACGAGATGGAGCAACTGTCTTTGATTTTCAAGTTATTGGGCCCTCCGACGCAACTATCATGGCCGGGTTACGCAGGTCTCCCTCTATCGAAATCTCTTAGCTTGCCTATAGCACATGCCCCCCAGTTCCGCCAAAGATTTACTTACATGACAGTTGCGGGAATCGACCTCTTGTCACGATTATTGACATATGATCCTGATAAAAGAATCACCGCAGAGGAAGCGTTGCAGCATCCGTACTTCAGGTTAGTGCTCTCAGAAGATATGAACGTTGACTATACTGACAGACTGGTATGGCAGCGAATCGCCTCCACCGAAGCATCCAGACCTTTTCAGTTCTTTCCCGTCTGTGGCAGCTGGTGAAAAGTAAGTCCGATTTGTTGTTCCTGTGAACATCGGTTAATCTATTCGCATCAGGCCAAGAAAGAAGCCGGACAGTCCTCCTGCACCTCATGGAGCCGCCAAATATCAGCTGCTCACAGAAATAGACTTACCTTGACCTGTTTCTTGTCTACTCCAGTTGCGCTTTGCTCTCGATACATTTGATAGATTTGTATTTGCTTTCTGTACATCCATTACTAAGGCAAACTATCAATAAGGGCTCGAACCCTTTCGAAACGCTGTCTTGTTGTTAAAAGGTCTCCATTACGGTTGAAATACACCCGGACTTCATCAGGGAGGAAGCGTTGGTCTCGCGCGATTGCTATAATCTCCTGCTCAACAGGCTCCAGAGAGACGGGATGTCCAAAATCCGCAGCAAACTCTGTGGCAGTTGTAAACACCGGTGGTCCGCTAGGACCCTCTTCGGCCGGCGTCAGAACGAACGTACGAAAAGTACCATCTCCAGTCTTTTGTCTTTTCATTTCATGTAATTCCGGATCCGCGTCATTGTGCTCGTTGCGTCTTGCCCAATCCGGGACTGGTCCGTTACCTTCACGTATGGCCCATTCGGGATCCTGAGTATCTTGTACGTTGCTCGATCCTTCTCCGTTGGTGTGCACAGCCGCAACAGGTTCCTCGCTCGCCTTTCTTTTCTGTGACTTGCGGTTCTTGTGAGATTGTCGCCCTTCAGTGAGCTTGAAATAACCGAACTGAGAGCTTTCCTGAGGAATTGTGCCATTCGTTTGCCCAACGTCCACGATAGCAGCGATGTGACGGTCAAGCCGTTCAGCGTTCTTTTTGTACCTTTCCCGCCAGGACTGCCACGTATGTCTTTTGACCCATTCATAACCGGGTTGGTCCGCCTAGCTTAAGCATGAGCAATGTGCAATAGCGATAGGGAGATGTGATTTACCCTGCTCACTAGTTCCATGTAAATTTTATTTCCTGTCCGGCCGCCCTGGTGCTTGTTGGGGATCACCGAGGCTATCCACTTGCACAGATTCGCCTCGTCTTCTTCGGTAAAGGGCATGCGTCTGTCAAAAGTGCCTTTCAGCAAAGACCCCGTCAAACAAGCCGATCTCATCTCGACTTACTCGTCGCCAGCGCGTCTGCCCCCAGGATTCCGAACAGGATTAGGAGAATTGTGATAGAACTGCTGTTCGATACAGGCGTCAAGCCACTGAAGACTTTCAACGAATCTATCCTCCCTTCCTTGGAAATCTTTGCGCAAGGTCTTGTACACTTCAGTGTCCTTGCTTGCAAGGATGACAGTGGCTTCATCAAAGGAGGCATTTGGATCTCCTCCATGAAGCTATGTATTCACAAAACAAAGCACATCAAACTCCACGGTAGCCACGATGAAGTACAGGAACACGCACTGAGATTCTATCTGCTAGCTCTTGTCTCGATACAACATTTGCTATCGATCTGTGGATGTGGATCCTAACAGGGTACGTATCCTTGGTAAACACCTGCGTGATCAACCGACCGCATTCCAGGCAGGCTTGTATCCATGAGCAAGGCACGAAATACCGATGAGGACGGTTCTCAACGCGCCATTCTGCCTCCAGCCGGTCAGCTTCCGGAGTGCCGGGGCTGATAACAACGTATCCACGAATGGGCACTTTTTCTACAAGAAGACCGCCATTGCTCTGGGCAAAACGACAAGACAAGTATCAGCACAATCGACGAACGCCAGCATTCTCATTGTGCTGCTTACACGGATGCAATTTTCGAGGGTTACACGCTCGAAATCTGGAATGTCCTTCTGCAAGAAGAATTTGACTGGATGGCCATCGGACTCAAAGATCTGGCACCGGACGGTTAACGGCGGGTCAGAAACTTGGAGGTGGAAGTATTGTAAGGTCAACGTTACCATTTCGATGTGCTTCTGTGGGTTTGGTTTGGGTTGACGTTGCGTTACTCCTGACCATGTTTGGCTTTCTTTGGGTGTTCAACTCCGCTTTCGGACCAAACTTAAACAAGCGTGAGAATCTTATCTACCAAGCAGGCAATCAGGTTCTACTGAATTACATATTTGTTTTGCATAAATCACGTTAGGTTTATGTAGGACTAAGTATGCTATCATTCAAGAACCTTTCCTGGATTCATAATCCCTCGCTCATCAAATAGATTTTTTATTCTTCTCATCCATTCTATGCTCACGCCGTCTTTGGAGTAGTGTAATGCGTGGGTTTTCATAACACCGATGCCATGTTCAGCTGAAATGGAGCCCTGGTAGCTAGCTGCACAGCCCTCAGTAATGGCCGAGGATTGAGAACTGAATAGACAAGACGGACCGACAACTTCGTAGACAAAAGGCTCCAATGCATCCTGTATTTCTGCCAAGTATTGATCCGCAACAATATTCAAGTGTAAGTTACCTGTTAAGAATGCTTTGAGTTTTTGAATTATGATGTGCAGCGGTATTAACTCATACCATCGCCGACATGGCCATATCCAATGACATGTCTGACCGCTCCCTCGCGAATCAGACCCTTTTGTTGCAAGTGTTCCCGAGTCTTGTCTACGACGTCCTTGAAGGCGATCAGGGGGATGGAAATGTCATACTTATATGCTTTGCCCTCCTTTGAAACGGCTTCGGTTATTCCTTCCCGCAAAGCCCATATTGACGCAAATTGGCTTGGCGACTGCGATAGAACACCCGTGTTAATTAGTGGCTCCTCACTTCCGAGCAACAACTCGAGTAATTCATTCAATTTCTGGGTAACAAATAAGAAGGCGGACCCATTGCTGTGAACAACACGGTCACATACCTCTTCATCGTGTTCCCGTTTTCCTCCACTTGTCTCCAGGAGCACGAAACATTCCGCGCCCCCAATCTCTTGATCATCCAATGCTTTCCCCTGCCCATGTTTCACTGCCAAGTCATATGCATTGCGATCGATGAATTCAAAGGCAGATAATATTTCCGATAATTGCTGCTTCGCTTTCATGTAGACTGGAAGGACGTTCTCGAAGGAAGGAAGAGCCAAAAAGACATTATTTGACGAACAAGGTGCCGCTGCTGTTAGAATAGAGACACCAGTGATGATTCCAAGCGTGCCTTCTGAACCGATAAAGAGTTGCTTCAGGTCATATCCTATTCAAGATTAGTACCAGCGGATAACGTTGTCAATGTGTTTACCTACCGGTGTTATCCTTCCGTAGCTCTGTTAATTGATTGAGAATTGTACCATCCGGGAGGACAACTTCTAGCCCGAGCACGCTACCATGTAAAGAACCGTAACGTAAGAGCCGCAACCCGCCAGCATTCGTTGCTACATTTCCGCCGATCATGCAACTGAAGAGCAAAATTAGTTCAGGCACACGACAAGCCGCCATCCAACATGCCTGCCTTTGGCACCCAGATCAAGAGGCATAATATGATTGTGGGGAGCAATATATTCCGAAAGAGCTTCGAGTACACAGCCAGCGTCGGCGACCAGAATCCCTAAGGTCATGGAGCTTTCATGTGTATCAGTTGAATATGTGAAGATGCTCATGCTTACCTGTCACTGGGTCGAATGACCGTACTTTGGACATGCTTCCCAGACTGACGATGAGTTCATTGTTAATCGGGACGCTTCCTCCGACAAGTCCAGTATTTCCTCCTTGTGGAACGACAGCAATACGCTTCTCCCAGCACCATTTCATAATTGCGCTAACTTCTTCCGTAGTTCTTGGTCTAACGACCGTAGAAGCCTTGCCTTTATATTTGCCCATCCAATCTTCATTATAATTTGCAAGATCGTCGGTTGAGAGAGATCTGGGAGGTAGCGTGGAAAGAATAGCAGACTCAGGAAGAATACGAGCGAAATGGGCGAGATCAGCCTCGCTGACAGAGTTGAGACCAGCCAGAGCTCTTGTAGAGGAGCTCACACATCGTCTAGCGAGGCATGCGCGCCTGAACTGGTAGGCAGCAAGGCGGGGAAGAGCCATGGATGTTGCGGTGAGACAGCGTCGTCACCGTGTCAACCCAACCCGCAAGTTTAGCACACCAACTTCGCCGATCCGTTTTGAGACGTTTAACGCGACAAAATTTGAGAACGCGAAACCACGTGGACAGGCACGTGATGCGTTTTAAGGACGCGCTTCAAGCAAGCCTCTTCTCTCAGACTTTCACTGAACCAACCCACTCACAACTAGAGGCGGTGTTATGTCGACCGCAGGCCCGCCGGCGACGAAGCCGCCATCGGAGGAACCTCTCATACCAGAAAACATCATAGATGCTCCGTCCCAACGTCTATATATCATCAGCATTGGTCTACTTTGCCAGGTACGACCGTTCGTTCGTTATTGCACATGCTCACAGCTCATTTATCCGTAACTCAGGCCATAAAAGCTTTCGACTGGCTTTATAGTCTTGCGGTCGAACCGGCTACAAATCTAACACTAAAGTGGATACTCGTCGATGTCTTATATTGCCTTGTCCTCAAGCGGTTGCGAATACCAAAGTTGAACTATGCCGTCGCGGCTATCATTTTACAGATTTTCACCTTATGTCTAATTGACGGAGTCCTTTTCGGTTCTGTGCATGTGAGTGCATTCTTTCACAATGCTCGTATTCGCGTTAATCACGGCGAACGATAGGTCGGTGTATCCTCATATTCCCTGTCGTCGACTGCAAGGGATTTCTGTGAGTTTGCTGGGGTGTCTTTGGTTACGTCTAAAGGTCAACTAAAGGTCAATTTCTATTCAGACAGAAAAGAAATGTCAACAAGCGGGCGAATGGTCAGTTTACGTGATCTGTTTTCATCTGATGACCACTTGAAAGGAGAGCACACTGTCAGAATGTCGCCAACTGGGTAAGCCACGTTTTACGTTGGTCTCGAATCCCATCTTTCTCATGCGAACGTTTCGCTCTTTAAGTACCGCCAAGCTCAACCCAAATGCCCGATCTTATTGTCTCAGTTCCTCAGCAAATGCAGTGCTCGTTCCGGTTCTTCTCAACAATACTACACCATCCCATATCCGTTACGGCGTTACTCGCCCAGGATCCGACAAAGTGGATTATATTGACGTGAGCGCGAAAGAAATACGCGCTATTGAGCAACAACGTCTCGAAGCGCTACAACTGAGTAAAGCGTCTGCTGAAGCGGAGGGGGGCTATAGTGAGGTCGACTGGGATTCAGAAGACGAGGATTCCCCGGAAACTCAGGATCGCTTGATTGGTTTCCCACAAGCGCTGGAGAAGACGCAGTCTGTTGTGCATATTAGGGTGAACAAGCCAGGTGTCATTCGTCTCGAGCGCGTTCTGGATGCCTCGACGTCGAGCGCGGCTCGCATCTTCCCGAGCGAGGTCTCGATTGTTCCGTGTCCTCAGGCTGTGTTTCTCAGCGATAATCTTGTGAAAAGCAATACAATTCGATGCATAGGCTCAAAGGAAGAATTATCCGTCAAAGTGTCTGGAGTTCCACCTCTAAGCTTGAACTGGCATCGAGACATAAATGGTCGAAGGGAGCACTTTTCTGTGGACAGAATGGAAAGCGAACCCGATGTAAGTACGTAAAGAGCCTTAGTGCCATAGTGAACTGATTTTCTTGTAGAAGCAAGGGCAAATTGGCGAGCTCCGACTTCCTCTTGATATGCCGCTTCACGTACCAGGGTACCACGAATACGTTCTGGATTCTATTTCGGATGGCCTCGGCAATTTCCAGACATTGGCTCCAATCATTAGTCCAGCAAAAGGAGAGGCAAAGGACACTGATTCTCGCCTCTCGAAAGAGACTTCACGATTTGTCACTGTTCTGAAACGCGCTGCTATGTCGTTTAGAGATTGCGCACCGGGAAAACCTGCAAGTCTATTGATAGGTTCAGAAACGCCATTGATTGTGGCTGCTCGAGAGTCTGACAAGCAGGATGGGCCTTGGGACGTAACGATCCAGTTTCGGCCCAATCAAATTTCGAAAAAAGATAGAAAGACGCCGAAGCCTTGGGTGAAGACGCTTACTACCCCCTGGGGAAGAAACCAGCTCTCACTGAGTGCGAATGTACCCGGAGAATACTCTATAATTGATGTGAAGGGACATTATTGTCCTGGAGATGTCTTGAGCCCGGAGACATGCCGAGTTGTCTTACAGCCCTACCCGACAGCCGAAATTACTTGGAAGCGTATTCATGAATGGTATGCAACTATTTCGCTTAATTCCATCGTTTCGTAACCTTAAAGTCTCGTAGTTCTGGGGACACAGGTGTTTCAGCGTATCTCGTCTTACATGGCAAGCCACCATTCCAAGTATTCTATCAACAAAAACGGAATGATGAACAACCTAAGGAAATGTCGCGCAGCTTCCAAGGATCGCGGGGCGAAATCATTCTTCAACCAGAAAGCAGTGGAAACTACACTTATACCTTCACTTCGCTTAACGACGCAAACTATCAGCGAGTAAAACTCGATGGGCCTAGCATCACACAAGTAGTGCACCCTCTCGCATCGGCTAGCTTCCCAACTGTTGGCGGAGGCAAGAAGTCCATCAACAGCTGTTCAGGCAACTCAGTCGATGTTGAAGTAGATCTTCGTGTACGTTCCAGCTGTGTTTAGTCTTGACGTGGGAGCTGACAATTTCGTTAGGGTGATGGCCCCTGGAATTTGGAAGTACAAGCAGTCGGTCCCAGAGGTTCCGAGACAATAAGTTTGAAGGGGCTCAAGAATAGTAGAGAGAAGATCCAAGTCCCAATTCCGTCGGATATTGACGCTGAAGGTGGCGTGTTCCAAATTGACCTTGTGAGCGTCGAAGACGTCTATGGGTGTAGAAAGGATCTTGCCGTACCAGGTATATCTGTGAATGTTCGAAGAGTCAAGGTGAGCTCGATAATCACGGTCTCTGCTTCTTCCGGTTCTGACTGTAATATACTCGCCTCTGCAGCCTACTGCACGATTCTACTCAAAAGACGGACAACGGGAAGCGACGATCCTAGAAGGCGACGAGGCGCGCCTACCGTTGCGCTTAACTGGTGAAGGAGTAAGCCCATTTGATCTCGCAATACGCTACGAGGACTGATTTCTAATATTACATAGCCGTGGCGGGTGAGATATCAGCTGCACGAGTCTCAGAATCCGTCCCGGACGGCTACATTAAGGTCTTCAAATGACGTTTTGTCAGTCAGAGAAAGAGGTATCTACAGATTAATTGAGGTATCGGATTCCCAATGTCCTGGATCGATTGTTGAGAACGAGGCGGAGTACAAAGTAGACTGGGTTCCTCGTCCTTCTGTCAAATTATCTCCGGATACTGCAGTCGTGTTCCACAGGTACAATGGTTCCCATGTTCGAGCTCCTGTCTGCGAAGGACAAGAAGATCACGTTGACTTGGATGTCACGGGTACGCAGAATACTTGCCAGTAAGCGGAATGTAATTCTAATGATTGAGCAGGACGGCCCCCCTTTGAGGTTCTATACAACGTAGGCACTCGTAACGAGGCTGGTGGAACTAAAATACTCGATCAACCAGTCATTAGCAGCATACACTCTCGCTCTCGCATCCAGCTTTACACCTCTCAGCCTGGCCGTATGTACTATGAAGTCAAACAGATCGGAGACGCAAATTATCCTCTTAAGCAAACCCGAGCTCGGGTCATTCCGCGTCAGGAACGCCTGCTATTCGAGCAAGAAGTTATTGGGCGACCATGGGCGCAATTCAAGAAGCAGACTCGACTTACACACTGCCTTGGCGATGCCTTTGTTCCAACGGACTTCTACTCTTCAGATGATATGATTGCACTGGAAGGAAAAGCACCTTTCCATGTCCAACTGTCGGTGAAGGACCTTGCTACGGGCGACGTTCACCGTCAGACCGTGGAGCTCTATACGACACAATGGAAAATCAACCTGCCGAATTACGTTTTCACGTCCATCGGTCCCCACTTGCTCACGATCGAGTCTGTCAGGGACGCGACATCCTGCGCGCAAGCGGTCCCTGATCCATTGAAGACGTCTATCTGGGTCGACGTCGCGGAAAGTGCGGCTATCGTACCATTTGATCGACGCGAGCATTTCTGTGTGGGCGACGTTACCCAGTTCCAACTTGAAGGCACACCTCCCTGGACAGTTGGGTACGTATATAAGTTCACGTTCCCCTTGCGTGTTCCATAGACTGACCTTCTGATAGGTATAAGGTCGGTAGCAAACACCACGAGCAAGTCGTAAACCAGTCGCCTTTCGCACTCGTCCATCAGGTTTCTGGTCCATTTTCAATCACTTCCGTCTCGCACCAGCAGCAACAATGCAAAACCACGGTTGACAACATCAACTTTGAGGTACATGCGTTGCCTGCAGCTCAGGTTGCCCAAGGTCTCGATTACTTTGAGGACATCCACGAAGGGAGCCAGGCGCAGATAGTATTTACGCTTGTCGGCGAGCCTCCGTTCACCTTCACTTATCAACGCTCGGAACCCCCGCCTCGCAAGGGCGCGAAGCCGGGCAAGGTGCTCGAGACTCATACCGTGTCCGGTGTCATGAGTCATGAATACTCAATCTATTCGGCTCTGGAAGGTTTGTGATTGCGTTTACCGTGCTCTTTTTCTTTTCCCTTGACTAAACGCAACTTGCAGGCACCTGGACGGTTACATTTATATCTGACAAGTATTGTCGGTATCCACCAGCACAGCCAGACGGCTTGGCGGACAGAACGAAGAGCTGAAAATCCCCTATGTCTGATCGCTGAGGTCCTTTGACCCTTCCTTCCTGATTTATCTCATTAAATTGTAGCACTATAGTATTGTCAACTTGATGTTCGTTTCACGATCCCACATGTCTTCAGCACGCATTAATAACGAATTGTCCTGCATCCATCCAGAAGCTAGTTACATGTGATTTTTATCTTATTAGGAGCCCAGGTAAGCTGGGAAAGTCTGTGATCTACACCTGGGCAGAGGAGATATAGAACCATTTGTTGACTAGAAGAAGGTAGTGTTTCAGCAACCAAACGTGACGGAACGGCAACCAGGGCAGACAACTTACTTGATGGATCGATGGGCGCTGGAGGCTCGCGCCTTTCAGCGGGCAAGCTGAGATAGACGGGATCGTTCAACCTCACCAAGCCAGGAGAGTTCTCTTGGGTCACATTCGCACTTTATGTGTAAGTGTTTAGCGAGGCTTAGGCAATAAAGCAATTGCATACGACGTACATTGAGATCTCGTACGAAGTAGTCTGAGCGGGAGTCTCTCCAGTGATGAGACGGCGCCAGGCTTCGTGGCATTCATGAATAATTTCTGTCGCATATTTTTTGTTCTTTGCCTCTCCGGAGAAGGCGAACGCATTTTCAGGCTTTCCATCGGGAATTTTGTAGATCCTGCGTAGAGTATTGATATCGCATTGTTTATCAAAGTGAAATATCATCATACCTGAACCACTCGTTGGTCGCCCTAATCAAACCTGGAAGATGCCTCTCAACATCCTCAATGTCGTTAAGCTTAGAGGCCAATGGGTCTTGGACGTCGACGACGAGAACCTTCCAGTCTGTTTCACCTTCGTCGAGGAGTGCCATGATGCCGAGAACCTTGACCTGCTTGACCTGGCCGACGTAACCGACTTGCTCACCGATCTCGCAGACATCAAGAGGGTCGTTGTCACCCTTAGCTTTGGTCTCCGGGTGCATCTGCTGCGGGTCCTCCCAGGTCTGTTACAAGAAAGATGGCCATCAGTAAACCCTTGAATCTCAGCGACATGTAACCCCTTACCTGCGGGAATGCACCGTAGTTCCAGATGTAGCCATGGTGCGGGAAGCAGTTGCGCACATAGCGCAGCTTGCCACGCTTGACATCCTGCTTGATGGGGTTGAATGGCTCCTCCTTCGAGATCTCCATCTTCGCGTTCGTCCAACGCGGCACCTCGACGATCATGTTGAGGATGCCATTATTTTGATCAGCGAAAAGGGGGATGTCGTGGAACGGCGAGATAACATCGCCGTTCTGCTGTGTGTAAACACGATAGTCTGGTATGTATTCACGATGTTTTAGTGATGAACGACAGTGGCGGCCGATGATGTGGAATGTATCTTACCAAGGGTGTGTGCAGCGCCAACGTTGCGAGGTGTATAAGCTATAAAGAGGGAATGGTCAGAACCACTGAACGACAGATGAAAAGGTATGATTACGAACGGGACGACATGGTGGTTGGGGTACGAGATGCTTTTACGGAGAGTTGTCGCGCGGTGAAGGCTAATCGTTTTGCTACAACTGAGCTCATCAGTTGGTGAGCAGCAACAACTCAGATCGATTTCGGTAAAGATAATCGGCATTCCGTCGGCTTCTTTCACAACACACATAAAAATCAATAAATTGCGTAAATATACACCCAACATTACTATTACTCAAAGAACATGTAATCCGAATATATATTCGTTACGCTAAGCCGCCTTCTTTCAGGATGTCCAGGGTTTCCGCTGGTGGAAGGATCTCCCCGAACCCAGGTTTAGGAAACATTCGGTTGAAGTCCAGCCTCAGAAGCAAACGTTCTATGTGCCGCCGGGTCTCTCCGTCTCGTTCCAACCCCTTCCTCTTCCCTCTGAGCAACGAGCTCGAGACATTCGCAACCGTTGCGTTCATCAGGACGGTTTTGGACGCGTCCCCAACAGTCAATGTCTGCGAGGTAGTCGATGACAGTTGTTCATAGAACGCCTCTAATAGAGACTTGAGATCCTGAGAGTGTGGCATAACGTCAGAACTGTCCTGAATAACCCTTGCGAAATAAAAACCTACCTGGTCAATTTCTTTGACAATTTTCTGCCTCTCCTTCACAAGGCTCCCGACAGAACTGGAAGTACCTTCGGAGATGCTGCCTTCTGTAAGCAACCCAGGAAGAACATCTCCCCATCGTTCCACTTGACCGACAAATCGTTCGCATACCTCAAATATCCCGCGAATCGTAGATGCGAGTCCGGGTTGAGTCAGAAGACTTGCGGAGAGCAGTCGTTCAAGGTATGTTGAATGCAAATTCCGTAAGGTTGTAAAGTCGAGATGTTGAGATGGAGCACCTAGACCATCTTTCGAAGCCGATGCTGCCGGCCCTTGCGAGGTCGCCGAGTGCGAGGGAAGTATAGTAGAAGGTCTGCTTCCTGATCCTGCATCATTTGACTTGAGCTGGCTTTTCAACCGGCGAAACTCTGTCTCCACAATGTCGTTCATCATATAACTGAGAATGACGTCCATGAACCAGCCCATAAGTCGAACTACTCCCCAGCCACATCGTAGCAGTTCTTTCCGAGCCTCCGAGTCCGCCGTGCCGCCTTCGTCAAGGCCAGTCCATCGCCGCCGAGCGCGTTGAGCGTTGGAAAGCGAAGCCCAGCAAGTATGAATACGAGTGTGGACATGCCTGAGGGATGACAGAAACGAAAACAGTTCCGCGTATATCGTGAGATCGGCGGGCTGTAGAAAGAGATCTAGTGGCCATGATATTCCGTATGTCATCCTTAATGGAAAGCTAGCAGGCTATACTGTTTAGCAAATTGCAACGTTCAGAAGAATTAAAGAACCTACCCCAATAAGATGTCATCAAAACGGACTTGCTCGATTCCTAGCTGCGATGACGAAAGCGAGGGGACTCCGGCCTGACTAAGTGAGGGTAGAAGAGGGCGAACGGGACCTTTGGGAAGCTGGAAACGTATGCGCGAGAGACTTGGATCGTGCTGCGCAGATGTTCCAAGAGATGCACGCAGCATGGCAAGGTGTAAGTCCTGTTCTCGGATTACTGAGCCTTGACCTGAGCGAGCTGTCAGCCGAGAGTTCTTCAGTCTTTCTATCTCTCTGACAAGGGAAAGAGCGAATTCTCCGTTTTGCATGAGCAAATAATTTGCTCTGTAGACCAAAGTAAAGAATTAGGACACGATCACAGTGCGAACGTAAGCGCACAAGAGCACGTACAGAGAATCCACTGCGTCTTCCACATCTGGCATCGTCAAGACGTTCGACCAGAGCCATTCACTGATGTTAGCTCTAACCTGAGTAATAACCTCTTCGAAGGCGTGCTGATCTTGAGGAAGCACAGTGTCGATCAACCTGGCGTGGCTCAGAGAAATGCTACTTGGAATCTGCCTATGCCATTTCAAAGCTTTGACGGTCCCTATAGCTCTTCCCACATAAACGATTGAGTCTCTAGCAGAAGCAGAAACACAAGCTGGAAAGGCATCGTCGTAGAGAACATATGATGCATTGGCCAGAGGTTCCTTAGGAGATAGTGAACCATGAACTAGAAGGGCTTGAAGCTGGGTTCTCCAAATCTTCTGGACCGCCGCAGCAAGACGAGACATGATGTACGATACACGATGGAGTCCTGTCTCTGACTGAATATTACGAAATGAGATATAGACATCACTCAGTCTCAATCAATTACTTACCCGGACTAAAAGAAGGTCGATAAGTTTGCCTGCAGGCCATAGTGACTCTTTCTCCAGTTGAACAACGAGAGATTCGAGTGCAACAAGAGGGGTCTCCCATTCTGCAAAAGTTGCACGGATTGCACTCAGAGGTACAAAAGAGCCTCTCCCAACATAGTCAGGATCTTTGATTAGGATCTTTGCCTCCGTTTCCACGACGAGTGATTCATACTCATCTCTGAGGATTTCGTTGAGTTTAGAGCACAAAGCGCATATATATCGCGAAGGAGACTGAGATAACCTCGAAGAGGCTGCTTTGATGTTCCTATAAGTCAATGCGATGTGACCTGTGGAATGGGCAGTTGAATGAACGCGTCTGTAATCATCTGAAGTGTGATTTCCAACCTAAAGCGGTGAGGCACTCTTGCTCTCCAGGATGAAGATAAGGTAAGAAATCCTCGTGTATTTTACTTCCAGATTGAAATAACGATGAAGAGTGGCCCGCCAATACGAGGAGAATTTCGGCGATCATTTGTGGTTGGCGGCAAGACGAAAAGACGCGTCGCACGAGAGCACGAGCCAGATTCAGACTTTCGGTTCGGATGACGCGCCGATCGTGACCGTTCACCGGCCGCGCTTTCGGTAACTTTCCGGTCTCTACATCCTTCAACTTTACAGTCTGCCTCCACTCATGCACACAGTCCTTCTTTGCTGGCTGTGATGGCTTCAGCTGAGGACACGGACCACGACGTCGGCTTATCAACCAAGGAGACGTCAAAGTCTAGCTCCGGCACTCGCAGATTCTCAATAGATGAGGCCTTCTCCGACGGTGGCGACGACGAATTCGACTTCTCTTCAGAAGCAATCCGTAGAGAGCTTGCTAGATCATCGCAGACTGTGCATTCTGTTTCGGATGACGCCGACGCCCATTGTGAAGACATACAGACTCAACCTTCATACGATGACCCAGATGCATCCGTTTCCACCTTCGACATTAATGCATCTGCTGCTCCTACTCCGGACCGTACCTCTGTGTCTTCGCCTCGCTCACTCGACTCTCATGAGCCTGGATCTCCACAGCATGATGTGAGTGCAGACGGAGTACACACTTCACCGAAAGACGAAATGAATGGTCCTACTGAGGGTGTCCATCATTCTTTCCCTTCTGTGGTAATTGACCTGTCGAAGGACACAGCTACTCAAGTAACAATCCTGCCGTCGGTTGACTCTGAGACGTCGCAAGTACGGTCAGGAACCTCAATGGATTCAGTCGCGGCTGTATCCGATGCTTCAGGACACTCGAAGAATGGTTCCGTCCCAGCAGCAGCACTTTCGACATCTCAATCCTTGCCCGTGGCCGCGACAGCTACTCGCCCTCCGACCCATCGTCCTACTAAATCAACAGGACCGAGTGCTCTTGAAAAGGTCGTCTCCAAAACCAGGCCGACTTTCCTGCCACCGAAAGCGAAAGACGAGGACTTGAGGCATTATGCTGATTGGGAAACTATGATGAAACAAAGCAAAGCTGCTGGTAAGTACCGACTTGTACTGCGTCTGCCTACTGCCATCAATAACGAACACTGACAGTTACTTAGAGGAAAAGAAGCAGAAGTTAAGACAAGAGCGACGGCTGGCTCGAGAGCACGCTGTAGAAGAATCGATTTCTATCTGGGAGCATCAAATTATCCCTGACTGGAAGAACGCCGTGCGGGACCCAAAATTACGAAAAATATGGTGGAACGGTATCCCACCAAAACTGCGGGGCATTGTATGGGAGAAAACTGTAGGAAACGGTCTAGCGTTAAGCAAAGGTGAGAGGTCCATCATCGTGGATTGTACCTGTCCTCAATACTTTCAGATACCTATCGGACTTGCTTTGCTCGTGCGTCCCGAGCTCTGGCAGCAGGGACCTTCCCGACGACCACACTTAACCTGATAGATGCAGACATCCGTTCAACTTTACCCACTCTCCACATATTTACTCCGAATGCTGGACCTATGTACCAAGACCTGTTGGATCTGCTATGTGCGTGGGTTGTTTCTCGCTCTGACGAGGGACTTGGCTATGTGATGGGTGCAAGTAAGATCGCTGCTATGCTTTTGCTCAATATGCAACCACCGTCAGCATTCGTCACGATGCGAAACCTCCTGGAACGACACTGTATGCGTAGCTTTTATGGAGGAATGGCTTGTAAAGAAGATGTGAGTTTATTCCGTCTACTTCGACAAACCGACTTATGTAGTTGATACGTGCTTAGATTGATGCTTATTATCGGTAAGCACTCCAAAATCCGAATGCATCACCCTGCTTACTGTTGTCCAGGATTTTTGATACCCTTTTAGCAGATTGCATGCCTAAAGGTTTGGTCCTGTCTCCCGAGTTGCAGATCAACCCACTGATATTGCGTGTGATTCAGTATACTTTAATTTCAAGCAGCACCAAATTTCGCCTGCTGCTTATTTCCCTGAATGGATTATTCCTCTGTTTCTTGATCACCTTCCACTGGAGGCATGTGCCCGAATATGGGATGTCCTTGTCCTTGAAGGAGACTCCTTCCTTTTCCGCGCTGCACTTGGCATTCTCGCGTCTTTGGAGGCACGACTATTTTTCCCTGAACGTAAAGAGCTCCTTAGTTTATTGAGGCGAGATTCCTTTTATTGAGGTGATAACGTTACGACTAACAAACATCTAGCGGCGAGAACAAGGCTGCTCTCGAGGTGGCAAGACGCGATGGGACGTTAATTGGGGACTGTAAATATGAAATCTACGGACTTGATGAGGAACATGTTTGGGAGCGGATCGAAGGATTAGAAGGATGGTGGAAGGATTCTACTTGGTCGAGGCTACTTACGCGAGAGTTGCCGGACTTGTAATACCTACGTCAAAAGGCTTTTGTACTGCCTATCGTTATTACCAGATTATTTTATGTAGTGGACTTCTTTCGAATATTTCTAAGCTAGCTTTAGCGAAAGCATAGCTTGACACGAGACTAATCCATCTGAAAGAAACTGAAAGTTATTGGGCTTCAATCGGTCTTGCAATCAACGGAAGGCACCAAGACAATATGTCCGTCTATTGAGCGGGGGCGAGTAACGTATTCACTCCTTTATCACCGATGTGTCAGAGAATAGCGCTGTCGAGGGAAGCGGTCCCATGCATCTCCGACACTTGAATTTGATATGTCACCGAGATGAGATCTGCATTCGAACAGACCGGTTATTCTCAGAAATTTCATCAGTCTTAGGTCTGTTGTTCCTCTAGTTCAAGCCAAAGAAAAATCTCAAAGAGAGGAAGAAAGAGAGAAATGAATGCATTAGCAAGATCATAACGAACAAATTGTACAAGTATCAATACGGCGGACAAGACATGCGAAAAATCACTCAACCCACTCCCAGAGGCGCGGGTCTGGTTCGTCGACATTCCACTCCTGCGGACCAGACACTTTCTTACCCTTCTTATTATTTGGGTCAGGATGGTACTTGAACCATGCGTGAGGCTTGTATACGCTCTTAGTTCCGTCCATAACCTCCAGGCGCGTCTTCACCGACCGATGGACCTTGATACCGTTCTTCTTCGCGTCTCCGTAAATTTTACGCCCCTGTCCAAAGTTCGCACGGACAAAATAATCGTCGCGTTTGCCTTTCTGCTCACGGAATCGGAAGGGGATGAGTTCGAGGATCCACCAGAACCACGCGAGCTGGAGCTGATCATAAATCGGAGAAAGGGCGTCGGCGAGTTCTTCGTCCTCCTCCGATTTGAAATCACTTTCTTCCACGCCTGATGAGACAGCCGGCGTAGGGCTCATGCTCGCTTTAGCGGACGAAAAGAGACCCTTAAGTTTCTTCCACGCACTCTTGCCTGTGTTACGCACGAACTTTCCGAGACGTGTAAACTTCAAGAGGAGCCAGAAGTGTTTGATAGGAAAGGCAATAATGCGAGCTATGAGTGTAAGCGGAATGGCGATCAGCCCACCGATTACTGTGAAGAACTCGACGAAAGTCGATGTTTGCTGTTCCGCCTTGGCGATGCGCGAACCCGAAGGCGCAGGCTTGCGGGGAGGTCGCTCCTGGACAATCGGGTGAAGCTTATCAGTGTCAAGGCCGATATTCTTCTTCAGCATGTCTTTGTCGAAGATAATTCCAGTCTTGGTGCGGAAACACTCGCGAATCATCCAACGGAGAGGAATACGAGCCAGGGAATTGCGGGTACCATTGCGAACAGATCCGCCACCAATGTCACAGTGGCATCCTGCGAACCAAACTTCAAGCGCAGCCGTCTTGTTGCCGGTCTTCGCGTTGATTGCGGCCTCCCACATCTGACTGTCCGACCGATGCTTGTGTATTTTTCCCGACTTCAATGTATCGCGAATGGCAGTGCTTTGTTCTCCCAAGTCCTGGAACGTCCTAGGGATAGCCGTCAGACGCTCTGAGCCTGCAGTCTCGGCTTCTCGGGGCTCGGCCAACGGGTCGTTATGGTAGAAGTTGGGCAGGAACTTGACACGGTGTTCGTCAAGAGCAAGTGCATGTCGGAATATACGGATGGCGCTGTTATTAGCGGTGAATGGTAGCTCTTTTCCGATGATACCAACAGATGCTACAGTATCCCTGACCGATTTAAATCAATATGCTAAATTCATAATGTAAAATTAAACACCTACCAAACACCGACGAAGTCAATAGTGACATCAGTTGAAAAAGTCTTCTTGAACGCCTCGCTGTTGATAAGACCGTCCTTATCTTCGCGACTGTACATGGCCCAAGCGAAGGGTATCTGTGCGTGATTGTAAGGAGGTAGAAGCCCAACCTTTCGATAACACGGGATGAGTACAATCAAAATAAGACAATGGTGCATGTACCTTTTGGACCATACCAGCGAGAGCTCGAGCGGTGTACGCGCCACGAGAAAATCCAAAAATACAGACTTTGTCACCGGCAGTGTCTATAGAAAGATCTTATCATCGTATTCCTGAAATAGTCGACCGCTACTAACAGTTCTGCATTAAGAATTCGTAGCCCTCTGATCGCCGTCGTCAGAAAAATACGTCGATATCATAAATTTTCAGAAGTCAACTGACCTTGGACGTGAGTGGAGAGATTCCATGCAACCATCTCATCTAGCACCTTGCTGAATTTGTTGGTGAGGGGCGTCACAAATGCGGATTTTGTGTATGTCCCTATGCCGGCCTGATAGTAGACAAGCTGCTCCGCTTGATTGTCCTTCTTGAGGCAAGAGAGGAATTGGACGACGTTTGAGTTCTACAAGATGCAAGAAGACAATTTGAACAACGATAGCACTTTGCAGGCCAAATAAGACGGAGCGTACATCATCATCAAATTGGTCTCCTGTACCGTCAAAGCAGAGGACAAGCGTACGCGAACGCTCTTCAAAGTCCGGATCAGGAACCCAGGTACGAGGGGTGGACTCGCGCTGTATCGCAACTTGTGTCCTAGAACTGGACATAGAGAATCCGGAGGCGCTGTTCGCTATGGTTGGTGAAGCTTCATGGAGGATTCTGCTGGAGTCATTTTGATCTTGAGGAGGGGAATTCTGTGAGGTAGCCATTGGCGCAACGAGGACGAGGGCGCGATGGAAGTAAAACTGAACATCTTGAGTGGCCCATTTATAACTGACGGCTTTGAGGGACGCGATGTCCGGGAACAAAGAAGTCCGATGTGGATGAACGCGTTTCAAGGAGGGGCTTCCGCGCGAGTTGCAGAACTGGCTACTCCGTTTCCGGTATGATGGTGGTAATAAATCAAATTATAAGCGCTCGTAAGTAGAATTGAGAATGCCATTGACGGCATCGGGCAGGGAGCGCATGATGAAGGGTGAGGCAGCGAAGACGTCTTGAGACATGGGGACCATGCTGCGATATGGCAGACTGCATGGAAGTCGAAGTCAGAAAAGAAGTTGATCAAGTTGAGTACTCCAAACTCTCTCCTCGCCTTGCATATAAAGCGTAGATATTGTCTAAAAGTGAGGTGGTTCATAGATATCCAATCAAACCGATGACCTCTGAATCTTTGGTGTACATCTTGAATGCAAGACTGTACTCTTCGCTTCTATACCTCTCGATGCTTCCCTAGCTTCTCACACCAGGGAGATCTGGAGGACTCCGATGGGAAACGGAACTACAATAATAGATTGGTATTGGCGGTCTTCGGCGCGGCTTCTGTTCACTACCGAATATATTTCCGACCGTCGCGGCCCACAGTTGCGGTCGCAGTGGCATTGGCTCACGTATCCGAAATGTGCATTGTATTCTATTGACATTCCAGTTCGGTTTCTTCCGGGCTGAGTATGAAAATAATTATGTAATCAAAGGTCATTTTGATCGAATCGGTAGCTTTCTACTGGGCGGTGCCGAACGAAGTGCGTATGTGTCAGAGGAGAGAACTAGTGCGACTGGCACCAAGAACACAGACACTTCCCTTGATGGAGGAGGAGGACACAATACAAATCGTCAGATGGAGGTGTCTGAGCTAGTGTGAACGATCTGCAGTCATTTCAAATTATAGCTATTGGTGCGCTTCGTTATTCCATGCTATCTAAGAACAGATCCTCAATGAAAAGAGAGTACTGGAACTGCATTAGACACGTACTTTAATACACATACATATGTAGACAACCGATTCAATAGAGCACTCAGTGCAATCATCACTAAAGCATTCAATCAACCCATTCCCAAAGACGCCGCTCGGGTTCGTCGATATTCCACTCCTGCGGACCAGACACCTTGTTGCGCTTCTTATCCGAAGTGGGAAAATATTTAAACCAAGCGCGTGGTTTGTAAACGCTTTTAGTTCCATCGACGACCTCAAGACGGGTTTTGACAGAGCGATGGACCTTGATACCGTTCCTCTTCGCATCTCCGTAGATCTTGCGGCCACGTCCCAGGTTCGAACGTACGAAGTAATCGTCACGTCGACCTTTCTGCTCGCGGAATCGGAAGGGAATAAGCTCGAGGATCCACCAAAACCATGCCAGTTGGAGTTGGTCGTACATGGGTGAAAGAGCATCTGCGAGTTCTTCGTCCTCCTCTGAAGTGAACTCATTCGTCCATGCCACTGGTAGGAGGCTTGGCACCATGTCCTTATTTGTCTTGGCAGATGCAAAGAAACTCTTGATACCATTCCGAGCTCGCTTTCCCGTGTTGTGCACAAACTTCCCGGGACGCGTGAACTGAAGAAGCAACCAAAAGTGTTTGATGGGGAATGCAAGGATCCGAGCCACAAGTGTCAATGGTATAATAAACAAGCTTCCAACTACCGCGATTAACTCGAGAGTATTCGATTTTTGCTTTTCCGCTTCGGCGATGCGGGATCCAGGAGGCGCCGGTCGCCGGGGGGGACGAGGATGAACATAGGGATGAAGCGTATCAGTGTCAAGGCCGATGTTCTTCTTCAGCATGTCCTTATCGAATATAATTCCTGTCTTTGTGCGGAAACACTCGCGAATCATCCAACGAAGCGGAATGCGCGCCAGGGAATTCCGGGTTCCGTTATGGACGGACCCACCGCCTACATCGCAATGGCATCCCGCAAACCAAACTTCAAGCGCGTCGGTCTTGACACCAGTCTTCGCATTGATGGTGGCTTCCCATCTCTCACTATCCGAGCGATGCTTGCGCATTCCTGAATTCAGAATATCGCCGGCATGAGCATCCTTTTGTTCAATATCCGAAATTGTTATGGGCAAGCCAGAAAAATGTGGAGAACCTGCGATCTCGGATTTCCGGGGCTCGGCCAATAGGGCGTTATGGTAGAAGTTGGGCAAGAATTTGACGCGGTGCTCGTCGAGGGCGAGTGCGTGACGAAAGACACGGATTGCACTGTTCGTACCGGTGAATGGTAACTCTTTACCGATTAAACCAACGGAAGCAACAGTGTCCCTAGACATGTGTTAGTCTAAGAAGGTGGCCATCGAGTCGAATAGAACACGTACCAGACGCCAACGAAGTCAATGATAACATCTGTTGAAAAGGTTTTCTTGAACGCCTCACTATTCATAAGACCATCTTTATCGTCGCGAGAGTACATCGCCCAAGCGAAAGGAATTTGCGCGTGATTGTAGGAGGCAGGAGCCCGACCTTTTGCTACGATGTAAACACGAGTGTAATCGCGACGAGATGCTCGAACGAACCTTTTGGACCATTCCAGCAAGAGCTCTAGCTGTGTATGCTCCACGAGAGAATCCGAAGATGCAGACCTTGTCCCCGGCGGTGTCTATGAATAGATCTTAGTACATAAGCATTGACACCTGGGATCACTATTTGGATACTAACAGTTCTGCATCAGAAATTCGTAGCCCTCTATCCCCGTCATCAGCGATACGCCAGCATCATGAGACCAGAAGTGACCGACCTTGGACGTGCGTGGAGAGGTTCCATGCAACCATCTCATCTAGCACCTTGCTGACTTTGTTGGTGAGGGGCGTCACAAATGTAGATTTTGTGTACGTTCCTATGCCAGCCTGATAATAGACAAGCTGCACCACTTGGTTGTCCTTCTTAAGGCAAGAGAGGAACTGGACGACATTGGAGTTCTGTGAAGGAAACGTGAACGGAAGTGTTATTGCAATGGACGAAGGAACTTACATCGTCATCGAACTGATCCCCGGTACCGTCAAAGCAGAGGACGATTGTGCGTGCCCGTCCCGGGACACCTGGATCAGGTACCCAGTTATGAGGAGATGACTCGCGCGTAATCGCAGCCTGAGTACTGGAACTGGACGTAGAGAAGCAGGAAGTGCTAGTTGCGAGAGTTGGCGATACCTCATGGAAAAATCTACTGGAGTCATATCGGTCGAAGCTAGCAAATTGAGGAGAGCCCTGCCCGCTAGACATAGTCGGATAGAAAGCACGATGGGTGTGAAACGATGCAATGTAACTTGTCCATTTATTACTTTTCGGCAAGGAGAGACGGGATGAATGGTGAAGAACATATATATACATCATCGCCGCGCTTCAAGGAGCTTCCGTTCAATACTTAGCACCATTTGCGTGAAACAAGTCAGACTAGTGCTACAAGCGCTGGTATGCATCATTTACGGGGTCGGAAAGGGTGGGAATGACGGGAGACGATGCAGCACGGACAGGTAGAGGTGGATAGATATCATGACGGTTGAAGTCAAGACAAACAAGATCGATCGTCAACGCGCGCGTCTGCATAACCTCTGTCCGCGTCCGCCATGACAATGTCCACCGACGACACATCCTCATCCGCGCTACCTCTTGGTAAATATCTTGCTTCCACAGGTAAAAAGACCACCCTTGCAGAATATTGCCTACTCCATGCTAACAATGAAATTGCATAGACAAAAAAACACGCGACAAAGCCGTCAAAAACCTCGCTGCGTTCCTCTCTACTCCCGTTCAAAATGCATTTTCTAAATATGAGATGGCCAAGCTCTGGAAAGGAATATTCTACTGTTGGTGGATCATGTCAATGTCAGTCAGCTGCAATGATCGATAACCGTTGTATTCAGGCTATTGGATGTCTGACAAGCCACTTGTCCAACAAGCGCTAGCAAGTGAACTAGCTGATGTGCTTCTAAAAATTTCCTCTCTCGAAGCTTCACTGGCTTTCCTCCGAGGGTTCTGGGAGGCTATTGTGCGAGAGTGGAATGGCATCGACAGACTTCGGTAGGCCATCTGTTCTTGTACCTCCAGACGGCAAACTAAAGTTTGCACGGGATTATAGAATGGACAAGTACTATATGCTCATACGCAAGTTTGTGAATGCGAGCTTCAGACTATTGATCCGAAACAAATGGGATAAAAACGCCATCACAGAATACAATGACATACTGAGCTGCAGAGGCGGGCCATTATGGTACGTATCTGAAGTCGATTTCTTGTATGAACACCTGCTGTAACTTCATTTTTTCCTCAGCCCATATGACAATCGCATTCCTACCAGCCTTTCGTTACATCTTGCCGACATTTACCTCGTAGAGCTCGATAAAGCTATTGCTTCTTTCGACTCTGCCTCCAATTCGGATGACCTTCAGCCTGTTCCTATTTTATCACTGCTTCACACCTTCCTCGACCTCGCATCTCGAACAACCTCGAACGTAACATACCAACGCATCTTTGACGAAGTCTTCCACCCCTTGTTCCTTGCCCTTAAGCCATGCCGGTCTACATCTCCTGAACCCCCGCAGAAAAAGCGTCCGCGACTTGAAACTGACCCTGCCTTCGAAAACGTAATTGCTAACTCGTGCTTAGAAAGTTCAGCAGAAGAAGAGAAAGCAGACAAAGATCAACTAAGAAAGGCTTTGCTACGCAAGATGTTCGATGTTGCGAGCGGGCCGGACGCAAGAGAGTCCAATCGTCGGAAGATGCATGCCGTTTGGAGGGCTGCGATGGCAGAAGAGGGAGACGAGGGCGGATCAGATGGGCAGGACTGATACCATTTTGCTATTCATGAAGCGATATCTTTTGTTTTCCTTCTAGGTTGGTCATCTCGTATATTTGCGTGCTTTTTTTTTTTGCTAATCTTTTTGTTCCTCAAGATACCGGAGTAACCTACATATTAGCTAAGCGTCCGTTGCATGCTTGTAACGTATCCGAGTTCTCCAGAAAACTGTATATTGAAGCGTGATAAACATTCATCGGCTAGAGCACGAGAAAGCGTGGAAAATGGATGCTCCTGATAAAGACTGCTGATACGCCTCCTACATAGATTATCCAAAGCTCCGATAGTCTTCTGACGAATCGACATCTGAGAATATCTATCCAGCTCCGGCTCGAAGCAGCTGCCTTATCTATATGTTACTCTTGATTTCCACGCGAGCTGTCTGCTCCTCGGAGCTAATACGGCCTGAGATAAAAGAATGTCTCTTCTATGTTTATTCCGCCTCCAACCTTGCCTTCACTTACTCATGAGAAGGTCTTATGGAGAAGAAGTCGCAAAACATCGCGAGTATCATCCCGACGGACGTCGCCGAGGATGCATATCTGGAGAAGCTTGGCTACAAGCAAGGTATCTGTTTCCCAGGTGATTAACTTACGTATGACGGCACTCTAATTCTAGCTTCATAGAATTGAGACGCTCGTTCAGTCTTCTGGGCATGGTCGGATTCAGTTTCAGCATTATCACTAGGTCCATCAGGCTTGACTTCTTTTATTGCTTACTCGGGCTCACCATCTATTATGGTTTCACCAATCTATTTACTGATACAGCTGGACTGCTCTCGGAGGCGTCCTCATTACTGGAATTTCGGCTGGTGGACCGGCTGTCATGATCTATTCCTGGATCGCGATCTGTGTGCTTACTCTCACTGTGGCATACTCAATGGCGGAAATATGCTCTTCCCTGCCTGTTGCAGGAGGTCAATATTCTTGGGTTGCTGTATTAGCACCACCAAAGGCTAGTTAGCGTTTCGAAGAGTGGTGAACATAACGAAACTCACTTATGCTGGTAGATCGCGAGAGGCTCCAGTTGGGTAACGGGCTGGTTGATGATCACAGGTTAGTATTTGACAGCATTTTTGCGTGGGACTTAGTTGTGCGACGCATTTGGTCAGGTATTCTTGCTATGGGAGCAACGAATAATTTCGTCTGCGCGAACTTTATTCTGGGTCAAGTCAACCTGACGCATTCGGAATTTGTGATCCAACGATGGCAAACTGTACTTGTATCGTATGCTGTCGCTCTTTTCGGCATGATGGTGAATATCTGGGGTCCACATTTCTTAGAGAAAATGAGCAAGGTGCGTACTATTCGTGGACTGAGATCCATGCTAAACTGTTAGTCCAGGCTGCGATCACTTGGAATATTTCAGCATTCATCATCACCATCGTTGTCATCCTAGCGACCAACTCAAATAAGCAACCGTAAGTCGTCGCAGTGAGAGAAAGCATTGCTAGCTGATTCCTTTGAGCATATAGAGCGAGCTTCGTCTTCCAGGAGTTCCAAAACTTTACCGGCTTCGGTCCTGCAATGGCTGCTATCTTGGGAGTGAGTGAACCAATTCACATTACCATACTCTCCGAGAATGTTGGTTTGGCATAGATCCTGCAAAGTGCTTTTGGCATGTGTTGCTACGATGCCCCTGCTCACATGACTGAGGAGATGAAGAATGCATCTCGAGAAGCACCAAAGGCATGCATAGATGTTTGCACCCTATCGAACTCTACATTGAACAAATATCCCAGGCAATCATAATGGCTGTATACATTGGTGCCGTAACTGGTCTTGTGTTCCTTATTTCCATCTGTTTCTGCATTGGCGACATCGATGCAACGGCATCAACTCCCACAGGCGTACCTCTCATCCAAATCTACTTTGATTCGACACAATCGGTGGTCGGGAGCTTCTTCCTTGCGTCACTCGTTGTCGTTATTGGACTCTTCTGTGCAGCAGCTTTGCAGGTACATTTATTTCTCTCTCCCTACGCAGGAGAAACCTGAAATTGAATTTGATAGGCGGAAGGCTCGCGCAGTCTTTATGCCTTTGCACGGGATCACGGTCTGCCCTTCTCTCCTCTTTGGTGCAAAGTCGAGCCCAAGCATAGGGTTCCGATCAACGCGCTTTTCCTCGCCGTGGCCGTGCAGCTCGCATTCTGCGCGATCGACTTTGGTACCACGACCGGCTTCAATACGGTCATTGCCATTGCTACTGAAGGCTTCTGTAAGTTAGTGTCGCAAATGACGGGATACTCGCTAATGTATCGGGCAGATCTGTCTTATGTTGTGCCTCTGGGCGTCCGAATTCTGAGCAAGCTAACTGGCCACTACCAGACGCTAGAAGGACCGTATACTCTTGGAAAGTTTTCCCTGTTGTTCAATATAATTGGATTTCTCTTCCTTCTGTTCGCTTCCATCACTTTCAACTTCCCGCAAGGTAAGAAGGATTGAAGCACTCCACACTTAAGCTTGGCGAGCTGACCACAACCGAATAGTGAAACCTGTTACAAAGGACAATATGAATTACACTTCAGCGGCGCTTGGAGTTATCGGACTCATTAGTCTCTTGACATGGATCACGACAGGCAGAAAGAGATTTACTGGACCGAATATTCCTGGTGCAGGGAATATACAGCGAATCGCATGAAAAGTCCATCGGAAGTGCGGAGATGACTGAAACAGAATGATGCATTGATCTGTCGTCCTACTCTTTGTTCAAAATATTCATTTCTGTTACACCTTTCATTTTCGGCAAAGTACCTCGCCATGCAGCGCAGCCATCCAGCCGTCCTCTTGTGCTCCCCAAATCCTCAAAGCTTCAGCATACTTTATCAGATCGGCGTCTGTCGCAAGACCACTTTCCAAGGCATGTTGCTTGAAGGAAGACTTCAAGATGCGATCCGCAAACATGTTTGACCACCAGTCGCGATCAGCCGACGTGTTGTAGCACCAGGTGCTTGCAGTCGATTTTATTTGATCGCGTAGAAATCCCACTTGTAAGGACCACGAAAGGAGATGTCGACCAGCGTGAGGTTCTCCGCCCTTGATACGGGCAAGCTGAGTGTAGAATTTCATCCATTTCCCGATCAGTCCATCTGGATCGGGGTAGTAGATTATAGTTTCCATTTCACCCTCGCGAGCAGCCACCGTCCCGCCTGGCTTTGTCACGCGGCGCATCTCTCGCAGAGCCTGAATCGGATCCGCTAGATGTTGAAGGACCTGATGAACATGCACAACGTCGAACATGTCATCCGGAAAGTCCAATGCAAAGATGTTCCCGACTTTAAATTCGACGTTCGTAAGGCCACGTCCAGCTGCAAATGCACGAGCTTTATCGAGAACTTCTGGTTCTGGTTCGATGCCAATAATGTGCCCCTGAGGAGCGAGCGCAGCAAGGTCTGCAGTGATTGTTCCTGGTCCGCAACCTATGTCGAGGATTCGTGCATCTGGCTTGATTACGCCCGAATTCACGAGATATGCAGCCGAATTAGCGCCGGTGCGTGCGCTATGGCCGCGCAGAACAGATTCGCTATGATCCTGCGTATACATGATAAGTCATCCAGTGCTCTTCACTAGAAATTGACTCGGGAAGCACGCTCACAGCAATATATACGGAGGGTTTATCGGTCATTCTTGTCGTATTCCACTTCGCTTGCGTGTTGTTGGTCTGTCTCGACTCTCCTTAAGGTACGCATATATATGCGGAGGTAATCTGAGTGACTGAGTCAGATCGACCTATGAATGACCGATAATAACGGAAGAATTTAAATGACATCAGTCCAAAAATATCTGACCGAGTCCAATAAAGCTTAAGTGCATCGCTACATCTTTATATTTTATTGTTATTGTGACAGGAATACAACGACACAAAATTCCCGAATGTGGGGACCTTCCAAAATCTCGCAAAAGAAATAGAAAAACTAGCTAAACAGTTGCATTGACAAATCTTATCCGTCATGGTCTCAAGCCATCAAAGCAATATGCCTGAGCTCACTGGGTTCACGGTCAGAATAAGACTGATGAGATGCGAAGGAGCTTGCGCACTTCTGGACCTGCTGGCCAACTTTCATTGCTGGATACTCGGTCTGCTCTATGACGTAGTCGGGATTAATGGACTCTCCTCTGAGTGCCCTGGCACGTTCAGCAAGTGGAGCGATCGGAGCAAGGTCGTAGTCGGATGAAAGGTGATAAAAGAAAGTACTCGAGATCCGTATGAGTGGACGGTCTGCATGAGTCTGTTTTCTAAATTCAATGGCCTGAGAAAAGCGTCAGAAAAGCGATCTCAAGTCATCCGAAAGGAACAATAATCACCTCAAGTGTACTTTCGTTGACTACGACTTCATGATATCCTGCTTTGATGAGTCCGCCGCTAATATGCTCGAGCTGTTTACCAGCTTGCACAAGTAGATAACGACCAGTCGGTGGGAACTTCACTGGTATACGTTTTCCTGTGTTCCGAGCCCATATGTTCAAGCCTGGATAGCGGGATCTGCCGTGGATGGTTAAGAAATTGAGGTCCGTATGGAATCCTGCGAGAATCGTGCTAGACGGCTCTCAAATTTAGCAATGACGAATTGGAAGAATAGCACGCCTGGCCACGCACTCCTTTTCCCCGTATTTCTTAAGATCCGATGCCGTAGGGGCTAGAAGATGTGGTCTATCGTCGAGATCAACAGCATGAATTCGGGAATAGACTAATTTTGACAGACCCATATCGACTTGCATCAAGAAATGTTCCTCTCGGAAGCCCTAGACCTATTGCAGTCATTTCTGCAACTCCCTTCACTCTGCAATACTCACGCTATGTGAGATCTCAGTTGATGAATCGTAGAAATGAACGTACGCAGTCTTCATAGAATTGCCCCACTTTTCTAACGTCGGTACCCATCTGGCCCTTATATCTTCATCGTCTGGTACGACATTTGGAGCATTCAGAGACGGGAATTTCGTTTCATAGGGGGGCACCTCGCCCATCTTCCAGAAGAAGCGGCATTTAGGGTCAGGCTGATGTCCAGTTATATCCAACGGTCGCTCAGCGGGATCGAGCCGGGCGATAACTTGGAGGCATGGTTCATCGACAGCGCATTTGGGCTTTTCCGTGTTCTCAAGCGTGACACCGACTTGATAGCTCAGTTCGGGACGTTCGTCCTTCTTCAAGGCTGCCTCGGGTTGGGCAAAGTAGTCTTCCATGAGATCGAGGAAGTTGTCTGGAATTGCGTTTTGTGAGATAGACACGATGCTGATAAGGGAGGTACCACAGACTATTGTCATCTTCCGAGACTCTGGAGTCTTCAACCAGGAGAGCGCCGTATGCGATCAGAGCCTCAGCAGCCTGCACGAGATCAACGCAAGTGAGAATGATGCAAATGCCTTGGGCGACACTGGGATACCTTTTTGCACTCTGCAACGACGGCCGGAGAGTCTTGAGAATTGACCCTGAAGAGATCAAGACTGACGATGGGAAGCGCGATAGAAGACATGATAAGAACAAGGAAGAAGTCGTCCTGCACATGAACTTGGCCTACGGGGGACTTGATATCTTGGGCGAGATCGGTCATATGAACATCAGCCAGTCAAAAAGTACTGCATTGAATCTTCCTCAAGAATACGGTCGAGCACATCGCCACGGCACTCGTCGCTTGAGAATGAGAATGAATGAAGAAGCTGGAGCTGACGAGGTATGAGTCGTGGCGAAGTGTTGACTCAGACGAGCTCACAAAGTTGCACGCGCGATCCTCTTCCCTTCACCACCACTTAGCCCATAACCTCCTTTACACTTCACGCATAGATTTATTTTCTCGGCTTTCCCCAACGCACGCAATCAGATTCCCTTGGCTGAATAACAATGCTGAATGTGTGTCATGTCGCACAAAATACTTGCTCCGACTTCACCATTCATCCTTGTCTTTCTCTGACTCATTGATTGCACAGATTTGGAGTGTCAAGAAGAAACAGCAGAAGGAAGCCTCTGCTCCGAAGGCCACTAAGAGTTCTCCAGCTCGAATTCGAATCCAGAAAGGTATCCAACTGCCACTTTTTAACCCTTCGGGTTGACGACTGAATGGGACAGATGTGTCGGAGTTGGAGGAATACTCTACAATGAAAACGGTTGGGCTGGAAGAAGATCCTCAGAACTTTACTTTGGAGATCAGCCCCGATGAAGGTACGGATCTCGTATTTTAAGGCTATTATTATCCGAGCTCGACGTATTCTATTCCGCAGGAATGTACAAAGGCGGCACGTTTAAATTCCGATTCAAGATCCCCGATGCCTACCCGCATGAACCGCCGGCCGTGAATTGCATGCAGAGAGTGAGTAATCTATTGGACCACTTCGTCTACAGAATGTAATCGTGACGGCGTTTCATTTTCAGATATACCATCCCAACATCAATCCCAGTGGGGAAGTCTGCCTCAACATCCTTCGACCTGATTGGAAGCCCGTTCTTAGTCTCAGTTCGGTTTTTGTCGGTCTCCAATACCTGTTTTTAGAGCCTAACGCAGATGATCCTCTCAACAAAGGTAAGTTACGCGATATGACTCGTTTCATGGACGACATTGATTTCTCGCGCGCAGAGGCGGCCGAGGTATTACGTCGAAACAGAGCTCAGTTCATCCAGAATGTGAACGCTTCTATGGCCGGGGGATCAATTGATGGTGTCGGATTTGATGATGTTCGAGTATGAGCCTGTATTCATGGACATGGAATGTTATCACAGATGATAGAGTATCGATTTGTTGGATCATCTCTAGTTCTACATATATCCCTGCCGAAAACTGCAACATTGGGACTGCGCCAAGACCATTCAGCTCCCTCGGTACGTCGTGTATGAATACGGATTAAGTAGAAGAGGTATATGGTAATGCTGAGTCGGGTCTTTCACCTCGAAGGTAACCTGGATGTTTAATCAGTACCCTTCCACAGTAAATATACACCATGTTGGCTGCACCTCGACCCATGGGTAGAAGCACTCTCTGTTCGTTTCCCCGAAGTATTCTTTGGTTTGAAATACAATCTTGTAGAGTCCGGAACGTAGGACTGCGAGGTGCTCGACAGATTCACGAGTGGCGGTGAGCAGATCTAAGCATCGGCCGTCACCGTTCGTCACTCTGAGGATACATGTTAGTGCCTGGCATAAACCGGATGAAGAGCCGCATACCCGTGGGCTATTGGTTCAAAAGCAAAGACCTCCCCGTTAGGTGAATCAGATATCTTTCGATGTTTCTGGAGCTGGATCTTAACGCCACGAGCGGGCTTGCCAATGGAAGAATCAAGAACTAAAACATAGGATGATAAACGTCCTTTTGGATCTATCAGCATAAGCTCTTACCATGGCAGGTCACTGGGGACTTGTCGCTGGACATGATTGAATGTTTGAGTTCAAGTTGTTGTGAGCGCGCTTCGTGATGATGCATGATGATTGTATGCGCCGTGAATTCTTTGTTGACCGTCGATCTCGTCGATCTCTTCGGCGTACTGTATGCCGAGATTGCTTTGTCTCCTCCCGAAGAGTTTTTCCAAGAACTTCATAGTACATAATTTCCTTCTTCTCCATTTTACCTAAACGCTTCGTTATGTCCTCCTTCTAATAGTAACCTCGTCCATCTCACGAACAACCCTCCCTTCCCCATCGCGGTTTCTGACTCCTTAATTTATGGACTCTTCCCAAGATACAGCAAAATTTCTGATTATAGATTCTTATGACTCTTTCACGAACAAGTCAGTACTTCGCACCTAGAAAACCAAAGTGCTAACAGTGCGATAGTTCATACGCAGTCTTGCATGCCTGATTAAGAGAGCATTACCATCTTCCTTAATCTACATCATCAAGAACGATGAATTGGATTTCAACAATCTAAAACAATTCTTGCCGTACTTCTCGGCAGGGGTGGTTGGACCCGGTCCTGGCTCACCTGCCACACCCTCCGATGTTGGCGTTGTGAGCGATCTCTGGGGAGTAAGCGAGAAACTCCAGCTTCCGATTCTTGGCGTCTGCCTTGGTCTTCAGAGCCTTGGGATTGCTTTCGGCGCGACTGTACGGAGACTCAAGGTTGTGAAGCATGGTCAGGTTTCACGGATCAGCCACAGTGGAGATGCCCTATTTGAGCACATCCCGCAGGACTCGTTGGTGGTTCGGTATCACTCCCTTTGCGTTGATCTGGACGGATCTTCCGAATTGGCTGAGATGGCTTGGACAGATGACGGAGAAGAAAATGGGCGGGTAGTCATGGGCCTCAAGCATCGAATCAAGCCGTTCTATGCCGTGCAATATCACCCCGAGTCCGTTTATACAGATACGAGTGGCGTCCAGGTGGTTCGAAACTTTTGGCAAATTGCCTGCGATTGGTCTTCCAAGAACGGACGTATCGTCAAAGCATGGGGCGATAGGGCTGAAAAACAATTCTCAGTCAATTCTTGGCCGCCTCAGAGAGTTCTCAACCCAGCGCAGTTAGAGTTCAGTCCGCAGCGAGTTATCTCCTCGAAGCTCTCCCTTCCTCAGCTTCGCGTACCTCAGATTTGCGAGATATTAGGAGTATACAAGGCGAACACAGACTTCGTTCTTTTGGATTCTGCAGCCCAGCCCGGATCTCATTCGATCGTAGGATGTATTCACCCTAACTCACTGAAGATCCAATATTTCGTGGGAGATGACTATGCTACCTTGATCCAAGGAAAGCAACATACAACTTGCGCTCTGGGTTCTTCGGATATATGGACATGGTTGGCATCTTTCATGAGGACAAAGAAAGCGACGGGTGGAGATCCGAACATTCCCTTTTGGGGTGGACTCATTGGATATATGAGCTACGAGCTCGGTGTAAAGACTTTGGCATGTGACATTCGCCATCGTGAGCGAAGACGCTTTCCGGATGTTAATTTGGTATTTATCGAGCGAAGCTTGGTTGTTCACATCAAGACAGGGGAAGTCACTTTGCAATCACTTTTGCCGAAGGACGACGACTGGTTTGCCTTCACGGCGTCTGCTCTGAAGCGTGCCGCGGCTGGGGAAGAGAACTCGCGACAGCTTCAGGCTCCGAAGCGTCCTTTGTCTGCGTCGGCGGCAAAAGTGATTTACCCTGACAAAGTAAGGTATATTTCGAGGATAAAGGAGGCTCAGAGGTTTCTTTTCGCTGGAGAGTCTTACGAATTATGCCTTACCGCACGGACTAAATTGCTTGTCCCAAAGAGTCCTGCTCCATCTTCGCAATCTTCTTGGGAAATTTACAAGAAGCTTCAATCAGCAAATCCAGCACCATATGCTGCATATATCCGCCTTCATCCGACCATACTCATATCCTCATCGCCGGAACGATTCTTATGTTACTCTCGACCACCTTCGCAGTGCTTCCAGCTTCGTCCGATCAAAGGTACGGTCAAGAAAGCCAACGGGATGACCCGTGCAGTCGCGGAAGCAATCCTCAGCAGTCCCAAAGAGATCGGTGAAAATCTGATGATCGTCGATCTTATTCGCCATGATTTACATGGGGTCGTTGGCACGAACGTCGACGTTCGCAAGTTCTGCGGCATTGAAGAATATGAAACCGTCTGGCAGCTCGTTAGTGTTGTTGAAGGTTCTGTTGAGTCTTCTTCCGAAGCGTTCTGCGACGATGATTCTCCTATTGGTGCGGCTGATTTGGGCTGGGATGTTCTCCACAAGACGTTGCCACCTGGTAGTATGACTGGTGCTCCGAAGAAGCGCAGCGTGCAGATTTTGCAAGACCTTGAAGACGAAAGACGTGAAATCTATTCTGGTGTTGCTGGCTACTGGTGCGTTGGAGGTGGAGGAGATTGGTCCGTCATCATACGTAGCTGCTTTAAACATGAAGCGAGCCCTGGTGGGACGTACATGGCGCAGGAAGATACGGAGGGAAATGCCAATTACGATGAGTGGCTTGTCGGAGCCGGGGGAGCTATCACCGCGTTATCGGATCCGGAGGCCGAGTGGGACGAGATGGTGACGAAACTGCAGAGTGTTCTGAGGGCGTTCCGAACGGATGATTGAAGTTTACTCGAGTCCGTTTCTGTTTTGTTTACTTGCAATTTTTTTCTCCTGTCGTTTCATTCTTTCCCCTCTTCCGCCGCTGAGCATTCATCTGCTAGAGGTGTATATCTTCATTTCCTTTGCGTTTGCACTCAACGTGCCTTTCCTTCATTTCTGAAATTTAATGCGTAGGATTGAAGCTAGAAGTATACAGCTTGGTAAGTGCGGCCCGCACTCATTGTTCACGTGTGCATTACTGATCATCGTTCAGTGAAATAGTAAATCTTCCGGTAATACAGTATATGATCGTACTGTATTTCGGCTCGCAGTGTGCTCACCAATATGTCCGGCCCGCTTGCAGCGAAAGTCGGTCATTTCGATATTCTTTCTGAAAGACATTCGGCTGCTTCTAATTGAAGCAGGAAGCTCCCAAGCACATGGGCTCGGATGCTACGCGCGCGATGACCTCGGTGTTTCTGGGCTGCTTCATTGCTATAAAGCTCTGTTTCTGCTTTCCGCTGAAGTCCGCGCATCGTGATAATGTGGTTTCTCTTTGCGACCCTGCTGGCGAATTCTGTTCTTGCCGCGGCGTGGTCGACCTTTGTTGTTCCACATACAGATGGAGCTGATGATACGCCTGGTTTGTTAGCCGCCATGGCAAACTATAACACAAATTCTACTATTCTCTTTGAGAAGGGCATTACTTACAATATCTTTTCTCCTATAACTTTTTCGAAGCTCACGAACGTCGAGGTTAGCATCCAGGGTAACCTCACCTATCCGACGAATATCTCTTCTATACAAGGTACGTTGGTGCATTTCCCCTGGCTATTCTGGAAGTGACAATTGAATTTTGAATTTACATTTAGCTGCCGTAACGTTATCGGTACGTTGTTGATGTGAAGCTTGTCCCCTCATGAGAAGCTTATAAGTTTTTCCACTACATATTTCCAGAGTTATTCAGGCTCGTGGTTAGTATTCGCTCGGTCACCTTTTTTTCAGCATCTTTCTCATCGATTCAACTTTAGGATCGCCTTTTCTGGCGGGACGAATGTTACGCTCCGCGGTTCTACGGATCCGCAATGGGGTTGGATTGATGGACATGGCCAGGCGGTGCGTAAAGACATGACAACGCTAGGCACCAATCTTATATGTTCCAGTGGTGGGATGCTATGAACCAAGAAAATCGACCTCACGGCATTGCGTTCAGTAAGATTGCAGGTGGGGTGATTAGGGATGTGAAGCTGTGGAAGGTAATGGATTCCATTACGATTGTCACTGTACCTTAAAGTGTGATTTTTCCGCTCTAGCCCATTGCTTGGAACTTTGCGACGAGCGGTTCTAGCGGCATCCAAGCTTTCAACAATAAGGTCTTGGCCATTTCGGATAACAATGTGAGTTCTCACCATGCAACTTTTATAAGACTTTACGAGCATTTTCTTTCGTGCAGGCATTCCCATTTAATACGTGAGTTATGTCAAAATTAAGGGTTTGCACACGTGTCGTCTTAACATATTTTAGTGACGGATTCTCGGCGGGAGGAACAAACTTACTTTTCGAATCGAATTACATCGTAAATGGAGATGACTGCCTGACGATCGGGAGTGGGGCAAAGAATATAATCTTCAGGTACGTTTTACTGGCATAGTTCAAGCTATCAATATTCATCAATACTAGGAATACGCATTGTGCGTTATCAACTTGACGCTTTAATATTAAAATTCAAAGCTCATCATCTGACAGGTGAAGGTGGCCATGGATTATCCATTGGGTCTCTCGGGAAAGGTGGTTCCGTCGCTGACGTGCAAAACGTCCTGTATGCTCTCTCTTTCGTGAGTAATGCTCACGGCTGATTTGTAGATTAATCGCAGTATCGAGAATAATTTTATGGTAAATTCATACATATCTTTAGGAACATGTAATAAACTAATGTTTCACGCAGAAAAATGCTCTATACGGAGCGCGCTTCAAGAGCTGGACTGGAGGAAATGGTCTTGCTCGAAAGTATATCGCGTCTCTGATGTCCAGACACTTTGCTAATAATCACTTTAGCATCACTTGGAAGAATATTACTTTCGAGAATGTAGTCTTTCCGGTAAGCAGGAAGTGTGAATCCCGGTCAAATGCGCTAATAGATAAATCGTCAGGTCTATGTGACTCAAAAGTAAGTCTTTTGAATTCTGCCGTGGGCTTCCTCGACTTACATAGCTGTTACTTTGTAAGTTACTGGGATCAAAACGTGCGTAACGGTTGTGCTGAGCGCTTGCTCCCTGGGTTCACAAGCAAATGCATAGCTTGGTCCTGCACCGAACGCCTCTTCGACCAATAATACTCATATTGCCGACTTCTTGTTTGAGAATTTCTCTGGGACAATTAACGAGTTGAGAAAGCAAGGTGTAACATGTGTTTCAGACTATTGACAAGGCTCATGCACAGTCGAGTAAATTATACTGAGGGTTCATGTATCTCGGATCCATGTTGGTATGCGGTCCCAGGTGCTACTGGGAAGGAGGTGTGTTCTCCCTACGAGCTCCATGACCTGCGACCGTCTAGATTGATGTTTGTTTCAGGTAATCATATTTGATCTTTATCCAAACACTAGTGAGAAGCTACGTTATTGTCCAAAACAAGTGGTACGCGCGTTGCTCATATGGCTTGCTAGCGACAAATATAGTTACGAGGGATATTTTCGCAAGGACTGAATCTGGTGCGCCGGTTGCAGTAATGTGTGATCCCGATACGGTAAGGACCTTACTCCGGCCGCTTGGATCGATGTGCAACTCAGTTTTGTTTGACAGGTAACGAATGATGTTGGTTTTGTCTGTCACGATGGCATCTTTCGACCCACTAAGACGGGCTTTTAACTGTGTATCTGATAACTTGCGGGGTATCTGGCTACTTATGCAATGGCTTGTAACCTACTTGTTACGATGCAGCCGAAGATGGCTCTGTATGGTCCTCCCTTTGCGTCTAATTGAATGATGCATTCATGTGCTACCAATACCCTTGACTGAAAATGCATGTGGTCGATGTGAATCGATTTGAGAATGCCGAGGAGTTCAAATTCGGGCGTTGATGGTATGATACAGTGCGATCAAGCGCGACTCTTTGGCAACAGTGCGACCTGCGGGAATGTTATTGACTATTCGCGAGTGGACCGATTTTGCTTCTTTGGTGGTTTCTGGTTTTGACGTTGATCTGTCATCCATCGTCACGTTCATAACGCGTCGCTCCGAAGCTCTCTTCCTCCTCCTCCTCTTCCTCTCACCACCATCTCGTCCGGTCGACGATGCAGTCCTCTTCAGCCTCGTCCCCATTCCGTCAGCAGTTTCTTCCTATCCCAGACGCTCATATTCGTGCACGTCAACACTCCGCTCCTTCTTCTACCTCACTGAATGCATCCATTTGGGCCCCGCAACCCCAGTCACCGGGTGGCACATGGCCAAAAGACATCCAGGAATACGGTGATCCCTCTTGTCTTGCTAATAACGGGCTCGCAGAGCCTCGGCATGGCTTTTTCCCTGTCGATGATAGGCCTTTCTCGAAGGAAGACGTCTTTGGTCTTCCCGGTGGCACCCACCCGATCACCGAGACCCGGGTTGGTGCAATTGGTGACGGAAGGCGGAATGAGCTCCCTTTCCGTGAAGCAGAGGTATGTCTGCGTTTTCTGAGTGCGATGCTGAGAATATTCACGCATATATCCACATTTGCATATTTTGATCGCTGATCAAACCTCTTCCGGAATGACAGCATGTAGAGCTGCTCTTGCGTTCTCTCAATCTGAACTCTCCTGCACCAGAACAGCTATCTCCTTCCGTTGACTTTGACATTTCACCTTCCACGTCTTCGTCCTTCCCCTCTACTCCCGTTGAGAGCTCACCTACGACGCCACGCTCTTCTGATTCTCTTTTCCATCAACAAAATGAGTATGGAGTATCAAATAGCGTTGGCCTCGGCTTATCGTCTCAGTCTGGTATGATGCCAGCTATACAGAAGAATCCTCAAGAGCCATATTGGAACGAACCCAGTTATTCTTTATCGCGTGACAATCATTCGCATAACCAAGTGTTTCCTCCAGCTGCATTGGGGCCGTGTGAGCGTCTCTCCGGACACAGGATCTCGATAGGCTTTCCTACCGGTTTGAGTGCTGAGCATCGCCGTGCGGCTACTCTCGATTGGCATCAGCAGTCTCTTTCAGAGTCATTTGGATGGCCAAACTTGACACCTCCATTGGACAGTGGGCCATTTGGACATTGTGACTTCGATTTAGCGAGTACTGGTCCTATTGACTTTGGAAGAGTCGGAAATCCCACTGGTGCTTCCGGAGCAATAAACTGTCGTCAACAACAGGGTCCTGCGTCAACCGAGGTTGGTGCAAGTCAAGCATATATAATATGGATATCTAACTAGATGCGTTCAGCCAATCAATTTCTTATCACTTCTCCATCCGTCTTCAACGCCGCCGTATGCACTCTTTGTCGCTCGCATTGTCAAATCCTCGGACCAACAAGCTTCTATTTTCTTACAACAAAAGCTTAAGGTTGCTGATGAGAAGGAAAGGGCAAAAATCGTGGACGCCATTTGCACTCGAGGCACCGAAATGATGTCCCATCGGCAAGTACTATATTATTCATATTATACGCGTAAAATCTTGGATTAAATTCATTCTGACAGCTTTGGAAACTGGGCTGTTCAACGATGCCTTGAGGCGGCATCGTCGGCAGAAGAACGTAGAAAGATCGCTGCTTGTATGAGGTAAACAATCACATCATTATTTGGATTGCCCCAAGTTTACCGTATGTCTCAGGGGAAATGTAGTCGAGCTGGCTACCAATTGCTATGGTTGCCATGTACTTCAAAAAGCTCTTGACTGCGAAGAGGATATTAGACTCTTAATTGTTTCCGAATTGCTTCTTGGTGACCCAGCAAAAACGCTCATCAACAAGCACGCTTCTCATGTTTGGAGCAAGGTAGATAATGCTATTGGACTTCTACCATATCACTGACGTCTTTTGAGATCATGGAGCTCAGTTGGACGCCTCCGGCTCCACCCATCTTTGCTTAGTACGTTATTCTCCCACTTATAGTAAAGCTAAACTGAACAAACTATTCAGCGTCAACAAAGCCCTTCAAGGCAAGTGGGCTTCTCTGGCTTGCCACGAGACCGGTTCGCTTGTTGTACAGGTTCGATCTGAAGCGTTTTTATCCACAGAATATGGTCTCATTGAATCATATGACAGCATGCGTTTGAGAATCTTGAAGAGTCGGCGAAGGACGGCATCGTTGATGAGCTTCTCAATCGTGGCCCGGCCGTTTTTGCGGAAGTCGCCAAGAATCAATGGGGTTCATACTGCATCCAGCATAGTCGGTGCTCCCGCTATGTTAAATATACTGATACGCTAATATGCTATTTTCAGTACTCGAGCATGGAAGCTTAAAGCATCGAGATCTTGCTCTATCACTTCTTCTTTTCGGTCTCCTGGAATTCGCGACAAATGAACAGGGATTCAAGTCCGTTACGAAGGCTCTCAAGGAGGGAGGTAAAGATGCTTTGAACAAGTTCGTCAACAGAATGCGGGAGTCACCTGCTGGGTTTGTGATCGAATCTGGCGAAGTGAGATCGTAGCTTACTTTGTAAACAGCGGCCGCAGAGCCATCATCGTTGATCTGGCTTTGTCCACCACTGGTAGCCAACTCATTGCGAGCATACTTCCCAATGTTCGTCTGCCCTTTTCTTTTCTTACGCTTTCCACTGAGGCTCACCGACATGTCTTGATTAGATCGACAAAAATCATCGTGCCATGCTGTACGACGCGGTCAGTCCATCTCGGGTCACAGCTCATTTCTCGACCTAATCTCCATATCAGATTCGAGGCCACATTGTCACTCTGCGAGGCTGCAAGACCGGTTCCAAAGTTATTTGGCTTTTGTACGTCCACGGGGTTTGTACTAAGATGTGTGTGCTCGCAACTTACATATTCTCCAGTGACAGAATGGTACTGTCTGTCTGACGGTTCAGCTGTCACCTTCCTCACAGATCTGTCTGCAGCGCGCTCACTACGGTTCTTAACCGTCGGCACATAATGCACTTCCTTAACATGCTCCCGAATATCATCACCGGACATCTCGTTATTACAGCATCTGATTGTGAACGGATACGAAACTTGCAATAAAAGAATAACGCACAATCTGGACGCCAAATCAGCACCGAAATTTGAAGCACAATCCATAACATCTGTTGGCTTTACAGTGGCCAAACATATTCGATCATTCGACTCGGCTATCATCTCTTTCCGTGTTACCAGCATATTCATAATCTTCGGAATCGACGCTATACCATAAGCATATTACCAACAAGACGCTGAAAGAGTAACCAGCCGTTTCCTTCATTATTGCATTGCTCAATAACCTGCAATCGTTCTCGCTCGCACTTGCATTCGAAAGACCGTTGCCACGCATAATCGCAGTTTTGTTCTGTTGTGAAGTCATCGGTAGGAGGAGAAGACGATTACATTTGTTTGTACCTTCTGTCATGTTCTAAGAGTCGCTGTATACAACATGGGGAGAATTGTCGCTTGAGGGGATGCAAAGCGCTTCGTGCGTGAGTAGAAGCGCGAAACGCGTGTGAGCAAGTAGCAGAATGTGGACTAAAGCGCAGCAGACGTTAGATTCGAGCCGCTGAGCCGAGCCGGGGAAGAGACTGAAGCCAGTCAATTGACGTCACGGCTGAGATAGACCAGAAAGTCGGATGCTGAGTATACTAGTATTCGGATTCATGATATTATGATATCATCCGTTGTACATGACGTGAGCGGTATAAGTATATATTATATATATATGTATATATATAATATATAATATATATGGTCAGACATACATACATACTGACTCCCGCATCTCCTCCCGCCCGTTCGTCCGTCATCCAGCTCCTTGTTGCCAATGCCAGCGGCTGCAGTCGCGGCAACACGCCCACTACCAACAGTTATACAGCCAGCTGAGGCCGATTCCCGTCGACGTCGCGTCGTCTCTTTCTCTTCCGACAGCATCCCCTCCAACTCGAATCCACACAGCGGCGAATCTTGGTTTCATGTCTCTACCTCACAATCCTCTCGCTCCTCTACTTCCTCTCACCATCCCCTCCCAAAAGGCGCACGGCCTGCTTCGCCACAGCCAACGCGTATAACCGAGCTTGATTCTCCTTCTCATGCACAAACTTCTCATTGCGACGCATCCTCTCTCAATCGCTCGGGAACATTTTCGTCTTGGAAACTGGAATGGAGGGGAATTCAAAAGGTTGTGAAATGGGCAGTTCTGGGCGACAAATCGCACGATTCCCAAAGGCCCCGCAAGCAGAGTTCCCGAGCGAATAAAAATACTCGCCACGGACACTATACAACTTCCGCTGAACAACGCGAGGCTATATCTTATAGATTAGACGAGGATTTGCCTCGGGATCATTCAGACTATGGAGTCTCACCATATATCTGTGCATCCCCTAGTACCCCCACATCGCCACTTTCTCCTACAACCTCGGCCACGTGCGTCGATACATTGCAGGAGCGGTATTATTCGCATTCCGATTTCTATTACGGCCATGGCAGAGGTTTTTCGGATTCTGAGGTGCATTTTCCATTAGAGGGTCCACCCTGTATTTCAAGTGAAATGCTGAGAGGACAGAGAAGCATTTTTCAGGTGGGCTCCTGATACTCCTCTTGGTATTGGACAACTCATCTCCTTCCGTACATTTTTATAACCACTCCTATCTTATATTGCTATTTGTTCTTCGAATCGTCTCGATCTATTATGGTTCCTTTCAACTCATCACTGTTCACATCTGCACGTGTATTTGGTATCAGTTCTGACCCCTTCCTTTCATTCATTAGACATCAAGGTATGGATCCCACGTGCAAAAGTCAAGAGACACGAACGTACGGCGTGCAACATCGGAACTGGGTCATGGTCACCCCTACGGGAGTTCATTTGACATGCGCGACACGTTCTCCAACGTAGCCCATTCCACCACATCGCTCGACAACTCTTACGACCGGCCTCGGCGCTCTCGCGTTGTTCATTCTGATATTGGCCATTCGAGCTACGTGGAATACATGCCAGTTGCTGGATTTTCTTCGACTTTGTGCTTATCGAACAGCCATGATAATGCATACGTCAGGTCAGGAGCAGATACTCGCGCCTTCAGGAATTCTCGTTCTATACAGTCAACGATCGTCCTACCTGTAAGCACAGCTAGCACCGGTTCACCTCTGACCTCACACCGACGTCCACGGAAGCTTCGAAAAAGTCTTAGAGCAACTCCGCTGTCTGATAAACGAACGAGTCAACTGGCTCTGAATTATCCGCTTCCTCCGATGGTTCCCAGAAAAAAAACGTCGACCTCGAAAGGCGCTGCGTATGATTCTCTCGCTCCAGAAACGCATTTACCTCCCAGGCCTCAGCCGAGACAACCGCGAAAGCTGAAGAAGAAACCGTCACCTGCCTTACCCCCTCTTCCACGCACGAATAGCAGCGACAACTATGGAGATCCGCCGCCTGTACCCCCTAAAAACACTTTCATTCTCCAAGAGGCACACGTAAGTGATTTAAGCGATTTAAAACCATCGCAGCATACAGATGTCGCTTTTTTTGCTGTTAGGAGGCTCTTGTAACCCCTGTATCGCACTGTTATAGGTCTGATGCTAGCGCTGAATCGCCACCGGCTCTCACGGATGCTTCAGCTTCCACTTCACCCGACGACGAGCTGCATTCCTCTCATCAGGGATCCTCCATAACCTCCGAGCACCTTAGTGACGAAGAGAGATTTGATCTTTCGATCAAGCGGCCTTCGTTATTACGAACCGAATCAAATAGGCGCTGGACCGTGGCTGTTGCAGACGTACCAGACGATATATTCATTAAGGAATTAGAGCGCCTCCGCCGAATGGGTCTACGAGCTGATGATATCCACAGTGTCTGTAGTGTGTCTCATGCAGGCTACGCTCTTTCGTCTAGAAAGGAAGGTCGCAGAGGGTATCTTGATGGTGGAGAGCACTTAGAAGTGAAGCAGACCGAGAAATCAAGCACACCGGATGCTGTTTTGATTCAACAAGTGGACACGGAGGACGAAATGGAATGGTTATTTGCTCGTCGAGCCATTCTTTGCTGCCGGGAGTTGGTTAGGACAGAAAGGAGCTATCAAGAGCGGCTGCAGGAGTTGGCCGATGGCAACGTGAGGAGTCTGACATCCATCAAAATGAGTAAGCTGACTTCAGTATTGCTAGGTCTCTGATGCTGTGCCTGCGTTGCTCCTGCGGTATTTACCTGCTGTTATTGGAGCGTCCAAAATCTTGAGTACAAAGTTCAATGAGGACATGTCCGCGGCTGGAGTGGCCGCTGCTTTCCTGAGCGTGATAACAACCTTGGAACGTGCTTTGGTCACCTGGTCCGGAGTTGTTGGCGAGTTCTTTGGCGGGATTGCTCATCCGACGAGCAGTGTAAAGCGCAAGCGAGACTTGACTGTTCCGGGATTCATCGCGGAAGAGGAAATGCACACGGAATCTGGCGCCGTGAAAGTACGCTGCATGTCGGTGCATGGTCATGACAAGTCGTATATCGCACGATCATCCTCCGCACGTGTCCTAAGTACCGGGGTAATTTCGGCCAGCTCGAGTTCTCATTGGCTATTTCGCCCGGCCTTTACTCAAGGTACTCCGGAAGTGCACCATAGGGAGACCACCTCTTTATTGCGTAAAAGCCTACGTCGGACCGATTTCGAAAAGGAGAGAAGGCACAAGCCGCCGTTCAGGGATCTGGCTATCCTGCCGACGCAGCGTGTCACTAGATATTCACTTTTGTACAAAGGTGTGTACAGGTCACAAAATTTGTGCCAACAATATTAAAATGAACCTATATCTTTAGATTTACTCAAACACACTCCCGCCTCATCACCGACTCGTGGTTTAGTTGAGAAGGCCCTAGAAACTGCCACTATCCTCGCAAGAAAATGCGATCGGGCTCAGGACAACTCAGCTTTCCTGTTTCACCACTAAATTTCTTGATGGTTTTCTTTTTTCTTTTATCTCAAGCACGTGTACCAACAAGGCATTGCAGTTAGCATGACTCATCGCATTCATTCATCACTCTCAAGTCGCCATTCCTATTGTTTCTATGCTACTCATTCTGGGCTTATGTAGTTACTTCTTGACATCGCTCTTTAAATTATAGATTACGATCATAATCAACAATCACTTGAATATCATTTGCTACCATTTGTCTTTCAGTCATCTTCTGGTTTGTATCAATGCTCATCCGTACATGCATTATTAAGATACTCAGTATTCGGACGTGCGGTGTCAAAACCTTCTGTATACATTGCAAATTACGCTACAAGTACAGGTCGAGACTTCAACATAGAACTCAGAAAGTTGATTGTTGTAATGAGCGTGAACTGGGAAGACAATCTGATGAAGATTACTTGAGAGATGAATGAAAAGCAAAGAGCGTCGGATTGATCGGTAAATGGACGAAAAGCATAACCACATGAAAACAACAAAGACCAGAGAATTTCCGGGGCATAGAGGATATTCAGGACTTTCAGTGACCTTCATCGTCAGTGCTCTGTTCGTCGTAAAGGACGACGTATTCTGAGTCGGGATGAGCTACACGCGGCGGAACTGCAAACTCGCGAGAAGCTTCCCAGTACTCCTCATCGGAAGCGGTATCGAAGTCGTCGAGCAAGGACCCAGCGCTGTCCATGTCCGATGAAGGAACTGACATCGTCGGGGTAGCTGGGATTGAGGTTGATCGGACTAAGTCAGAAACTGTAACCACTTCGTTCTGGCTGATAGAGCTTGCCCTAGCGTTTGACGGCTCGGGCATGACAACCTCAGAGGCAGTAAGTGATTCATGGCTGAAAGAGGGACTACTTGGAGCGTGGACCGAGATCCTGAAAGAAAGGATCGCATATCAGAAGCGAGTTGCAAAAGAAACTGCAGAAATGATACTTACTCGCACCAAACACTATGACCAAATGGCTCTGAACCATCACTCAGACGCCAGTATCCGACATACTTGCCAGGGATCTCCGGAGCTTTCATATCAAAGGCGGTCACCTCAACCGTAGCTCCCTCTTCGACCTTCCCGACGTGGTAGCTAAGAGGAGCACCTTCAAATGCCGGCATGCGGTCGCCAGCGACGAAGATGATGCAAGTCGATTCTGGCCAAGCAGTTTCGCTGTCGTTGCGGACGCGCCAGCACTTCACAAATTCAGCTCCTGCAGGGAATACTTGTCCATCCTCGATATTTACATCAGACACGTAGGTGGCTCGGAGTTCAGGCCTCTGATGAGGCACAGGATGATTTGATATGAAAGTCTTGAAAAGAGATGGCAGCGTCGGGAAGTCCGCTCTGGCCTGCATCGTCTCCTCAGCTTCCGCGCTAGGCTCGCCAGCTTTCAGAGGCTCATCGCGCCATAGGTCTGCGAGCTGCCGTACCGTCTCCGTCGACGTGCCTGGAGCAAACGTTGGAGGGGTAGGCAGCACAGGCATCGCAACTGGGGTTTCAGTCGTCTCGACTAAAGTAGTTGGTGCAACTGTAGACACAGAAGCATCGGACTTCTCGATCTTTGCTTCTGCGTGCACTGAAGCGTCACATTTCTCGGTCTTCGCCTCAACATAGACTGCAGCGTCAGACTTAAGAACTTCCACTTCAGCGTCCACCCCGGCATCCGCCTTTTCGATCTTCGTCTCAGCAAGGACTGCCACGTCAGCCGTTTCGGGTGCTGGATCCGTTGCTACACAGACAGCTACAGTCTGAGGCCGAGGAACAGGCTCGTCGATGAAAGATGTCCCTCCAACGCGATAGACAGTTGGTATGATGACGTCCGGGCTACGTAGTTTCACCAGCGGATGAAGGACTGGATGTACTTCTATCGGCAACGCTTCGCACCTGCTGCACAAATCGTAATCCGGGCAGTCTGGGTGCAGGCATTTGTATCGGACGCCGCGTATAGTCGCTCCACATTCGTTGCAGCGAGCCAGGTGTTTCTTGTAGGCTACTGGGTCACAAGGCAACTAAGTATGGTCTGATCAGAGTAATATTCGCCTAGCGTAAGAAGTGTAATGCTTACAAGCTCTTGGGGACTCTCGAGCTTAACGAAGGTGTGCTTCGGGTGCTGGATAGGTACGATGGAATAGCATGAGGCACCTAGTCGCAACATGCGTTATGAAAATGCTATTTTGTTTTGGCGGCCAAACTCGACTCACATGTATCAAAGTCCGGGCAAGATAAACATTTCTATACGCATTGAAACAGCAATTAAGTCTTCGCAAGCACAGAAGAAACGAAATGCATACGTAGCGAATCCCACGAATCCTTGAATCACAGAGATCGCAACTTGCACGGTGGACAACGTTATTCAGTGCATCCTCGGACGTAGATGCACGATTAAATCGTGGTGTTTGATCCCCGTCAAACAACCTGTGAATGACAATTCGCCTCGGAGTCTTGAATGACATGAACTCATGCCCAGGATGATTGGCATCGCGCTGTATGAAGCACCCGTCGCAAAGATCGTAGTCTCCAAATTAAAAGTCAATCACATTTTCATAACACAGTTAGAGACCCATTCACCTGGGCAGTCTAGGCACTTATGTCTGGAGCCAATGATAGGGCCGTCACATGAATCGCAGATAATATTTTCATGGATAGGCTTAGCCAAGAGTGGATGGATTCGCACTGGATCACCAGGCTTTGCAATCTCTAAGAAAGGGTGCAATTGGCCACCTTCTCTCTCAGCATGCTCAGCTTGATGCACACTCTTTGCATTGCGTTGGGTAACGCATTCCTCACACTAATTACATATGTTAAGATCTTGGATACCGTCTAACACTGAGAGAGCACGTACGAGGTCAAAGTGAGGACACTCCTGGCACTTGAATCGGGCTCCGCGCACATTACTGCCGCAGTAGTCACAAGATATGCCTTCATGAATAGGTTTCTCATCCAGAACCGGTGGATTAACGGATGGTACGGGATGAACGAAAGCTCCGGGAATCACGACTTCATTGTTATCGTCCGCGTTCTTCTGTTCAAAACCTACGGTCGCGGGGGATAGAGTCGAAGCCATAGCTGAATCAGGAGGGGCATCGCTGAATGCCGAGGTCATCACGTTATTGAAGTCACGAATAAAGTTGGACATCAGTTCCTTCATTTCCTCCTTGCCTTCTGCAACAGAGCAGCACGATTGCTGGGTTGTCTGAGAGAACATAGAGTGGCGGTTCGATCCCGCGGTGGCGGACCACTGGTCGTCAACGTCCATTGACATCGAGGATGTGCCCGTCTGCATCGGACGGCGAGGAACAGGTTTTGCCAATCTAGTTGAGAACGAGCTTTCTGATGATGCCTGCTCGATAGAGGCAGCAAACGGAGGTTTGTGCGGAATCTCATCTACAACATTGAAGCGCAGCAAGCCGTTCGGCCAAAGTCGACCAGAAAACGGGGCGATATGTTCGATATACTGAGCTTCATTATGGACCTCCTTGCCGACGACAACTCTGGAACCCTCGGAAGGACAGAACATCAGCCTCGCGAGGTAGTACGATCCTCTGATTGGGAAGACACGATATAGCTGTGTACACCAACCAGTACGAGGTTATCATATGCTGTGCAACGTGAGTAAAGGAAATCTACTTACCTGGCTCTGAATAGTCTCAAAGGAAGGAAAGGAGGACTCCGGGACGGTGAACCTCCTCGTCTCATTGTTGTAAGTCGCTTTGACGGTGAACATGGTGGCGACTGGTGGGATGGAGTGAGTCGGAGCAACGTGATGGTATCCCTTTATATCATAACGTGACCTTCAAAAGATCGGCGCAGCTTACGCGTAGCATACATACGCTTCATATTGTAAACTTCACGAACGATGGATTTCTTTTGTCCAAGCTACATATTCATTCATCGATACAGACTGCCGCTGTTTACTTTTTATAACCAATATTTGGAGCAAAGCCTACGAAAGAACAGTATGCACACGCCTTAAGTCGTCCCCGTACAAACCAAGCGCAGTTCATATGCTTGCGCGTCCATACGTGGCCGTGCTAGTCGCAGTAGATCGCAGTCGTCAGCATTTTCGCTTTCTGCTGACTGAAGATGACTCTACTAGCATGTAGGACTGCCCCTGTCTGTCCACGCCATTACTGTATCTCTTCCTACAAGGTAAGACCTGAGGAAGGTTAGTTCCGGAACCTGAATAGAGGTTAGCGGGATTGCGTGATGAGTGAACATTCAAGGGCGCGCCTGTCCTTTCACATCATATGTGATACCCTCGTTGCCAACAATAGTCGGACACACGGTCACAATGAGGCTGTTCACGAGGCCAGATTGAAGGAATGACGATATGATCGAGGCACCTCCCTCAACCATCAGGGAATGTACTCCAATTTTCTGCAGCTCGATAATAAGAGCAGATAGGTCAAGTTTGCCTGAAATTCGTGTATTAGTCTATTGTTAGCATGCTCGAAGAGCAGATTCACCATTGCTAGAAGCAATTGGAATAATCTTGACATCTTCACCTGTAAGTCTTTTCCGTCTCTCTTCAAAGTCATTATCGATACCGATTAGTTCGGCGGAGGTAAAGATCGTTGGCTGCCTTCCTTTCCCGGTTTTGAAGTTATTCATTAGCCTTGAACCAAGACGGAATTTGAGGCTAGCGTCCAAAATGATCGGAAGTGGGATATCTCGACCACCATCCTCGGGTAGAAGCAAGCGAGCTTGTACCTAATTGAACAACAGGTCCAGCATGACTCCTTCAGGTCGCAGACCTACTATTAAGCTGCGGATCGTCGTTCAAGGCGGTATTGATCCCGACGAGGATAGCATCATGCCTCGATCGCAGTCTGTACAAATTCTCAGTCTCTACAAGCTTCAGATATGATTGGAGATTCCGTGACAGTACCTATGAGTCATGAACATACTTTCATTGCAACTGAGAATGAGCTGCTTGCCGCCACGACCGGCAATTTTCGCGTCGAGAGACTGGGCAAAAGTCAAGGTGACATGGACAGACTCTGTCCTCTGTAATGCGCGACTTGGCAAAACATCATCGAGGAAAGAAACAGCAGAACCATTGGACATTGCATATATTTTGTCAGGTCCAGCTGCCGTGGTACTTCAGTCCAGGATGGTATTGTGTTGTTGAAACAGCCCGACGCCGACGCCGCGGACGCGCTTGTCACAACAAGCCCTTGCACGTGACCCGTATCTAATAAGATAATAGACGCGCGACATAAACTACAGGTTGTTCCAATCTCTCACCATCACCACTACCACCACGTCCAACGCGTTCTTTTGAATCATTAAGTAAAGTCAAGTTTTGAAACATGTCTGGCCGTGGAAAAGGAGGAAAGGTAAACTCTTGTCTCAGCACGAACCGATCTTAATGTCGTTTGCTGACCTCTCCCTGCCCTTGTCTCTTTGTCGACGTCGCTGATAGGGTCTCGGCAAAGGCGGTGCAAAGCGTCACCGTAAGATCCTTCGTGATAACATTCAGGGTATTACGAAGCCTGTAAATTACTTTCTCCTCATTTGGAAATCCCGCGACTTTAGCTTTGCTCACATTGCATTTGGTATTACCTAGGCCATTCGTCGTCTTGCTCGCCGCGGTGGTGTAAAGCGTATCTCTGGTCTGATCTACGAAGAGACCCGTGGTGTACTCAAGGTCTTCCTGGAGAATGTCATTAGGGATTCCGTCACTTACACCGAGCATGCTAAACGGCAAGTGTTGGGACTGCCTCTATCTTTCCTGTACTGACTTTCCATTAGCAAAACTGTTACTGCATTGGACGTTGTCTATGCTTTGAAACGGTCGGGACGCACGCTCTATGGTTTCGGTGCTTGATGGTATCATCATTGACGTGGCTTGAATGTACTATTACCGATCTATGTCTTGTAACTCGATATCATTAACCTCTTGGCTTCAATCACTACTAAGTGCCATGCCACGCGAACTATGCAATTGTATTTGAAGACGCGTGGTTGCAGGTGATGAAGACGTATGCTTATTTTGATGGTCTGATCGTTCTCACGAAGAAGAGCCTACGTCACTTCTTATTCAGGACATAAGGTACATTAAATATTTCAGAATATGTTAACAAAAGAGAGCGGGTGAGTAACAAGTGGGTATCAGTAAAAATGCTCCCATGAAGAGTTCAAGAATTCTTTGCAATATCACTTTGTAAGTCCTCAAATGAGCCCTACCAAGGCACGCTTTGCACGATTAGAGTACTACCCAAGCACCTGCTGCAACACCACCAAGAACTGCCGCAAAACTTGTAATAAATGATGAGGACAGAGACCAAGGCTGGAGGGAGAGTGCTCCATTGCTATAAAGTTGTATTGCCGGTCAATACCATACAGAATTAGTGTAAACCAGAAAGTGGAGATAAACACACTTTTCGTCAACGACCGAGCTCGCCGCAGAGGCAGCAGCGCCACCAGCGCTAGTTGCGACAGTAAATGCATGGCCCGCAATCGAAGTCACCGTACCTATATAATCAGAACATAAATCATGTGAAAAAAAGAAAACATGACAGGTCAACACACCAAAACCGTCCGTGGCAAGAGTCAAAACATCGCCTCCTGCTTCGCTGAGTAGCGTCACCGCATCTCCGCCAATGTCTGTCACCTTCGTGAAGACCTCGCTCCCTAAAATAAAGAGCATTAATATGCTATCCATGGTCTTGAGAAAGAATGCCTACCAATACTTGTAGCACCGTTCCAGGCATCACCGGCAAGAGAAGTTGCACCATCGATTCCTTCACCAATAGCAGACGTAACATCGTCGAGGGCTGTCATAGGCACGGATGCGTAAGAACGAATCCCTCTATCAGTGCTAAACTGCGCTTACCATCATCTTGCGGGGCAGGGTTAGCTACAGCGAGGGCCAGAGGCAGGAAGAAAACTGCCCGGTGGAAACGCATGTCTTTAATTTGAATAACCCTTGATGGACAAGAACAAAGACGAGACGCAGTGGTCAGAAGAAGGCGAGGAAAACAGTTCGTTCGAAAATGGGCTCCATCGCTCCGGTGGTACTTATATCGAGCAGTGGAGCAACCGGCTCTGGTGCAATTTTGAGCAAACCTTCAAGCGAAGCCGGCAAAGCACTGCACTGCACTGCACATCAGATCGGGGACTTCTTATTACGTAAATTGTTTTCTTCTCAGTATTGACATGAGATTTTTGCTCGTTTTCCATTTACCGATGAATAGCTTTGCTTCTCGAGGTAACGACGAATGGCCTTGGCGTTCCATCACTCAACCAACTGACGAAGAAAAATGGCAAAGTAGAGGACTAGGTTGTGAGGAATAAGTCCTGCAGCCTGCTCAGTCTTGAAGGGGCTGTGCACCGACATCTTTCCGACGACATCTTTCCGACACAGGTTCGCCGCAGCAGCTGACATGCAAAAATAACGCTCTGTATTGCTTGGCAAAACATACTTCCAAATGACGCACGAAGAGCAGTGTCTTCAATATTGCAGTTATGTTGAATTATGCTGCAGTGCTTGGTCACAGTCTGTACAGTGTGAAGCTGGAACGCGCCGACGCAGGTATTCGGAGTTTGGCCAATGATCAAAACAGATCTGACAGACTGTCCAAGGATTACGACAATCGCTGTGGGAAAAAGCCGTGCTGATATTCTAAAGGCAAATGCAAAGCGCTGACCACAGTTGAACGCGTCACACGGTGCCAGACCTGTGTTGCAACACTTTTACTTATCGGTTCTCAACTCTGATCATTCACAAGCTCAATAAGTGTCGTGCTTTAGCACGCATTTGTTCCATTTGCGCAGGATAGATTTGAGTAGAAACAAAGGATTGAACATATTGACTACGCATCAGCGGTCAAGTCTTTATTGGTCTATATATATAAGTAAAGGAACTGTCAATTCCGGCACTCTGAGAGAATCAATCATAAAGGCGTACATGAGCGTTGAAGAAAAGCGAATTCGGGCCCCATGGGAAAGGCTTTGCGCGCTTGTTGAGATAATCATATGCCGGAGCGGGAGGAAGCTCGCCACCATGTTCCGCTCTGATGTGCGCTTCGTGTTCAGCATGCTCAGATTCAGAGCGGTATACCCAGAGGGTACCAAGGAGGGCTAGTAGATAGTGTCAACAAGACGAATAGTTCTTGATATTCTTTTTCTGGCGTACTCGTTGGAACTGCGACGAAGAAGCTGGATGACATGTGAACTTCGATGAAGCGATTTGGAGGGTGATTTAACTCACCTGATCTTCCTCCACAAATTAGTCGTTTCTGTAGCGCAAGAGTAGAGATACGTTGTAAATAGCTGCACTTCGAAAGAAGGGGGAATGACGACCTTCAGCGTGGTGCTCAATATTCTTCTTGAACTCGACCCATTCCTTCGTAGGCTTTCCTTCAAGGACGAGTTGCTCAACCTGGCCGGCATGTGCAGCGAAGCCACGCGAAGCACGGACGGCACGACGAGGTGCGGATCGCGCTACGGAGGTTGAAAGTGTACGAAGCATTAGAATCACTGCAAAGAGAAAGACGATGAAGACGAAGGTCGAGGAGCAGAGTGCGGTGCGGTAAAGCCAGGAATCAAACCGGAACGTTCCGCATCTTACGTAATCACTTTCCATCTTCCCTCCAATCCCAGTGTTTGGTTTTATTTACGTAGATCTCCCACATCGGAGATTTGATATAATGATTTACACCCAGCCTCAAGGCTATGCACTGCTGCGCAACTAAGATTTTGACACTGCGGACGGTGAAGAGTCTCTGTAATCTTGCCCACAGACTCCTTAAATCTCTCATGCGGCCGGAGGACACGAGAGTCGGTTTCGACGTGACCAGCCCGAGGCTGCTTCTTTCTTACAATTCAACGGTTTTGGTTCTGTGTAACCATCAGCTTTTGTAGTTTTCATGCGGATTCGTTTTCCGGTCGCATACTTACTCTCGTTGAGAGGGTAGGACCTCAGAAATAGCTCTTAGAAGATTCTCAGCGTCTTGCGTCGTATCCGAGCTGCGGATGAATCACAGGCTGTGCTAACCTTGAGGAGTCTCTTGCTGAGTATATCTCGGGACATCACTCTCCGTATACCATTCTGCTGCGCGCGCTCGATGATTCCCTTGTAGCTTTCTGATGCTGCGACAATCTTGCGTTTCATTCGTGCTTTTGCGATGCTGTGACGGCGGATCCATCTGTGTTCAGCTAGAGCTAATATATAGTGAATCTGACGTTTCTCCCTGGCAATCTTTCATCCACATTGCGACCCTTCGTGATGGCCACGACCACGTCGAGTTCTGAGGAGCTTGGCGTGACGGTTGTATCTTCTACCCAAGAACATACTGCTACTATCATTTTTTGTCATGTACTTATTGCTTATAGTTCTATCCTTGACATCAATGTGTGCTAAAACGTTGGCATCAATGCAGGGATTAGGTCAATCCATTTCTCAATACGATCTGGATATCGAGTTTTTAGCGCAGCGGCTACCTTTCGTGAAATGGGTCCGTCCACAGGCGTGAGTCGCTTGTCGTTCTCCTCTCCTGCAGCTCGTCTTCTAATGTCGTCATAGGCGAGAGCAACGATTGACGTACTACGGTAATTCTCGACGACCAAGCTGGTTTAACATATGCCGACTGCCTCCGCGAGTGGATGAGTTTGACGAGGTCGGCATCGTTGAATCCATCTCAGTAATTGAGCGACTCATTCTTGGAGAGGTTCACAGTGGCCTCGATCCCAAGAGAATTATCCTTGTAGGGTTTAGCCAGGGTGCCGCTCTATGTCTTATGACGGCGCTGACTACTCTGCATGATCTCGGCGGTGTGGGGAGCTTATCTGGTTGGATACCTCATCCTATTCGTGAGGCAAGTGTAGTTCCTTACGAGGCGCATCTAGGCAGGATTTAACAATACCAATTGAAGAATATAATGTACATCGATCCGAATCTTCCGATATTCTGGGCTCATGGGAGGGCCGATACTGAGATACCCATCCAATACGCGAGGAACAGCATCGAGTTCCTTGAACAGCGATTATGTATGAACGAGGAGAATCTACGTTTCATCGAATATGCAGACCTACAGCATGAGGTTACGGAGGATGTATTGAGGGATCTTGCGCAATGGGTGCTAGATGTCTTGGATTCTTCGTAAACAACATCGTGCAGGACACTGGTAGTTTCGAGGATTTTTGAATGTACTTTTATAATTTGTGCTAAGTCGATCATAGACTTGGTGATCGACAGATCGCCGGTCCATCTTTCAGAGACAGATCTTGATCATGCTGGAGTCACGACCTGATCAGTCCATGCAATGTACTCGAATATTTCTTTCAAGCCTACGTCGAACTTACTACCGCACCATGGCGACGCAAATCTACTTCAATAATCTCTTCAGAGAAAAACCCATTCCTGTTCCTTCTGAACTTGAAGTGAATCTTACCCCAAAGGAGGACCAGCTCTGCACTCTACTAGACGAATGCAAGCAACATTTAGCGAGCAAAGGGCAGAACGTTGAATGCAGAATAAGTGGAGGATGGGTCAGAGACAAGGTGTGCTAGGCGCTTCATGAACTGTGACTCATTTGTACATTAGTTCTTCATTCTTTCTTCATTCTTCAGCTGCTCGGTGCTCAAAGCAACGACATTGACATTGCACTGTCAAATATCATGGGTGTCTCTTTTGCAGAACAATTCGTCAAATTTGTTAAATCGAAAGATTTGCCTGTCAAGACTGTGGCCACTATCGCGCGGAATCCTGAGCAGTCAAAGCACCTTGAAACAGCACGAACGACTGTTCTTGATACAGAGATTGACTTCGTCAACCTGCGAAGTGAATCTTATGCGGATAATAGTCGTATTCCAACCGAAATTGTGCGTGCAACTCTATCTTCCCTCGGAATAAACTATTTCTCATCCTACCTGCGATGAAGTAGAAGCTAGGCACCCCGCTTGAGGACGCTCTCAGACGCGATGCGACAATAAACGCAATGTTCTATAATGTCCATACACGGTCCGTCGAAGATCTTACGGAAAAGGTTTGCATGATACTTCATTCAATTTATAAGTTGGAAATAAACTTCAACTCGAAGGGATTAGACGATCTCCGCAACGGCATTATTCGCACTCCCATGGCACCTTTCGAGACCTTCAAGGATGACCCACTTCGAGTGATCCGCTGTATTCGTTTCGCGAGCCGATTCGGTTTTAGACTGGTGGAAGAAGTCGAGGAGACTATGCAAAATAAGGAAATTCAGGTGAGGACTATAATCTTCCTTGTATATATGTAGTCCCCATCAACTTCTGCAGGCTGCCATTGTCTCCAAAATCAGCAGGGAACGAATAGGAGAAGAATTGGACAAGATGATGAAAGGTACTATCGATGATAATTTTGAAGAGTATTGGTTCACCTATGTCTATGAAGGCCGCGATCCACTTCATTCGATCCGTCTTATAACATTTTTGGATCTGTACTCGTCAATTACTGCAGTCCCAGCTTCGATTTCATCGACGTTCACGACCTCTCCTGCTTCCCCGACCTCCACTCTTGGTGCTGCCACTATTCTTCATGCTGCTCTGTCGTCTTCGTTCTTTGATACGCTCCGGGTCCCATCGTTACACCCACTGCTACTCTCACACGTTGATCGTGACAAAACTCTTCGCCCTCGTCTTTTCCTTGCGACATTGATGATGCCTTATGCGGACGTTCAGTATCTGACTCCGAAGAAGAAGACTCGAGCACCAGCTGTAGAAGTCGTTATCCGAGAAGGTCTCAAACTAGGGCTACAGAACCATTACGCGGATGGAGTTCCAGCACTCTTCGCTGCAGCTGAAGTGCTGCGTGGAGTTGAGGTTAGCAACTTTGAAGGATCTTATGAACGATCCCGGATAGGTGAGTGTATTCTCCTCGCTGACCGAATTCGACGTGTACTTAGCTTCCTGAACTCAGGCTCATTATTACGAACGAAATCGGTGCATAACGCAAACACGGGCTCTCACTGGACTTCGTCAATTCTCTTCACGATTATACGAGAGTTGACTACTCTTTGGGATGCGAATATGGACGCTTTCGACGGTAAACCATGCCTCTGAGTTGAACGAGCACTTGACTCATTGATATCCTTAGTGGAGCGAGCTGCACCGATTGTGGATCGATTTAATAGGTTCCTTCAACGTGTCCAAGAGCTCAACCTGCCTGACTCGATTGATGACAAGCCTCTGTTAAATGTAAGTCTCCTCACTATAACAAGCGAAAGTCGTATTGACAGAACGTGCTTTAAGGGTAATGAGATCGTCTCGCTCTTAGGCGCAACTCGACCAGGTGTTTGGACAGGAAGCGTTCTTGCACGTGTCTCCGAGTGGGCACTCGATCACCCAGAAGGAACAAAAGACGCGTGCGCAGCATGGTTAAAAGCCGAGCACGAGGCTGGACGAATAGATGTTGGAAACATTTCAGCGATGAGCGCAAAAGGTCATCGAGCAAAGAAGCCAAAAGTAACAGATGCGTTTTAAGTGTTAGAATAGATAGGTCATCCTGATATCGACAGCGCTATGTAATGCATTCATGTATCGGTTGCATGGAAAGTTGGATCATGTCAGACTATTGTAATTTTCGCACTGAAGCACCAAGAAGGACTTGGCTGGCCTGTGGATTCGAGAAAGCGTCTGGCTCACGCTCCTGAGCTGGTTTCCCGAGGATTATATCAAGGTCTCTCTGATGTCCCTTTACGATTTTGATTAGGTGCGCAATACCGTTCTGTTGATCAGCCAAGATCTAGATGCGACCAAGAGATCAGAATTGCCTGTTGAACGAAGAGAAGTGTCTCCTTACCTGTGTCAGTCGTTGCATACCCTCCGAATCAACCACGGCCCATTCAACATTGCTTTCGCTGTTCTTTCGATCGCGCTCTTTCTCCGCTTCGATTGCACCGAGTATAGCCCATAATTCACTCAATTTGCCTTTCAGTCGACCAATACCACCAGGTCTTCGAATTTCCTCATCGATACTCTCAAGAACGGTTCTCAATGCTTCTTCCTCAGGTCGGATTGAAGAAGAGCGAACTGAGGGAATGAGAAGGTGGAGATGCTGTACTAGTCTGACCAGCCGTTGCTGGAGTTGGATTTGAACCGCCGCTGCCCGCTGGAGGCGAGGTGCATTTGTGGATGAATGCGCAGAAGTAAGTGCGGCTATCCGAGTTTTCAGCTCTTTGAGCTTTTCTTGGTGAGCAGCTGCTTGTGAACGTTGCGCTTCTACGCGCTTCTGCAAATCATCGAAGCCAACGGCAAGAGCTGGTACAAAGCTGGAAACATATTGTTCCATTACGAGCCGAACTGTGAACGAAAAGATTACGCACCAGGACGGATCAGGGTTTTCACGGATGGCTTTCTGCCACAAAGCGTCGTTCGTAGCGTTTGGTGGTCGGCCATATAGATGGACTTGACTGGGATCGACAAGATTGTAGAAAATGTGCTATAGCATCGTTAGATACTCCAAAGTTATTATTCGAAGACGACATACCTGAAATCGACACTGAGGGGAACTGGGATCCCATGCCTGAGCAACCGCCTCTATCCGTTGCACGAGATTGACGAACTGCGCCTGAGCACTATCTCCTTGTTGTTGGCTTTGCATTAGGGAAGTCCTGCCTGCGAATAGGCCAGACGTTGATGCTCCAGCATTCGGTGCACCTGTAAGCGAGCTACCTGGTTGAGTGCTGCCAAACAAGCCAAATCCACCGGTAGTGTTCGGAGCAGGATTTGTGGTTGACTGTCCAAAGTTGCTGAACAACCCGGTCGACTGAGGCTGAGGCTGAGCTGTCGACTGGCCGAAAAGGGATGTCATAGGCTGTTGTTGCTGCTGCTGCTGCATTTGAGGTTGTCCAAACAGCGAAGTTGTCCCAGCAGGTTGCTGGTTCTGTTGTTGTCCGAATAAGCCAGTAGACGATTGACTTGGATTGGCTGTTGATGCTCCAAACGGACCTGTTCCACCTGTGGGCGCCATACTCGCACCAAACGCTCCTGTCGGGTTGCTTTGCGTGCCCGCATTTGTATTGGAACTAAATCCGCCAAACAAAGAACTAGTCGCCGGCTGAGTCGTGTTCGTATTGGTACCCGTGCCAGTTGCATTTCCGAACAACGGTTTCCCACCGAACAAAGAGCTGGTGCCTGTGTTCATAGACGGAAACAGAGACGAGCCTCCGGCAGATGTCCCAGGCGGCTGCTGTTGCTGTTGTGCAGGCTGCTGTCCTTGCGTCTGATTTTGAGTCTGGCCGAACGAACCAAATAGATTTGTGGCTTGCTGAGGTTGCGCGTTCGTCGTGTTCGCATTAGCATTTCCGAACGAACCAAAGGCAGAGCCAGTCGTAGGCTTGCCAAACACGCTCCCGCCGAACGTACTCATTGCGAAGGGAATCCACAACAGTGCCGAGCAAAACAGAAAGGAAGATGAGGGCGCGTTGTGACACGCGCGGAGTTTGATTATCTCACGCGTTAGGAAACGGCGAACAAAAACAATTGCTATTCTATTGTATGAATTAACATGAAACCATAATTCTACAACATTTCATCTGTTGAAGCCGCAGCTGATTGTAACTCTGCTAAGCGCGTCTTCATCTTTGGTCTGCAGAACGATAAGTCAATGGTAGCGACACAATGACTTTCATACTTACACTTCCAGGAGTTTCGCTTCCAAAGCTTGTTTCTCGTCTTGAAGCGCCAAGCGCTTCTCCGCGTCGAGTTTCGTGCTGTTGGAGTGCGGTTTAGTCTGCAGATTCTGCGTTGTTGACACGGTCCTACTCACAAAACATATCCACCTTGACCGTCATAATGGAGGATCATGGAGTGGTATTTCCATAATGAAGGGCGATGAGACACAGTCAACAATGTGATACCCAGTCGCGTCGCATTCTCCATCATTTTGGTCTCCATATCTAAGGGGACCAAAGACGTTGCCTCATCCAAAATGGCAAACTAATCGGTCATAAGAGATGATCTCACTTTCTGGAAGGCTATTTCGCACACCTTGGGTTTGTGGTAAAACAACCTAGCCCATGCCATTTTCTGCTGATCGCCTCCACTGAGGGCATCTCGCCAGTCTCGGGTAGCGTTCCAACCACCTTCTCGTTCAACGACATGATCCAGTTGGACAACAGCAAGAATGGAAAGTAGGTCATCGTCTGAAATACCACCTGTGGTCGTTATCTTAAACTGAAGCTCGAGCCATGAGACTGAAATATATATTGCGCACGATCTAGCATATCCTTCTGTGAATGAGGATATGTAACCTGGTCTCGAAGAGTGCCAAGCGACAGATACGGTCGTTGAGGGATCAAGAGGAACTCGGATGCTGGAGGTTTCCGAACAATACCACCATAAACAGGCCAAAGTCCACCCAATATTCTGAACAGAGACGATTTTCCACAGCCATTAGGTCCAACGATTAACAAATGTTCCTACAGAAATCCATAGCTTAGACAATAACGAAGTAAATGTAGAAATCTAATACTTACCCCGCGCCTCACGTGGAAACTCAAGCTTCTTACAAGAACATCGCCATTGGGAGTCACGATAGGCACGCTCTCAAACACGATATCCTCTGAGTCTATAATTTTCCCTCTCCCTTTGAGGACTATATGTTCGTATAAGCAATGAAGTCATGGTTGAATGTCGAAGGAGGCTTACGTTGAGCGTTCTCCTCACTCCTAGCACTGCTAACAAGCTCCTTCTCGTACTTCCCTTTCTTGACGTCAGACATCGTATCGAGAAGTTCAGATACTCGAGCAGTATATCCAGCAAGCTCTGATAAATCCTTGTAAGAATACATGACTCGTCCAAATGCATCTGTTGAGGAGGTCAAGAAGCCCATCACTGAAACCATAATTCAGGAGAAATACCCGATGATGATAAGAGGAGTCGGCGATTAGTGACAAAACCTAATATATATGTTACATCATATATCTCCGGATTTGAAAGAGGAACCCACCTTCGGTTCTGCCACCAAGGTCGATGTTCTCCATCCCTGGCATTTTGAAGAATACAGGAATAGCGCAGATGCATAGCTGAAAACAGATCATTACATTTCATACCATCCATTGAAGGATGAGGCAACCTACTCCAAAGCTCCCCCATAACCATCTTTTCAAGGGTTAGCCACTTCAGACATAGAGAAGACTATACCCTTACTTGATGATGCCCTCTTCTGCAATACCATGCCATACTTTGATCCTGAGGACTCCGTTGATATGCTTGATAAGCCCATAGTAATCACGTTCAATCAGCATTTTCTCGGTCTCTTCGCCACCAAAGAATGCAATCTCTTCGGAAAACTCAGCGAGCCGAGAATGTGAGTGACGCAATTGACCAGTAAGCTGTGCTTCTTCAGCAGCGTACTTTCCAAAAGGCGGTGTTGATGCTCGCACTGAGGAACAGATAAGTGATACTATGCGCAGGCAATAGCATGTCTTAACGTACGAAGAGCCGCGGATGCTTGAACAAGGCCAGTGAGGAGGACAAGACCCTCCGCACCAACATTCTGCGCTAGCTGGTAATTGTAAAGGCAGACATCCAGGATGGGCTTCGCCAAGTTGGAATATATCGCGGCAAGGTGGGTCGAGAATCGTTGTATATCTACAGTAATCATCCTGAAGAGCCGACCATTGAGAATAGGGAATCCGGCCAAGCGAAACGAACAACGCACTGATCGGGGTTTTGGATGCGATCATCAAGATTCGCTATAAAGTAACGCATATTCAGAGTGAGGGAGTACGGTCATACGTGGCCACTTACCCATCTTGTAGAATACCATGTTCTGGTCATTATCGGTTCCCAGATACTGTTTCATGACTTCAGCTGTCAAGCGAGTCCTGTACGCAATGGCAAGCTTGTTCTGAATATAGCTGAGAAGGCTGTTGCATGCTGTGGCGGGAATGGCAACAAGTAGCCAGCGGAGAATATTGAGTAGAAAGGGAAGTGGTTGGGCTCTGACTAGAGATGCTACGATCCTAAACAGATTGATCATATAAACGTGGACTGATCATGTCCTAATAATCCTGACCTACTTCCCGTCCAACGCAGCAACGTACAATGATATTGCTGTCCGGAATATTAGGAGACTTGAATGATAGAATAATAGTAGAGTCTCTTTGGAGCGAAGTCCAGGTATGCATATCCTTAAGATTCTAGATAGTCTCTCATAGAAAACGGCGTCTACCTGGTATTACTTCTTAACAGTGATCGTCTGAGAGCATTACTGGAAGCGCCTTACCGCAACTCTCCCGTGCTTGCCTTGCTTCAGATCCGCCTTCTCCTTACCCTTAGCCTTCCGACTTGACTGATGAGCAGACCTTCCCCATAGACCTTGGAAAGACCAACCGAGGAAGTAAAGGCTGAAGCTGATCGTTAAGGCTTTCTGTATCGCGGGTCTATGAGCCACGTAGGACTCCGTGAGCTGCGAGATCTGAGCTTTCGTCGGATGTAACGTCGACGAGACAGCCATAGCGAGAAGACAACCCGAAGAGTTTGATGCACGCGAGAAGAGAAGTATCGATTGGCTAATCGCCAGTCACTGCGTCTGACATGTGAATTGACGCGTCTGAGTTATGTAATCGTCCACCGTGTTTCTTAGGTAAGCTGACGAACAAATAAACGAAAGCCGTTCACTAGTTTGGATACTTCTGGTCGTGAATTTTTGACATCGTTTTTACATACTCGACGACCTCCTTCCAGTCCTTCACCCTCTCGACAATTGGTGGGAGCTCACTGTCGACCTTTTCTTTCTTCCACCATTCTTCTCCATGCTCGAATTCCAGACGTTCTTTGTATCCGAGATGATCCTCCGGATTCTCCAGTTTGGATACCCTCCGGTTCCAACTGTAGTCTCCAAACAAAAGAACAGGAATGGGTGGCGACGCATCCCGCGCACAAGTAATTGCGTTTTCCGCAGAGTCATCGATCAATAATCTAGCGTTTAACCTATGGCAAACCTAAAGGTGTACATGTGCTTCGTCATTCGTGAAATACTTGGATTTGAGCCAGAAAGGTTACCTCCGGCTTCCCTAATTTGACTTGAACTTCGTTCGCTTCTTCATCTTTGAGGAACATGCCTGTGCATACGATGTCATCAAACATATCTGAGGACAATCAAAGCATTCGTTGATTAATCGTAGCTCTTGAAAGAAAGAAAAGGCGCTTACTCGAGAAGTGCTGGTCTACCCACTGTTTAGTTATAGGCAGTTGTTCCGCATGTCTAGCTGTGATTATGACGAGCTGATGTTCCATCTCTTTGAGAGCTTTCACTCCTTCTAGTGCACCCGGCACAGGCTTCGGGAACACTAGATTTGTCGCATAAAAGTCCTTCACTTTGTCATGCGTCTCTATTGGTGTCCCCCAATCCGGATTCTATGTTTCGTTACCATCAGCACTGAACAACCCAAGACATCAGCTTATTTGATACCTTCCAGTAGTGATAATCTATCAAACGTGAGTATCAGAAAGACATATATTATAAATATAAACAGGTCGTGTCCTTACAGTGAAAATCATCAAGCGTCATACGGGTTCCATATTTCGCATTATGCCCTTTTCATGTAAAGTCAAATTAAGCACAGACCAGATCTGCATGTTCACCGAACCCACAATCAGCAACTGCTTGGTTTGTTTGACTGAGTACATCGTCAAGGTCAACAGCAATGACACTATCTTCAGGCATGATGGCTATTGGGAAGGATATAGAACCGAAAACTTAAATTTCTCTCGCATTTTCTATTACGCGGCTCGGAGAAACTCCACCTTATCTTATCAATCAAAGCCAGATGACTCGATGACTTTTCGACTATTCTTTCATGATTTTCGTATTTTGTACAACACAAAATTAACCGCGTATTTAATTCTCATTACATTATACAACCTGCGTAATCTTTACAATTCAGTGTTAGAAAACGTACATCGAATATGATAAAATAAACAAACGACTCACCTTCCCTGTCTTAACGTCGTAAAGCCATCCAGTGATCGTAGTCTCATCTACAACCAGAGGGTGCTGTTTCAAATATTCAACATCGTCCTTCACGCTCTTCTCGAGTTCCGCGAATGGCAAGAAGTCAATAGTATCGATTTCTTTTGCCGCAGTTGGGTACTTCTCCTTGAGTGTTTTCTTTAAGTCCTCGTTCTTAAACGTGAGCATGCCGCAGTCCGTGTGGTGGAACAGGGCGATCTCACGAGTGCCGAGAAGTTGCTGAGAGACCACGATGCTGCGTAAAGCCTCCTTTCTGTAGTCAAGATACAGTCCTGTTTGCTTCGTTCAGTCTACGATGAGACTTACGCGACGCCACCCGCATTTCGGATTACATGGGCGTCTCCTTCTTTGACACCGAGGTGTGCGGCAGGGCTAGCAGTTCGATACATCAGCCTTGCTCAAGTTTGAAGTTCGTATTCAGGCGAGAACGTACTCAAGACGCGCATCCATGCAAGTCACTGCCATGATATTGAGCTTCATGCTATGACGAATGTAAGTTGCCTACCGATGGTCAGTTTCTTCCCTGGAGGAAGAGGCAAGCTTCCTTTCTCGCCAAAGCCAGCTACATAGTTCTCGTTCGCTGGGATGAAGTCTTTGTGGTTCTGCAGAGACATGAAAGAGGATAAAGTGAAATTTCGAATGACAACTCCAGTTTCGTGGGATTTAAATATCGGGAGAATCTGGGGTACGATGTAAGACGCAATGGCGCGGTCACCATTGCGCCATTTGTTGACATTGAGACATGTATCGCCGAGTGCGAGTGAATCAGGTTATAAAGGCAGGTCTGTGGATTTTCGAACCGAACTAGCATCGTAAAGCGAAGGCTAAGGAGAAGCATGACCGACAGAATCCGCCGATTATCCAGCGAATCAGGATTCAAATTCAAGAAACTGAGATAAGACTAAGTAGTTGAGGTAGATGGCATCATCGAATGAGGGAGTGTCGATCGGTCGATCTGACGATCGCGTTCACGCGTCGAGATCACGTGCCAATACAATTCAGCCCATCCTGATCCTCGTTTCTTTCGACTGCATCGAAAACATCATGTCATCAGTGCACATACGGACTTTGCTGCAAGGACCCGACCTAAACGGGTCCATAAATTACGCCACAAATACTCTTAATTCCTCTTTCCCGTCATTTCAGCACGTGAATTCTGGAACAGGGCTGACAGACGCCATAAACGAAGCGCGTGCAAGTTCAGAGGATTGCAATACTCAAGTCCGTTTACAGAACTTTCAAGTCATTTCGTGTGCTCATAACTCTTTATCCTAGAATAGCTGGCGGCCTCGCAAGAGAATTTAAAGAAACTTGTCCATGAAACCCGCTCCAAGGCGAAGGAACAACTTGTCACCGCACAGGAGCTCTCGCTGCTGCGGCATACCCTTTCAGATGAGGTAACAAGTCTTGCTGAAGCGCTGGAGACAGCTACGACTTTGCAAGGCTCCGAACCTTCCTTACTTGAAGAGATAGAAACTCTGCATCGTAATCTCAAAGAACTGGAGAACGTGAAGGGATACGTTCAGATCATTCACCGGGCACTACAGCTCAGGTCTGTTGATTGTTGTGACTTCAATCGAAGATTACTGATCTCGTACAGTGAACAGGCGATTCAGAGTGTTGAGCAAGTAGCTCCGACAGCCCCTATATCCGAAGTCTCCCTGGCAGAGTATGTGCTTCTGCAAGAATTAGTGCGCGGCATCCGGAAAACATGTGAACAGGCCAAGAATAACACTGGACAGGACGTCAGGCTTGTCTCTTTCCTTGCGGATCTGGTAGACAAGACATGGTTACGAATGAAGGATGTACTATCTTCGTATGTAGTTTCGATCCGCTTTATAGCACTTGCACTCATGAATCCGTCAGGAAGCTGCTATCTGCCGCAGAGGGACTTCACTGGCCAATGCCTGTTGACTATGCGACCACAAATGTAGACGTTGGACGGGCCTTTGAAAGTGCATGTTTAAATTTACTGAAATTACAAGAGATGTGCGTATTGTTTTGTCATCTCCTGCTGAAATTTTTGTCTGATTGCCCTATGCCATCAGCGGCGAAAAGCTAAACCCCGAAAAAGAGGATGCGGGGTCATCAAAAAATGGCATATACCCTCTCCAAGCTCTCGTCCGACCAATTTCTCAGAGGTTTAAATATCATTTTGAAGGTACGCGGCAAACAAATAGACTAGACAAGGTGCGACGTCTATATTCGATAAATTATGGTACTTTGCTGCAACTTTTTGGTAGCCCGAATGGTATTTCGCACACATCTTGAACGTATCGCATGAGCATCGTCTGTTCCTAGAACTAGTTATTCAACGACTTTTTCAATCCTCAAGATACTCGTCAATCAATGCTTGGGTAAGAAGTCAAACTCAGTCTTACTGTTCCGTATTTAGACTTCGTCATTAGCGTGAATTCACCCGACTGCTCCTTCCTATAATCGGAAGGAAGATAAAACGTTCTATGCCTACACTTCTGGCTCACCCACCGTTACTGGCTCATACTATTTATCAATCTCTTGCGTTCGATGAAGCGCTTCGAGAAGCCGGATTCGATCTAGTGGGTACTTTGGACAAGACAAAGAAAGAAGCGAGGAAATGGGAAGGAACTAGCGATATTATTCTAGGTAACAGGGACTGGTTTGATGCTTGGTTGGAGGGTGAACGTAAATGTAGGCATTTCCTTATTTCGTTATTCAGAACATCAACTCATTCTACTCGCTAGTTGCCGAAGATCAGTTCAACGACATCATCAGATCGCCTGACACATGGCATATTTCTGACGATACAACGGCCGAATCAGATGAAAGTGAAGTCCGGCCTACTAATTCCGCACGGCGCGTTAAGGCCTTGATCGAGAGAATAACTGGTACGTCCGTGCCGCGCGCAAAGTAGGATACTACTCGCTAACATAACATAGATCGTTATAGAGCACTTCCTCGGCTCGAGCACAAGACACGTTTCCTCACTGATGTGCAAATCCCCATACTGGAAATGTACCACTCGCGCATTTCAGACTCTTTAGATGCCTTCGAGACGCTTTCCTCATTCCTTGTCCGAGCTGTACCCGGTGCTCTTGTTGGTCAACCGAGTCACGGAATGAACGGGAAGAATTTGACGGCGGGGGTGGAGGGTTCTCAGCGTCTCATAAAAGCGTATGTGAGCTCAAGATGGATAGTGCATGTCATGTCGAGTTGGGGAGAAGATATCGTTTGTGCTCTCTTTGAAACTTTTGTCTTCGCGACAATAACTTTTATTTTGTAGTTCTTCTTGGAGCTTTGGCAACAAATACGCGAGGATATCTCATTATGGAATCAAATCAAAAGTATCGGTGCTTTGCCGGATCCCAATGTGGTGAATGACGAGGGCACGATCTTTGAAGCTCTCATTTTTCGTTACAACAAATTAGCTGAGCACGCAGAGGATTTGCTAGTCAAGCAAATCACAGGCGAGGTCGAAGCAGATCTGAAGGCTCACCTGTTCAAGTCGGTGATTCCAATGATATCTGTCGGTCAGATCGCTGATTTTCTTTGCTCTTAGACAACCAGATCCCAGCGAAAGCGAGGATACACTTATCTCGCAAACACTTCTGAAGCCCATCGCACAGCTCTCTGCACACCTTTCTTTCCTGACGAAATGTCTTCCGTTACCTATGGCTATAAATCTCTATCGACGCATTGCTGGACACATTGCAAATCACATCCTGCAACGCCAGGTGCTATATCGTGGTCGATCACGAATGTCTATGAAACAAGGGCGAGCGGTCCTGGAAGAGGCAAACCTTTGGGTGGAAGCATGTCGAATGGCAATGGGCTCTTCGGGTTTGCGACGCGTCGAAGGTCCTTGGGAACGGTTGCTTGAGGCTGGCCGTCTCCTTAGTCTTGAGGAAGAAACTTTCCAACAGATGGTCAATCTTGCTCGATTTGGAGACGACAGACAATACGAAGTGCTGGCGGAAGCGGTCGGGATTTCTGAGATGAATACGAATGATGTCCTTGCTGTGCTAAATGCCAGGGAAGACTTTCCTATATAGCTAAATCTGTATGCAATCGCAAGCAATCGCCGCTTTCCTCTTTTTCTTTTCTTTTCTTTTCTTATCGAGTTGCTCCGGCCCGGCGGTTTGAAGCACGTGTGCTGACGTTATGCATGACGACGAGCGAGACACATTCATCCACTTCCTAAAGTAGTCCCAAGGATACGAACCGCCAGATATATATAATTAGTCAACAATCATGGGATCCCGCCCTCAACGTTCTTCACTCCTCACTTATCAACAAGTATCATTGATTAAGAATTACAATGCCAGTAGAAACTCTTGATAACGGAAGTAAACTGCGTCTCGTTCACCCAAAGGTCCACTCTTTCAATCATCTGTCCTCGAACGTGGACTGATTCTGTATTAAAGGGTGCAACGCTTGAAGTATTGAAGTACGGAGCGACCATCATATCGTGGAAGGCTCCAAAACCAGACTCGAACGACCTAGTTGAACAGTTGTTTGTTTCTTCCAGGGCAGCTCTTGACGGTTCCAAGCCTGTCCGTGGGGGCATCCCAATCGTATTCCCGTGTTTTGGTGCACCGTAGGTCATTCACTCACGAGCCGCGAAACTCTTCACTGAACGGTATATGCACAGAACGCGGCCTGAACATTCTAAGTTACCTCAGCACGGTTATGCACGGAACTCAACCTGGCAATGGGATGGACAGACATTGATGGATAATGATGTGGCCGTCTCCATTAGACTCAGTATGTGTAACAAACTATGTGCCAATCCGTGTCTCAATGTCCTAATCATAATCTAGCTCTTACGCCTGAGCCTTCCGTTACCAGTGATCGTGTCGCGCTTGCATATGTCATAACGCTTAGCGAGCACCAACTTAACACAGACTTGCACGTAACCAACACCTCATCGGACCGGCCACTGACCTTCCAGGCTCTTCTGCACACGTACATCCGTGCTCCGAAAGCAGCGGCTCATATTGACGGTCTCCAGAACCTGACGTTTTTGGACAAGACGATCGCAGGGAATCAGAAGTTTCGCGAGAGCCGTGCTGTCGCGGACGTGCACCAGTTCACGGATTATGTATATGAGGACGGTCCACGCGAATATACTGTGACCTGGCCCGAGGGAGGCTTGAAAGTAAAGGCTATTGGATTCAAGGACGTCGTGCTTTGGAACCCTGGTCCTCAAAAGGGAAGTGAAATAGGCGACATGGAAGAAGGAGGATGGTGAGCAGTTCAATGGTACACGGATAGAGCTTCGAATTTAATAGACTTGATTCTAGGGAACGTTTCCTGTGTCTCGAGCCTGGTTATGTTGCCGATTTCAAGACTATCCGGCCCGGAGAAACTTGGATTGGAGGACAGACACTCACACCAATACGTTCGCCTGGAACTCTCTCAGTATAAAAAAGAATCAATCAATCGAGATTCCTTTCATTTATGTACAATTAAACCAGAAATCTGTTCAATCTGCTTGGTCCTTCATATCGGCGTTTAAGCCCCGTCTTTGACTGCCTGCCACGATGGACGAGAAGTGATGTCTTTCCACCATCTTGGGATTGTGACAAGGATCAGCTGTAAGAAGAGATAAATAACTGGGGGTATGTACCTTGCTACATTCGGCTTGGAGTTCAATGCATCAATTCCAAGACGCTGTAGTATTGAGGTCTAATTAGCAATCGCGAAGCTAAGTTATGAGGCCAAGGTTCACCTCAGTGATCATAGTTCCGTAAGGAAGGTGGAATAGGTCAGCAAGGGTAACCGTCTGAGAATAAGGTTAGCCTAAGTCTGCACTATGAGCTTTAAGCATAACGGTAGCCATGTACATCACCAGCCAGGTATTTCCTCTTGCTCAGAATCACCTCATACGCCTCCAACTTCGCGTATAGAGTGTCCGTGAGCTCCTTTACGCGCTTTTCATCAGTGGTGCCACCGCGCATACTTGATAAGACATATATCAGTATTCGAAAAGGAACGAGTCAGGCTAATCCTTGGTACGAACAGCTTGAAGATCTTTTCGCCCGAAATACCACTTGCAAAAGGATCAAAATTATTCTGCTCGATGCTTGCGGCTTCTTCGAAACGACCCCACGCTTCGAAGTCGGACGGAGAAGGGATCAGTCCTGGTGTTCCCTGATTGGCGTACTTGAGGGCGATGTAGCGTCCGATAGCACGACTCTCAAAGATCGTGAAGTCTCCATCCTGGATTAGCAGATCAATGAACAGTTATTTATACTATACGTGACATGAAGAGTCTTCACCTTGAGAACCGGGACTTGACCGAAGGGCTGCAGAGAGGTGAACTCTGGTTTCTTGTGTTCTCCCTTCCCAAGGTCTATGGGGATCAGTTCGTAGGGAACGTTCTTTTCCTTCAGGACAGTCGCGACGCGACGAGTGCACGTCGACGACGGACTTCCGTAGAGCTTGACAGTCATGTTGTGCGTAGGTTTCGCAGAAAAAGATGGAATTTCAAAGTAAGTCTTGAGATTGAGACTATTTGACGCGAGATTCAAAAGGGCAGCGAGAGCGAGGACCAGAAGAGAATGAAGAGCAAGAGAGGAGAGCTTTGACACCATTTTTAAAGCCAAGAGGTCATGTGTGTGCTTAGGAAGTACTATTATACAGATGGAGGTTTTGAAAGCAGCTACTTCTCAGCATCACCGAGTCGGGAAGATGGTTGACTAATGATTCCAGGGGTTCTCAGCGATGGGAGTTTAGCCGGACTAAAATTGGAGAATCAGACGCGTTGAGAACGCGTTATTTGTCACTGTTTGTGCCTTCCATTTTCTCACGTGTCGATCATCTTCCACGTTTGAGCGTCCGAGATTCGTGACTCTCACGTCCTGAGGCGATGTCTGCACACTCATTCCCAGATCCTGTCTTCGAAAGCTTGCTAGAAAGGCTTGCACGCGCAGTAGAAGTTGCGCAAACTTCGGACTCAACGCTGAATCCACAAACTCGGCAAGCTATTTTCCAAGCAGTGGGTGAAGTTCCGTAGTATCGGAGTTTACGTACTTTCTTATGCTCCTTGCGAATAAAAACATTCCCCGCACAGACATCGGCTTTCAAGGATAGCCTTTCGAAGGCGAAGGAGCTCACAAATACACTGCCTGGAGGAGAGATGCTGATTAAGGATCAGGATGAGGTGATCGCCATGCTTGAAAGTGTGCGAGACCAAAAGCTGTAAGTGGTTTAATCGCTGTCTGCCGGACCTGGCTTGATTCAGATATCAGCAAACAACTTGCACGGTTCTCTGAACATGCTTTGATGACATCCGGGCTCCCTACAGACCAGCAGATCAAGATGGAAGTAGATTCTACTGCATCCTCGCCTCATGACTAAATGCTTGATTTCTCCACTTCACATTTCCGAACCAATGGGACTGGTCGACATAAAATCACTAAGTATTGTCTATTCCGTGCAACAATTAAACGAACGTGGTTATATGTTATACGAGGTATAAATGGAAGGAAATGGTGACGATGGTATAACGGTCATGATACTCATAAAGGCGTGTCGTGGAAGGGAAATCGTCTTACACGATGTTCTGACCATCCGCGGTAAGACATACCGCACGCATGGATATCAGACGTCCATCCGTGCTGCTGAAGGGTAGTTTGACAGTAAATAAGACGTCGCTCCGGTCATTGTTGAGGTAAACAGGCAGAGTGACCATATTGTTGGATGTCTCTTCACTGGGGTCGATCTGCACCCACCGGATCTGAGATGGATTGAGGCGCATATTCTCGCCATTATTCAAGACGAGCTTGTCTGATGACCAAGAAGCACCCTCAAGGACCAGACCTATTATTAAACTAAGTAAATTGGAAACATAGAAGAAAGATATTGGACTCACCATCCACAATAAAAGCATTAGGATCGTTTACCCGCTCGATATCGAGACGCAGGTCGAGCGTTTCTAGACTCCACCTCTTGCGATGCGCAACCGCTTGACGAGTCGCAGTGACATATGCTTCAGGGAAGAACAGTCCGCCCAACCAGACTTCCACATGGTTCAAGGAGTTTAGACCAGCAATCCGATCGAGTTGCGCAAGGCGCCTAGCGAGGTTCGGGATCCACTCGGATACGGACATCATCTTCTTGACCTTGTAGCGCATCCAATGGGATGGTATTGTGCCTTTCGTCAACGCGCTAAGAAGGCTGCGCAAATGGTTCGTCTGCTTGAGCGTCCCTTCGCAAACTTTGATCACATCCGCAAGGTCTCTTCGAACTTGGCTTAATAGCTTACGCCCGATTTCGCCTTCGCGTAGGAAGAGTCGGTTAAGCGGGTCCTGATTATCCGTCGATTGTTTCGCAAGAGTATTGAAAGACTGCAGGCATTTAAGTACTACTGCCATGATCATCGCAAATAAATATCTACTAACCTCAGGAAGAGCTGTTAACCATTCTCGACAGCGATCGAGAAGAGCCCGCATCCAAGCTGGTTGTTCAGCGGTCTGAGACTTGGCCGGTCCCGTCGGCTTGACCTCTTCCACGTCATCGTCAACGAGACTCTTCATTTTTCGCAATTTCACGAGTAAATCGTTGCCTATAAATCTGTCAGAATAGGTTCATGTTTGGGTTCGGGAAGGACTCACTTTGAGCAAGGGCAATGACACGCTCAGCTGTCGGGGGCAGGCTCAGCCATGAGGGTGGCTCGCGATCAGGGAGCTCCTGCACCCAGGACAGGAAGTGGTCTACCTTCGTTCCTTCAGGGACGGTCAATACTGCTTTTCCCTCTGAACGAGGTACAAGGTCGAAGCCCAAGTTGTAAGCCGCTGGCGTAAAGAGAGAATCGACGAATGTATCGAGCAGCTTTTGGTCGAAGTCGCTATCAATCCGGCCACCGTACACGGATTGTTTTACAAGAGTCCGGACAGCATCCCAAGGAATGGAAATAGGATCCACATTTGCTCTGCCTTTCGCGACCGAGTTGATCCAGACATCTATCGTTCCGAACGCGGCATTCATATCCGAGTCGTTGAAATCGTATTTCTTGCTCCAACCGAGCGGCGCATAGCGCAGACGCTCTTGGACGATAGCATGGAACCAAGCCAATAAGAAATACAGACGCGACTTCTCAGCGGGACCTTGAGCAAGACGACTTTGTGGGATGCTACGGAGGGAGTCCAGGAGGTTAGCCTTGATTCCTGGAGGAGGCTCGTTCATGATGATTCGAGACTGTCGCAGGATATTAACAGGAATGACCGGGTTGGCCTCCATTGTCAAGAAGAGACGGAAGTTGCGGTTAGGGTTCAACGTCTGTAATTTTTTCTCTAGTTGGCCTAGCCACGATGGCGCAAGATGAACATTCTTGAGAAGCACCCATGTACCTTGTCTCGCGGCAACTGCGATCGCCTGGTCTGCCAAAGAGAAGCCTTCCTGAGAACCCATGGCGACCGACGAACATCTGATACCAGAGCTTTGGACAAGACCTTCGACACGATAACTGGCGTCATAACCAGGTACGGATACTAGCGCGAGAGGAGTTGCCGGAGGAACCTCATGTTGGACCACATCGGCTAAATTGTAGTCCGATTCCAACGTCAGATCTTTCTCAAATGCAGTGCGAAGGAATGTGGCCATTGACTGCACGAGTCGATCCGGTCGGAAACACTTAATCAACAAAACGTAGCGTAATGTGTCGATGATAGCTGTCCGGGGATTCTCAGTACGAAAGTCATGGAGCATGGAAGCCTGAACTAACCTGAATTTGGCTCCCAAGGAGACGGGGCGTATTTTTCGGGTTCCGTCGATTGAAGGAAAGGTACCCATTCGTCTTGGTTATTGAGCACATGGTCCAGAACGGGCTTGAAGAGCGGATGCTTCGCATAGTTATTGAGGCGTTCTTGTTGTTCCGTTGACAGAACGGTGAGTTCATGAGACTCGCTAGCGCCTCCAGGAGGAAGTACGCTTTCGCCACTCTCAAGCAGGAACTCATACTCATCGCTAATATCGTCGGCTCCCCGGAGCTTGGCTTGGGCAAGAAGCGTAGCAAGCATTACGTGGTCTTGGTGCAAGAGCGCTCTTGACGTGCGCTTGAAGACGACAAGGAAAAGATCATCGAAGAGAATCCGTCTTCGGGCCACGTGGTCTGTGACGTTTTGGAGATGTGGATTATGGTGCAAGATATAGTCGAAGATGTCAAGGAAGAATGATAGTGAGAACTGATAGAAATGATTCACGAGATTGAGCTGTTCAAGAATGAAGAAAACAGAACTGCAGGCTTGCGCGATAGGCAGATATTCGGCAGTCACTTGTTCGACCTCGCGCATAACAGTATCTGTTTCTTCGACCTTTCGAGTGATTTCGGCAGCTTCTTTCTTCAGGGTCTCGAGCGTGTTGATGACCTTATCATCGTCCAGAATATTACCCGTCGACTCGTTCAGCGCTTGCAACAGGAGTTTCTCCAAAGTTCTCAAGCGCAGGCGGAATTCACCCTGGATCTTCATGAGATCGGTCCTCTTGCGCTCCGTATCTGGTCTCTCGACCTTGAGGACCTGATCTAAAGTCTGGCTTTGCAGGCTGCTCCGAGTCATCGTGAAGTTGACGAATGTAACTCGACTGCAGATATCAGGAGAAAACTCCACGGACGGGTCTCTTGTCGAAAGGAACATGGTAAATGATGGAGAAAAGTCGATGTCCTGACTGCCAAGACGGATGAGGACACGACCACCGGTCCTTCGTATCTCTTTGTTAAGAACAGCGTTGAGAATTGGATCCAAGTGCTCCACGTCCTGAATCAGGAGAGGATTGCCGAAGCGAAGTGCGCTCTCCAAGACCTTCAGGAATGCATCGTCCAGGAAGCTGGTGACAGTAATCTTTCGATCTTTATATTCGTTCAATAAGAAAGACGTGGCTTGACCAGTCGGATCAATGATCAGAGGGTACCGGTTGAAACGCTTGAGCATGATAGCATTTTCGGTACAGAGGCTGTCCGCAGGAAGGGACTTCGACTGCCAACTGAGACGTTCGTCTGCAGTCGACAAATATTCGGGGAATGCCAGTTCTGACTTGAACTTGATATACGCATCGGAAAGATGAGTCAACCACTCGTGCCACATGATTTCTCGGTACTGTTGGTCGAAGAATCCGCCATACGCGAGGAAGGCTGCGGAAAGTAGAACATCTCCCACGATGGTGCTCATTTCCTCGTCAAAAGTTTGGCTTCCTGCTTCCCAGCGAGCTCTCTCCGAAGACAAGCTGTCAAGCATACGCATACTTCGTTCTACCTTGTTTTCGACCCTCTCCATTTCGGATTTGATTGATTGAGTCTCACTGATAAGGAGAGCATACTCCTCCTTGTAGGTGTGAATGCTTGCCTCCAATTCCTCGATCATCTTAATGATCGTCCCAGCCTGTTTCTTGGTATCCTCAGCCTGTTCTTCCAAAGATTGGACCTCATTGCGAAGGGGCTCAACCTTGTCCAAGATCTCGGAGAATCGTACTTGCGCTATGACCCATTTCACAAGAGGACCACAGGCTTTGCTGGCGCGATTTACGGTCTCGAAGTTGAAGGACGGACGAGAAAGATATTCGCGTTTCATGAGTTCTCGAACTTGCTTTGTCATTTGGACATTCGTGTCGAAGTTGACGATCCTCTGAATGAAATCGTCACGTCGAATGATACCTTGGACCGATCGCCAACTATCAATCTTATGTCCGAGGACCGTACAAACAGACTCCATGGCAAGTTTAACTGCTTCTGGCGGATTGGCCATTGCTCGCACCTCCTGAAGGTGCTGTCTCTTGATATTGCCAACAGCCGCTTGGGCTTCCAGGACAGCGGGCTCAGCATCAGCAAGATCAGCCATGACAACTTCGCGTCTTTGCTTGATGTGCTTGTCTTGCTCCACCAGCGCGGCTTGAATTTCAATCGAGGCCGCCTTCTTCTGTTCAGCCTCCTGCTGATCGGAAACCATTCGCTGGAGTTTCTCGTTTGCTTGAGCATTCTTAGCCTCAAGTTGCCTTCGTTTAATTGCCAGGCTCTTTCGAAGCTCTTCGACCTGCGTAACGGTATCCTTGAGTTTGTCAAGACCGACGTGAAGGTGGCGTTGTTGCTCTTCTAGTTCATCCCGCTTCTCGTTGTAAAGCCTGACATAATGCGAAATACTAAAGTGAAATACATCAGTCGCCATCCTCTGCGATTGGATTGAAACTACAGATGCTCACAAATCAAGGTAATGCCTTGGTGTTACATAGTTGTAACGGCCTTGACGTCTGCTTAGCTTCTTGTTAATCTGATAGAGCGACTGGTGGACATAAACGAGTGCATTGACAATAGCCTCGCGATGAGAGGGCGGTAGAGTCAGTTGTCGATACGCAATCGGGAAGAACTGAGGCGGCTTGTACGATGGGAGGTCGAGATCAAGAGTACGTGTCAACTCGGAGCCAACTTGGTAGAATGCTTGGTCCGGCCAATCCCCGAACCAATCCAAGACGCAACGATTAAAGAGGGCAGGAGATGTCGCTGCGCGCGAGGCAAGACCGTTCTCAGGAGGATTCATGGTAAAGACTACATGCAAATTCTTCGCGACTTGCTGGGTGAACCATTTATACAGTTCTTCATGAGAGTCCAGCATGAGACCGTCGCGTTGGGAACCCTCTTTACAGGCTGTCATCAAGGCCGAATGCTCGTCGCCTTCGAACAAACCCGGAACTTCAGCGTTCGCGAGTAGGGTATTCATCCTCTCTAAGAATCCAGAATCCAGGACGTTGGATTCATCCATGATGAAGCAGATCTTTTCTCCTTTACAACCTGCTCTGCGTAGTACTGTGCGCAGATCTTCGTCGAAATCTTCTCCCGTGTACTTGTTTGATACCTTGATCTGGAAAATACTGAGACCATTCATCCAGGCAACAAAACGGGAGAGGGTAGTCTATGAACAAAAACACATTAGAGAATTTTAAAAGGTGGTATAATATAATAGATCATCTCACCTTGCCACTGCCACTCACACCGATCAAGAGCAGATGACCTTGGATTTGCCTGAACACCCGGTCTATACGAAGAACATGGTCCAAGACGTCATTGAACAGGACAAGCTGTACATCCAACTCTTCCTCGTGGAAGACCCTGAGGCGTGCTTTGATATAGTCCCTAAGGATCTCCCTGTCAACTGAGACATAGTGTTTAGAAGTCCAGTTGGAGAACAATATCGGCCTTGCCAATGCCTCTTCCTCATTGATCGTAGGGAAATACTGCATAGCGGTAGTGTTGATATTTTCGTCCGTCCAAACCTTTTCGTCTTCAGATACAAGCCTATCCTGGAAAAGACGGAGAGCTTCATGGGCCCAGATCCGGACGAGGCCCTCAACGGAAAGCATCTCGAGAGGCTTGATAGCTTCGTAAATGCCCCGCACCCAGCGTGTGAGCTCACGAGGACTGTAAATGTAATGTGCCTGAACATCCGACGTGAATCGCTTCTGGGACGCCAAGTAGAATGTGACCATAGCATCTGTAAGTGGTTCCGAGTACGCGCGCAAGTTCGGTACGACTTTGAGCATCGCCCGGTTGTAAGTACCATAAATTTGCTTCAGAGAAATCTCGCCAGGATAGTCGACCATGACCAACGGTGCATGGCGTAGGAACCTGTGAGAAAGAGGAACACGGCCAGGATCTGTAGGAGGATTGCAGGCACCGACGAACTGGATCCTCTCCAGCCTGACCCATGCCATATCCGACGTTCGATAATATCCACCGCATTCAATGAGTTGACGCAAAAAGGAGATAACTCTTTGTGTTCCGTATTTATCGGTGGCTGGCAGATTAATCTCGTCACAGAATACGACCAGCCATCTTCCAATCTGAACTGGAGCAAGGATGACACCATTAGGTGTCTTCCGGTACTCGCAGTACTGCTCAAACGTCTTCAGTATAAGCTCAGGCGTCGTCGCACTGGAGAAGTTCAACCCGACGACCTCCATATCTGGAAGCTTCCGTAGTGCGCTGAAGAGTGTCATCGTTTTACCCGACCCCGGGGGACCGCAAAGCATCAATGGTTTGTGCTCCGATAGCCATGAGTATAAGACTTCCTCATGACGGATAGTATCGATTGTAGGCACCACAACATCCGAAGCCGTAACAGCATGAGCCTCTATCTCGATAACAGGTACACGAGACGACCACGATATCCAGTCGCCTGTGGAGACTTGGACATCATAATCAATTAGTGAGCTACCCGGTATCATCAAAGGCAAATCAATGCCAGTTTGCTTTCGCAGAAATTCACCAAGATCAGCACGCAGATCAAGTCGGGCATCGCCTGCAAATGCCCAGATGATGTTCACAAGCAATCGTTTAGTCACGTATTGTTCGATCTTATCGCGACTGAGAGGGAAATCCGAGTGCTGGATGTTGTACTCCACAACGTTGCGCGCTGTTTTGTTGAGAAGGGAGAAGAGCGTGTTAAGGGCCCTCGTCGTCGTGAAATCCATGATATGTTCTATAGACTCCGCATATGAAAGCGCAGAGCTTACGAGATCGCCTTCCGCGAAGTACTGCTCAAGGATACCCGCGATTTCCTTCTGGGTACGGAGGTTTGGCGAATCCGAAGACTCGGAAGCGATCGTATCAGCCCGTCTCACTGCAGATGGCTCGAGCGATTCGTCTTCATCCGCATCAAGCGGAACGGTAGAGACTGTGTCCAGATAGTGACGGTACACCATATCCGGCTCTACAACGTCTTCGCTGAACCAGATCATACCGCAGCGACTGACGGTGGCAAGTGTCGCATACTTCAGGTGTTCAACCTCGAACATGATACGGACGTTGGGAGGGAGGTTGAGTCGTTCACCGTTCGGCAGGGTTAAAAGTTTATTATCGTCGAGCACGCTGTTCAAGTTCTCTACCCATTCTGGGTCGACATCTCCGTCGAATATAATCCAATGTCGCTTGCCACTTTCGCCACGGACATCGTCGACTATCTTACGCAGAATGTGAGTGAAGAGACCATCATTCCATTCACGAGTAGTCGGATCCAAAGTCCCGTAGAGATCCTCTTTATGAATCGCCTTCGGGTCAATGACATAAGCAACACCCTCCACGCCATCCAGACGCTCCAGCGCGGCTAGCAACACTCTCCATGCATTTGTCTTTCCGCTTCCGGAAGGACCGACCATCATCAATCCATGCTGAATCTTCTGAATCTGGTAAAGCTGCAAGATCTTGGCTATCCAGCGTTCACCTGGTACCAGACGGCGTTCAGCGCATATTCTCAAAATCTGTTCGCGCAGGGCATCTAAGTCGACAGGCACATAGTCGACACCAGGGAACACATCGGCAAGGAGGCTTTCCAAGATGTATAAGCAAAACAACCGCTGGTAAAAAGTTCTCTGAGCACATACCTTGTGAGTAATGGAACATCATCCGCCACTAGTTTAGGGACAATAGTCTCGGTTACGCTCTGAATGAGAATAACTTGCTCTTGAATGGAATCTGACAGGTCTGTCACTTGATTCATCTCGTCCGTACCAGCATTAATGAGACGCTCTCGTTTGAGAATACCAGCACTGGCGAGGACAGCCTTCAAGGCACGAAGACCAAAATCATAGTGAGGCTGAGGCGAAAGCTGCTCGGCGCAAAGATTAAAGAAAGGAACAATCTTCGAAGCGAGTACTTCTGCCGTTCTGAAGCCCTGCGAGAACAACATAACTTGAGCGATAAGCTCACGGTCCGGACGGGTCATTGCCATTGGTCTGAAGAGCTTCGTTAAGTTAGGAGGCAACGCAGTACGCCCAGCGTAACCAGGGTTCGTAGTGATGAAGATACCAATATTCGGATTGATCTTCAGGCTCTTTCCGACGAGCTCGATCTCCGTCTGTGGGTTCTTCGCCAAGGAAGCTAGACCTTGCTGAATGGTTTGCACTTGTTGAGATACGGCACTAAGGATGCGCTCTTCAAGACGATTGAATTCGTCGAAACAGCCCCAAGCTCCGACCTGACAAAGCCCGACAAAAATACGTCCCATCGCCTGGAAATCAAAAGTCTCGTCACAACAGAAGACAAGTACGAAACGTCCCAGCTGTACACCCAGTGCCTTGACCGACTCCGTCTTCCCAGTTCCAGCGGGTCCAAATGGAGACCCTCCAAGCTGACTGTCAAGAGCCTGCGTCAAAGTCAGGTAGCATCTGTCCGTTAGGGGCGTCTGGACAAGTCTGTCTGGAACACCAAGATACTCCCATCCATATGGGAACGTTGCATTTGCTACTCTGATTGCAAGCCGATTCAAAGGATTCTCTGCGGCACGATCCAAATAGAAACGCATCTGGTAAAGCCATACGAAGGACTTGCTATCTGTGACGCCCTGTTGAACCAACGCCCGGATGACATCGCGTTCATGTACCAACTCGGTGATCAAGTGCTCGCATTTTCTACGAGTAATGGGGTTAAGGTCTGTGAGCACGACATCGGCAAGGAGGTGTAGCCCACGACGGACGACTTCAAGAGGAATGCTTGGAGACTGGCCCTGTTCAAGGCAACTCTCTACTGAGGCAGTCCATGCAACTTGGATGGCAAGGGAAACGAGTTGCGCCGGATACTTCTCTATCCAAGCGATAAACGTCTGAGCAGTGAAAAGTGCTTCGTTTCCGTAGAACGTCTGCAGTTCCTCGACTGCGTCGCACAGCAAATACGCGAGGTTATTTCGCATTTCCGATTCTAACTTTGCGAGCCAGTCATTGATCTTCGGATACTCCTTGAGAATGATTGGTGACCGGAACCGGATTTCCTCCCCTTCGCGGGATGCGATGCCGCTAATCTGGGTTTCTTCCTCGTCCAACATCATCGTGGCAATACCCGCGAACATCTTCTTCAAATGTTTCATAATCCTAACGATGGTCTTCGAGTTACCGATAATTTCCAGAAGGTCTTCATCGCCGACGAAGTAGAAGCGAGGGAATGAAGCCCTCTCTCGTTCGAGATATTCACCCAGGGCCTTCTGGATCTTGCTCAGAAGATCAGCGAGGCGCTCTAATGACTTCTGGATACCAGGAATATTCAAGACTTCCACGACGTATGGAGTCTTGTTGACCTTCTTCATGACAGTCAAAAATTCTGAGTTGATGCTTTGAAATCGGTTGGATTCAACGGGAAGCAAATGCTTGATGTCGGCACTTCCGGAGAAGATGCCCTCGAGATATACCCATTGGCGTTGCACATCAATCCAGACATCTAAGAACAATAGTTATAAGCAGAAGCACGAGATAATCTTTCTCTCTTATACTCACCGAAGAGAACATGGATCCTGTTCAGCCTGTCTTCCCAAGCCGACGCATCTTCCTCGAAAACTGAGACGAAGAATGAGTAACGAGACGAGTATTTTATTTATCTCGTCTTCACCTTTGTAATACGGGGATAACTTCATGGCCGTCAGCGAGTTCAGGTTCTCGCTACATTTAGTGAAGAGATCGTCCCAACCTCTGCCATTATCGAATCAGAGCGAGCTTTTTAGGAAGCACGAAAATTCTTACCGAATAAGTCTGGTTTTGTTCTGATAATTGACCAGATCAAGCGCATAGGTAGTCCATGTCTCCTTGACTTGTTTGATATACTCTTCGAGTGCCATCTAGAGTATGCTGAGTCAGGAAAGACGAACTTTACAAATGTTTCAATGCGAGTACCTCTCCTTGTGCTTGAATGATGACCTCCTTGATGAGTGATTCATTCTTCTTTAAGTCCATGTCATACACATTCCCGAGAGTCATTCTATGTTGTGCTAAGTCAGAAGAGCTATAGCAACGAAACAATCCTTCAACTCACGTCGTAAGCATGACAGGCGACATGCGCAAGACCTTGAAAAGCTGCTTCCAATGCCTGTCTTTGAGTGCTTCCGATTTCAGCTCTCCTACAACGATGTTACTCTTTAGGAGACCGCGAAGAGTCTCCTGAACATATTCAAACGCAGCGTATTGGCGCATGCGAGTTGGCATTTCCTTTGTAGAACTCAACAGAGTGTTTAGCTGCTCTCGCAGCTTGCGCGGTTGTACACTTGCCCATGTTATTTCTCGAAGCTCGTTGATCTGTGCCCAGATACCAGATAGAGCAGTCCATACTGCCTTCAAGTCGCGTAACTCCTCAAAGACAGGCTCCAAACGCGTATGACGCGTCAGTTCAAGGTCGAGCGCTTCTTTAGCTCGACAGACGAGGTCGTATTCCTCCTGGACTCTGTTCAGCTTGCCCTCGAATACGTTAATGGTGTTCATGGCAGTATCGGCGCGCATGTTCCCCTGTACAGGTCGTGTCTGCTCCCATTCCGTAATAATATCATTGATCTTATCATCAACGATCTTATCCTCCGCAACAATCTTCAACTGCAGTCCAGCTGTATTCAAGCTTTGAGAAATGCAGCAGTTTCTACCGAGGGAAAGGGTCACGCACCAAGTTGCTCCTGAATTGAATCGCTCTTTCTCTTCAAAATCTCGTTGTAGGCGCTCCATTCGCCTCGCAACTGGTCGCTATACAGCCAATCATCCGGGAACTGGTATCTGAATCGTTCTAAAGTCTTCTCCCCATTGGCACAAAGATCTATGAGCGGACCCCAAGTCTTTGACTTCTTTTTGAGGTCTTGCACGAATGTGATGAACGTGACGGCCGCTGCCGTCGACGAGTTTGAAGGCGCGAACACCTGGTATACAGCTCAGTGTATGCATACAATATGTTTAGTAGAAGGACTCACCTCCATCTTGCCTTCCAAAGTGGAAGTTTTGGCAAGAAGTCGTTACGCGCGTCTTCTGTTGTCGTGTCGCGACTGGTGTCCAAAGAAGGAAGGTGGTCGGTTCACGCCTCTCGACATTCTTTCTTCACCCTTGCCTTTGACTCCTTCCACGACCCGGACTTGGGAAATCTCACCCTTACACTTTCTTCCACATCCCAATATCTGAAAAAATGGCTTCACGCCAACAGAAAGTGATGGTCCAACCCATCGTACGTAATCTTCTTAACATCAAAATATCCCAGACTCATTTTTGGCTCTATAGAATGTCATCTTCAGACACCTACAACAAGTTAGTGCAGACTTACCTTCCGACCAATTGTGCTTTGAGTCTGACGCGCGATTTCATTTCAGAAAACAAGAGTATCAATATGGCTCTACGACAATAATGAGATGCGTTTGGAGGGACGTATTATTGTGAGTGGACTGCCTGCATTTCTTTTCTTCTCCTGTCGAAACATTTCTTGGCACGACGGCAGTGTAAAAGCATCGCAGATCTTAAACCCCTTAAGATTTGAATCCCTTCCTTCTAATTCTTTCCTGCGTACCTGCTGTCACATTGTGCTAATTCATATTATTCTCACAAGGGCTTTGATGAATTCATGAACGTCGTGATGGACGATACTGCGGAGGTATATCTTAAAGAAGCGAAGCCTCGTAGAGAGCTAGGTGTGTGCTTCGACAGCTCGCTGGTTTCTAGCGCTCATGTGACCTTTTGAAGGGCGTCTGCTACTCAAAGGAGACAACATTACTCTGATTCAACCACTTACATGACGCCCGGCTTAAAACATCTCGTTTCGGTGTCATATATCTCAGGCTAGTTTGTACTTTCTTGCACGATCATGAATGCAATGCATTAATAGATAAGACTGGATGAGAGACTATGGCTACAAGTTATATATTGGAATCAGGCGAGTCAGGTTCAGCGCTTGCCGACAAAGTGGGCATTCAGCCTTCATATATCTTGTAAGCAACCAACGCCAGCCTGCTGGTAATATCAAACATACCTTTTCTCGCCCCCATCCAATGATACACGTCCAGCAAAAGAGGTGCCCGCATTCAGTTGCACAGCTCGAATTCCGTTCTTCTAGGCACAGTGTGCAATTCCGCCTTGCGCGAACGTGTTCCGGGATCTGCGCGAAGTCTAATACCGTGTTTTCATCTTCCTCTGCGGGTATAGGTGCTGAGGACTCGTCAGGCGTGTTCTCCAGGACTTCGGATATTGGTACTCCGTCGATCGATGCTTCTGTCGAACTTGGCGGTTGTAAGGCTTGCTTTCTTTTTTCTGAGGTCTGAGATGACTCTTTAATGTAAGTTCTCCGGAGCTCGCGTATCGCGGTGGATAAACGGTGCAAAAGCCGGATTATGATGAGAATCCCTAAGAGCGAATATGATGGAGGTCGAGAATTCGGATTCTCGGGTATTGAGGATATCTAAGAGGAACGCACGAATAAGTATTCCATCGGCTGACAGAAAGAGTAAGGCGTACATACATTCTTCACTCCAAATATTCTGTTCACCAAATTATAATACACGCCTCTGAAATAAAAGGCAGCGAGATTCATCTCAGATATAACATCCAGAATACTCGGTAAACGTCGTAAGACTCGTGCTATCCGTTCGTTGCCTCCACTTAGTCTTTTCTCGAAGCGTGAAATGGCATATGCCGGGAAGGCAGGGAGGAAAACGAGTGCAGCACGTTTCTATGTTCATACAGTAATCAACTAAACAAGTCTTCTGTATACATTCAATGAACTCACCCGAGCTGAGGGCGTGCCCTTATCGGTGTTGGAGTATTGCCAGATATTCGTGTACTCCTCACCAAGAGTCTGCTGGGCTGAATGAATAATCAGAACTCATTGGCCCAAGAAGTGTGATTACATGAGTATACCTCTGCCTGTCGTGAGTCCATAATATAGTAACTTGGACAGCAGCTCTAGTTCCTTATCCCACCGCGAGAGCCACCGGTTTCCTACACGAGGTATCTTAGTGGTAATTCAAGTGCCCTGCCCTGGAAGTGTTGCGTACCTAACCATGACCTCAAAACATTCTCCGCCTGCTCTCGCAGCCAGTAAACATAGAATAAATCGCGTTGATTCGCTCGAACTGATGATAACATTAGGTAAGTCACTTAAGACATATTGCAGCTTCTCACTTATTTGAGCCTGCTGAGCAGCAGGGAAAGCAGGTAATTTATTTGCTTGTGAACTTGACATGGATGGGCAGAAAGGGGAGAATATTCACGTGCACAGGCAAGCGTTGATCCAGCTGGCCAGAAAGAGGACAGGCGCGTCATTTTCGTCCGACGTGCCGATTGGCTTCAAAGTTCAAGTTGCTCAGTTTCTGCGATCATGGCACAGCGACCACCTCAACGTATGGAGGGTCCGACAGTATGGCAAAAGAGTAAGTCATTTTAGATTGACTGTTGCACCTTGAATTCATAGCTGATTTCGTTATTTTTTTGGTTTTCAGTGAAGTAAGTGTGGGTTCTTTCTATTCTGTAGCACATCATATCATAACATGATGCTCCTTCCTTTTTCTTCTGAAGAATGGGCGCTATGATGGGTGCAGGTGTCGGTCTTACCATCGGTTTTCTCTTTGGGTCGTATAGCATCTTGAGGTAAGTTTCTTCATACCCGAGTCACACGAGACTCGATATTCACAGAGTACGGCATGACCCTTCTTCAGAAACGGTGCTGGACCAAGAGGTGTCATGGCCACGCTCTCGCAATACATGCTCGGTAGCGCGGCCAGCTTCACTTTCTTCCTCTCCATTGGTTCTGTGCGTTCAATTTCCTTTGTCTATAAACTACGTCGAATGACCCGGAGTTCTTGACTGACACTCCTATTCTACTTTCTCGTCTGAAAGGCTATCCGTAATGACGCACAAATGGACGCTATACAGTACCGACTCGCCCAACCCGTTATGCACTCCAGGATCTCCGGCGCATCTTTTATTAGAGCGCGCTGGGAAACTGAGAAACAGAAGCGAAACGATATATGAAACAAGTAGCCCCGGATCAAAAGGCAGTTAAGGAAGTGGAGGCTTTCCGAGGTGGAATGATCTATCAGTTTTCCCTACTCTACCTTTACCGCTCTGAATGCATATGGCTTTACTTTATTCACACATTCGTATCCTTACTTACTCACACTTCCAGTAGGAATCACTACTCTGCTCTGACCTTAATAGGAGTAACGTCACTGGTCATTTGGTTTGCAAAAGAGCATCCACGGTTGAACATAAGTACAAACTCCCCGGCATCAAACATCCAAAAAGAACGAGAAGCTGCAGGAAGAGATATGTATAAGTGTACGGTACGGTACGGGGCGTCGCGTAATAATGAGTGACTGTACAAAACGTACAAAGACTCGAACCATGGACATGATATGCATGAGTGATGATCATTGACAATTGACAAATGCTCTGAAGTGTACTAGTCCCGGGGAAACATATGGGAGTTTGCAGAGAGCAAGAGCTGGCCTTGCTCGGAGCGCAATGCGGTGTCTGGTCGAGCCGGCTCGATTATGTATATCGTACACTATCCTTGCAGTGTAGACGTAGACGAACAGATGAAGTGGGTGCGCGCATATGATGATCGTGAGTCGCTGAGCGTTCGCCAGCGTGTGGAAGGGGAAGAGGGGCGCCGCATGGTCGGAGGCAGATTAAGAGAGTACAGTAAATTGCCGAAGGTGTGCAGACGTAATTCATGGGTGACGTAACAGTGCAAGCCGGCACCGGAAGATGGTTTTTCAGTATACGGCGCAAGGGAGCTGCGAGAACCGGGGCATCATTTCTATCCGCAAAACGACCTGAGAGAAACAGGTCTCCTCTTCCTCATCCGTCGCTGGTTTCGTCCTTCACGGACTACTTCAACACGACACGGACGAGGCGTGAGTGGTTGCGGTCTTGAAATCATAGGTCCTCCTTTTCTCTTCAGTCAATTGTATATCTCCGTCTACCAGCGATCCGACGGAACCACGCAACGAAGCGGCTGATTGCGCCCCATCGTCGTTCCGAAGGGATCTCCTCCGGTAGCTCGAACGAAAACATGTCGTCCTCGTACCCGCTAAAACGATAGTCTTCGTATAAGCACTCGCCGTTGCAGTCGTACGGGAGCTTGCAAAATGGCGCGTGGCGAGGTGGATGCGGGCAGGTGCAGAAATGCGAATCTCGGTATGAGTAGTCGTAATACACGGGTTCGTCTGAGAACTTGACCGAGCGCTTCGCAGTGAGCGTGCTCTTTCCACTCTTTCCACTCGATACTGAGGGTGAATGCTGGAGAATGGAACGAGGCGGAGCGAGAGGTTCCACCTTCGTCTGACTTGATGAATCGGATGCTGCTTCTGAGGAGACGGAAGCGCGTCTGAGATGCTTCGGTGTTGGCCCGTCAATGTCGAGCCCGCGAAACGTACTCCCTGCTACCGAGCCCGGCAACGTCGAAGTATCCGACTCCTTGCGCTTGATTGGCCGTGAGATGAAGTTTGGCCGCTTCGACCAACGTTTCGCCTTTGACGAGGACGACTCGGGAAGGGTCTCTTCCTCGACTTCGAGGATATCTTCAGGGATGTTGAGTACGGATGCCCTGCAATTCGGGCAAGTTAAGGATAACTAGACAAGGACGCCGCAGAGGCCGTAAGAAACAATACACGAGCCACGTAACAAGAGCCGTAGACAAGGACATGTCAAACACTTACACGTCTTGATGGCAAGGCGGCCTCATCCGAGCTATAGCTCGATCCACCAGCCACATAACGCATATATTCGTTCTGAAGCTAAATCATGCAAAATATTTAGTTTTGCTCTATGGGCTCATTGGTGGATGAACTGACCTGGATAGCGTGCTGTAGGGTGTCGCAGGACATTTGTGATGATGTCTGGGATGGGCAGCAAGAGGAGAAGATAACGACACAGGGACCATTGGCTCGAGCGGAGAGTGAGTACTAATAACCGCTGGTGAAGTAGTGTACACGTGTATTGTGCATGTTAGAAGGGCATGCGGCTTCGGTGAGTCAAGCGTGACTTCACGGTGTATGTAAAGACCCTTCCGCGCTTCTCTCTTACATACTCATTCCCCTGATATTATACATCTGCGGTCCGAAGAATTGATCGTGTATGAAAGGTGCAAGGTGTTGGGGTTCAGCATGGTGGTGAGGTGAGGACCACAGTATCGACAATGTACCGTACCGATGATGATCGACGCAGATATACTTTCCACAAAAAGTAATTGCCTTATGGGAGTTCGAGTGAAGAACGGTCGTTCACAATGTTCTTCTACACTAATCTAAGAGTAATACGTACTTTTATTCTCTTCTAATCAAATGATCAAGTAGCCTTCCACACTTCCCTACCGTTCTCCTCGACAATACTCCCCGGACAAACCTCAAGCAACTTCCAATCTACCTCAACGCCCTTTTCTCGAAATATATGGGCTGCATCCGACGCGATTTTCTCGTATCCTCCCATTGCAAGGGCCAAAATCGTCGGTCCGGCGCCGCTTAAACAAATTCCAAGAAGGCCCGGGTGCGTCGTGGGAGTTAACTGCGACGTGACTTCAGGAAGACCTGGAATGAGTGCCCTTCTGTACGGCTGGTGTACCCGGTCCTGCATTGCATCGTAGATAAGCCCTGGATCGGGTGGTGTTTGAGAAAGTGCCGTGGTTAGTACGGCTAGTCGCTGTAAATTGAAAACCTAACACATATACGCTGTTATTTCACACTCGTATGAAGGGTCAGGTGGGGCTTACTAGATCTTTTCGAGAGTAATTTTGAGGTAGCACGTCACGCGCCGTTGCAGTGCTCAGCTCAAACCGCGGCACAATTGCCACAGCTTTGATGGACTTTGACCATCCGAACCGCACGTAGTGGCCAATGCCTTCCGGTGGATGCGGTGGATTCTTTCCCCAGTTCTCACCAGCATCAGGTGGGTATTCCGGTAAGACTTCGCTCAGTGGAACTTGGGCCCGCGCCTGCGCATCGTCATCAAGTTCACGAAGGTAGGATCCAACAAAGCCTCCAATAAGCGCCGCAGTCACATTATCCGGATGACGCTCTACCATCAGTGCGAAATCAAGCATGCGAGTGATGGAGAGGTTGAGTCGGGCTAGCGAATTCGCTAGGAGAACACCAGCGACGACTGCCGCACCAGACGATCCGAGTCCACGACCAAATGGTATTTCATTATGAGCATGGATAGCAAGGTGCTCAGGGAAAGAAGAGATATCATGACATCGCAGGACGTATAAACAGACTCGCGTAGTCAAGTTCTTGTACGGATCAAGCGGAACTTCATCTGCCCCTTCTCCAGAATACGAGATAGTGGGTGGATATCGAGGATTGGAATCTGTTATAGATGCTTTCAATGTCAGATGTAAGGATAAAGACAGGCCAACGACGTCGAACCCTGGGCCGATATTTGCAGATGTAGCGGGCACTCGAATGGTGACTGTTTGAGCCATGTTCCAAAAATTTGGGTGAGTCAAATTTAGGACCGGCGTCGATCGTTAGCCTAACTTGTATATTACGTAATTATATTGAAAGAAGGATCTGCCGAAAATCCAAAATTCTGAGGTCTAGCCTAGCTCTTCTGGTTCTTATGCTCTCGACAGCTATCTTCTGGTGACAAGACTGCGTATGTCTAATTCTGAAGGTTATTCAAGAAAACGCTCTTCCTTTCTGACAGAGAGCGAGCTTCGCGGAGTCGACCAAAAGCAAAGAAGTTTTCATGCGTCAAAGTAGATACGGACAAGCCGTCGTCGTTTTGTCATGGTTGATTTCCAACATGGACCCTCGGGACGTCTTGTCGCGACATCATGCGGTTGTGTAGACGGGAAAGGATATGTTCGAGAGATTAGATTACCTTTGGAGGAGGAAAGCTTTACTTACTGTGAATGACTGTGGGAAGAGACGAGACCTCGTGGGCACCGGAGGGTGACAGGACACGGAACGTCTGTGGCAGACAAAGTGACGAGCGCTCATATGCATGCGTTGAAAACGAAGGAATCAGTCAAACAAACGATGACATCTTATTTTTTTGTGACAGATTACCCCGAATATATTGGACGCCGAACGCGGTAAGAAAGCCCCGAAACGGTCATCGGACTGTCCAGTGTCCTCTTCACCTCGTTCGGCGACGATCCTCTCCGTGTCGCGGAAAGGAAGCTTATTATATATTGTCCCCCCGAAATAGTTCATCATAAATCACCTTTCCGTCACGGTGTGTCCAGGCCACTCAAATACTAATTAACATCCCCGTATATGCGCCCTTCCTCCTTGCGCCCTCTTTCCCCTTCTTCCTCATCCTCCTCTCATTCCCGCCTAGCGCAATGCCCGCCCACTCTGTCTTTGCAGATGCGAGAGATCAGGAGCGCGATCGTTCCTTCACCGTAGAGCAGTTCGAAGACCTTGTCCACTCCGCCCTCGATGCTCAGTCTTTACCTGACAACGCTCTGTCCTTCTCTTTCGGAGGTAACACTTACCCACCTTCGTTACACTCACTGCATTCGTCGCGCGCAAAAGACGCGTCTCGAAGGAAAACAGGCCCATTCTCGAGACTAAGAGGCGTGTTTACAAGAAAGCAAGGCTTGAGCGACGCGTCATTCATTGTGCCACCCGAGACGCGTCGTCTTGCTTCATCTTCTGTTCCCACTCTCGCCCTTTTACAATCGAAGAAAGCACCTACCTCAGATTCTGATATCAGTTTAGACATACCGGTGTCGCATTGCAACTCTCCTTCTAGCCAGACCTGGACAGTCGGGCCAAAGTCTTTCCTTGGAACTTCCCTTCCTTCACCCGATTTTACCAATGGTACTTTCTTCATTCACCTTAAACTAAGGATCGCATCTGAATCCTTTTTTCAGGTTCGCAAAGTTACAGCTGCTCCCCCTCGCTGGATATTTCTTCGCGCGAACGGAGTTCCTCTAGTTCTAAGTCCCTCGGTCTCAAGCCACTCACCATACCCAAGCTGACCAATGGAGGTCTCTTTTCCTCAGGTTCTCTGCCAACGCCACCTGACTCTGACACCATTCGAGGTGCTTCTCCGGCGGCTACCGATGACTTCGTGAGCATTGAGCCCGAGAGCATGTACTCTTTCTTTGACGACAGTGGTTTCGAAGATCTGTGCACGCCGAACGTGACAAGGAAGAAATCTAAAACAAGCTTCCGTTCTCTCTTCTCTTCGGCTGCGTCAGAGGGCAATGCTAGTTCTCACCACTCAGGTTCTAAACGCGACAAAGCTCTCCCACCTACTCCTGCCTGCGACAGAGCAGTCGGCGGTCGTCGTCGTAAATCCAGGCCCGAAGTAGAAGTATTGAACTCTGCAGCTGACGATAGAAGAGTTTCTTTGTTTTATTCGCCTCCTACCATTGAGCAATGTGATCCGGGGAAAACTACTACGAGTGAGAAGGTCGGACTCCGAACCAAATCGTCGACAAGGAATTTAGGAGCAATCGGATGACCTGACTGGATTGTCCGCTCGACATCTTCTACGCCGCGTAAATTGAAACGCCTGTCTCGCAGCTCCGCGCCTGCATATCCAAGTCCTACATCGCCGCTCCCACCTACGCCGAATCTTCCATTCACGGATCTCCCCGTCGATGCGTCGCGTAAGTCAAACCATGTCCAGAATACAAATGATGTCGGCAATTCCACTGAGGAATCTATCGACTCAATGGAAATCTTGAGATGGCGTATGCGAGATTTGGAACAGCAAGCTAGCAAGACGTCGACGACTTCAAGCGCTCGTGCTGTAAGTAGCTTTTGTACACTACAATCTTTTTTTTTTGGCTATGTTTGACATCTGAACCTTAGCGCGCACTCGGTCGCCCATCGCGTGGTTCCATCCGCGATCGACTTGGTCTCGGCCCCCGCCTTCATGTACACGTCCCCCTTCCATCTCAATTTGTCGTTGATCCGACCAGAAGGTCGAAATCACAGCACGGAATTTCTTCAGAGGCAACAATTCGGAAAACGAATTCTCCCCTCCCGATAGCGCCTCCGTCATCCAGCCGGCTTTCTTCCTCTTCGAGAATTCCTTTGCCGAGACTCGCATCTGCTTCGTTGGTATCCTTGCGAAGTATCACTACCGTAACCGCCAGGAGCAAGGGGTCTGGTGGAGAGAATGAGGAAGACAATCGAATGGATGTACTTGACATAGATCGGGCGTTCACCCCCGAAGATGATCCATTTGCCGCAGATCCGCCTACACCACTCACACCTCTTACGCCTGTGAACCCGATATACCAGACGCAGACAAGCAAGGAAGAGAAGTATCATTCTTTCATGCGGCTAGGAAATGACTCTTCTGCTTCTTGCGTCCCTGAAACGCCGATCTCTGCTCCAGCATCCTTGCCGAGTTGGCACTACCGCCTCGGCTCGAATTCTAATGTTTCCTCGCCAGTGTTGATGCCATCCTCATTATTACCTGGAGCTACTCCCGTTCCGAGACGGAGCAAAAGAAACGCAAGTCCGTCAAGTGTACGAAGTAGACTCGCTCCCTCGTTCGTAGAGGTAGAGCCATTAAGCATTCGCCGCAGGGCTCCGTCAGCACTGCCCAGTCCACCAAGTGGCCGCCAGACTCTGACACAAGTAATTTCAAGAGTACGTAGGATTGAAGGCAACCAATTCGAGAGCGGAATAAGCAATTTGACAGGAAAAGGACACGCCTCTGGCATCGTAGGTCATACAGAGAGTCGCCCTCATTCGCCATTTCCAATGCTCGTTGCTCTTACGCCGAGTTCAGTGAAAGCTGCTCCGAATGCGTCAAGTGACAGGAGATCAACCGCTGCGTCATTCGTATGGAGCGGAATGGGTGAACAAGATGCGGTCTATTCACTGGAAGGTAAAGCAATCGAGCGTGTTCAAGCACCTCTGGGGCAGATAAAACAACCGACATCACCGAGTGTAGTGGAAATCGATTCATTCGGCCCGGTGGCTGAAAAGTACGCACATCGAATACTCGATCGTGATATGCTTTCCCCGACGGCCTGGCTCTTGGATTCAGATGACTACGATGATAATAACGACATGCACGAGCCTGAAACTTTCGCCGCCAAATCTAATGTGCTCGCGCTTTCTTTCAACGTTATCAATGAATCAAGCGGGCAATCTGGTGGTAATGGGATCACGGGAAGAACGGGTGCAGTGCTGGCGAGCAATTGTATCTCCAATGCACGAAGCGTTTCACCATCCCGAGAGGTTTTCGATACGGAGAGCGGAATTGAACCGGAAGCGGATCTTACGCGTCTACGTGCCCCTCAGAACTGGCCACTTCCGCCTCATCGTACGGTGGTTGTCGACGAGGAAAGCGGAGAAGGATTTCATCTTGTCGAACCCGGGCTCGAGGTAAGTATCTGTTGATCAATCCAATCTAAGCACGCGACGTAATTGGTTTGTACAGTTCATCCAGGCGGACTCAGCCGCGCATTCTCCGAGACACTCTATTCGCTTTCCCAAGAGATGTTCAGGTTCTATGTCCATTGAAAGCCTCACTAGCCGACTTTCTGGTGGTAGCTCACCAATTTCTCAGAGGTTAAATAGCTCTCAGACACGACTTATTGCAGAACAGTTCGGTAAACCAGCTCTCAGGGTCGATCACGATGCTACGTCTCCATCTAGTATGCAGGTACCTAAGGCTCTTCCGACTCAGCACTTGAAGCAGCGATCCCGCTCAGCAACATCGCTGGCTTCGGTCAGCGCCTGGTCTGCCAGGACTTCCAGAACTGCTTTCTACTCTGCCCGTTCGACTATTTCACGCGGATCGGACAAGTCCGCCTATTCCTTCGCTCAATCACGCCAGGTTGGGAAGCTGTCTCGCGAAGGATCATCTCGCTCTGCAGCATCTTCGCGCAGTCCGCCGAGTTCTGCGGATCACCATGCGAGGTCTTCGTCTTCTCACCGGAAGTCGAATGGTAGTGTCCTCGGTCCAACAGCGTCGTCCGCTTCACTCCCTCGCGGCAGCGCTATTTAATACAAAGTCCGCGTTACCAGGATGCATCATTCTTCGTTCGTCGACGCCCGACTCAACATTCTTTACCATTGTTTGAGAGCGGGGCGGGCCATTTTCGATTCGTGAATGATATGGAAGCACTTGTATTGATGCACCCGGAATGTGGACAAACATAAGTCGTCGCTGAAATCGGTAGAAGACTTTACAGAAGTTATGGCGGCGACACTGGATGCCTTGGAAGGGTTCGCACCTCGTCCCGACCTTCCATTCATCACCTTAAATTCACGGACAATCGGTGTTCAAGTATTACCTTCTACTTACCTCTCCTAATATGCCCAGCGAGGACTCGATATACCCTGATAAATTCAGCCATTGTTTGATTTCCTGTCGCCATGTTCGTTTCTCTTTTCTTCATCCTTTCTTCGTGTGCTATAGTACATCGTGTAATGCTGTCGTTTCTTCTCCAGGACTTTATTTCTTGCGATACATGAATACTTTCTTGTTAGTGTGTTTTGTAATTTGTCTTCGTATACTCGCTTTCATCATAATCTCTCTCTTTTTTTTTCATGTGCTTTCTGCTGATCACTCTGCTTTCTTGTTGAAACATATCAAATATGTGTAATTACGCGATGTAGCAAATATACCACTGTACGTCTACCAGTGAACGCAAGAAGTGGATACCGAAGAAGTTTTTGGTCATACAGGATCGGGGAGAAATCACCACGAGCGGCGGCTCCTTGCATACGGGGAAGTGTCAGCATCGTACGAATCGTATGACCGATTATACCGATGGTATCGCATTTCAGGTGCGGTCTGCCTGCTGTGCGAGCGCGGTGGTAATCGTGGCTGCGCCAGGTATCGATCGCGGTGGGACAGCATGGGAGAATGTATTGATGGTGAGACGTAGCCTGATAAAATAGTATCCGTCGATGAAGCGCCATCATCATTATCATCGTGGTTGTCGTCGCGATTGCGATCACGATCACGATTCGAGCGGAACGTTCGTATAATGCTATTTCTATTTCGTCTTTGATACCCACGCGTTGTCCGTGAATATCTTTCAAATGACGAGCGCGGATGGTCGTAACTCGGCCTTGGTGATGGATGGCGTACGTATCGGTCTGAAGGGGGCCGACTAAACGTTAGATTGTAGTCATAGTCGTGATCGCGCGGCCATTCGTACGTGCGTTCTCTGCGGACGTCTGGACGTGAGATGCGATAGTGTTTCGAGACAGGCACAGAATCTTCCCTCCGGAGACTAGAGTGTCGCGATGACGCCCTGCTATCACAACCGCAAAGTGCATCAATAGCCTTCTCAATATCAGGATCATCAATCAAAGCCGGCTTTGAAGTATTTCCACTTGAGATGGATGGTGCCTTGCTCCCTGAAGAGCGGACAGATACATTCCGCTGAACGTCGATGAGATGAGCGTTTCGAGCATGTTGAGCCGCAAGTGAACGCCGGTGAACAACGCAGAGCCCGAGAGATACAAGAACTGTTGCTCCAACAAGTGAGATGGGCACAGCTATGGCTGCAGCTGGCACCCCTGCTCGAGATAGTCGCCCATCATGAGGGGTAAAGGAGTCTCCGCTATTCGGGTCGTAGGAAGTCGAACCTGACTTGGCGCCTGGTGCGGTTGGAACGGTACCTACTGCAACCGAGCTCGAGTGCGTTTGTGGAGCTACTGGTGATGCGTTGCTTGAAACTTCGCCCTTTGCACGAGAACCGCCTGATGCCGCTGGTGCATTGTGTTGCTGCTGAGATGGAACTGACCTTTCCGAGTCGGATCCAGATGCAATGGAATTCGATGCTTCTGACGAAGATGATCCAGTTTGCGCATTGCTGTTCTCAGTTGCATCACGTAAAGGACTTTGAGCAGAGGAACTCTCATCTGAGGATCCAAACCCGCTTTCCCCATTCAAGCTGTCTCCCTTTGATGTGGTCATTGGCAGATCACCATCGCCAGACCCCTTCGAGCTCTCCCAGCTCTTTTGAGATGCTGAATATATTACGTTCGGCAGGTGTCGAAATATATCATAATAATTCACTTACGATCCAGTGAGAAAGTTGGTGAACTGACAATGTTTCCAAAGTCATCTTTTACTCGAAGACGAAACCCTGAAGCTGATGAAATATCGGGAACCGCCCTTAGTTAAAAGTAATGTCAATATAAAAAATTAAAAATAAAAAATGAATATTACAAAGAGAAAGAATATGAATGTCCATCTTGCGAAACTTTGGGCCAAACACTCGCTCCGCAATCGCCTGCATCGTCCACATCATCTGCCGGAGAAGATTGAGAACACAAAGCAACGGACGGCGAGACGATAGCCTTCTCAGACGACCATTGTGCAATAATAGTGTCCCCTGAACCGAAGATGTCTCCGGAAGAAGGCTTTTCCCAATTTAACTTTAGAGATCCTCCATCCTTGGATCTAGCGTGAACAGTGCTAAAAGAGAAGCAAGCAAGATACACGGAGAGAGAAAGCGCCAGGCTTCTTCCTGTGAATGTCATTTTTGATTAGAACGAAGAACAGGCCAGCCTGTTTCGATCGTGGTAGTAAACCCAGCAACGAGGAAATACGAAAGAGCTGATTGGAATCGTCACCCAAGTCCAAGAGAATTGAGATTAGTCGCATGTCAGCCTAGACCAGCATTCGAGTTTGTCTCAGTTCTGTCTATATGTTTCAAACCATGGCACAAAATAGTCGAGATCTTCGCATTGCGTAGTATTGGACGTAAGTACAGTTGAGAGGACCGAAGTATGTGGCTCATACACGGAAGCAAAATACACGATTGTGATGAAAAGATAAGATATGGATAGTAGGTCCAGCGCCGATCACGATCTATAAGTGGCATGTGGGTTTCTCACGGGGCACCGAGCCACTTTTTTGGCGGGGACGACGTTCACATCTACATATATCTACATGACTTCGACTTCTAGGGTCAACCCACTTCAGGTTGAACTTTGCTATAACTAGTGCTTCGTCTTTGGTCGTATGATCACTTTTGAACCTTAATGGAGACCACATGAACAAGGAGTCGACGAGTTTTGGTGATCAACCAGCTTGAAGCACCTTGTCAAGACTTGACCCTTCCATCCATCTACGATGCCTTCACTCCTGAGTCCGAATGGCAGTGCAAAGTCAAGCAGAGATGATGCTCTCAAACCTTCGATGTCAACTAACTCGAGATCTGCATTCCCTCGCCCGCCTGTCTTTGAGGATAAACTGAAAGAGCGAGAGTTTCTAAAGTTCAGGCTTGCACAAGCGTTTCGCATTTTCGGACTCCTGGGCTTTGATGAAGGGGTAGCAGGTCACATCACTGTCAGAGTAAGGCCCGAAATTTTTGTATGAACTTGATCGTACCATAGTTGACGGGTTTTCAGGATCCTGTCAGACCAGACTGCTTCTGGGTCAACCCATTTGTACGTCTTGAATATCAATATTACTGCTCCTTTTACCATTATTCTCTTCAAAAAGGGTCTCCATTTTTCTCTCATTCAGCCCGCGGACCTGCTGCTCGTGGACCACGACTGCAACATTCTGGATGAATCCGGTCCGAGTCGGCTCCTAAATACCGCTGCCTTCGCAATTCATTCCGCCATTCACGAGGCTAGGCCTGATGTGCTATGCGCAGCTCACACGCACTCCATATATGGTCGAGCATTCTCCACCCTTGGACGCGAGCTTGACATCATAACCCAAGACTCCTGCGCCTTTTACCAGGATCATGCCGTGTACAAGCAATTCAACGGAGCAGTTTTGGCCGAAGAAGAGGGTAAACACATTGCTGAAACGCTTGGTGACAAAAAGGTATCATTGCTTTACTAACCTAAGGCATTGGTTTGACACCGTATCAATTCGTCCAGGCTATCATTCTTCAGGTAAATATACAATGAACTGTCCTTAACATGGATATTCGCTTACATCTTCGAACGCAAGAACCATGGTCTGTTGGTTGCCACAACGTCCATCGAAGCAACCGTTCACTATTTCGTTTCACTCGAGAAGTGTTGCAAAGCCCAGCTGATGGCGGACGCCACCACTGCACAAACAGGGATCAAAACCGTCCCTGTCGGGGAGAAGGAAGCCGCTGAAACATATCAAACCGTTGGCGTTGGAGGCTGGTTTTCCGGAAGAACGCATTTCCAAGCATTGGAGAATCGTGAGGGTCAGAAATTCGCCCTTTAACGGAAAAATTGGATGCTATGAAACATAAATAACATGAACCTACGATCATTGAAAGTAAAGCCACAGATATCAAAATTGATAGTACATTTCACGGATATCGAGTATAATTGAAGAATACTAGTCCACAGTCTTTGAACCCGGTTAAAAAACGGAAAGCGTCACCATCTTCAAGATTTCTTCAATCGGATTCGTAATGCTTCTGGGGGTAGCTATCGCAATTGACTTTTTCATACGCAGATCTTCGGTCCTGTTCTGGATCCCACAAGTCTGGGACGTGACCCTGGTCTAGTTCGTCATCCTTCTCGAAATGTGCGTGTGGAAAGTCCGATGCAGAAAGTCTGTTCTGGACCATCACTGTAGCATTGCGATGTGATTAGCTCTCATGGTAGAACCCGACCGTGCAGGAAGCGCTTACAGTAATGATCGAGATTTTTATCAAAGTTGTTTCGGCACAGCGCAGCGAGTAAAACAGCGGCTATTATCAGAGTTACTGAACAGATGTACAGCGTGCCGAAGAACCACCATGTCGTGAATGTCCAAAGAAACATGGCCGATCCCAGTCCGGCAAGTAATGAGCACAGGAAAACAACGCCGAACCCGAGAAAAACAGACGTCGCTCGTTTCCATTCACGACGCAGAGCAAACCATCCCTGTGGCCAAATTTAGAATTACCCACGGGACAGAAAGGGAAGGCATTTATCGACTTGCCAGTGCAATCCAGAGTGGAAGCGTCTGAACGTGACATTATTGGCGTTGAATGCGAGCATCTAAGGAAATACTCACAACTGTCATGAACACAAGAACGGCCCCGTATATGTATTTGTGATCCTTGATGATCGAGCTGAAATAAGTGTTGAGTATTTGATCCATAAAAAATGCCATCGTTGCGGGAAGAATAATTCCAGCAACCTGTGCAACAACGGAAAATCCAAGAAGGACCTGTGCATCAAAAAGCGTCATCAGCTGCAGCAGAATCAGTAAGAGGCAAAGAATCAATTACTCTGTACATCCGGCGCATCTCGCTAGAGACTTGCACGGTGCGCCATGGTCTCTTGCTATACATCTGATTTATGACATGAGAAGCGATCAATCGGTAGAACACTTGATCCATTCACTTACATGACACAGCTTGTACGCGAAATAGGGTTCGGTTACAATCGACAACACAGATCCCCCAAGCAGCGCCCCCTGATGACCGTCAGTGAGTCGAAGTTCGTCAGGAGAAGTTAACATGTACCTCAGCAATATGCCGATGGTGAAAGAAATCGATTCCGAAGAATTGATTTTCTGAGCCACAGCTTGCTTGGTTGACCAAGCGCACGAGAGATGTCTTCACAAGAAAGGTCACTATGAAGCGTGCCAAAGCCCATACTGTCGATAAGCAGCGAGCCACGAAAATAAAGATGCTGGCAATAGTAAATCACAATACTCGTACGAATGATTGAAGATGATATGCTTACATATGAGGTATAGACTCTCTCGCCAAAGCGTAAATTGTCACGAGAACGAGGTAAACATGAAGTACGGCGAAGACAACATCCTCTAAGCGATTATCACGAAAGCTTTGTGTGCATCAGCAATACGGGACTTGGATAGTATTGCTTAGAGTAAACGTACAGATTAGCTGTATAAGAAGCAAGCATTGGGCATAATTGCACTCCCTTATCTCCTATTTCGGACAAAGGAATCTTTTGGCAGTTCGGAGAAGGAACGTCGGGACAACTTTCAAATCCGCCATCAGATAATAGACTGTACAAGCTCTGTGTTGCGTTTAAGGGGGTAGGATAAGCAGTCACCCCTTTGCGACGTGCTCCGTTGTCGTCGTTTACGAAAAGAGATACTCGAAGGATAACCTGAGCACAAGCAGAGAGAAAGGACATGATGAAATATGCAGTCGAGCGTTGAAAGAGAATTCGACGAATCTGGTGGTTTCAGCGTGGGATCAAGAACTAGGACATAATTATGAAAGAGAAAATTAGCTCACAAAATCTTTAATCATCCAGACTAAATGTCAGTTGCGCCAATCTAAAAAGGAATGAAAGAAATGCCAGCCAGCTGTCGGCTGACTCCAGGTCAAAGAAACCGAAGAAAGGAGGAACAGAGGAAACGCGTCGCGCAGTGCCCTTAGGACAATATATAACGACGCCAGCTCTAGTCTCAGGGGTCAAAGTGATGTTCTGATAGTCCGATGGGATACTTCTCTTCTAAATCAGATTGTTGGACGTGAAGCGTAGGTGCCAAAAATAATGCATGCCAGTGTCCCGTACTGCATCTGTTCCAGGTGACGGCTGAAATGATACATGGACTGATGAATACATCTCGGGAACTTGAAGCCGCTGATGCTTGAGCAACACCATACGTGGTTCATAAGTGGTGGCCACTGGTAGAGAGCTGATCAAAGACTTGGTTTGTGGCAGGCATCAAGAAGTGATGCAGAGAAGGAACTGTGTGTGATTTATGGAGGATATCAAGTTGATGAGATGGTCTGCTGAGCTACGGTCATCAATAGGCTGTGAATCGACAAATACTCAGACCTAGACAGAAGGGGCAGATGACCAACGAGAATGACAAGTCAACGACCATCATGATTCTGTATTATGATGGGTGGAAGGACAAAATCAAGTCGAAAGCGTCGGTCTTCTTTCTTCAAGTTAACAAATCCACAACACAATTACATGAGATGAATTCCTCTATCACAGCGGGCAGCTGTGGAATCACCGTGGGAGATATAACTGTTTATATTCATATGGATATTTGAAATATTATAAAGGGTTTCAATTTGGGTATGCCGAGAGGAGATATTTTAAGTATCATCACATAAGATTACCAAAAGTAGATATTAAAAATTCCCGATCACATGTTTGGCTTGGCAATGGATAATGACATATTTGTTTCGGCCGAAACTACGTCCACAAAAAGGTGAAAAAGACGAAAAAAAGTCCTAAAAATCGGTATGCGATATCAAAAGGGATGCGAAATGAGTCGAGAGATCAAGGCCAATGAGAGAGGCGAGAAGGAGTTGCTGCAATGCAATATCTCGACTCTCTTGTCGGAAGGTAGAAACAGTGACGACCTAGGAGCTTATCGGTCCAATGGAAGTCAGCCTCAGATAAAAACTGCTTTATCTGCACTTTAGAGCCGTCGTTGAAGAGTATACAACCCCGACTCAACTCTCTCTTCCATAGCATCGTCGACAATGACGAGCAGTTCAGGACCCCTACAAACTCGTGCGTCCCTGCATGGATCCAACCTTAAATGCTAATTTTCCTGATTCGTTGTTGTCTTGTCCTATCTTAGGTGCTACCAGCGAGTCAGCTTCTTTCTTTATCTCAGTTTCTTCCCAACTTATCTCACCTTTACACAGGTACAATGGCGGCGACGTGGCATTCATCATTCTTGCTGGTGCACTCGTCTTCCTTATGGTTCCCGGACTTGGTAATTCTTTCTCTTAACGTCAGCTCTTCTGCGGCATCTCTTGACTTTTTCTCGGCATTCAGCTTTCCTTTATTCTGGTCTTGCGAGGCGGAAATCAGCACTTTCATTAATTTGGGCGATTTCCGCGAGCAACGCGGTCGTGATTTTCCATTGGTTTTTCTGGGGTTATTCTCTCGCGTTTTCTCCAAGCGCGACAAACGGCTTCATAGGAAACCTAAATAGATTTGGTCTTCGGAATACCCTCAGTGCCCCGAGTCCAGGCTCTCCACTCATCCCGGATCTCCTATATTCGTTCTATCAGATGGAATTCGCATGTGTCACTGTCGCCATTCTAATGGGTGGCGTGGCGGAACGTGGTCGTGTCTTTCCGACAATGATTTTCGTCTTCTTGTGGATGACACTCGTTTACTGTCCACTGGCATGCTGGCCGTGGAACATTAATGGATGGGCGTTCAAGTGGGGAGTCCTTGACTATGCCGGTGGTGGACCGGTAGAAATCGGTTCTGGTGTTGGCGGTCTAGCATTTTCCTGGATTTTGGGTCGCAGAAGGGAAAAGGAGCTATTAAATTTCCGCCCTCACAATGTTTCTATGGTCGCTCTCGGCACCTTCCTCCTGTGGTTCGGTTGGCTGGGCTTCAACGCAGGTAGTGCTTTTGGCGCAAACTTGCGCGCGGTCTTGGCTGCATGGAACTCGATGATCGCTGCAGCACTTGCAGGAATCGTCTGGTGCTTGCTCGATTGGAGGATAGGACACAAGTTTACAATGGTCGGGTTCTGTTCCGGAACGATTGCAGGTCTAGTTGCGGCAACGCCTGCGAGCGGTTTCATTGAACCTTGGGCATCGCTCGTGATGGGTATAGTCGCTGGTGCCGCCTGCAACTTTGCAACGAAATGTGGGATATATTTTATTCACAATATAGATTATTTTTCACCTTAATGCAGTGAAGTTCCTTTTGCGTATTGACGATGCTCTCGATTTGTTCGCTGAGCACGCAGTAGGTGAGTTCTTTTCAATTAGCATGCGCTAAACGCATCCTTGACGGACTCGGCGACAGGTGGCATTATTGGTCTTCTTTTCAACGCCTTTTTCGCGAAGACATCTCTCATTGCCCTTGACGATGTGAATACTTCAATTCCCGGGGGCTGGCTCGATCACAATTGGAAGCAACTCTATATTCAGTTCGCATATATCTGTGCAGCTTGCGGATATACCTTTGTCGTGACGGCATTGCTAGCCAAAGCAGTTGACATGATCCCTGGATTGCACTTGCGTGCTTCAGAGGAGGCTGAGCACAGAGGAATGGATGATGACCAGGTTTGACGTCCTTGGCAGGTGATCCACGAGGTTTTCTCATTTTTCTTATACAGATTGGAGAATTTGCGAATGACTACATTGAAGTTCGCAGAGATTTCGACGATTGGACGCCTCCGGCTGCTGTTGAGAAGAAATGGGCTCTCCTTGCAAATGGTCAGACTACGATGCCTGTCGCAGCTGGCGACCGGCATGGATTCGCGGAGACGAGAGAACACCAAGTACGAAGAGTTGGCAATGGAACTCAGCCTGCCGTTGGACAAAATGGGTCGGCTCTCGGCACTGTTCAGGAAAAGGAATAAAGTACCTTTTGGATAAAACTAGGAACATCGGATGGATAATATTAAATGTGTGATGTGCATATATCCGTGTCGCCAACACTCCTCAGCTCAGTCAACTGAAGCCGAAGCTTTGTATCTGCTTTCAATAGCATATATGGTCCATCAATAACTACTTCCTGTCCCGTGTAACCTATCTACTCATCAAATAAAAATAATAGAACATGTTCCCTTTCCGAGCCCTGTGTGATTGTGGTGCAAAATCACTGATCAACGCTTGCCAATTATAGCTATAGCTATGAGAATCACGTGAGCAGCTTTTTCCTTCCGGACTCAGGGTGTTAGCATTTTCTCTCGCATCCTTGCGGTGGATTTTTGCGGAAATATCGTAAGTAATGGACTCTCATCAAAGAACAAAAAGATCTCACCTTCTAAGCACGAAGGCGATTTTTCTTTTAGCATGCCGCTTCCGTACGACCTCTGCGCACGAGTCCAAAACGCCTTTCGCGGTCGACACCCACGCGTCTGTGTCGACCACACGAAGCAAAACCTCGGGATTCTATCGATTCTGCTCCGTGCAGGCTTCATCTCAAACGTTACGCGCGGCACGCCTTTGGGACCCTCTCCGGAAGACTTCCTCGCAGAAGCGAACGAGGCGCGACGACGAATCTGGGCAGACCTCAAGTACCGCGACGACCGACCCGTGCTCACTGACATGGAGCTCATCAGCAGGCCTAGCAAACGTATTTTTTTGGATATCGGCGAGATAAGGAGGATATGTAGCGGTAGACGGGCACAGCAGATGAAGCCGCTTGGTATGGGTGAGATCGCTGTCATCCATACTGCGAATAAGGAACATGAGTGGTTAGAGGCGCGGGAAGCTCTTCGACTAGGTCTGGATGGAGAGGCCGTGTGTCGTGCCCGATAGAGCGATCTCCGCGTATGACTTTTGTGGTGAACAACTTATTCTTGGCGCTTCGATTCATTGTTCATGTGCCTTATTTTGTAGATCCATTGCAACTGGTCGTTGACACGCTGCCTATGCTATCTGCGATTTAAGTAGTGGATGCCTTTACTCGTCTCCCCAAAATACGAGATTACTGCTAGACAATGCGTACTATCCAATGATTATATGAAAATTTGTGCTTATGTTGTTCACTAGTCTCTTTCGCAGCTCATTCAAGGATGCAGAACTCAAACACAATCCCAGCCAAGTACAAAGTTATCCTTGACCTTCTCGAACTTCCCTTCCGCCTTAGAAGATTCCTTCACGACGTCCGAGAGTACCAGCTGCTCCACCTCGCCTTCAAGAACCACAGCAGGTTCTGGCTGCTCTGCTTGTGCTGGGATGGGCGTCCCGCAGATGTCCGAGCCGAAGCGTGTTCTGAAGAGTTGATCAATGATATTTCGGGAGGCAATGGTCTCAGTCTCCATTGTCGAAATGAATCTTTACAAGGCAGTTAATATCGGTGCCTTTTACGAATGTCTTTCCTAGAGAATCAGAAGGGAACTCACGGCTCGAATGCGTTCACGTAGTAAAGGCCCGGCGCTAGAACCACAGGCGGAAAAGTTGTTGTTGGGGGTAGTCGGGGGTATGCATCCCACTTAACAATACGTTAGCGCTCCAATTTCCCCAAATGAATTTATCCTCACCTCCTTGCGAAGCACCCATCCAACTTTACCGCCAAAGACAGCATTCAACCATTCATCCGAAAGGGACTCGTTCGAAAATATCTTTACGATATATTCTTCCCGATTAGGAGATATTTTGCCATGATATGTTAGTGAGTTGAAATCCGGAACCTTTCCGCCGTGACGTACACCCTCGTATGTCGTCAGGATGGACTGTGGAACCTTAGAACCGGGCCTGAGGCCGAAATATTCGGGGTCCGGATGCAAAGCGGCCGTGGTAAGGAGGGTGACGTGGAGGCGCACGTACGGTTGAAGAGGGACTTCTGGGACCGAAGTAGGCGCAAGTAGACCATTTGATAGCGCAACGTTAATTCCCGAAGAATGATACGGAGCAGCGATGATCACATCGTTATAGTTCTTGGACTCTCCACCGGAGGTCTTTATTGTCCAGTGATGTTGCTTCTCGGTAACGGAAATTACCTGCAGGTGAGAATCTCTCTGAGATTACTGATCGGAGGGCAGGTCGGAAGAAGACTTACGGATGTATTCAAGAACACGTTTGCTCCCGAGTGTCCTAAGAAATGCTTGAAGATCTGGAAGTTGCCGCCCTTCACACTGGAGGCTCCAGAAGCAGCCATTGATACGGAGCCTTCCAATGCGTGTATTTCATCAAGGTTCTGGCCGTAATTGACACGCGTCGCTGCCTCTATAATTTCTCTCGAGAATTTCGGGGAGATGCCCTGAGCATCGAGGTACTGCGCCGAAGTCTGCGTTATGAGATCTTCCCAGCCCAGGACGGAAGCCAGTTCGGTGATATTTGACCACGAGGGACTAGCTGGTGTGTACAGGGAGACGAATTTGTCAACTACGGCTTGTACTCTTAAGGAACAGATGGCGGGCATCAAGAAATCGCTCGGAAGACATGTCTAATGAGAGTTCTCACAGGGATTGAGCTTTAGCCGGAGACCTATACCCGTAACGCAATAACGCCTTAATGGTATCCAGCCAGCCAAATATGCCTTTGCCCTCATCCATCTGAGCATTAGATCAGAAAACTTCTTACAACGAAGACCGTGAGTATGAAACGCACGGTGAATACGAATTTCTCGCCGTCCCAGAAGCCAGTAACGCCATCATCGTCGTTGAAGTCTATTTTGGTAAGGTTAAACTCCTGAGTTGCTCGCCATAGGTTTTTGTTCGCGGCAACGAATATGGACGCGCCGAGCTGCGGAAAGGGGATGAGGATTCGAAAGGAGCTTAATACGCATGCTCTAAAATTCTCACTTCTACGGGATCTAGCGTTCTGTCGTCATAAGGAAACACGGTCGTACTACGACCGCCTACGTATTCTGCGCTTTCGTATACGTCAATCTCGACCGCGACACCGGCGCGAGACTTTGCCTTTGAGGCCCAGAAAGCGGCCGATGATCCACCAGCCCCTGCACCAATAATAGCAATCTTGTGCGGGACGACCTGACTTGAAACGCTGAGTGAATCTGAGGATTTAGCGAACCAGTCGAACACGCTGAGAGCCGAAGCGGATGCTGAAAAGGAGGAAAGAGCGAGCAGGGCTAACGATGGCCGCATGTTGTGGAGCAGAAAAGCGAGCCAATAATTTCTGCCGTCGCCGCCTTGTCGTCGCGGTCGTGGATAGAGGGCAAGGAGGAGGAGGCAAGGCCGGCCTTGTATGAAACGGGCGTTGCAATGGTGGATGTGCGCGTCCAGAAAAGGAAATATCTAATACGTAATAGATCGGCAAACAGCGACACTGGAGGACACTGGGACATTCAGTTCGTGATGCGTGACGCACTGAGCCATTTGAGTGAGCATAACGAGCGAGTGTGACATGTCCGATCCCGTAAGTCACCCCCGCTGACCGTCGGACCGTTGTTGCTACTGTGGGCCATAATACAAAATCTGCCCAATCTCTCTATATGCGCTCTCACATTTCTCTTCTTTCTTTCCCGCACCCTTGCTCCTCCTTTGTTCCCTTACCCCAATGCAAGACTTGACAACATCCATATTCGACATCCCGCAGGAGATCACAGAGCATGCTCTCGTTCATGCTGAACCCCGCGACGTAGCCAGCTTTGCACAGACGTGCAGGACAGCCCGCGCTCTCGTGTACGACCAGCGCGATCAGCATCTCTGGCGTCGCTTGTTTCTTGAGCAACCCTACGACGACCCGCGCAGGTCTGCAACTACCGCCTTTCATTCCGATTCCGACTCCGAATTCATCGACTGGAAAAGAGCCCTCCAGCAACGTGTCTATGCCATGCGCATCGTCCAGAAGATAGTCACCCATCCCCCGGAGCTGGCTACTGCTCTCTCTGCTCTCATCTCGGTGGCTCGCCATGCCCCGCCAATGCCGGAACAGTCTGACGAATCCAAGGACCTCATTTGGCTTAACAATCTCATTCGCGAGAACAATGTATTCGGCCTCACCGCTCCGGAACATAAGTGGACCTTCGAAGAGCACCAGCGTATCGCGGAACTGTGGACTTATATCGGCTGGCGTGATAGCGTGACCAACAGGAATGGTGCCGAGCTGCTTGATGTGAGGAACCAGGCGCGTACCTTTGTGTACGACATGCGCAAGTACGCTCGCGAAAATAGTTGGGGCCCGTTCATTCCCGATAAGAGTGGTTCCATCAATTGGACGCACATTGAGGCAGTCATTACCGTAATTTACTGCAACTTAATGGATCTGAACGATCTCTGGCCCGATACCCGTCCTCCGGCACGTCTTGACGCTATCCGGGCATACTCGGCGCCAAAGTCTCACCAGCGGGATCCACGAGATTGGGCAGGAGTCGAGGGAGCATGGCGCCGCTACGTTTGCTTCATGGACTATCGGTGAGTTCTGTACTTCGCCAGCATTTGATTGGCCGCCACTCACGAAAAATTCTACTTCCAGCGATTTGTTCAGTAAGTACCGAATTATCCAGCTCAGCCACCGAGCCATTTGCTAGGTTCTAATTCGCCTCCGACGTGCTCATTAATATTGATTCGCTCCAGCTTTTAATGTAAGTGGCTTCTCCCGTCTCCCGTGTCACATTGGATTGTCGGAGCTGAACCAATCTCTCGATACATATGCCAGTATTCGGCAAACGCATATGATCCCGTGTTCTTCGAGGATGACGAATTTCAAGAAGCGACACGTCTTATCGAGCTCAATCTGACTATCACTAGAATTGGTGAGAAGAAATCCGCCGCAGGCTCGGTTTCGCGGATGTCTACCATTTCGCCGGATTCTTCACCTTCAACGTCCTCCCCGGTGGGCTCCCCCTCCAGCGATTCATCGCATGCCGGATCGAGCGCGACGAACATCTCGAAGCAATTCCCCGTAATTTACTTTGTCGGACGATCACGCGGCGGGAACGGAAATGAATCAAAGGTGCGCGGATCGGTACGCATGTCTCCCGATGGACACATCCGATGGCGTTTCGTGAGTGTATGTTTGGATTTGCTTCTTGCTTTTATTATCTGTTGTTCTTTCTCGTCTTCATCACCCTACTTTCTTGAGATTTTAAAAGAATTCCTTCCCCTCATATGCCGTTCTGATATTGAGTGCAATGGTTCCGAATTGACGAGCTGACATTAAGACACCGAAGGCATCTATCTATGACGGACATTCACAATGGAGGTCAGTGCGCTTTCCAAAAATTTCGGTTCATCAATACTTCGCCCCCCTCCTCTCTTCTCTTTTTCATTTCCGAAGTTCATTTCGTTTCCCGCTGACGTCACTTCTCACTTTCGCGGACGGGTTCATTTAATTCATTTGTATACGCATTCAGTTCGGAGGGAATCCAAATCGGAGGGGTGTGCAGTGCCGCTGGCGTCGTAGGTACATGGACTGGAGCTCATCACGAAGAAGGTTCGTCAAGCATTGACGTCTCTATGTGCTAAAAACGCGAACGTGCACTGTACTTACAAAAACTGTTTTGCGCTTTCATAAATATTTTGGGGAATGGATTAGGTGATCCCGCTGGTGAGTTTCAAGTTTCGATGATCAGTCCAATTCGTTTTTCTTAGCTTGGTATGAAATTTGTGTTGATGGACGATGTGCGTGCCTAGGTCCGTTCTGGCTTTGGAAAGTGGAGGACGATCACCCGAGCCACTTGCACAACTGACCTATTGCGACTACGTATGCACTTTCCCCGAGGCGTCACGGATGGACAGAATACCCGGCCAGCTTCGCTGGCGAACATCTCCGTCCGGTATTGACGTTCGAGACCAGACGAAATATCTTGGACACAATCAGATTTTTACTATCAATACGAGTGGACCGCTTAGACGTTTTATACTGATACGCTCATTATTACCGACATTGTCGGTTTAAACCACGAAAGAGAAGCGAACATTGACACGGACGAAGAATGTTTTCTATTTTGTCTTGGATATCAGTTTGGGCTTCTGGGATGGAATTACAGTTAATGGATATGTATTACTGATGATATTGTTTTTTCATGTTTCAGTTGGTGTTTTTACATAAAGAATCAATGCATTTCAGGATGGTTGACCGCACAGCAGCATATCAGTACATATCAGTACACAGTTATCAAAGTCTGTCTTCCTTCTGACCATTTGAACTCGCATATTTGAAATTTAGAGACGCGTCTCGGTACCACCCCGATCGCGTTCAAATGCGTTTTTGAAGAAGGTCGTGAGCTGATTGTACGCATCCTCGAATTCTCTCTTGTTTTCCTCGTTCTTGAGGTCTGCACGAGCTGCTGCCCAGCCATGATGCCTTAAATATGCTGTTAGATGCTATTGTCAAACATGCTGGCAGATATGCGTACATGTTAGGATAATGCTTGTAGGCAATCTTGTCCGCGTAGGACTTAGTCTTGAGCTTCTCAATCATCTTGTCGTATTCGTCTTTTGGCTCGTCTTTTGAGATGAAGAGACCAAGTGGGACTCGGAGATTGTCTGCATCAGCTGCAGAGAGCATGCTAAGGATATAAGATTGAAGCGCATAAGAATTAGCTCAGATTCAAGTTGGTAGATCGAACACCTACGCGGGATGCACAGAAGCAACAGCATCGAATACAGGGCTCTCCTTGGAGCCAGCAAGAATGGTAACCTTCCCACCCCAACAAAGACCGTACGCGCCGACCTTCTGCGCTCCCTCTTTTCTCAACTCCTCACCGACACGAATCAGTGCCGCGACAGCCTTCTCGGGCTTTGCAGGGCCAGCAAAGAATGCCTGCAATGTATCCTTATCTTCCTGGGACTTTGGCGGAAACCGGTCAACGGGGTACGGCTTATCGGGCTCGAAGAAATCAGGCATGACGACCCTTGCGTTGAGCGTTTGTGCAAGTGCATCCGCGCCCTGCTGAGTCTGTGGGTAGAAGCCGAATATGTCGAAGACTGTCACGATTGCGAGCGAGCTTTTTGGTGGACCGGTGATGTATACACGCTGGAAGCCTGCGAAGGGGGCATAAGAGCCCTTGGGAGTGTAGTCATGCTTCACAGGCGGGATGGAGCAGCAGGCAGTGTTTGTGTTGACGACACGTTGGGTGCCTTGGGACGTTGTCGTGCTTGACATGGCGCGTGCTGGAGCCTGGGGATGAGCGGTTGTATGGGACTTGTTGATGGTGTTGAGGAGAGCACGGAGGCGGGTAAACATGGATGATGGGTGCGGATCGGAGTTACAATATAAGGACTTGAGCGAGGATTGTAGGGTAGGTATATGCAGAGAGATTCATAAGATTCATAATGATCGACGGACAAATTGCAACTCAGTGCCGATCATCCTATGACTGTATCCGCGCAGAAGCCGGCCCTGAACATGCTTTCTCTTCTCGTCAAGTCAATTCTTTTGATTGATTCAGACCATCCTCGACCAGCGTCTGGTAGACTATACCGGGCGCAACTCTCTGTCTATTCTCGTGTCTGCGGGTATTTGGCCGTTAGGAGAGAGCGATTTTTGTTTTGAAAGAGTCCGATTAAGCCGGAGCGTCTTCCAGGCTGTCCTCTGCTACTGAAGACAGCAATGGAGGAGGTTTGACTTGGTGACTCGTACATTTCTTAGTTGTTTACATTGGTCGAGTGTTTGTTTCCAATACACGACATTAGACAAGACAAGAAGATGTGCGTGACCTATCGGAGTAGAGTAGATGTGGATATGATGACGCTCCGGAGACAAAGCATCATACTCGACGTCATCCCTGTCAACCTCTTCATACATAAACTACTTGTGTTTTATTTTCTATCTCTCCCTCCGTTATACATATCCACACGATGCTACGTTCAAGCTTGTCTACTACTTTACCTCGCCGTTCAGTCTGTGCTGTAAGGTCTCTTCACGCTTCTCCGATAGCCTCCAAGACCGTAACAGAAAAGGTCAAGGAGACAGCGCAGAATGTTAGTCCAAGGCCCGTCTCGACAAAGTTTGCCGTCCTGTTGACTTCCATTTTGTCCTAAGGTTAATTTGAAAGTGGGGCAAACCCTTGCAAAGGGTCTCGAAAAGGGTGAAGAAGTGACCGAGAAGACTCAGGAGGCAGCCGGCACAGCCAAGTCGAAAGCACAAGAAACAGCTGGCGCCGCAAAGTCTAAAGCAGACGAATCGAGTGAATTGGCGAAGCAGAAGACTAATCAGGTCAGTAGTATCCAGGTTTTTGTATACCAGTGCTGATATTGTTGAATTAGGCGTCAGCGGGTGCGACGGAAGCAAAAGAAGACTTTAAGAAGGAGATGCATAAGTAGTTGAACCTATTGCCCTTTTGTGATTTCCGCGTCTCTATTTGCAAGTTTACTGCATCCATATGTATCAATATCTGCATTTATTAGTAATTCATGTCCATGATGAACAGCTCGTCTTGACAGCAATTATTATTGAATACATCATTAAAATTTATGGATAACGATACTTCTTTCTCGCAAACCACTCAACGACGCCCGGACATACAGTGTAATACAACATAGGCACAACGCGATTGAATGCATGCATGAAGACATCGCGTTCTCCTCTGTCAACTGCAAGAATGCATCTCTGAGCTACGTCCTCGCGTTTCAATCCGCGTCTATTAGGATCCGCTTCCCGCACTGGACCGGCGTCTACGGCAGAAGCTCGGAAGTTACCTTCGATGGTCGAGGGAAGGACAAAGGAAAAATGGATCAAAGGATGTTCGATGGCGAGAGATTGATAGAGGATGAGCGAGGCCGATTTGGTGGAGCCATATAGTGCGCGCGTTGGCGCGGGTGTGACAGCTGCAAGGGACGAAAGAAGGAGGACGGAAGGCGAAGGTGAAGTACGCTCTAGAAGTGGAATCTGCGTGGAAAATAGATGATTAGAAAGTAGTGCTGGGAACTTGAACTATGGATAACTCACGAAAGAGAATGCAGCTGTGAGTGGTCCGTAGAAATTCCCTTGCAGAGCAGCACCAGCGATTCGAACACCTTCTCTGACGCCTTCCAAGTTCGCGTCTGGTAATGGTTCGCCATCCTTTCGCTCCAATCCAGTTATTTCGATCAGCGGTCTAAGAGATGAGACGCCTGCAATGACAAGTAGCGTATCAAGGCGTCCCCATTCTTTGGAGTAAATACATCAGCGTCCAGAATAACTCGACTGTCGCTCCAAATTTGAGGGCTTACAGAACGCTCACCATCTTCAATCCTCTCTCTTATCCGTAGCATATCTTCCGCATCCGAGAAATCTGCGACCTCAGATATCACCTTCTCGCTCTTCCCAGCCGATAGATGTACGGATACACATTCTTCCCTCGCGCGCTCTACATCGTCATTCCGAGCAACCAGAAACACGTATGCTCCTCTTCTTGCATACTGTAATGCGATCTCTCTCCCTACTCCTGAGCTTGCACCGAGGATAAGAACGCGTTCTTCGGTTTGTGGGACCTTCTTTTGCCTTCGTGATTGGCTACTGGATCGCCGACGGAGGAAGAAAGGGAGGACAAGGAACGGAAGGGATGCGAAGATATATTGTCGGCAGTTACGTGCGAGATCTGGGAGAGTATGAAGGTAGGGAGAAGAACTCAGATTCATCTTTTCGAGAGAGAAGTGCTCAAGCTCAAGAATAAGCACTGGATCGACGTCAATGATCAGCGCATTGAATCCTCGGTCTGAATTCGAAAACGAAGAAGTCACTTCGCATTCTTTAGAAGTTACAGTAATATTAATATTGACAAGACACGTACTGGAACCAAAAATATTGTGGCTATAGTCGGTTTATGAACACAGAAAGGTAAGTTCGGAGGCCCAGGGAAGACGAGTAAGATTGAAAATCTGGTACTTGAGCTTATTTCAGTTTATCAGTCTCAAAATAAGAATGAACCATATTCCATACACGTCTCTGTATATTTCTCAAAGACCACTATTGAATGTATCCATTAAACCATTGAATTGCAAACAAACGGACGGTCTTGCTTCAATTTTAAGGTTCATAAAATATAGGAGGTCTAGACGCTTAGTCATAACTGCCTTTTATGGGCAGTTACCGACGCGTATTCTGGCACGTAACGCAAAGGGTCGCTCGACATTCACTCGACGCTGTAGACGGTGCTAGTGACTATACCCGGGACAGCGACTTCAAATCGCTGTATACAGCTACGTCTTATCGTCGTTTGCGTAATACGCGGGCGAAGTGGGTGTACTTGTGACGCACGGAGGCTCTTTCGCAAATCTCTTTAACAACCAAGTAAAGCACACGCCAATAGTTCCTGTTACGCGCTCCTCAAGCCTCAGTATCACGATTCTCACAAAACATGGCCTCGTTGGAAGCACCAAGCGTGCCATTGACTCCGCCGACAAATGGCACACTTGGATCGGCGGACACGTTAGTCGATGGCGCGTCGCCCACGCCTGCAGTATCGACATTCGACCCCTCGTTCATGCGGTCGTATCTCCTCGCGCTTCTTCCTCCAATATTCGGTGCATCAAAAAGCGAGGTAGACGATCAAGTGTTCGATATCGAGTTTGACGAGCGCGTTGCGCGTTTTGCTGGCGAAGGAGGTGGGCCTTTGTATGTCGTGAAGAGGAAAGAGGAGGTTGAAGGTGCGTGTACATGCTCGCCGATTTGTCTGTAACTCCTAGTTTGGATCCATGCTGATGTCGGATATGCTTTTAGATGATGCGCCGCCTTCATATACATATCATGTAACTTCATCCTTAACCTACTCTCCGGCACACGTTATGACCATCGCACTCATCAAACGAAGTGCAACGCTCGATCCCCTCTTACCGCTCGCACAACAACTACACGTGATAAACTTGTTTGGTGGGGACGAGACGCCGTATGAGAGTTTACATTCTTTGGTTAGTGGCGCGGTGAAGCCTTGGTTCGAGGCGTTTGTCGGTGCGCGAGGAGGTGGGAAAGATGGAGATAGTAAAATGGGTACGCAGCAATACGTACCTACATACTGGAGTCACTACTGATTTTTCACAATAAAGGGATACCAATAACCAAGAAAAAATTCGCCGAACTCGAGCTTTCGCTACTACATCTCCAGCAAAACGTCGAGATACCCGAAACTCATCTGATCATCCATCCCGTCATCCAGCGAGCAGTAGAACAGGCCCATGCGCAGAACATCCGTCCGAACATCTCTCTCATCCCATCCAAGACTCTCAACGACTCTACATTCCTCAACACCCTACAAGCGCATGTAAACACGTGGATTAAGTCCATACAGGCTGTCACGAAGCTCTCGAGAGATGTATCATCAGGTACTGCGTCCCAGGAGATTAACTTCTGGTTGAGCATGGAGCGTGCGCTGGAAGGCATCGAAGCCCAACTCAGGAGCGATGAAGTGAATATGGTGATGGATTGCTTAAGAAATGCTAAACGATTCCATGCGACAGTCAGTTTCATCGCGGATACGGGATTGAAGGATGCCACGGATATTGGTAGTGTTAGAAATTCTTGTTTCCGAAGCGTCAAACTAATCACTGTTCCAAAAGTACATAAATACAATCAGCTCATGAAAGATTTCCCACTGAACGAGCTGCTCTCCGCTCCTGATCTTGACAAAATTCAAGAAGCTGTAGTGCTCATTTTTGGGCATATTAACCGCAAGCTCAAACTTTCTCCCTATCCCGTTCGCCGTGCTCTTCCTCTCGTGGAAGCTATTTCGCGCGACTTTAACGACCAACTCCTTCGAGTCCTTACCTCGCATCGCATCGCATACCAACCCTATGACACATTCGATCGATTATTATCACAGACCATGACAATTTTCCGCACATGGGACGATGAAATCAAAGATTTCACGAACGTCGCTCGTGAGGTCACCCGAAAACGCTCTGAGCGGTTTATCCCTATCAAGATCCAACCCGCGCATGCCAAGCTACAAGAACGAGTTCGGTATCTTCGTGAATGGCGAAAGCAGCACGAGCAGCTCGCCGTGATGACAGGCCCGACGAAAGGTCTCGGAGCTATTGGGAAAGATGTTGGTGGCATGGACATGGAAGAAGAAGTGAGGGAAGCTTACGAAATCATCAAGAATATCGACATACTTGATGTCTCTACCGGTATGTAATCTAAGTGTTTGGCATGAATATTGCCTTATTATTCATTTCAGAGGGAGCGGAAATATGGGTTACTGCCGAGAACGCATACAACGAGCGAGTGGCGCGGGTGGAGAACCAGATCATCTCCAGATTACGTGACCGTCTTGGTACGGCAAGGAATGCCAACGAGATGTTCAGAGTGTTTTCCAAGTTCAATGCACTCTTCGTTCGCCCAAAGGTGATTACTGACTCTTGATACAAGTTGGACAAAACTGATTTTCAAATGGTCCAGATCCGTGGAGCAATCCAAGAGTACCAGACACAACTCATTGATTCAGTGAAGGAAGATATCAAGCGACTTCATGACAAGGTACCGGAGTCGAAATCCACCTTAGAAAATTTATTCACTCAAGTCTTTGCAGTTCAAAACCCAATATCGATTCTCTGAGGCCTACCATATGTCTCAAATGCGTGATCTTCCTCCCATAGCAGGAGCAATTATTTGGGCGCGTCAAATTGAGCGTCAATTGTTAACCTACATGAAACGCGTTGAAGATGTTTTCGGGAAGGGCTGGGAATTGTATGCTGAGGGCCAAAAGCTCCAGTCAGAAAGTTCGGCTTTCCGAAAGAAGCTGGACACTCGACCTGTATACGATGCGTGGCTGCACGACATCAATCGTCGAGATATGGGCGTCAACGGTCGTCTCTTCGAAATTGTCCGGTTGCGCGGTGGAGGTTATCAACTTGCTGTGAACTTTGATCCACAAATAATAACGCTCTTCAAAGAGGTCCGAAATCTTCTGTGGCTGAATTTCCAGGTCCCGCATGCTATCACCAATATGGCAAAGGACGCGAAGCGCGTCTATCCGCATGCTGTTAGCTTGATGGAGACGGTGCGAACATACGGTCAGACTCTTGACCTCGTGGAGAAGAACAAAGGGATTGAGTGGTTAGTTGCCGAGTATCGTAATGATGCGCAGCGTATGATCACGCGAGGGATGAATATCCGCTGGGATTACTTTGTGAATCAGTATGATACGGCACGATATGTCCCGTCAGCAGATGGCCGAGATAATAGGCACGTCCAGTTTGTTCGGGAGTTCGCCAGTGTTATTTCTGTCTTACAAGTCTGTCCCATCTCTTCCGCTTGAAACTCCATCTCTGATTTTCCTTGATTATAGGATAAAACGAATAATCTGATCGATTTGTACAAAGACATTCTGCGAGCCGTGGAAGACTTGTCGACATGTCCATATACGCACGAGTCGTTTGCTGAGTTACTTGGACGCATCCAAGCGGCGGTAAGTACCTGATGTGCTTTATTGTTGCTTATTGCTAATTCTGTTATCTGAAGATCGATCGATTAAACTTGGAAAGTTACGCGAATCTCGAGCATTGGGTAGCTGAGCTCGACAAACGCATCGAGGAAATTCTTCTAGCCCGATTAACAGCGACTATCCAACGATGGTGCAGCGAGTTCGATAGGACAGACGACGATACTCGAACAACTGTGCTGCGCGATATTACAAACAAACGACGAGGGGATAAGAGACTAAAAGACGATAAGCACCAGGATGGACATCTTGTCATCAAGCCTATTGTCCATGAGATTCGCATACAGAACCAAGTCATCTTCCTTGATCCGCCTATTGAATATGCCCGCCAAACATGGTTAAAACAGCTGCATGAGTGGCTTGCGGTCGTCTGTAGGCAACAGAGGATACAGAGTTCGCGATACGAGATTGGCTTGCAGATGCAGGTTGGTATTGTCTCAGAGACAACATACACTTCCTTGGTAAGTGGACTATAACGCAGGTAATGAGATTTGTATACTGACAGACTGCCTTTTAGCTGACGCGGTTTACTGACAACACGCTCGAGCGACCCTTTGCTCTCATAGAGAGCAAGGTGCAGCAACTAAAGGACTACGTGGCAAAATGGCTGCAATTCCAGTCTCTGTGGGACCTAGAAGCCGAATACGTGTTTAATCGACTAGGCGACTCGCTTGCTCACTGGCAGCAACTGCTTACGGAGATCAAGAAGGCGCGCTCGACATTCGATACATCGGAGACGCAAAAATCGTTCGGCGCCTGCGTCATCGACTACGAACAGGTGCAGGCTCGGGTGAATGCTAAATACGACACCTGGCAGCGAGACATACTCAGTCGCTTCGGCGTGAAGCTCGGTAACGCTATGAAAGAGATGCATGCGCAGATCCTCAAAGCGCGTAACGAGCTCGAGCAACACTCAATCGATGGTCTCACAGGAGCATCGCGAAGATTCTAACCTGCGTCCGAGTCGTCGTTGTCTTTTCAATTTGGGCTGTTCTAGTACAATACATGCCGTATACTCACGTACTTTATCATCCATTGCTCTGGCTATTGTTGTTACACTTTCCCTTTTTTTCACGACGCAATTCTGTCTCATAACCATATATGTATTTGTTTTTGGCTCTGGAACTGGATACCACATCTCCACCCGGTAATGATGTCTATCGGATAGAAATTACTCTTCTCCGTTTTCCATATCTTCGGATACTATATGTTTAATGCTATGCGTACATGCTCAGATGTCCGTGCATTGATTACAAGAAAAACAAGAGAACCAAGGAAAGAAGTATCACTTTTGAAACAGTGGAAAGCATCTGAGTTGAACAGACGTGGAGAAATGCATGCATAAATAAACTACCAGCGTGTAATATCTGCCTCCGCCTCGCCAAAGACACTAGTCTTCTTTATTTCGAAGTCTTCCACAGGAGCCTCATCCATCCCCGCATCGTAGTACGAAGGGAACTCCCCCTTCAAGTACCGAAGGATATGAGTGTTGATCTGTTGAAACTCCAAAAGGAAGCCATCGTGACCGTCGGGAGAGTCGATAATGACGAGCTCAGCTTCAGGTATATGCTCTGCGATCTCCTTTTGTTCGGAGACCATGAACAGTCCGTCCGATTGTATGCCAATGACTAGGGCGCGAGGAGGAAGAGTCGACAAAACGTGTGCAAGAGCGTGGGACTCGTCTTCGGGAGATTGAATATCGTATCGACCTCGCGAAATATCGTGAGTATCCATCTTGCGAGTGATATGAATATAACAGTTCGCATCAAACCGCGAGGTGAACTTATCTCCCTGGTAACGCAAGTATGATTGCGCAGAGAAGATCGAAGGTGTGGAGAAAGGGGCATTGACGATCGCTCCCGGCGAAGTGGGTCTTGAATCCTGAGCACCGCGCGCTGGGTGAGGCTTCGCATACTTATGCCCGTCATTATGTGCCGCAACGTGTAGTCCTACAGGTGAATGGGGCGGAGTCATGATTTCGCCATTCTTCGAGGTTTTCTGTGGCTTGCGTCCAAAGCGCGACTCAAAGCTATCTCGCGAGCGGTAGGTGAGTAGAGCAGCCATACGCGCTGCAGCAAGACCTGAATGTGGTTCTCGGCCAGGAGTGTAGTACCCGTCGTCGTATGCTGGGTCGCTATAGATACTCTGCCGTTGAGCTTCGCCCCAGCTGATGCACCACGCAGAGTGTCGTGCGGAGGTTGCGATGGGGATTATGCGCCGCACGAATCCTGGCGTTGTGCAGAGTGGCCACTCGAGTACGGTCATGCCTCCCATAGACCCACCGATTACTACAGCAACAGAACGGACGCCTAGGTGGTCAAGCACGAGTTTGTGTAACCTTGCGAGTCATGAGTCAGAGTCACTACGAAGATAAACGAGAGCGGACTCACCGAACATCGTCTCGGATAGTCGTAGCAGGGAATTCTGGACCATACGGCTCACCAGTGTCGGGATTGGTAGTTACCGGCGATGCGGAACCGTACGGAGAACCCATGGTATTAGCACAGAAGATGAAATATCTTCTCGGGTCAAACGCCTTGCCAGGACCCATCAAAGGTCCCCACCTGCCCACACAATTTCAGCTTTCTTCCTCTAATCAACGAAATTTGCTGATGCGTACCAATCTTCAACATCCGAGCTACCCGTAAATGCATGGCAAATGACCATAACATTATCCCTCTCCGCATTCAGCTTACCCCACGTCTTGTACGCAACGGGTACTCCACGTAGAACGACGCCTGACTCGAGCATAAAGGAAGGAACAAAAAAACATTGTTGGTCAATGAGCTTAGCATAGCGGCTGGTCATTATGGGAGAAGGAAGAAAGAAAAGCAGAGTCTATCGGAAGTTAAGTAGCCTTTTATACATGTGCGTATATGCGTATCGGGAAGGAGAATGTAAAAGTCCAGAGGCAAGTTTCGCCGATCTCAGAAAACAAAACAAAACAAAACAAATAATAATAATAATATTATTATTATTCCAGATATCAACTCCGACCTGCGGAGCATCATCCTAGGCCTGAGCCTGAGAAGACTGCCAACAGACCACATCCCTCATACTTAACAAGCATTTGTGTCTGCCGTCGGTTGTGAATCTGAATCTGTTGCAATTGATGACGTGCTGCAGGAAGAAGATTGCCTCATTCAATTCAATAATTCCAGTCTAGCTAACAGCAAAGTATAAGGATTAAAAGCACAAAATCCACGTGTATAACAGCCACGATGATCTTGGAGTACGGGAAGATAAAATGCTATGTAATAAGTAACGCAAAGCAACGCGGACTATGGATGGGCATGACGCCGATACTGGATGTGATGTAGAAACAGTAAGAAATCGCAGTTATTCTCCAGAATTTCCTATAAGCAGCAGTACTTAGACATGCACTATGTCAACGCCATCAAGAAGTAGCTCTCACCTGAATCGTTTGTCCACTCAATATGTCGCCTGATGTCATCTTCTGAGACAGTGGGCCGTACACTGTCGACGGCTTTTACGAAATCATTGAGCTTTAATGGAGGCTCGAGGAGTTCGTCAGAATCCAGCTCGGTCCAGGACTTCTCCACAGCGGCGGGGTCACCCGGAGAGCAAGGTGTCCATTTAGATTTGCCTCCATCTGGGGACGGCACTTCTTTGAAATGTGTTGCGGAGAGCACCTTCCGCACAGGCTGCATTAAAGCGTCCCGCACCACAATTGCTATATCTGATCCAGTGTACCTACAAGACATGAAAGACCGCGGCACAACAAAGACTACCGGCTTACCCATTCGTCCGTTCTGCAAGGTATCGATAATCTTTATGGGTGAGTTCGCAAGGTGTTGTCCCGACGTTCAATTCAAACATTCGTTTCCGGGCCTCCGGGCCAGGAAGAGGTATGTAAATCCGCTTCTCGAATCTAGACAAACCTGAGAAGATCTCGCAACGTGGAGCAACCACTTTACTGACCTTCGTTTAATAGCATTATCCAGTTGCCAAGGGATGTTGGTGGCACCAAGAACCAGCACTCCGGTATCGTCGTGTCCAACGCCATTCATTTGCACGAGAAACTCCGTCTTGATGCGGCGTGAAGCCTCCGATTCACCTTCACCTCGTGTACCACACAGTGAGTCGACTTCGTCGATGAAGATGATGGCAGGCTTGTTCTCTCGAGCCATTTGGAACAGCTGCTTCACCAACCTTTGTTCATTATAATGTTAGTCATTGGTAAGATGAATGGGCTGAGACAAACGTACCTCTCAGATTCTCCCATCCATTTGCTCACAAGGTCAGACGAACTTACGCTGAAGAACGTACTGTTCGCCTCTGTCGCAACCGCTTTTGCCAGATAAGACTTCCCTGTCCCCGGTGGACCATACAGAAGGATTCCCCGCCATGGTGTTCGTTTCCCGGTGAAGAGATACGGGAACTTGATGGGTAGGATGACAGCTTCTTTGAGGGAATCTTTGGCACCTTCCAAGCCTGCGACATCATCCCATTTCACGTTTGGTTTGTCCGTAAGAATAGCACCTGTATGCCAGTGTGGCTACAGTGAGCGATTCGCAGCTCGCATGGATCGACTAGCGAGGCGATAAGGTACGCACCTGAAAGCCCCGCACGTAGCTTCTTTAGCTCTGGATCGTCCTCGTCCTCATCCTTACTTCAAGAGCAAAAGCCACCCAGGTAACGTGTTAGCTTTCTTCAGTCAACGTCCCCGCAGTCGCATGGAAACGCACTTCTTTCCTGAACCTCCCGTTCCGCCCGTAGCGGCACCGTTAGCACCAACAGCTCTACGAGCCCTCTTCTCCGACTCTCTGTTCAAGTGCTCCTTGAGCTTCTCCGCGCGATCGAGGTACTCGCTGATCTTGCCACGGATCAGTACCCGTAGTTTCTCGTTCTTCTCGTCTGCAAATCAAGCACGGAATATCAGCACTTCAGTGTCAAGACCGCAGATCTCTTGTCGTGATACTGACATTTGAGAGCGAGGAGGAAGTAATCTAGCGCGTTCTGGTAAAGCTTAGACGCCTCCTGGTAATTCTGGTTGACGTCTTCGTCTATTGCCCGTTGTACAATTTCGATGGCTCGCTGTATGCTATCAGACGGCGAAACGATGACAAACAATCTGGACGTACATCGAGGTTATTCGCGTTAGCCATCACGAGAAACTTTAAGGCGGTATCGAAGCAAAAGCGAGAGATCTGGTGAGTTAGTTCGGCAATGGCGCTCTGTAACTTCACGTCGGTCGCTTTGCAGCCTTTCCCACGCATCATTAGTAACTTTAAATCCTAATTCATGTGTTGTATATTCTCTTATTCTCTTAAGCCATAACACATGGTAAACTCTCGCAAAGTGCAAATGTATATAAAATAAAGACGCTAGCAAAAGTACATTGAGGCTCTCGAAAATTAATTTGACACTGTTATAACATCTCTGGATGGAAAGCGAAGTACTGTATGAAAAGCTGTACGTCAAGAGCTGACACTTACACAAGATATCACCTGCTGAGTGCATGACCAAATGATCATATGCAAATTCAAGCCGCTAGGCTCCCAAAGCCCCCATAAGGTGGCAAGAATGGTCGACAAAACGACTTGGAACATGGAACTAAAGCAGAGGGGGGAAATCGTGATGTCGAGACATATCCCGAACGTCGTAACCGATGTGAGTGCCGCATCAGGAACTCTCGCGCGCCTGTGCTTCGGCAAGGGCACGCGCATATACGTGGACGTGAGACGGTTTCTCCACGGCGTGGCAAACCTCGATACCCTGTACCCAGGGGAACGCTACGATATCCTCTATCGTCCAACGATGCTTGGGATCAGGGTCGAGCATCTTGCGAATCAACGGCCGACAAGCACGGGGTGACAAATTATTGATTGTCGGAGGACATGCGGCCGTGGCTAGATTTGACGAAGAGCATGCCTGCACATATGCGGCATATAGAGGGTCCGACGACTGCGCTACTCTCCATGGAAGTTCTTGAAAGTGTAAACAGTAGTACACAACACCGCAGGCCCATATGTCGACCAAACGAGCGTCGTAAGCTGGAAAAAAAAAGTTACTTAAGCCTCAAATCGAATAAACACAATTGTTACTCGGCCCAACATACGTTTACCAGCGAACTGCTCCGGAGCAATATACGGCTCGCTCCCACAAAGACCTGTGGACATGTGGACCGTCGATTCCCAAGGAAGACGGTATACGGTAGATGCACCGTAGTCCCCAATCTAGGATAATTCAACATAAGAAACATCATTTGGATTTGGAAAGGGCAAGGAATAAGACCTTCAGCTGTCCCTTCGAGTTGAAGAACAAATTCTCTGGCTTGATATCCCGATGCGCAACGCCTTGGCTGTGCAAGTAAGCAACACCAGTCAAGATCTGCTTGAAGCAGCATTCGACCTCGTTTGGCGACATTCCACCCTTTTTGATTGCGGCATACAGATCACCACCCGGACAGAATTCCATCACCTCGCACCAGTGTTTATTTTCGTCCTGAATCAGGTCAACCGTCTCGACAATATTGACATGATGTAACGTTGACGATATGCAGAATTCCGCGGTGAGTTTCTTTACGTATTCTTTTTCCGATTCATTCTTTCGCCTCTTTCGGAATTCCTACAGAGCAAAGAGTTAAAAATATATATCAACAATAATGCATGATGACTAACCTTGACAGCGTAGAGTTTCTCATCAGAACGGTCCCACTTGTGAGCTAACCGAACAACTGAAGTGGCCCCTTTCCCAATAGCAAGCCGCTCGCATACACCGTATTTCTGTGACAGACTGACGGTGCTTTCGCCGGCGGTAGAACGTCGGTCACCATCGGAATCCGCCTTACTGCTAGCTGAGGACCTCGCAGACGACTTGCGGTGTAGCTTTGGCGTCCCGGCTAATAAGTCCTTAAGTTGGAACTTATGTCCTCCCTCCGAATGGACAGACGGCGGGCGAGACGCAGGTTTGGGTCGCGAAGGCGTTGGTGTAAGAGTAGATTCCGAAGGGCGCGATCTCGAGGGTAAAACCGAACTGACGATGCCTGTTTTTAGCCTTTCTTCGGACTTAGAGGACGACGCCGACGGCCGCCTAGAGCGACTGGCTGGGACCGCCGTTGAGCGGCCATAGTTCACACTAGGGACCCTGCTATTTGCGCGGCTGGGAGGACGGGTCGACGACGCGCTAGGCGGCCAGCTTTCTTCGTCTGACGAAGATTCCCCTGGTGACTCAGCGGGAGGAGTCTCCAAGCCAGTTGGTGGCACTATGGTCGTCTGCTGCATGACAAGTTGGCCTAATTCACCCTTGGTGTAGCCTGGTTCCTTGGGGAATGCGCCGGCCTCGGGGGGAGGGAGTGGAATCGAGCTGGGTGACGTAGAAAGGGTAGGACGCGCTGTTGGTTTTGCATCACCACGGGGAGTATTTGAAGCGGGTTTTGAGAGGTTAAACTTGTTGAGGAAAGAGTTCCGACGAGACTTGGGCAATCTTGCGAGACTGGCATCATGAGGGGGTTTGTCGGAACCATCGGGGCCCTCACCCTCAGCCTGTGACGTTTCCTGAGAGTCTTGCATGACTGGGCGGATATAGGAAAGAGAGGAAGGGATGTCGTGGGGCGCCAGAATAGAAAATTACGAGAGCCGCAAAGATGGAAGAAGTTTGTGAAGAGCAAAGGGATTCAGCCGAAGTGAGCTGAAGCGCTGAATACTACAGAAGGATGTTTATTGACACGACATGATGCACGAGAGAATCAAAAGGGGCGCAGTGCAAGCAAGTAAGCGATATACGGCACGAGAGAGGGTTCAACGTGCAGACGAGGTGACCAAGCGAGGCAAGGCAGGCCAACCCTCGTGCACAGACGAGATGTGTCGAGACGACTGAGTGTTGCAGCCGCTGATCGTGGTCGAAAGCAAAGGTAAGTCCGGTTGACCGTGCCCGTGCCCTCTCTCTCTGTTGCAGCTCCCTATGCTGGTCATGCATTCCCACCTCGGCTCATTCCGGTAACGGTCACGCATCTCTCACGTGAGTCACATCCCGCTTCCTGCTCCGCTGACCTGGAAGTTTTTATCCCTTGAAGCATCTATTTATCCCGCTATCTCCACCGCCATCTCCTGTCTCGTAACGCGTGTCATTTGCCGCATGTCATCCCCAATTATCCCACATTTTTTTCTCCTTGCTATTTCTGCATCATCAGAGGACATGCAAGGACGGGACATCTCAGCACCGAGCGGCCGTCCATGCGAGGTCTGCTTGTTTGCCTATTTGCACGTTCATTAAATCTCCGAAGCACGTTTGTCTTGGCAACGAAGACCTGGATATGACACGAGGAGGGGAACAAACAGAACAGATTTAGCTGCCATAAGGCACTCCGTGTTCGCCGCGAGCTTGCTTACAGGCGTTCCTCGATCGGCGGTTTGAATTTGAGCAGGAGGCAAACGGGAAGATCAGACACGCAGCGGAAGAAGTTCTTTCGATAATAGATCTGTTGGTGTGAGGCAGAGAGGACTTTCTGCTATTCGCGCCGGGTCGCTTATATTCTCATCCAAAACGCATGGAAAAGAAGTCCAGGGGTGAGGTTATTCCAAACATGCAAAAAGCACGATAATACAATATTCAAGTATCTGCTAACAGCTGTCGGGTCGCCTTTTCGTGCCTCCATTCCGACCAACCTAAACCCAGATCAGCGATGTAATACCGGGACAAATTTTGAATCCGTACGAGATAAATAGTTAATTGTTCAAGACAGAAAAATAAAATCAAGAAGTTGTCTTTGTGCTAATTAATATTGGTATTTGTAACTTAGAACTATGTAGTACTCACGAGAGGTAACCTATTCACATTAAGTGAACTTCGAAGTGGAACGAAGAGGAACTTACGTAAAGCACAAGGTCGTGGAATCTAAATTCCAAACGTAGAATAACTGTACAGCAGAAACAATCAGGGCGGCTGATCAGTAATCGCCTCTCGCTACCATCGACATCCTCAAGAACAAGGTGAGTGAGCAACGCCTGTTTCTGTCTTCAAGTGAGCTTCATTGTTGAAATGAAACTCCGTAGCCGCCATGGTCAATCTTCGCTCTCAAAAGCGGCTTGCCGCCTCTGTCGCCGGTGTCGGCAAGCGCAAGATCTGGCTCGATCCCGCAGAACAGTCAGAGATTGGCAACGCCAATTCACGAACTCATGTTAAAAAGCTCATTAAGGATGGACGAATAATCATCAAGCCTGCTACCGTCCACTCCCGCGCTCGTACCCGCGACTTGCATGCTGCGAAACGCAAGGGGCGTCACACTGGTTACGGTAAACGAAAGGGTACCGCCGAGGCCCGTATGCCGACGAAGGTGCAATGGATGCGTAGACAGCGTGTTCTCAGGCGGTTGTTGAGGAAATATCGCGAAGCGGGCAAAATTGACAAGCATCTGTGTGTATTCCATCTGCTATTGCGTCACATTCTGTGTAACTCATGTGCTCCCACGATCGCATCGATGAATAGCTACCACTCCCTTTATCTCAAGTCGAAGGGTAACGTTTTCAAGAACAAGCGTGTGTTGATGGAGTATATCCACAAGGCGAAGGCTGAAAAATCGCGCACGAAGGTACTCACTGACCAGATGGAGGCACGCCGTATCAAGAACAAGGTTCGCTCAGTAAAGTACCATAGAGGAAGACTGTATTCACGAACTCTTTTTCAGGCTGCTCGTGACCGTCGCCAAGCCCGCTTGTTGGAGAAGAGGCAGGCAATCATTGCCATTGAGCACGAGGAAGAAGTCAAAGAGTAATTGCAGCGCATATACAAGTATTATTACCTACTTCCTGTACTCATGTTTATGCGCGACCATCATGATATGCCATACTTCGCTTATGCACTCTTTTTCCTGTTATTGATTGCCGTGTGCTTTGAAAAAAAGATTAAAGAAGTACTGTACTTACTGTGCACCTACTTGAGTAATGGCTCTGAAGTCATCAATATTATCGGGAACACCTTGCCTTTGTTCTATTTACTAGTAGTAAGCACGGAGTGCCTTCTCCGATTTCCTTGTCTCACTCAAGGGCTAGTACTTGATCATTGTCGAGGGCACGTACTATGCAATATGGCAAGAACGAGAGATCGTAGACCAAGCGCTGATGTCGAAGAACGTCAATTCACGGGTGGGTGCGCTGATCTACTTCACTCTCCTACAAGTAACAATGTATCCACACCAACATCTTCCTGGACAGCAGACATGAACGGACATGAAAATCATCGAGTGTACGAGGAGAATGAATGGAGTGCAGCTGAAGCATTAATGGGCATTAATGCAAGTCCAACAACCAGTCACGCAAATGAACCACCGCCGCCCACATCTGTTTCCTCAGGAGTCCGCCCTCCACCAATTACCTTACAGAACCCCGAAAAATCTTTCGAGATTCCTCAGTCTCATAGACGTGCCGATGCGACACTGCGAGCTTCTGCGGGTACGAACGGGCGTAGGAGAATTCGTGGAAGGACTTCGATTAAGGTCGCCGTTGAGGACACTGACGACAGTACAATTAGTTCGGCCCAAGACAACGGCCACTCCACCGGAGGACGCTTAGATTCTGTTTTAGCTGAGTCTCGCCATAGTTCTTTATCTGTGCACTCTGAGCCCGAGGATGTGCGGACGCTTCGTCAAACTAACGGTTTAGAACACGGTGAAGAGCTTCGCGAAGACACTACTTTCTTCGAAAACAAGTCGGACGCTCCGGCAATGTCGACTAGGAATCGGCGGAAACGGAAACGGAGTGAGTCTGTGAGCGTCGCGGCTGTTTCCCGCGGCCGAATAGATGATGTCCCGGGCGACATACGGGCGACAGATGGAAGGGAGGACGAGAAACATACTGAACTTATTGATGCAGTCAGTCAATCTCTACCCGAGCCTCAAACACCAGCGCCGTCTGCTGCAATGCAGATGGCAGAGAACCAGATGCAGAATGAAGTTGGTGGTCCAGCAAACCCAAAGACCGAATTGATGGCGAATGGAATGAATGGACGTAAGTCTAAGCCGAGGAACTTCGACAAAGTGGTCTTTGGGCGATGGTTGATCAAGACTTGGTCCGTTAATTTTCTGTTGAAAATCTAATGATCGTGCAATATCATTTTCTTGACGTATCTTCAGGTACTACTCGCCGTACCCGATTCAAGTCACTGATGATGACAGCGTGTCTGCATCAGCAAATACAAATCGTCAGTCTGTGGCTGTTTCTACGAACCGTGGCCAGCAATCGAAGCGCGGAAGTGCTCGGGTTCGTCAGCGCCCACAGAACTCGGAGGATGGCACTCCTGCCGAGAAGCCTATGCTATGGGTCTGTGACAAATGTTTCAAGTATATGCAGGACGGAAGCTTGTATGAGCTGCATTCGGTATGTTGTTTCGTAGTATCAAGCTTGACCTTCTTCGCAGCTGGATAATAACTGAACGACCTTTATTTAGAGGTTCTGCGATAAGATGGGGCCTCCTGGGCGGATAGTATATCAGCGAGGTGCACACGTCATCTATGAAATTGACGGGGCCAAAGACAAGGTGAGCAACTCCTCGTCATAGACGCAGGCGCAGTATGTGCTGAGCGAGATAGCACAGTTGTATTGTCAGAACCTATCCTTGTTTGGGAAACTGTTCATTGATATCAAGACTCTTTTCTACGATTGTGAAAACTGTTAGAATCTTTTTTCTTCTTTGGTTTTTGGCCAATTAGCTGACATTCGCGGCATAGTCATGTTCTACGTCTTAACTGAAGGCGATAGACATCAAGACCACGTTATAGGATTCTTTTCTAAGGTTTGACACATCGAAGAAGCCTCTTGTATATTCAGTTCTGAATCCGCACAACAGGAGAAAGTGTCGTATGACGATTACAACCTTGCTTGCATTATCACATTCCCACCCTATCAACGGAAACGGTACGGGATGCTCATGATCGAATTCAGTACGTGCCCTAAGCTCGTTGGTAGAGCGTATCTTTCATATATTTGACTACTAGGCTATGAACTTTCTCGTCTCGCTGGGAAGTTGGGAACTCCAGAACGGCCATTGTCCGAACTCGGTCTCCGAACTTACCTGACTTACTGGACAGGAGCATTGGTTCAGTTCTTCAGGTCCGTATCGGCATGTTCTTTTTCCGAATCCTGCAACTTAACAATCTTCTTCTCTAATAAGACGCGTGCTCTCCGTTCAACCCCTGTCAGATATACCAAGAGATCAGCAACGACCCGTCGACGATGACCTGATCCGCTTTCTTGAAGCTCGAGACTCGAATAGGAAGAGAAGAAAGAGCGGGAAGGACATCGGTGATAATAGCTACAAAAATAGAGTATGGGAGGGTGGACTTGAGAATTATTACAACACGGGAGATGTTGTAGCGGCGACGAGCGGGGCTGATGGTGCGTTTAGATTAAGAACACGGTTCTCGACATTAGTTCATGCTAAAATATTGTTTCTAGATGTCCTGTATAGCCGTATGCGCTGGATGAGAACCTCATCAAATCCCGATGGAAGCGCTACAACCCACGTTTTTGCTAGGTGTACATTGGAGGACATCGCCAACGCGACAGGGATTCGAACCGAAGACATCGCATTCACGCTTCACGAATGTGGTTTGCTGCAAAAAATTCAGGCATTAGACCGGAAAGAGACAGAGGAAGTTATCATTATTTCCAGAGAAATGGTGGAAGAGGTTGCCAGGGAGTTTAAGGTAAAGAGTAAAATGTGCATGGAAATAAAGTTCTGTACAATTTGATTTCAATGCGCCTCCTTCGCTTTTATTTGCGTGTGTTTGGAATTGTTTGGTATCCATTGGGCGACTAAAATACCAAATCACGCACCGGGTTTATTCTCTCGTGCTTACCACCATTATCCCTTCCGTAGAATTTGTGTCTTCTTGGATAGCACAAAAGCATTCCGAAACGCCCAGTCATTAATTTCTTCTGTTTGTATTCTTCAATTCTGCAAACCTGACTTGTGCCACCCTCAATGAACACTCGTCGAAGCAGTGCTGCTAGTCATTTATCCCCGGTAAGACGAGACGACCACAGATACACTTTTCCTTTTAGCTGATTCACGCAACAACAGAGTCCAACGGTTGTTCAGTCACCGACATCACCATCCTCATGTGGACTCTCGTCGCCCGTAACACCTGTCCTGACGATGGATGTGGATCGTGTCCCATTTTCTGGAAGTTCCTGAGTCTGCTGCACCAAGAAGCACCCGGTACTGACTTTGGGATATTTAGAAGTCCTTTTCCGGGATAATCAAACCTCGCATCATGTCATTCCCTGAGTCTGGCTGTGTGAAAAGGACACAAATACCAAGGCTTAGCCATAATGATAGCTTTCACATTGAAGTGGGTAAATGAGCTTATATAGCGCATATCGAGAAAGTTCTGACGCTATTAATTCACTTTCCAGCATATTCCAAACGTGAAAGAGATAGATCCTGAATGGGCTCACGATGAGATTGATGTACGTATTCCAGTATTCCTTTTCTTTCTTCGAGACTCAAATTCATATAGGAGATCATGGTTATTTCCCCGAAGCCGAAAGCGCGAAATTCATTCCTTGACCTCGGAGAAATCAAGGTATGCGTTTCAGCCCCGAATTTCGACCTTTCACTTAGATCATGATTTTCAATAGAGGCCCAACATCGACGAATTTGAGGTCTTGCGGGTAATCGGAAAGGAACCCTCAGTTCAGACTATCTTGGCCCGTAGTTGTTCGGACTTAGGCCTATACGCCATCAAGACGCTGGGAAAGCACGTAGCCTCCGCTCCGAATTTACTGAAACATGTTCGTTCCGAACAAAAGTGCTTAAGGATTGTCACGGAAGGCGACTGTTATTTTCTTCCGAAGTTGCACCGGAGCTTTCAAGACGAAGCTTGACTATATATAGTTCTTGTGAGGTAGATTTTACGCTGCCCTCATTATCGGAACTTATAATATTTATCAGGATACTTACCCGGGGGGCAGCATTGCATTGCATTTGGATCGGGAGGGGCCTTTTGCATCAGACAAGGCGCGATTTTATGCAACCGAGATAGTAAGTGACTTGACTTTCGGTTTATGATATGTATCTTGATAGTCATTAACCCATGACATCAAGGTGGAAGCACTTTCGTATCTTCATTCACTGCACATCGTTCATCGTGATGTCAAGCCAGAGGATGTCATGATTGCGGCTGATGGACACGTCGTTTTGACAAATTTTAGTTGCGCCAAAGTCCTTGATCAATGCGAAAGCACTGCATCGGTCTGCGGTACTAGAGAATTTGAAGCTCCAGAAAGAATTCTCGGATGGACTTACGACTATGCAGTGGATGTATGGAGTTTTGGTATCCTTTTATGCATCATGCATTTTGGACAGGTAATTAAGTTAATGGCGATCTTGAGCTCGTACTTATACGACTTATATCATATCTTAGCATCCGTTCATTGAAGGAGATGAGCTTGACCCGCTTTTAATTATGCAAAAAAGGATCCTTCGAGGTCAAGCGCCCACCCGTCCCGGCCAACTAGTCCCATTGTCCGAGTGGAGTCTAATCAAGAAGGTGAGTAATGTGCCGGACATATCGAACCAACGATGGCAACTTCTCGCTCAGTGTCTGGAACGGAACGCACTTCTGCGACCACAAATATCACAAATGAAGACTCATGAGTACTTTCAAGACATGTAAGTAGTCATTCTCGACAAAGAAATAAACCTGACCGAATTATCTCAGCGACTGGGATCGGGTTAAGAATAAGAGTTATCAACGTGAGCGCGAAGCCATTATTTACCGACTTACGTTCATGTCACCGTGACTCAGCTCCTTATATTCCATGTGGAGACGAAGTTGACTTGCTAGAGGTCGAAGACGAGATATTTGACTTCTACGACAAATCTAATCTCCCTGAGCTTGACAACAGTCCTTCTCCGGCCGCTTCAGACTTTGACGGATTCACTTTCAAATGGCAACCAAGTACAACATCTCCTGGGGACGAGACAGCTGCACATTCATGCCGTAGTTCTGCTGTTCTTGAGACTCATGAAAGTACGAGTCCCAGCAAAATAAGCAACATCCGAAGCATTTTGAAGATCCCCTCCGTATATTTCACCAGAGATACGGGAACATCTGATACTGTCAAGCCTACTGACTTTCTTGATCTTCGTCAATCGACCTCGAGAATAAATTTCAGTGCAAAGAGGCCTAGGAAACTAGTGAAGAAACGTCTCAGTTCTGGTGTTCGATCGTCTGTTCTATCGACTCGAAGGTCAACGGTATCAACTGCTCAGCAAAACGAGTGTGGACAAAGCGAGGTTATTTAGGACCGATTCGCGCAGCAAGTATCGCGCGGGATGCAAAAATTCATTGTCAAGTGGAACTACCAACTTGCCGAAAGGAGTTGTTCAGACGGGTCGAGGTATAGGTTTTACATACATTCCTCAAGCTTCTCGTTCTCGACTGTCCCTTTCTTCGACAAAGACACAGTCGTGCTTCAAGAGTATTTCTAAGCTATTCGGCAGGGGCAGCGACTCACCGGAGAATCTACCCAGATCAAGGAATGAAGTCATGCAGCAGATATATGGCAGCACATGGAGTGTCCATATGAACGAGGCGCAAATGTCCACAGTCTCGCTTGGTATCCCCGATGGCCTCGGTCGTCGTGTAGATTCGCTGGACCTTCAGGTTCCGAAGTCAGCACACTCCTGATCGTCTCTACCCGTTGGCGATGGAGTCAAGCGGCTCCACAAGTCCTATTCTCAGCATCCGCGAAGCAAGTTTTCCAATTATTCCTTGCCGTGTATCGCCTTCTAGTAATGTCTATAACCCTGATCAACTTGATATGTACATACCCTATGCCGCTACTGTTCAGAGTCGTCTACGGTAAACTCCAACTTGTTGTTTGTCCACTTGAAAGATACCCTTGAGAGAAAGCATCGGATGGCTGTTATCTTGAATCAACATGTCCAGTGACTTACTTTGTGAGATCCTTGACAATATAATCTGGAGTGGCTTTGGCCAGTATGGATTGCTTGGAATGCGAAGTGCATACAGCGAGCGTCTTACATCCCGCGCTCCGCCCGGAGTTCAAGCCGGATGGTGCATCCTCAATGACCAGACAATTCTCAGGAGACACACCACAGCGCTCTGCAGCTTTAAGGTATGGGTCAGGATGGGGTTTACCTCGCTCAACATCTTCTGATGTGACGAGTTGCGCAGGCGGAACGATAATACCGCATATTGCTAATGCCCGAGGCGCGTAGGTCATTGTTCCCGAGGTAGCAATGACCCATGAATACTTTCGAGTTTCATCCGACGGGTCTCTGCATTGTATCTATGCACGAAGATGAAAAGTCTGCTGCTTGAACTCAAGGAAACCCTTTGCTGACCTGCTTGATCAAGTCGATTGCACCGGGTAAGGCAACCGGACCACCCTTAAGAACCTCTTCCTCGAACCTTTTTATTTCCGACTGTGATTATTGACATGCATATCATGTCCATATTTCACATCTTTTCAACATAGAGAAGTAAGTTCGTACTGACTAGAAGCTTTTCTTCGTCTTCGATCTTGCAGTACTCCTTGAGCGTGTCGTACAACCTACGTCCGTGTGATGAGTGGGCAACGAACTCGGCATCAAAGCCGTAATCCTTCGCGAAAATACTCCACACATTCATAACGCCCGGTGTAGAGTCTATAAGGGTTCTGTGTGTGAACGAGGCAGCGTGTTTTTTCTGATCAGCACATGTGCAGATGAATATAACGTGTAGATGTAGATTTACCCGTCCATATCAAACAGAACCTGTTCTCACACAATAGTCAGTCACATCTGGAAATAGAACAAGAAAAGTCAAGGCCCTCTACTTACAGCATCGACGACAATTTTGTGGACGGTCATATTCTCCAATAGAGCTGGTGCCAAACGCCTGTTAACTGTTAGTCATAATTATACCGGACCGGAATTTGCCGATCAACCTTCTTATCAAGAGATCGACAGCGATCAATTCTCCTTTCATCAACCACACTCCCAACACCTTGATTATCATGGAGAATCTTGAGTGCTTAAGTATGCCTTTTCTGTGTGCATGTTTCCTTCGCGGCATGACCGTCATTGTGATGTTTTCAGATTAGCTGATCTTGAGTCCGTGGCCACCTTACGGGGAACCTTATGTGCCAATCAACGACGAAATCCAAGCACCACGACCAATGGTGAAAGGAAATCTCTCGCCATCCTATACGCTGGCCATGGCTTCATTGTACGATCAATGCGTTATAATGAGGTACAAGCTCCGGGTTCGTCGAAAGCCACGGAAAATAATGACGGCATTTGCCGATGGCCTATTGCCTATTGTTTTAGAGATCAAAGGTTGCCATTACCAGATGTTGTAACACGCAGCCTCTTTTTGAGCCACAATGCCTCCCGCACGCCCTCTATAAAAGGGTGAAGGTCATCTCTCGAGGGTCACTTTCTGCTTCCCGAATACCCGATAGATTCCTAGCTGGCTAGGCCTCCGACCTTTCGTCCTTCTTCAACGGCCTGGTGTCACTTACTAGTCGTCTCTGAATCCTTCTCCAGCAGCCAATCATTTCTTCACGACGATCATGAAGCTTTTATCCGCTTTCTTAGCTCTTTCTGTGGTTTGCAATGTTCTTGCCAGGCCGGCTCCTCAAGATTCCTCCTTTCAAAGACAAAACGGCGAGGACGCTATCAACCAAAAGTGAGTAATAGGTCAATCGATCTCGCTTTGCTCTAATACGCCCACCGTTTTCTTCCAGTCAGCAGTTCGCTAGCCTGACGGCCGATTCGGCGTGTAACACGGGAGACAATGCATGTGTAAATCAAGAGTTCGCGCAATGTGTCGACGGTAAATTCATTCTCACGCCGTGCGGCAGTGGTCTCATGTACGTTGTCTACGTTCTTCCTGCCTGTCTTTATCGACGTTAAACACCTACCCCTTGCTAGATGCGCCGCGCTGCCTCTTGTGAACAGCCAGGGTACGACCGTTACTTGTACGACGCAGTCGGATTTAGAAACTCGCATCGCTGCCACTGGCGCAAGTGATAGTGACGGGAGTGGAGATTCAAGCGGATCCACTTCGGATTCTAGCTCGAGTTCGGCTTCGAGCTCAGGCTCATCTACAACCCGTGAATCATCTAGCTCAAGTTCACGATCATCTACGGCAGCTGCATCTTCACAGACCAGCTCGTCCTCTTCGAACTCGAATAACAATGGCAACGATGGCAATAACAGCACTAGCAACGATAATAACAATAACAACAACGGGGACTTGCAAACCTCTCTGTGTTTGGATTCTTCGCTCGTGCAGACAGGCTTTGAGAAGGATGGACAACAGGACCCTGCGGAGAATCAGGTTGCGTCGGCAACGTCTTCTAATAACTTCATTAATTTCTGCGCAACAGTCGATCTTCCGCTTACGAATGGTCAGCAGGTCAAAGGTGGCTCGTGCAATGCGTAAGTGTCCCCTAATGACGTGGCTTTGGTTATGTGACTTACGACCTTCCATTTCAATCTCAGAGCACCGATGGGTGTGATTGCATCCACGAACAACATGCCCTCGGCTAAATTCCAGTCCCCCAAGAACCTAGACAAGATCAAAGCAAACACGGCTTTCACAGTAAAATTGGCTGTCAATAATCTAGCCACAGGCAATTTCGTGAACGCCGCTGCAAACTACTTCTCTGCTCCCCAGACCATTGACAACTCAGGGAATATTGTTGGACACTCGCATGTCGTTATTGAGAAGGTCAATGACTTGACGGACACGAGCGTGACAGATCCAAGTCAGTTCGCATTCTTCAAAGGACTAAATGAAAAGGCGCAGGATGGGGTGTTGTCGGCTGAGGTCACAGATGGATTACCTGCAGGCACGTATCGTATTGCGACCATCAATAGTGCTGCAAATCACCAGCCTGTCCTCGTGGCTGTCGCACAGCACGGATCATTAGATGACATGGTCTACGTACGTGTTTTCCGCGTTCCTGCTTACAGTTCCTCGTGCTCAAATGTTCCCGATGCTTTTTGCAGTTCACTGTAACAGATGACGGGAATTGAGGCGCATGGACGTCTATGACACCGGTCCTTATATCCATAATTACTGTATCGGTATACCAATGTTTCTGTATCGGTGACCTGTTCACGTTCCTTCTTTTTTTCCATAACATGCCTGAATTTAGTACTTGCCTTTCAATCAATTCGTTGAACCAAAGACTAAGTTCAAGATCACTGTAACCAGGAGAGTACTCACTCAAAACAACTAGCCTGAGTTGTACTGTGTTCCATTCAAATTGCTACAAGATATACGCAACATCAAAGAATTGATAAGATGAATCTAATTTACTCCGATCCAGACATAGTTTATGATACGTTAAGAAAATTCTCCATTACTGAACACGTTACGCCCGCACTCGAGGGCGGAATTTCAGCCTGCATCCATCTTTCGGGAAGAGTGTCGCAATGATCCTGAGATGCCGGTAAGCAATAGGTACGCTGCGCATAATAAATTAAAGCACACTCACTCTACTTCCTCGCTCTGAGGAGTTACTTCATGCTCCCATTCCAAGAATGTAACGGCATCGGTTATACAGATGGCGATATTCATGTACACGTATTCGACGCCGATACAGCGATGCGGACCAGAGCCGAAGACAAGGAAGTTGCGGGGATTTGCGTTCGCAATGCTTTGTGGATCAAGCCAGCGATCAGGGTTGAGCGTTTCGGGATCAGGATAAACGGTGGGATCGTGAAGTGATGGATAAAGCGAAGGGATAAGCATACTATTGCCAGGCACCCAGTAATCTGGTGCGATTTGAAATGACTTGGTGCATCTGTAGGGGACCATCGTGACAGGAGGCTTCAGACGCAGACTCTCCTTCACAAATGCGCGAAGATAGGGCATTTCATCGAGCATGTCGAGAGTGACAGGCTTCTCCGGATCGTCTCCGCGAACACGATCTGACTCGGCTCTAATCTTCGCGAGCATTTCCGGACGGTCTGCCAAATGTTGCAAGGCATAAATGAGACCGCTAGACATGGCATCTTGACTAGCGAACAGAAACGAGAAGACAACCATGGCCATCTCGCGATCGCTGAACTCTTTACGCCCTTTATACGAAGGATCCGCTAGCTCCTTCACCCAGGCGTCAAGCATACACTCTGGTTCGTTTCCAGCTGCCATTGAAATCTTGCTGTTCTTTGCGGCAAGTTCAAGCCATTTCATGGCGACTTTACGTGCCTGAATTGCTTTGTAGACCTTCGTCCCAGGAATCGCGAGAGGAAAGTTGACGAGTTCCAGTGCCCGCGTAATGAGCCAGTATTTATCGTTGATTGCCTGCGTAGCAGACTCCGGAATGTGGTTTCCGCAGAATACACGAAGTGACGTATCCATGTTCATGTTGCGAACCAGGAACATGATAGGTTGCGCGGCTGGATCCTTTCTAGCGGTCTCAAGCCACTGTGTGTAGTGCTTACGAGTTATCATATCTTGAATGTAACAATAGATACTGACAAACGCAGAAGACGTCAGTTTAGTTAACATGGTATCGGCGAAACTTACCCTAAAGCTTTGCGGGTGAAAAGAATGTTCAACCCTTTCCGGTATTCAATATGTGCCTTGCCATTGAGGAACACCCTGCGAAGCATAAATTATTAATAGAACTAAACAGCTATGCTACAAGTAGACTGACCAATTATCGGGCATGATCACTTGCTTAGCCGAGTGTACCAGACAAGGCTCTGCTACGGATGGCGAGTTTAAAATTTTGAGAGCATACTCGTTCTTGGACGCCATGACAATAAAGCTGACAAAATCTTATCAAACGTTGAAATACTTGACCATGCCACGTATCATACATATGAAATACGCTTAATGCAGAGAGAGCGCCAGACTCCCATTGTTTCATGTAGCCCTCTAAAGTTGGGTGCAAAGAGTCTTTAAACTTTCCGATGATCGGAATAGTCCATTTCGAGCCGGGAAGATGAGACTTCTTGTATCGGTATATGCCTTGTTCGAGAGCGAGAAGCGATAAAATAATTACTGCAGAGGTGTAGACCCAGGTAGCAGATTTTCCCTGTGCTGGGAAGAAAGAAGGAACAGGTATCTGACCGAGAGGGGAAGAGAAAGCCGACGGGATGGAAGCTGAGACGGAGTAGCTTTGCACGCCGGCCATTGCTCGAGCTGGTCGAGACTGAATGGGGGCGGAGGGAAGAGAGGACAGATGGACGAGTGGTGAGATTGTTTGTATTTAAGTAAAAAGAGCGCTGACAGCCTGGGGAGAGAAAATAATACTTTACATGAGTCCGAGTATGAGTATCGGACCACTTGTCTGCGAAATATTAGATAATTCACTCGACGCGACTGGGGCCGAGGACCATCGGAGGCCCGGAGCAGATTAGAGCAGCACCTGATCGTGTCTTTCTCTCTCTGACTCTACACTGTATACATCATCTACAGCTCATCTACAAACTATGTCCACAGTACTGACTTATCAGGTTGATCGTCTTGCAGATCATGTCTAACGATCCAGCCTCCGTAAAGAACGCTTTTCTCTCCACCACGCAGTAGTCGATCCGTGCAGATTTACTATATCAGTAATCCTTACGTTCATCTGGCCCACCATTATTATGCAGAACCGACCTTGCTATGATCACCATCACCTGGCATACATAAGATCGTTTCCATGATGCCGTCTTTCCTCAGGTAAAAGACGACAACCGGAGAGGCTTTGTAATCCGCAACAAAAGCGCCCTGGATAATTAGGCGGTTCCGGTCGGATGGAGGATCATCCTTCCGCATTCGTCCTGCTTTAGAGGATGCTTCGCTTCAAAAGAACCAGAGGAACTCGCTTTTTTCCTTTTTTCTGGTAGATCGTCCCGTCCGACTGAGGACAGTATTGATGCGTAGGTGCATCCTTTTGTGAAACCAGAGGGATCTTGCGAAATCGATTCCAATTAAATTCTCTTTGGACACGTCAGACTGGTGTCATGAGGGGCTGTAGGAAGCCACTCACAGGGTCATATAAACACCTTTAATTCCCAAGGTTTTTATCACCTTCTCTAGCAGTGACATGAATCGGAACTGAGAATTTTTTCCCGACTCTTCTTTATATGGAGCCTGGTTGCCTTCGATCGATCGCTCAATCTCTATCAGCGTCTCCATGTCCAGCAACAATGGCAGTTGATCGGCGAGAGGGTTTTTTTTAGGAATGTCCTCCTCTCTCCTCATGCAAAGCTTTGCGGCAATCGGTGGGTCATTGAGCTTCTCCTTTAATGCACTGATTTTAGACTCGCAGGTTGTTGTCTATTCCGCTTCATAAGTAACGCAGCAGAAATTCGAGGAACAGCACGTACGAAATAAATGGGACTAGCCAAGATTTCTGTAGCTTTCGCGCGCGCGCAAGCTTTCTCGAAAGAGACCTCGGAAATTCGATTGAGGATAAGGTCCTCGCTCGTGAAATTGGCTGAAACGCTTTTACCACGCAGTTCTCCTATGTTCTTGAGAGACATATGGACTTGAACATGCCTTCCAACATCTTTCTGCGATACTACTTCACTATTGTCTCGTGCGCCTTCCTTCTCCTTCTGGAAGTTCTTACCTCTCTTTCCAGGCATCACGAGTTTGGCATTATTAACGTGGCCAAGTGGAACCTTTTCATCCCTTTTCGAGGCATCTCTGAAGGTCTTGTGCTCTCGTCTATCTTTAGGATGATATTTCAATTCGGATTCTTGGATGCCTCGATCCTTTCTAAGTGAGAGGACTAGTGCGGGTCTCTTGGATTCCGCATCCACCGGCCTCCCCTTACAAGCGACTTGTGCGCCAGGTATATGAGGGGCGGGCTGACTGTGGGTGTGTATGTGAGCCAATTGTCTTGCCTTGACATTGTCTGCTGATACGGACTTTATTTTCAGTATCAGGCGCCGAATTTTGTGCTCCGGACGACATGGGGATGTGTACTAGATGCCCGTTAGTCATCGATAAGGATGGATTAAACTCTGCCTCACGCACTCTTCGCTAATTATTATAAATGTTTGACAGGATGCTGTTCAGTATAGTGTGTATACCACCTCAAATAACTGCAACTCAAGTACCTTGGTTCCTCTAATAGGCTCTACTTTGCGCCCTGTGCATGCTTGCCGTTCATCTTTGGGTGAAGGGAGGTCCTGACCGGAAGCAACGAGGTTTGACACGTCTGGTGGCGTATGGTTGGAGATGAGAAACAAGACGGTGGTCACCATGAGGGCATCACGTGTCCGAGAAAACACCCACCTTGGACGTTCATCCTGAGTCTGAACTGCGGACTTGTGTGCTCTTTGAGCGCCAAGTCGACGACACCCAGGGTGGGGTGTACCAGCAAGTAGAGAGATGTGATAAACGAAATGGCTCAACGGCGACGAATCACATTCTCACGAAGAATTTTGAAACGCGATCACATTCAGGTCTCGAACAGACTGAACAATAGTCCTTTTGTGATTGGTATGAACGTATGCATGGCCTTGGACTATTTGTGGTATTGCTGATGCCGCACGGTGCGTTGAGAAGGTCGGGCGAAAATGATGGTTCCTGTAGCCAATCCGATCCCGCTCACGAGACTGACGTGATTATTATCCAACCCTTTGCCCAGCCGTTAGACCATTACATGCAGTTCCGAAGGTAATAACGTTGAACGAGGCTAAATACAATTTGTCCCTCGACTATTAGATCTACTAAACTAGATTAATTATTTGACAAACAAGGTCCACCCATGTAACTTCGTCATAAAACGGCTGCTTCTCCGCATAGTAACCAAACTGGAAGAATTTTGATGAGCTTTGCCTTCAAGCACTAGCCGGTGATAACCAAACCTTGCGTTGTTCTTGATCCTCGCAGAAAATAAGGATGGTCTCCATGTACTTATCCCGAGTCAGGTAGTAGACGACTGATGGCTTCCCGTCGTGGATAGATATGTAGGATCCTTGGATGAGAAGGCGCACCCTGTCTGCTCTATTCTCATCTGGTGTACCCAGACTTTGGCCAAGCCTTGAGTACGCTTCGAAGAGTACAACAATCTTGGCTTCCTTGTCGTTTAGTACTTTGATGATAGCGGCGTCAGATTTCGGTCCGTATTCATGAATGCCCAAATCAATTGTCGACCGTAGACCAATTTTCTCTCTCCAACTGAATCCACTACAGTAATGCGTCACATTAGCCAAGTTGTCGATGATTAGAGAAAGCTGGTGCTCACGTCGTGATGATGGTGTCATGGAGACTCAGACTCTTCAGTATCGGCTTGAAGAGGTACTTTATCTTATCCTCTGCATTCTGAGAGGACTCTAGTTCATGCGGAGGCTGAACATCGTCCAATACCCGTTCAATCGCGGCCAGGGTGTCTTGACATAATAAGCGTGGGAGACGATTACCAGGAGAAACGCTTGGAATGATAACTTCGTCGAAATGTTCTTCAGTAACGACAAGTAGCTTGGAGCAGACGATTGCATTCTTGAGCTTGGACTTGAGTTTGTTGATATGTTGCTCGCATGATACAGACTGGACAATATACGTCAGCGTCATATAAGGACCAAAAAAAAAAGCAAAAACAGACAAAATAAACAGGTCCTTTGAGAGATTCGTATAATGTTCTTGCCGGCAAAGACGAAAGCAATGATTCTATTGATACAGGGAGAATGTCGTTTAGCGTCAAGTCTCTTTTTCTGAAGTTCCTACAGACAGATCTTCCAGACAGGCCACTGACGCATGCTAATGGCATGCCGACGAGGAACCTCCTGGTTTCTGGGTTTGTCGTTTCGGCGTGTATTGCAGCTTCTTCCACCCTATGTCGATGCTCTTCATTCCGCGCCTGCTTCTCTGCTTTTTGTCGCTTCTTCTTTTTCTTCTGTCGCTGTTTTTCCTTCACCGCTTTCGTTCTCTGTTCAACAACACGCTCCCCTTTTGAATTATCAACCGTTTGTTCCTTTTGACATTCGGTGGCTCGGGGAGCGCATCTATGCTTCTTCGTTGATGATGCTCCCTCTACATCTGCACCGGCTACCCTTTCGAAAGCACCCGATAAAGGATTAGTGTCAAGAGACGTGAATTTACGCTTGAGCTAAGGCATATGGTCAGCCATAGGGCGAGCTGACAGAAATACTCAAAGCGCACATCTGTGGATGACGTCGAAGAAGACGAGCACGCGGATGACAGTTCTATCGCTGTGGCCGAAATGCTTGCCTGCTGTGGAACGCATTTACTAGAGAGAATATCAGTCGAGAACCCAGGAACGATTATATTAACTGACTTCAAGTTGAGTAGACACGGTGGACGTCGACCTCGAAATGCGAATGATTTTCGGAGACCACTTCGCTAGATGAAACGCTGAAAAAGGATTGTAAAGTCTCAATGATGGACCTTACCCGAACCTATTGGACGTATTCAAATCGGCTTAATCGTTTTTAATCGTGACATTACTAACGTACCCCAAGCAGCCGTTCTCGTGCAGGTGTATTCCGGCTTACCCAGCCTTTTCTATCCGGATAATTGCCCTTCTTGGACGTGCGTGCCCGTTTCTGCTTGGACAGACAGCTACTTTCAGCATCTGCAATTCTTGTGGTTAGACCTCCACTTCCGAGGTGTTATCAGAAAACGAAGACTTATTTCTTTCAGCTCACCTTGACCTTTCATAACAGCATTTGACGTCTTCGAATGCTCGATGATGACCGACAAAGGACGAACTCAAGGGCGTGAGATGGTGCGATAATCACGACGGCCAAGCTTTGAAACGCGCTGCACTCGTTGCTGATCTTTTTCTCGTCTCACGAAGATGAAAGGAGGTCACGTTACCGCGAACCGCCTTGAAGCCTTCGCCGTTTTGGCAAGACCGTCATCTCAAAAAAATCGTATCCTTAGTTGAGATTCATGGAAATCGTCTTTGAATTATACACTGAGTACGGAGGAATAGAAGAGCACTCTTTCCGGAGAGGCATCCAACAATATTCAACGAATGAAATTATAATACATACTAAGTCTGAAGAAAAAATGCAATAGCAACCGCTCCAAATGAAAATCCGCCATCTTTGCATGAGCTCCTCTCTATTTCTGTTCCAACTCTTGGATGATGGCCTCCCTACGCTTGGCTGCTACGACCCCTGTTGTGATATTTCGGAGGATAAAACCCGGCTCCTATCGGGGGGTAAAGGGGAATCGACGACGCATTCGAGCTGACAGTTTGTGCAGCTTCGTAGTCCACACCCTCACTAATGGGCAACCGAAGACCGAAGAAAAGGTAAATAGACACCACGAAGAACTCCATTAGAACACCCATAACGAGGAACAGCTGCCAGCGGCCCGTGATGGTATTGAACATCGCGAGACCGGAAGTGGACTCAGACGAAGTTCCAAGGGAAGAGAATGACGATGACGGTGAGAATGAAGATAGTATGGAGTAGAGGACGCGAACGGCAAGAAAGGGCACGGCACATGAAATACCCTTGAGAAGCTATCGGGATAGTGGGTTAGATCAAGGCTTGAAACGAAGTCTAGTAACATTCACTCACTATTTTCTGGTACTTCAGAAGCTCGAACTGAGCGCTCCAAAACACCACTATGCAACTGACAATGGCGAGGAAGGCTACCAAGAATAGGATACCCCCCACTTTTCTCAGTGTTGATCCTGTGCTTCTCTCACTGGCATCATCACTAGTTGCATCGGTAGCTCCTATGATAAACATGACTGCAGCGCCGGTTATCAATAAATGAACTATTCGCAGACGTGCGCGAGTAACTATAGCATGCGTCTCGATAATCCTGGAACCACTGAAAGATGATGAAGGTGAGTCAAAGATCATATAACGTCGTGCTTTCGTACTCACGCAGCTCCGACAAAACTCAGAGTGCATTCCAACAAAGGAGCGAGGCCTGCTCCTTCAATTGCAAATGCAGCAATAAAAAGACCTTTGCTAGGAGCCGATTGTAGCTCCGCAACAATATGGAGGATGGCTCCTGCGATTTTAGCTGATAACAGCAAGGTGATGCTGAGTGACATGATTATAAGAATGATAAGGGTCACAAACCTGTTGAGAACAGTAGAAGAAAGAGCCATCCTGCTTGACGCTTGAAACCGTGTCGCACGGTGAGTATAAGAGCGAGGATGAATATGAAAGGGTAGATTGCAAGAAGAGCGACTGAGATATCTCCGCGTTCGTCGAGAGAACCCATGAATGAAAGAAGTGATAACGAGAACTGTAGAGAGTTTACTGAGTCCCGTCTGACCGTTACGATAGGTAGACCTTGATCATTACAGCAGGCTTTATAGGCTTCACAAGCCCTAGGCTGAAACGAACGACTATCTGTTTATGGTTCAGAGTACCACCATGCAGTGTATCCGACCGGAGTAATAACGTTACATTGAAGGCATGCCTGTGTGGTGTCGGACGCAAAGGCGACAGAGTACCTGCCATCGCACACAATGCCGATACCAGCAAGAGCTGCAGTAGCGAGCTGTGCAGGGATGACTGTAAGCTATTGGCCGCTCGGATATTTATAGCTCATTCGCGTAGTCCCCGTTTGCAATCATTTCTCGCCGGGAAAAGCATCACCGGATCTGACCATGGCAGTGTTGATAGACGGCACAGGGGGCAAAACCCTATTTCCCAACCTGAAAATTTTGATCCAGAACCGGAATCCAGTCAATCAGAGGCAATCTTTCCAATTCTGTTTCCCATATAAGCAGCTCAGAAACATAATTCTGCCCCCTGTGCGGTATAGTCGACAATGCACTGAGATATGTTCATTCAAAGAGAAGTGCACAAGGGGCAAAATTACATTTCTGAGCTGCTTATATAGGAAACAGAATTGGAGAGCTCGCCTCTGATTGACTGGATTTCAGTTCCGGATCACATTTTCCAGGTTCGGAAATAGGGTTTTGCCTCCTGTGTAAGGAGAATCGCTCATGTTTAGCGATGTGATGGCCACAGGATGCGGAGATTGGTGTTGTGAAAATCGTGGGAAACGCAACGATAAAGTGAAGGAATTGCCAAATCGGGCGACGTCGTTTGTAAAAAACTTTTCTTTTTAGATGAAGCTACCTCGAAGGGTCCCATGGGCCTCTTTGTCTGAGCTTGATCAGGTATGCAGTTGGATGTACGCAGATGAAACGGACACAGATGCGAAACTCAAAGCAATACACAGAGTACGTTATACTCCTTTGTCCGCTGTTCACGGCCCACTCATCCCGTAGTCTTCGTAGCTTTCTGCGTGGAGAGCGATCACGCCGCTTCCGCACGCACTGGAAGCAGCTCTTTCACTATTGTCATCACTTATCCTCGACCAAAATTATGTTGTGGAATCTCATCGCCAGCAAGGCACCTTGAACGGAAGCTTCGACTTTCCGACGTCTAAAAATATATCAGCTTTGAACATACGCCAAAGCTATGCAACAGCCATCCTTCGCCTCGTCAATGGTCTTGTTGACCCTTTGCAACTCGGGACATACGCACGATCGATCGCATCGATTGCCGCACAGATTGGTCTGCCTCTGTGGCTTGTCGAATTAAGACACGCAGCGACACACGAAGACTTGCCTAGCTTAGAGTTGTTACGAACAGGCGCAAAAGAGGTTAGCCCATATATTCGCTGCTTATCAGTTCATTAACTGCCGGTTTTTCTAGTCTTTGACATGGCTTCTACATAAATATTTTCTTCCGATCCTTTCTGTCGCCAGTGTTGAGGAATCTGCTCCGGTCGTTCGGCTATCTCCTCTCCATCCTCTTCTGAAGCGGTACAAATCTCTTATGAAGACAATTTCTCGAGATGCGTCACTCAAGTCTCAATACAAAGACGAACTAGCTAAATCCATACGTGACATTGAGCGCTGGATTGGCGAAGCAAAGGTAGCCTCTTCGGCAGTAATTTTCAATGGATGGGGTGCAAATGAGCTTGACGATGGCGATGAGAATGAACGATGGGCATTGGAACGCTTGAGTGAGGCTCTCACCGAGAGAGGCGGCCTTGTTCCAGTCTCTACTAAGTGAATATTCATGAACTAATCAAGGAGCATCTTCTAATCACATTTTTCTCAGGAAGAGGCTGGCCTCGAACTTGAAGTCTTCTCCCGCTCTTCCTTCTGCTCTCAACGCCATATGGTTACCTCTACTCTTAGCATTGAAGACAAGCCATCCTACTTTGCCAGTGGTTCTAGTTTTCGTAATCATCGATTGCCTACTGCACGACCCGACATCTCAGAACGAAGGCACATCAAACAGGGAATTGTCCTATGAATTATGTCTAGCCGCATGGGCAGCTTGGTGCGTCGATGATTGGGAGACGACTGCGGAAGATGATTCGGAGGAGAATCCGATCCCATTGAAACGGAAAGATGTTGTGCTCAGTCTAGTGGCTGCACTGGCCATTCGAGCTGACGATCGCCGTGGACTTAGAAAAGGGTTGGCATCAAATTCTCCTATTCCAAGTTAAAACTAACACCTCGGCATAGTGCAAATGCTTTATTGGATCTTCTGATACGCAAAGATTCGCAGCTTGAAGGGATCAGCACGTCTCTTCTCGCTGCTGCTCAGCGTACCTCACCTATCGCCTCGAAGGATTCTTGGAGTGATGAACTTCAAACGATGGAAGAACGTTTGAACATCCTCATTTCTTCTGCATCTTCGACATCCCTTTCGAATGCTTTGGATGATTCTTTTGCTCAAACGAGGTCCGGCGAAAGCCCTGTTGTTAGTGCTGCTTCCGCCTTGCAGCATCGAACAGCTGAGATGCCGGCTGGTTGGTCACAGGTCTCTGTAGAGACTTGGAGGCCTTGTCCTATTGGTGTCTTTAGAGGGGCGTGTTAATCGACGAGAAGTAGCGTTATTGTAGTATTCCACAGGCATCAACGATCAGATAATGCATACTTGTCACAGTACATTCATGAGAGTAACCTATAATACCGATTATACGAGTCGAGAAAAAAAATGTGTCAGCGTGTGGATCAACGAGGGGTATTTCAAACGACGGCGAGTGTCAGAGCATACAAACGCAAAAATTCGCAGTTTAGATCGTGCAGACACCCGATGAGATGAGAATGAAGTACAGGTCAATAATGTCCAAAAAGTATGTCCACTAAGCAACAAGATAGATAGATGAAAGGAAACAAATGGAAGGAATGACCAAGGGCTATCTATCAGCCAAATTCATGTCTGGTGATCGGGTAGCTTTCCTCGGTGTGGATCCTGTACGCCGCTGCTCTTCAAGCAGACGGTCGTCTGGATTGTAGCGCGGAGGCAGCTCGATGATCTCCGCTCCCTCTGATGCATACACGGTTACAGGTGCCCGCCCACCATCGTGGTGAACGACGTATACCTGACCGCCTGCGGATGGAGCACGTGCTTGGGAAACTGATCCGTTAGCTAAAGTTGAGGATACAGTGCCCAGTACCTCGTCGTGAGAACTGGTAGGGCGAACTGGGCTCGCGGGCGATGCAGCTGGTTGGGCCGTCGTACTTCCTCCACCTGGACTCCTTGGGATCAGACCCTCGGTGGAGTTGTCTGGCAGCGCGAACGGTTCGATTTCGTATGCAGATCCAGGAGCAAGTCGATGGCCGCGTCCTGTCAGATTCCTTTCTGAGTTTTGGCTACTGAAAGTATTATCCGTAGGGTATGCGATGTGTGTTGCTGGAGAATATAAAGTATCCATCTCTATTCGAGCTCCGTCTTTCCCAGAACTGTGTATGCGGTTGGAAATGTATGGCTCATAATATGAACCATGACGTCTCCGGAAGAAGAACCAAGCAGCGAAGCCACCGATGGCTAGCCCAGCGAGAAGACCTCCAATTCCCGAACCAATGGCAACGGACTCTGAGACGTCTGTGTCAGTTTCTGTCGCGTCGAGAGAAAGACAATTAGTGGGACCCTGTCCTCCGCTATGAAGGGGACCGTAAGCCCATGTTTGCCCATCAGAATCGACCAACGAAATAAAAAAGGATGAACCCCAAGACTGTTATTCGTTAGATAGGTAACCAGGAAAAGTGGGAGAGCGACGAACCAGCTGGACTGTCCAATTTATAGGACTCATATCATTGCTCGTTATATTCCAGGGAGGGTGAAGGGTAGGGGCAATCTGCAGCCCGGTCAGAATGTCCAGGATCGAAAACAATCATGCTTACGGTAAGGATGAATGGCGCGGACCCGTTCTTAGGCTGAACGCTAATGTCGGTGCACTACATATACATTATTGGTTCGAACGTTCGCGAGTCAACTATGCTATTGAAAACGGCACCTGATCGACCCATGCAAATTGTCCTCTGTAGAACAGTTCAGCATGCATGAGAATACTATAGAAACACGACTTACAAGGTTCCAGTGTGATCCTTCGCATCCACGTCCAAAATTCCAGCTGGATAGGTTAGGTTCGTGCATGCCGGCTGGTTCTCAACGGTCGCGTTCTCAGCAGGTACAACTGTCATCGTTCGCTGACATCCACCGCTTACGCCATTCGAGTCAAACTGCCAATCGTCAGCAATTAAATGATGATCCGGTGAAGTCTGGCTCACCATGCATATCTGATACTTTGCATATATAGTCAGGATATGATCCCTGTCAAGGATAGATATAACTCACTTGTGTTCCCGGGACATATGGAACAGGCCAATCCTGAAGTAAACAAACATAAGTGTTTAATCTATATGCCAATGTTTTCTTCTCTCGAGGGGCGAAGCGGACGAACAAATTGTAGCTCGCTTCCTACACCAATCACCTACAACGGGAAGTATCAGATGCCATGTAAATGAAATGAGACGCTGAACAGCATACCGAGGGAAATAAGAATGTCCTTATAATCCCAACATCGTTCAGGAACACTCTCCACTTTCAAGACACGAATAAAAATCACGAACGATGTATAGACTTGGATGATATACGGTGCTTGAGGATTTGGTCTGACAATGTGTATGATCTATGAATAAGAGATCACTCAAGGAAACTACTGCGGCTTACCCAGTTGTGAAAGCGGCACGGCTCCATGAGAGGCTGAGTGAGATCTGTTTGAGAAACACGAGTTCCTAAGGTACACACTGGGCGCACGCACGGAATTTCGTCGCACTGAGCTGCGCAGGCAACCGATGTCAGTTGTCTTGCAGTCGTCAGAAGTTTGAAGAAAGCTGACCTGTGGTTGGTATCGGCACAGGAACACCAGTCGACGTAAAATCGAACTGGAAGCCCTGGTCTAAAAACGGTTCGTTCGCCTTTGCCGATACAGCAGCCGCATAAACAACAGCCGCGAAAGCGGCCACACCAGCTACCATCCCGAAGAACAACCGCTAGAGAACGAAAGGAACGACGCAGATGGTGGCGATGAACAGCAAAGCATACGCGTGAGGGGGACTCTTTCCGCGCCCGTCGCAAGAAAGTGCAAATCAAATTCAATTTCGCCAACCCGGCAGATACCGACACCAACGTCGTCGATCACCCATGTAACGTAACGTTGATTTTCGTCGTGCGCACTATCATACATTCCGCTTCCATCCTGAGTCAAAAATAATACAATATTAATATCGTATTATAAAAATATCAGCAGCTATATACATTCCCGAAAGATGTTCAAAACATTGATAGCAGTCTCATTAGATCATCTGCGAAACGACTTGTTTGAGCTGTTGTTCATGTTCTGGGCGTCGTGTGAACTCACTCTTCTTTAAGGGTTTAGCGAAAAACGCATTCATCCCAGCGCTCAAGCAAAGCTGTTTCGTCGACTCTTGACAATCCGCAGTCAGAGCAACGACTGCAATAGAGAGAGAATGAGTGGTCCAGTCCGACGTACAAAACTGAGGGAGGAGCAACACACTCGGTAGAATTGTAGTTACTTTGTGTTTGCCTTCCAGAAGTCGGATGCGCTTGCATGCATCGATACCGTCGCATATTGGCATATCTATCGATGTACGTCTGAGAAGGATATTATTCTAGTCGAAAACACTCACGATGGTCGAACAAAGCGACGGAGAAATATCCAGGTTCATGTGCTTCCCATTCTGACGCTGCGTTCAGGGAGGGACTTTCCAACCCGACCAGTGCACACTTACCTTTCACAGCCTCATCTCCATTTTCTGTCTCCGTGACAATCAACTCTAAGCGTTCTAGTTGCTGCCTAAGAAGTTTTCGTGCCACGTTATTATCTTGAAAGAGAATGCTTAAGCCAATAATATCTTATTGGCGGAAAAGCGATCCTACCTTCTGCAATCAGTACTCTTCCGAAAAGCGACCTCATTGCCACATCCCCAGGGTCTTTTAACACATCCGGTGCGTCTCCACCTAACAAATCAGTCGCTATACCACGCAACTGTGCTAAAGTTTGCCTAAGTATAATGCCAGAAGGAATGATCAGTCGCTATCTACGATAACTGCAAAACAGACATACAGGAGACGGAGTTTTCGTGGAGGCTTTGTGAGTCGTACAACACTTGTGTGAACTGATCCCGCGGCAGGTTGCCTTGATAAGGTCTCCGACGTCGGTGTAAAGAGATGGATAATCTTCAGACGCTCGGAACTACCCCGAACATCCTGGACCGACTGTGCCAGATCATTGACTCGTGCCTCAGACTGCTCATCGACTAATATGAATTCTATTGCCGTCCGCTTCGACTCCGTATTTCGCAGCAAGCCTAGAACATCCTCAGTGGATTTCAGTGATGTTACAAAGAATCCGTTCAGTAGAGTGCTCAAAAGAGAAAGGGTGGTCTCGGAGGGTGACACGATGATTATTCGAGGGGGTCGTGGTTTGAGCAACAGCTGCTTCAGATTCTCCATGCCGGCTTAGAATCAAGACAGTGAGTTGGCACGTTTCTGATGTTCACAGTCATCACTCACCGGCATCTTTCCTGGACTCCTCCGACTCATAGATCCTGACTGGAATAGAGAAGTAGAAAAGAGATCCTACGCCTACTTCACTCTCCTCGACTCCAATATCACCCTTCATCAGCTGAACTAGCTGGCGGGAAATGCTCAAACCCAGTCCTGTGCCACTTTGGGAAAGGCATCAGTATCGTGCAGTACTTCTAACTACTACACAAACCCGAATCTCCTCGTTGATGAGGTGTCTGCTTGTTGGAACGGCGTAAACAACTGCTCCTTGTCAGACTTGGAGAGCCCGATACCAGTGTCCCTATTGAATGATATCAGCAAGTACTCAGTAATATCGGAGGCCAATTAAATTACTGAATAGTAAATCTGAGGGGTACACGTCCGTCTTCAACCTCGGGCTTCATTGAGCGGTCCGCAGAGCAGACAACGCAAACGAATCCAGACGGAGCTGGGAGAAGATATTAGCTAACGCATGGACGAAAATAAGGAATATTTACTAAATTTCACAGCATTGCCGATTAGGTTCATAAGAACTAGGGACATGTCAGGCTCAAAATTGTTCTACCTGCTTTACTGAACAAACCTTGCCGAATCCGAGCATAATCTGCTTCGATCCCTTATGCCAGTAAAGCGTGAGGCATGGATAATGTCCAAAGCGGGCGAGGCTTACATGGGGGGACATCCGGTCTGATATCAAACGACAAATCCAGTTTCCTTGTTGCCATTGGTAGAAGCAGTTCCATGCAGTCCTAAATCGACTCTCTTAGACTAAAATCTTCGTGTTAAGAAAAGATTGCGCACGGCAATGATATTCTCAACGGGAAATCCAGAGAGCTCCAGTTTAAGTGCTGCTATCCTCTTAGTAAAAGTGCCTGGTCAATAGGAGCAAGAGCTTACCCGAAGCCTCCAATTTGCTGTAGTCCAAGATTGAGTCTATGATCTTCCGGTGCACGATCAATTTGTCGCCTGGACTGTGGACATCATAGTCTTACCTTGAGTAATAGCTCACAACTAGTTTTTGCCGTCATTACGATTTCCTGCTGCGCCGAGTCCAATTCCGTACCCGCCAAGATATCAAGTAACCCATAGAACGAACTGTGTCAATTGTTGGAATAAGAATGGCCATGCTACAGCATGAGGATGCCTGCGAACCTGAAAGGGGTCCGAAGTTCGTGGCTCATTGATGCGAGAAAGTTGCTCTTTATTTTCGCAGCTTTGAGAGCCTGTTCGCGACTGCGCCTAGCCTCTTCTAAGGCGGCCCGTTGGGAAGATATCATTTTCAGATTTTCCCGGGTTCCTGAAATATCTCTAAAAATCCGTGCCTTCTGGAAAAGTCGTAGCATATGCCTCACCTGCTTGAACTGAGCGAAAGAGGAGAGCATTTGAGATGCTGGGCCGAGTTAGAGTGTAGGCAATAATTGAGTGCCTCTTTGATTAAAGAGGAAGGGAGAGTATAAAGATATACCTTGTACTAGCTTGTTGAAGGAACAGAGTGAGGACATCAACCGTCGACTGCAAGAACGAGTATCGTGATGCCAAAAAAAGAGCTCCAATGGTCTGTCCTCGATTGCTCTGTATTGGCAGACATATAACGGCACGATACAGACTGTACTGAGCTTCAGAAGCGAACCGGGAATCCAGCGTCATATCGTCGACTACAATACGAGTCCTTGCATTCAGGCCTAGAATTCCGGTCAATGGCTGAGCGGAATGGAATATGACATTGAACATACAATGCTCAATTACTGTTCGTTGCAACGGATCCGATAGCGTTTTAACATGTCTTGGATTTCTGCAGGAAGGCATGAACAATATGAAGGCTTTGGAATGTGTGTGATCCCTCACTCATGGACCACACAAGGTGCTAGTTGAAATATCAGTTGAAATCCAGATGAGAACAGATTTAATACATACTTGGAGGTAGCATTGTCGTGGCCACAGTATAATCTCGTTCACGGGCCATGACGACGCAAGCGCATTGAGCTCCCGAGTTCTCGGCGGCAATTTCGGTCAACCTTCGGAGAGCCGACGATAGATTAATATCGGAGGCAATATCACTACTCCAGCGAAGAATAGCAGCTAAATCAGAAGATGTCAAACGATTAGCTTCCTCGCCTCGGTAGCCATCATCCGGTAGGTCGTCGGAATATGGCATTTGGCGTAAGCTCAACATCACATTTTCTGTCTGAACCCCTACGTCTGAAGAAAAGACGTTCGTCCTACGTATCTTCCGGTCTGAAGGCCCAGTGATAGAAATTAGGTATTTCCTAGTAAACACGTCAGAATCTCTGAGTATGATAGGCGAAACAACCGGTCTTTCATACACTACGCCTCTAGCGCCCCATTGCGATTGTTTCGATATACCTCGACTTTGAAGCTCGACGCCGAGGCCCTCAACGCCTGTACTTATAAGATTGAACCATCACAAATGAACATCGACTCAGCTCACCGGACCGAATAAGATGGCTCCCTTGCTAGTGGTACTTAGCTGACAGAAGGGGCATATGGATCGTCTACCGAGCTTACCAAGAATAATGCCCAACCTTCTTCAAAAAGCCAATCATTGTTTGTCGCCAATCTGTATCAGCATGTCCATCAATGCATTGCCTCTTGATACACAAAAAGCAACGTACGTAACAGCAATATCAAATAGCCTTAAGGCATTATTGTCCCCCTTCAACGAGGCAAGTTCAGCGTCCTTTATGATTTACATGATTTATCAAAAGGGTTATTCCTTGCAAGGATAACCAATTCAAAATCGACATACGACGAGTGCCAGCCAAGTCGAGTTATTGACTGGACTTGGCTCCAACCACCTAGCGGCAATGATTAGATCACTAGACCTTCTGTTGTAACCATGAACATACTTTCGGATGTATTCCTGGTTCAAGCCAACTTGTCTTAGGTATATTTCCCTCTTGGCGATGGAGACAACACCGTTTCTGATGCAATGGATAATAGCGAGACTATGATAACAAAGACTGAATCGGATGTGTCGATGGTTCGGGTGATGCTTAGCGGAATGAAGGACCGAAAATCCAAGTTCGGCGGCTTCAGAGTAATAACCCAAGCAGAAGAGCCCCACAACTTTGAATGAGTTGTACCAGCTTAAAACCATAGGAGTGTTGTTCGATGTCTGTAATATGTGCTGAAGGAAGGCACTCTCGTTAAACTTATCGGTGTCAAATATACTTTCTGCGGTCGGGTTTGCGGAAGAGGTATAAAGGGTGTAACCACCAAGAGCCCGTATGAGTATTAGGATTCCGTTTGCCTTCAGTCTCGTTGAATATGCGAAGTATTTCTCAATAACGATAACACGCACAAGAGTAAGACGGTCGGATGTCGGAGTCCAAGAACTCATGTCGTTTATTGCCTAGAATCATGGTCAATGCTGCCAATCTTTTCGGGTGACAAACAGCCTTACGTCTTCGGCCTCGGCTAGCAGCTCAGCGACTAGAACAATACATTGTCTGAAAGCTCGATTTGAAGCCGGAGATTACTTACGGTGCTCGCAGCAGAAGAAGCGGTTTAAAATGCCGTGTATAAGAGCAAATTCAGCGAACACTCTGCCTTCGCGTCAGTATATTGCTGGAATATTTTATAGGGGTGACTGCTCGCACCTGTCTCCGCTCGACAATCCGTATTTTAGCGCAAGTTCACAACGAGGAATATTTTCCCTGACATGTACGTCTTCATAACCAGAAACCTATTGAGTTTCAATGACAGTTTGTCAGAAACGGAAGCAACAGAATTAGCAAGGATTAGTTACCGAAGCACAATACAAAACTGAAAGGAGTTTGTCAGATAAATTTCCAATAGAATATCGTTGAGAACGAACCGAGAGCACGGCTATTCAGCACGGGAGAAGCATTTGGTTGGTATAGGTGCGAAATTAAAATAGCCGAACGAATTGAACAAACCATTTGTCGGAGTTGGAACCGTGTGTTTCCGCGATCTGCAGGCCTGCTCGTCCCAAGGCCTTTGAGAAGTCATAGAGCCCTCGTTCTTCCGCGGTCACTGTTTTTAGTTTCTTCAGCATTACACGTTGCTTAGTAACCAAACAAATGAAACTAACCGCCTAGAATCCAGAAGAAACCAATTGATACTCCAGGAGACATTCCTGAACTAGAACAGAGGACGATTCAGTGGTGATTGAAATACGGATAGATTTGTTACCTCAGAGCAACTTTGATGATAGTGAGACTTAGTAGTATCACTTCAGAAAAATTATCTCCAAGGCGCCAATAAGCATTTAGCGCTGATAACTTGTTAAAACCTCGCAAATTTTTATACATAACCAATGTCCTTACTTGCAACTGTGAGAAGTTGTACCGTGAGATCGAGTCGTGGATTATCGGCACGAGGTAACTCTATTAGTTTCTGAAATCCGATGGCTAGGATAGCGTCCTTCACTTCTTCAAATAGTAAGTCCATTTCTTCTTTTGTTGCCTTCAGATTAATCTTCAATCCTAGGATTTCCAATGCTTCCATAGTCCGTTCTAGGCCTCCGGCAAAATCGTTAAGTAAGAATGCGTTGTTGCTTCTCAACTTGAGACAGCGAGCAATATCCTCAGGTGACATTGGTCTGGCATCTTCTAAACAACAGTTGGAGGCTTCCACGTCACCTATGCAAGTAAAACGTCTCAGTCTGTGTTGCTATTGATTTAAGAGAGAGGTGACCTTTCCACTGATAAAGCCTGAAAAGGACAAATGATCAATGCTTCATTATTGAAGGCACCGGAACATATGCTTACTCCGCCAGTTTGAGGTATAGTGCGAATGTCCTCGAATAACTGTTTCCACGATCTTCCTCTGTGAGCAAAAATTGCGCATTCTTCAATGTCTCGAGGGCGAGCTTTGAAGAAAAGGAAGAATCAGTCAAAACACCCAACGAAGTAATCGCACAGACCTCATGAGCTCCGCGGGCCCAGGCGGCCAGCCCCGCCTCGTACAACTGCCCAAGAACTTCCTCGCGGATCGAGTGCTCTTTGATAAATTTCAGACATCTAACAGAATTACGGTATAAGTTTTAATTCGGGAATGTAAGGAATAGTCAGACCGTTTGGCATGCTCCGCGATACGATAAGGATCGATGACGCGGTCGTCTTGACGAAGCATGAGGATGATCTGGAAAAGATACAAATGTCAAGCATGAAAGACGAGTCCACGAGACTCCCTGTATACTACGCACTCGTAAAGACATATTTGCTATCGTATCTTTGGGTAACTTCTCTGCCATAGCAATGGCTGTTTGTCGGTGTCTGTCATGAGCAAACGAGCACATATCTCGGGCTCTCTGAACCAGCCATCCTTCTGCAATAGCCGACTGAAGACCTTTAATGGAGGACCTCGTGGCGCTACGCCCGGTCAGTTCCTTCATGCTTGGAACCGGCTGTGATCGCCACGCTTCGTCTGCTTCATTCTCGCCATCACTGCTGCCACTGCTGCTGTCTTCCCAGTCAATCACCGATGCAACCTACAGCTGTGTGAGTAAAGAGGAGACCGGATTTGACCCAAATTACCTCGTCCGCTTTAAATCTGACAGTACCTATGAGCATACACATACTGTTCTAAACAATGCTCCCACTCACGTGGCTCCAAAGTGGCTGGCCCAGATCAGGTACCGTTGCGCATCGCTTGGAAGTTCATGCCAATGTGATTCAAGATATGCATGCTGATCGGTCAAGGCTGAGGACTCTTCAGAGACAAGATCAGCTTCGATCTTCTTTAAATCGAACGTCCAGTGATTATATTGCCAGTCAAACACAATCTTTATAGATTTGGTGAGATCGAACGTTATCCGGGAGTACCGGACAACTCACTTTATGGTGCCGATAAAGCGACGCGAGAAAATTTCGCACGGCAAATGCGTTGCCTTGAGAGATTCGGTATACAACACGTGAAAGATGCACACAATCCTCTTTGGGACGACGCAGTGTCCTTGAAACAAGTGAGAGCACGCTAGCTGCGTTCATTGGCTCTAGCGTTATCCATGTAACTCGAGATTTGCTTCCGAAAACGTGTCGCAGACGGTCAAGCTTTGAACTTCTTCAAAATGAGTACTGCGAATTATCCATAGCAAACAATCCACTTACGACCCTTCTTCCGTACGAATAGAACCTAATATGAGCTAGCAAAAAAGATGATATTTACCACAGGCTACCAGAGAACCGAGCAACTCACCATACGACCCTTAGAATTTGCAAGGGCCTGGATCAAATCAAGGGACCTTGAAAGAACTCAGATCACTATGCAGACGAGGTAAATCCAACAAATACGTACGGTTCGTCCGCTTCATGGAGGTCATCCAGAAAAAGAGCGAGGAGGCGGACGTCCGCCAAAACGGCGAACACTTGCTCCACTAAAGTCTGAAAACGTACGCGTAGCTCAGCTGTTGATAGCAGCTCCAGATCAGGTGTGTTTATGTCTACACCATGCTTTCTGAGCATATCTTTGAATTCCGGTGCGCCTTGATATAGTAAGGGAGCGTTATTCAAGAGTGGTCCTAGTCTAGTCCGTAAAGTCATTACGAAACGCTGCATATCAGTCTGAAATATCATCAATTGTCGAAGAACAGAAGAAAGACACTGCAACTGTCAAATAATGATTGAAGGAGCTTGAGACGAGGCGAAAGCAGACGTGAAATCCTTACAATGGCAGTGAAGGGGGCGGTCGCCTGAGTTTGAAACTGAGAGTTGATTTTGCGTTAGATTTGAGCTGGCTTGACGTTGGCTAGAATTCTCACTTTCGCGTGGCCCCAAAGACCATGGGCTGTGTGACAGATTAGTAAAGAGGCAGTGATTCCGGTACCTCTGGCAATCGTACCTCTCCATTTCGTTTGGTTTGCGAGGATTAGAGAACTTTTACCCACGCTACATCGTACATAAGCATAGAAATCTGACAATAAACAATTCATGACGCACCCTGCTGGTCCTGAGACGATGACAGAGCGGGCTATTCCGAATTCATCAGTATTGTAATCTCACACGCGAGAGTAAGACACACTTCCACTTCTCGCGGTACGAGTCTTAGACGCATGCCGAGAACGGCGCCTCTCTAGTCCAAGCGAAGACATCGAAGCAGGACTCCCATCCCGTCCTTGACCATGCTTGGTAGTTACTGCTCTGGCAGTACTTTCCGAGATCGCAATGGATCCTACCCCTAAGCTGGCAACAGCACTAGACGGGGAGTCGCTTATACTAGACAATGTCGACTCGCTTCGATCGTCCCCTGCTTCCATTTGGATCGACACTTCTCCATGGCTTCCGTTATTCGATTGCGACGTTGTGAAGGACGGCCTATGAGAACCAAACTGACGAGCATGACTGGAAGAAACTTGACGGATTACGCCACGAATAATTTCTAATTCTTTTTCCCTTCCGAACTAAGATGCCTCGGTTGGGTCATGATAAAGCAGCGGATATCCTACAAGGAGAGACTTACTTACCAACGTATTGGGAATCGTGAATCCCTAAAAAAGAGTTAGTAATCGACACAAGTGATGTATCTAGCGCATACAATAAACTTGTCATGCATCCCTATTTCAAACGCCGGGATGAGCTGTCCTAGCATAAGCTTGGAACATGGACTTCAACTATGAAGGCTATACCTCTGCGGACTGGTCGGAAACAGAAGATGACACAGCGGCCAGTAACCTCCGTTGGCAATCAAGAAGATCTATCTTTAGCCCATAAGCACTATTATAACGAGCATCAGGATTTTTTGAAAGGAGCTAATTGGCTTATCAGTTGAAGATAAAGTCGGAGGCAAAATTTCAGTTTACCCTCTCAATTATCTGGGCAACAACTTGAGGAATATCCCTTCTAAATTCGTGCACGGGCATGGGACGCCTTTGCGCGATGGCGTGCAGTATTTCTGTCGGGCTTCCCTCGAACGGCATTTGTCCTTGACCAACCAATAAAGTCCAAAATAGTATACCTGCACAGCAGCAGAAAGAACAAAGTGGAGCATCATGACATTAGCCCAGAGACAGAATATCTAACTTGACAATAGATACCCAATGAATACAAGTCAGTTCGGTGATCTTCGTGCGACGTTTCGACACTTCCTGTCTGTTCTGGAGCAAGGTAACAAAGCGCCTCTTTTACTTTGCGCTTTGAGAGCTCTTCGAGAGTATCCGCCGCGATCACAAGAGCTGAAGGACCACCTAACTGCTCGAGAGAAATTGATCGGTTTCCGAAATGGGCAAAGCGTACTAAGCCCGAATGGCCATTAAGGTGGAAAGCATTGGCCCGCACTTCCCTGTGAATGATACCTTGCCTGATGTTTGTATGTCAGTGGCGTGCCATCCTATATTAATGAAGAAACACTCGCTTATGAACCAGCTCTAGACAATGTGTCGATTGTACGGCGAATCTGGATGCACGATAGTCAATGTCTCCGACAGTGGATAAGCATGGTGCACACTTACTCTAAGAACGAAGCCAAATCCATGACGCTATAATAACTGAGATCTCCTTGCTGTGAACCCATTTCATTGTCATTATCACTTGGTGTCGAGTATTCTTGTCCTTCTCTGCTCGGGGAAGGATGCGTTTCCGGCGTCTTCGCGAGAAGCAGCTCGTTGACTTTCGACGGAGGGAAATAGCGCCCAAGCTCGTTCGGACCAGGATGTGCCATCAACAAAACAACGCAGTCTCCACTTTCTCTACAAGTAGGAGGTGAGACAGAGCCAATCGAGTGGCAGGCATGGCCAAGCAGACAGACCTCGGCAGCGTCATAAGCTCAACTACCCGTAGGACAATGCTCGTAGCTTCCGGGTTACTTGACAACTGATCCAGTCTGAAACATGAGAGAATATCATGAGGATTCCGGAAACCCATTGGCCATTTTTGTGCTTACATGTGCGCCTCGCGTTCCTATGTGAATCCATGGTATCGATCAACAATTCTGATAGACCAAAAATCCATAAAATGACGCTCACAAGACAGATTGCCCCACTGCCCGACTGATGGCCGATTTTAATCAGGCGAAATGCGGTAGACTTTCAGGGACACGAATACTCACGGCTGGAGCAATCTTCGCCAACACACTCTGACCATCTCTGAGGTCAACCCCGACAGACAGAATTGTCTGAGAACCAGTATCAGCCCATTCCGTGGCCTGTACGGAAGGTTCATGAGTTATTACAATTGTTCAAGCGGTAAAAAAGAACAAGCTTACAGTTTCGAATACGTAACCAGGTATTGCCAAGTGACCATCTCTGAAGAAGAGGTTTGGAAGGACAGGCTGCACCAATTTCCTTCTCATTGGAAATGTAAAGTACAAGTACTAACTACTACTAGTTCTGCAGGCGAGCGAGGCTGAGGGCGTGCGGAGCGCAATCTCGATTGGCTGCCTGTAGTCTTGGATAAAACGCCCAGGTAGCTCCAGACCAGAAACAAGAGAAAGGAAAGTGAACGACCATTTGCGGGACGATACTCAGGGAGCATCATCTGACGGTGCTACGGAAGCATTTGAAATGAAACAATCGATGACGTCTCCGTCCGCTCTATCTGAATTGGGCTGCACTACTCACGCTGATCTTATTGTCGCTTGTTTACTACTCAACTTATTCCTTTCGTACTTGAGTACTATATTCGTGAACAAAATGGAATTCACTGATCAGAAACGTAATATTACAAAGGATCAACATAAACGTAAGCATTCAGCGAACAAGCACCATTCACTCGCTCGAAAAACAGAATTTTAAAAGAGTCAGCAGGAACCTCAGGAAGTCACTGGTAATCCAACTCAGTACACGCACTCTGCTGGACAAAATTCGGATCTAACTTACTGTAGCTAGCAGCATCGATTTTTTCAGGTAATTCCGGCACTGCGACTTCGAATCTCGCCTGGATCTGGCTCATCACCGTCTGGTCCGCTTCCGAGGCCACAAAGGTGATGGCCAAACCTTTCGTGCCAAAACGACCAGCACGTCTATTGACACAGCGACTCATGAGCAATAGAACACAAATAGCCTAAAGGCAGACTCACCCGACACGGTGAAGATAGCTGTCAGCATCTGGCGGGCAGTCGTAGTTGATAACGATGTTGACACGCTCGACATCAATACCACGCCCGAAAATGTCAGTAGCTACTAAAATTCGCTTCTCAAAGGCCTTGAAGGCGGTGTATCGATTAATACTACATAATAAGCCGCAATAAGCGTTCACGTCTACGCTTAAAAATGATTGAACTTGGTACGTACCGTTCTTCCTGAGCGAGACCCGAGTGAATACTGATACTTGGGAAGTTGCAGGACTGCAGCAGTTTATCCAGCTCGATTGCACGAGCTACGGACTTAACGAAAATTACCACCTGAAGCCACGATGAGCAAACAAAGGAAGCAACAGAAAATGAGCAAGCGTGCCTGATTGAATTCCAACGAGTCGAGGAGCTCATTAAGCTTTCTATTCTTCTGAACTTCTTCCAGCTTGACATAATGCTGTTGCAAGCCGTGTAGCGTAAGCTTCGTCTCGTCGTCTACGAAAATCTCAAGTGGCTGCGATGTGTGTAAGACAGTGGAAGAAAGACTAAAAAAGTCTGCTCACGTTCGCCATGAATTTCTTGCAGGTTACTCGAATATCCTTCGACAAGGTTGCAGAGAACATCATCACTTGCTTTTGGTGTGGAGTCACGCGAAAGATTTCTTGAATGTCGCGGCGCATGTCTGCAGGTTGGCCGAAAATGTGAGATAAAGTGTCCAAATCGCGAATGAAGCAGAAAAGGGGGAGGTAATATCAAATCGCTCGACTGCAACCCTGTCACCCACAAGTCCTCTGACAACACATCTCTTTGCTTCGACCACTCAACAGACATCATACTCGGACGATGACACGCAGTGGCAGCGCACGCAGTCAATGACGGCTTCAAGGCGAGTCGACTCCGAGTTGCCCGCTGTAACATAGCAGGAATGCAGTAGAGGAGTACATGCAGGCCACGACAGGTCGCAAACGATGCCACCAAAATACAGAAAAGGGTAGTGGGCCGAAATTTCGCGGGACTAACCGAGTTGTTCGAGCATTTTATCGCACTCATCGAGAACAAAATGTTTCACATGAGAAAGGTTGATTATTTTGTCCCTAGCGAGGGCGTTGAGGCGACCAGGAGTTGCCACTACGATATGGGGACACTTGGTCTTATCCTTCAAAATCTCAGCATCTTTCTGGATAGGCGTGCCACCGTAAAATGTAGCAATGCGAACATCGGGCATGTACTTGGCGAAGCGGTTGTACTCGTTTCTTATTTGAAATGCCAGCTCCCTAGTATGACAAAGAACGAGGACGGTGACCTCTCCCGTGCTTGGTTCCACTTGCTGAAGTGTTGCCAGCACGAAGACTGCGGTCTTTCCGTGTCCTGACTTTGCTTGACAGAGAACATCCATTCCAAGAATAGCCTGCGGAATACATTCTTGCTGAACTATAGCGAACAGAAGTCAGCCATCTCTTTCAACGAAAGAACAAACATAATAGAATGTCTACTCACCTTCCGAAGGATGTTCGAAACCAAGGTCGCTGATGGCACGAAGCAACTCCGCCTTCAAAAGGAAATCCCTGAAAAAATGAACATTCAGATACAGTCATTCATCATCATCAGCAGCAATTTACCTGAAGCCCGTCGAGTGAATACCAGAGAAGTTTTTCTTTTCCTTCTCGTCTCCGTCAGCCGTTCCCGTGGCTCCGTTCGCGCCATTAGTGATCACGTCCTGTTCATCCTCAAAGTCAATGAGTTCTTCTGTGTTATCGTGACTGGTCATTGCTGTAATTGCTGGGTTCACGAAGAAAATGGAAGAGGCGAGTTGTTGGAACGATGTGAAAGACAAGATACAGTGACGAGTCAGGAGGCCGAGAAAAGGCTGTGAGATTGCTTATGTAATGCATATTTTCAGCTTCCAAACTTGGCCAAATTTTTATGGCTGTGTACCATGCAAGTTACGCTTATCGAAAATTTAATGATTCTATTGCAAGGAAGAATACGCTTTGTAGAATGAAGAAAAGTGCGGAGGGTTAGGGCTAATAAGTTTGACAACATCTATTCCAGAATCAGAGGTATCTATGGCTCCTTGGCACTACAGACCCAGCTCTGCTATGTCTTCCACAGTTTCTTCAATTGCTAGCCAAAAAAATAGTTAGGGTGTTATACCACATTCTAGACAAGCAGCGATTCCTCACCTCATAGAATACAAAGAGCAAGACTGTGTTGGGACCGAGTCGAATGAAGGCAGGTGTCCATCCCTTGAAAAGGAACCGGGGACCTTCGTCTCTGAGAGACTTGAGGAAGACTTCAATCGGATTTGTGTTGTGGGACTAATCATTCTTTCTAGCATATCTGAGTCGTCATGACAGGAGGCTGGCTTGCTTACCACGGACATCAGTCTGGACTTCATCACGTCAAAAGGCGCGCAGATCGCTTGGAAGAATTATCAATGAAAGAAAATCTTTGGTAAAGTAGAACATACTTGTAGCGACAAAACCTGCGCTGACACTAGCAGTGCAATGCAAGCCGATACCATCATGGAATTGATAATCCAGAACAGGTAGGCGATAAACAAGCAGATGCTGCTTAAAAAAATCATATCTACAATGATATTGCAGATAAGAATCAGAACCTATCGTATGTTAATCGGCTAGAAATACTTACGACCCGACCTGGGAAACCTGAAAAACATGCATGTGTCGACTTAAAATAATATATCAAGGAATGCTCACGTTCATTAAGATCGCTCTAGTCTTCGTAACATTTAGTAATAAACGGAAAAATAGAATAAAGTGCTTACTGTGTTTGTTCCAATCCCTCTAAACAAGCCTTTCACTCCTTCCTGCTTCACCAAGCCCACTAATCCACTCAAAGCATTGGAATAACCAAAACGTTCACTTGGATGACGCAGTTGGTCAGTCGTCATTCGTACAAGAAGAATATCTGCCACCAAACGAGCAGTCAGAATAAAGTGGGATTATCCGTGGCATGACCTACCTGCAGGATTTCCGGCAATGCCTCCGAGACCTCCTGCTAGACCAGCAGCGAAAAGAAGTTGTCCAGTGGTCGCAACGCTATCCCCGGCCAAATACCTCTTGACCTCATCGTAGCTCCCAAGACGTACCAGCGAATAAGACATTTGGCGCATTATCGATGCCGAAAGCCCGGTATAGAGACTTCGAACACCAGCTTCTGTAATAGCTACTCGGAGAACATGGAGAGTCGATGGAGGTCTGGATCCTGAGAATCGGTTTGCCAATGTCTGCATCCGACTTAGGATGCATTTTGAGCATCTCTGCAGAAAGGGAGTAAACTAGCAGGACGTACACTTTGGTCAAGTCTAGAGGATGTGTGCAACATGCAGCCATCGATGCCGCAACACCTCCAAGCCAAAATGGGTATTGTGATTTTGTCATGTCTAATATCTACGGCCTCTAGGGTTTCTATGGCTCTATTGAAAGCAGGAGCGAACGAGAACGCCGCGAGAAAAACCTAACGGCGCCGACGTCTCATGGGAGATAGACGATGAGATTAGTCTGAGGGGATGAATGATTTTATATCTGTGCCGGCACTTCGGCTATTGAAGGACTGGCTGATGACGAATCATGACGAAGCAACCCTAATTAAGTTAATTTGTATGCACGACAGTTCAATTACGAATTACTCGGACAAATCAGAGCAGACCATGGGAATATGGTTATTCCCCAACAATTCAGTTTAATAATACAGGTCAACGGTCTAACTAGCCCTGCTGATACACGATAATCTTATCCAGATCAGCGGCATAACCTGAATAGACTGTAAGATACCGAAACCATGTGCAGAGGAAAGTAGACTCACTGCTTTGGCCGGCTGAGAAGGTCAAAGAGTTGGCGCCATTGTTTAATGTCAATTTGACAGGTACGCTAATAATAACATTTCCACCGCCCGTATTAGGTTGATCGACGATCCTGCTAGGCCCACCGTTTACACTTCATTGACATGAGAAAAGATTTGCGTCGCGAAATGGAAGATAATACCTGACAGTCGTATTTCGCCAAGTCGAGTCACCGTTTGCATAGTATAATGCGATCCATTGTGCTTGACCGTTCCCTTGCACATTGTTGATAGTAACAGACCCACCGTTGCCTTGAGTCGTTTTGTATCAAGTTAGTCGCAATATTACCACCAGGCAAGTTTCTCAGGCGTACCGAGATATCCCACAGCCTGCCCTCCAGAGAACGATGAACCGCTGAGGATGGTCGCACTGCCGGAAATTGTGCCCGCCTCCGCTTCATACGTAGTACCAGAAGCAACAGTATAGGTCCCAGCACTGACATTGACGCTCCATACATCGGCATGGGCAATTTGAGGAGAACCGGTCGAGAAATCCAGAGGATACCAAATGTAGCGACTACTTCCGAGCAAGGATGGCCTCCACCGGTCGCCCATGTAAACGGCATTTGAGCCCAAAGGCAGATCGAAGGCGTTCTGAGAGAAATACGTTCTCGTGCTAGCAGGCGCAATATCTGCTTGCGCAGACCAAGGACCAGAAAGAGACTAATTTGCAAGTCACGAGGATGTCAAAAGGCGAATCTACTCAAGTCCAGCGGTAATAGATCTTACCGAAGACTGGAAAAATTTATTCGGATTAGGATCCCATCCACTTGTGTGAGATGCAATCAGATAGTAAACCTGCAAAATGAGTGTCAATAATCTATACGCACAGAACAAGAGCGGCGAAGGTAGCATACGTTGTCGCGTTTTACAATGCCAGGTGCTTCCAGCGTAGATCCTATTCAAAAAAGCCCGTAAAGGATTTAATCGATGAAGTGAAGTCAAACAAACCGTTAAGCTGGGAGACTATGGCGGTAACATTGTAATAATTAGAATCCATGCGAGCAATCTTGAAGTTCTGGTTGTTGTCAGATGCATACAGGAGATACGCCGATTCTTCAGACAATTCGTAAAAATCACTTTTGGAACAAACGAATAACGTACCAGCGGCTTGCATCAAGGCTCGCTCAGATGTTTAGGATATTAGTATAAGCGTACGGACACTCACTGTCGACGAATAGCCCCATGTCCCTTGAGTCCGCACCGAGTGGCTTCCAGCTTCCCTGATATATATATGGTCCTAGAAATCGCGCGAGCATAATGAATATTCGACCCAGAAAACCTAAGAAAATGAGAACAGACCACATGGTGTCTTCGCAGTCGCCATTCCGACCATTGCGGCGCCATAGCTTTTTCTGAAATTAGGTCAAAGCTGAAAATTTATCAATAAAATACGCACTTGGAAGTGTCCGAGTGGAACCACATAACATATTCCTGATTCTGTGTACGTAGAAGTGTTGAGCTGATGCGCAGTCGTATAACCAAGCCAAATAACCTTCTGGTTAAACATGACTGTCAAGTGGAGCGTCAGACGGGTAAAACGTAGTCCTAAACGATGCTAATCACCTTTTGGCCGTTCGACAATATTGGAGTTGGATATCATAGTACTCGAAACGGGCACGAGTGCATTATTCTGGCGTGACCAGTTGACAAGATCTGAAGACTACGGTGCCAGATAAGAACCAAGCCACCTCTCTTTTTCTCACACGGATGAACTCACCGAGTAGCATGACACAGCAGAAAATAATGCACTGTTCGCAGATTTGTCTTCACCATGCCAATAGTATGTAGAGCCGACCTGAAAACGAGATCAATACGCGCGAGAAGTGCAAAATTTGATAGTCACCTTCAAGATGCCGGCACCGTGCGCCTGTATGATATCACCGCTTGTATCTGTCCATGCAGCACCAGGAACGATTACAGTTTCTGCTGAGACCAGAGCAGCCCAAGCAGACAGTGCAGACAGGACATAGTGGGGAAACATGGTCGGTTGCCACGTCAAAGCAGGCGAAATACCGACTCATTTTATATCATGAAATTAGCCCGGTAGAGAAGCAGTGCGTAATACTCGGGAAGTCTGCCCTTCATAGCTGTCGACGGCTTAAGAATTTCTTCCGTGTAAATCTCCTCCCATGACTCGGATGTCCGGGAGAGCTTCAAGGCAATAACTCGCATGAAATGCATGTAGCAGACCCGGTTAGTGAAGGCAGTAGAGGGTTATATGCATGGCTACGCATTGGAACGGGATGGTCAGCCCACGGAGGAACTCAGTTGCTACGTAGCCAAATTATATTCTGAGATAGATGTTGAAGAACGGCCCGGCAACAGATTGTCATCACGTGCGCTTGCGGTACCGCACCTCAACTAGCAAATTTCCACCGGCTCGGTGCTCTCAATCAAAGCGATGGAAGCTTTTCAGCTCCTATCTCGTGGAGGTGTCTTCGACAAGAAGCGATTCAAGGGTGATGTTCAATTGTTCAATGTATGCCTGATAATTTGCTCTTGATCTTCCAATTGTTCCTTATTGATTGCTGTATTGACAGGAGAAAAGAACTTCAGGCGTGAATGCTACGAAGGAGCCTGCTGCCGAGTTACCTTCAGAGTTGGACTTCTTCAGATACACACAAGGTGGTGCATCGAAGGGAAAGGCACCTCAGCCGGTCGTAGATCATACCGATGAGGAGAGGGAATCGAAAAGAAAGCTCACCAGGCCAGATATTCATGGGAAAGAAGAAGGTCCAAGTCAGCTCCGGCATCGCGTAACGACCAAGGGAAATAATGTTCCTGATCCAGTCGAGTCTTTGGACGTCTTGAAGGAAAAATACGGAGTTCCATCCTGCATAGTGCAAAATTTAAACGAGTACGGTTATACATCACTTACGCCAATACAGTCTCAGGCTGCCCCGATTTTGCTTCAGGTGTGTTATCGCAATTGGTTGCTTTTTCCTACTTAGATTGTCACAGGGTCGTGATTTGGCTGCCATCTCGCCGACGGGAACAGGGAAAACACTTTCGTATCTCATACCAGTTATGACTTTGCTGAAGTCGCCTATTTCCTACTCAAAGCAAGATACGGGCTCGGGAGTCCGTACTATCATCCTCGCTCCAACAAGAGAGTTGGCGCATCAAATACACAACGAATGCATGAAGTTAGCACAAGGAAGGAAATGGAGGATAGTTCTGCTCAGTAAAGCGACAGCCAGCACTCTCGCAAACAAGTCGGTCAGCGATAAAGTTGGTTCGTACAATGCGTTATGCCTCTGTCGATGATGTTTCTCACCTGCATCAGATATCATTGTCTCCACTCCTCTGAGACTCGTAGACTCGCTGCAACGAGGCCATTTTAGCTTGGACAAGTATGTTGCACTTGAGTAGATTGTACAATGATGAAGTTGATGGATGTGTATTCCAGTGTTCGACATCTAATACTTGATGAAGCAGACAGGTTGCTAGACTCCGAATTCTTACCCCAGACACAGGAGCTACTATCTACCTGCACACACGAAGGGGTACAAAAAGCTGTTTTCAGTGCTACCTTACCTGCAGCCGTCGAGAAAATTGCCATGGATGCCTTGAAAGATCCAATACGTGTTGTCGTTGGCTTGAAGTGCCTGTCTTGCTTCACTGTAGTGTCCCTTTCACTAACTGTGCTTGTTTCTAGAGATACCCCCCTACCCTCTATCTCGCAAGTGTTGCTGTATGTTGCGGACGAATCTTCAAAACTCCCAACACTCTTACAGCATCTTGCAAATCCTTACTTTCCCCCTATTATGATATTCACATCCACTCAGGCCCGTGCTTCATCACTTGCCGAACAGCTGATATTGAACAATGTCCAAAATGTCGATTGTCTGCATGCAGGCATGACAAATAAGGAACGGCAAGACACTGCATTACGAATGAAAAGAGGAGAGTGCTGGATCTTGATTTCCACGGAGATCATGGCTCGAGGCATGGATTTCAAGGGTGTGCAGGGCGTGATCAACTTTGATTTTCCCACGAGCTTGCAAAGCTACATTCACAGGATAGGTGCGTTGGTCCGTCATGATATCCGTATAGATCAGGGATAATGGAGCCTTATAGGACGTACTGGACGAGCTGGTCGAAAGGGGATAGCAATTACCTATTTTACTGATGAGGATGCTCCTTTTCTGAAGCCGTGAGTTCAGTCGTTATTGTGTAAGCTTTACTAACTGGATGTTTTGAATATCGTAGTATTGCAAACGTGATGCTGCAGTCAGGATCCACCGTCCCCGAGTGGATCTTAAAGTTACCCAAGCCGTCCAAAATGAAACGGCGTGCAATGGGCAAAGTCCGAAGAGGTGAAACAGTCACTAAAGATGATCGTATTGGAAAACGTGAGGCCAAAAGAAAGAGGTGTGTCCACTCTATGAAAATGCAGTTGCTTGGACCAGCTCACTAAGTGGCGTTGAAAATCCAGAGAAATGGTTGAAGCTTCAAAAAGACGCAAGGCAAAGTTAACTATCAAGCTTTTAGAAGAGAGTGTGGAGGGTGCTAGCTAGGCGACTCGAAAATTGTATTGTTACTATTCTGTGCAGTGCAGTAATTTTCATAGTACGTAGCATCGCAACTGCAGAGTATTATGTCGTATTACGTCAGTCTATAAGCAATGCAATTATAACTGCTTATGGAAGCTCATAAGACAATATAAACCGTTATAAAGCCAAGCAGAATTTTGCGATGACTAATGTACTTTAGACTTTAGTTATATATTACCAGCAATTTGAGTTTTCGGCTTCGCCGAAAACCCTGTTGGCCATAAATCCTAGTCTTTGTTTCAGGTTCTTCTGTCTATCCAATCTGAAATTACTTGTAATTGTTCTGTATAGATCCCCTATACACTCCATCATCTCAGTCACTCTTGTGTGCTGATATAAATCCAACATGTCAATTGTACACTTGAAGTCAGGTGTATTGATTTGCACATGCCAAAGTTTTCTACCAAATTAAGAAAATAAGAGGGACTCTACTTTTTGAGAACTTATTTGGTTTGTTCATATATGGCAGAAACCTTTGTAATCATCATTATTCAATTTGGAATTGAGTTGTGCAAGGAGGAACATAATTTTTGGATGCTGATCACATTTGTTCATTGCATACATTTCCTAAGTTTTCCTAAATTTTTGCAAGAGTTGAATACAGCTTTGGCTGATGAGCACATCTGTGTAATGCATGCATTCCCTAGGTTTCCCTTTTTTCTTTCTGGTTTTTTTGCTGCAATAATTGAATTAATATGTGTTGATGAAGTGGTGTGGAGGCAGATCCATCTGCAAATCAGCAAAGAAACTGCAGCAAAGTGAAGCAAATAATATGTCCAAGGCACTTTTTCATGCATAAAAGATGCAATATACATACAGATATGTACCGGAAACCCTCATGATTTTGTTCTGATTTTTTTCGGCAAGAATTGAATTAATATGCACTGATGAACAGGTGCATTAGGACAGGAGGGAGGAGGATGAGTGTGTGAAGGTCACATGATGTGCCGATCGGTCCGCAGATCGCAGCCGATCAAACTCCCCAGTTTAGCGGACCGACTTTGGCATCACGCGGGAAATGAGAAAAGAAGCGCTCAAATTCAAGGTCCGAGTTTAGTCAGCGATGGCTGTGTAGAAAAGTACGGTCCTGTTTTATATATCAAGATGTGTGTCACTGTCAGTCAGCCTCGCGCTATGATTGGTCAGGATACACGTGACGACACTGTCGTCGGATCGAATCGGATTTAGCTATGGAAAAAGTCCTGAGCGCCTGCGCCTCTCTCACTCCACACCGCAACTACACCGTCGTTGGTCGTGCGACTCTGCGGGCCACTTTCGTTTCGACATTTCACGTTCTTTGACGACTAACAACGATGCACTACTTTTCTCAAGTTTTCAGCTACAGGTACGGTTCTCTTCAGTCGGATTAGCAGAAATGAAGACTCAACTTTTCCTGCAGTCATCCGTGGTCCCATGTAGTGATCGGTACGTTCCTCCCACTCTTCTTGCTCTTCGTTTCTGACCCAAGAGCCTATAGGGATGTGGCGGAAGTATCCCAATCCTCACTGCTCGCATGTGCTCAGCGTAGACGTGATGGATCGCTCGGTGGACCCGAGCACTGGCATTGTTCGCACGGAGCGGATTCTGGGTTGCAAACAGAAAGCCCCGACATGGATTTTGAAGGTGATTCAAGCATTGTTCGTTTTAACGAGGCGTGATTTAATGTTACCGAAGCTTCTTGGAGGTTCTGAGGACGCTTTTGTGCGAGAAGTGTCTTTCGTGGACCCAGCATCACAGACCTGTACAATTACTTCCGTGAATCTGTCGCTGTCGCAATTCGTGACATGCTACGAGCGCATTCAATATACTCCTTCGGCTTCCGAACCTCGAAATCAAACAGATTTTTCGCAGACTGCGGAGATTCAAGCACGGATGGCGTTGTGGAGAAATGCATCGGACAGACTCGAAAAATGGCTTGCGGAACGTTTTGAGCAGAACGCACAGAAAGGGAAGCTTGGATTTTCGGATGTCCTGAGGACTTTATGGGATGGCAAGGACCAGCAAATTGCCTTGCAGTAGTTTGATTCGGTTTTCTATATTCTGCATCGTTTTAGACGGTTTGTCTTCAAAAGTTTACCACTGTCCTCCAGATCAGGAACTTGAAAGGTTATTCAGTTTGCTCCCGCATAGCGACCTATTGCGTACGAGTTGTAGAGTTTACATTATATCCCTTTATTATAGCATTTGTACAATCATTGCAAACTACCTCTTTTTTTCTTTTGTAGTTTTTATCCACTCCACACGACCATATGGCAGATTTTGTGGGTGGATATGTCTAATGTGCGTGACGCATTATGTAAGATGTGTCTTATCGGAAAAGTTTTCCGGCGCCTGTCGTCCAGAGTGATCAACCACGGCACGACGTAAAGGACGAAAACTGAAGCGCTGTTTCCACTTCTCTCGAGTTGCACAGTATCCTTCGCATGAAATTTACTCATGAGCTGCAGCTCGTCTTCTTGATCGTTCGGTTTGCCACCGTATATTCTGACTTATAAGCATTTGTCGAGTGGAGCAAAAATTGACAGGACACGACACATCTTGCTCCGGTAATAATCCGTACCAGTGATGGACGAGCTGCTCCAACATTGCCTTCAAGAACTTGCTTTTGATGGAGATTTGGGTACGTGCTGAATTATTATAATGTAGAGAAATGCATGTCAATTTCGGTCCGAGGGGCCCTGGTGTTCGATTCCTGCTCCAGCCACTCGTTACTTTCATCGCATCCAGTTCTTCCGACCCTCTTTCGGTTCTATGCCATCTGATATTATTCTGTATGTGAGGGGCAATGCATTGAACTGAAGTCGTTTCTTCCGGTAGGTTGCAACGTTTCTCGTCTTCGCGACTTTGTCGGCGATTTTTATTCGTCCCGCATATCTATGCACCAGAATTTGGACGATTCCTATCATACTTTCGTTTGGTCACTGGTAGCTCAGCATCCTTCTGTCCGGATAGGGTTGCTTCCTCTGGGACAAACAGCCGACATATACATCCCTCCCCAACCGAGAGTTTCCAAGAAGGGCAAAAATGGGCAAGACGATGTACAGAAGGATGGTTCGACAGCTGGAACTTTGGACTTGATTCCGAACGCAAGTCATTTCCCCCTACACGAATTGGTTAGAATCTATGGCGATCGTCTGAGGATCGCGCTTGATTCGGAGACATGTTTTGAAGCCGTAACCGGCTCGCATGCGAGGGTAAGTTTGATGCATTCTGATACATTCTGAAATACATGATAACCCTAACCTCCAATTTCTAAAGCCTGCCAAATTAACACCAATGGTCTATGCTACCTTGCAGATAATAGCTCGATCTCGTGAAACAGGTGTCAGTGTTCTGGATATCGGAAAAACCACCGGGTATGACCAGAAAACCTGTTTCTACGTCGTGAAGCAACTTCTTGACTTGGATCTCATGTATGTCGTTCTACTTATGAATTTGATTACAATATTCAAGTGGAGCATTTTGTAGCGTAAAGCTCAGACGCGGTGGAAACAGCCAAAATTTCTGCGTACATAAATACTTTTTCGACAGGAGCCCCGTGTGGAGACACGTTCGCGAAGAGGAAAATCGTGCCAGTGGAGAGGCGATAGAGAATGCCAGGGACGGAGGTGAAAATGGGTTTGAATCAGAATCTTTCGAGCTCCCACAATTTGATCCCATCGATACCCGTCATTTGACGAGTCTTACTATTTTGCGTCAACGACTCATTAAGCTGCTCAAGAATTCTCCGGAAGGTATTCAACCGTACACCAACATATCGGTCAAAATAGTGAGTGAACGCTTGCTCAAGGCGCTACGGAGTTCTCACCACTAGGGAAAGGGTTTCTACCCGCGTTCGCGGACTGACAGGCGATTTTTCATCGTGCGGCTCAACGAGCTCATCAACGAAGGCACTGTCGAAAAGATCTTCGTGCCTAGTGCAAATCCTGATACGGTTCATAATAAACAAATTTATCTTCGCTTGCGGGCCTTTGGAGGCTCTCGACCGTCAGCTGTCGTGGAGAGCGCACAGAAGATAGCCGTCGACGACGAGATGCTAGACAACTTGATTATGGAAGGTCGGTACTCGATTTGCCATGGATATTCATGAATTAAGTCTCCCGAATAGATGAAAACGACCAAATCCAAGTGAAAACAACGAGGACACTTCATAGGCAGATTATTGATTTACTTCAAGAGTCATCATCAGCTGGGGCCACACTCAACGTACGTTTGTTCCCAATGTATTCTTTTGAAATGGTCACTGAACTTTGATCCAGGAGCTGAGCGATCGTCTCGGATCTTATGATAAGAAGACTCTGGAACTTCTTATTTCTCGCATGGAGCGTCAACCGCCACCTCCTCATCTAGCGGACTTTAGTGTCGTTCAGCTTTCAGAGACACATGGGAGAGAGCGTCGACACCGATTTTTCACCTTTGAGGGCTACTCTAAGCTCGTCGCACGCGAAGGTCTTGAACAGCCGTTGTCTCGATACTCTACCGAGGATTTGATCAAAGCTGGAAGCTTCATGCAAGATCGTGAAGATGATTTTTACGAGACGCACGACGATCTTCAAGCGTTTTACGGGAGATGGGGCGGAGGACGAACTCATCGCTTCAGAATCTCGGTTAGTGCGGGCAATGAAGGTTCGCCCGGTAAGACGGGCGGAACGAGCATGCAAGATGATGCCGCGTCAATTCGGACTTCCTCTAAAAAGTCTGTAAATCCGGTTCGGGCAGATGGAACGAGGAAACGAGGCAGACCACCAAAAGACCCTAGTGCCGTTGAAAAGCGTGCACGTAAAAGAGCTAAAAACGAATCAGCGGGAGGTATTTCATTGGAACCGAAAGATCAGAGTACTTCTGTCGAAGCCGTTGTCTCTACCTCTGGAGGACCGGAGGTCGCAAATCGGAAGAACGAAGTTGGGTCAGATGTAGTAAGGTTTTTAGTGGAGTCTGAAGTTTGACTCTGGCATCTGACTGATGTGTTTCAGATGCCAAAACGAAAGCGAGGTCGCCCACCAAAGAAGATCCATCTAGATGTCACAGATCAGTCTTTCGTAGGAAATGACTTGGAACCCGAGGGTCCATCCGATCTGCAACGTGTTCAAACTACAGAAGTGGCTGGCTTCAATGCGCAGAGTCCAAAGCATCCTAGTTCATCTATGGTGGAAGCCGTTGTCCAGCCCATTCGTCTCTGTGGTAATGACAAGGAGGCTACGCCATTCGCAGTTACTCCTCTTCATTCTCCTGGTTTTGCTTCGAGTCCGCTTACCTCTGGTCAACTTCGAACCTCTCATGCAGCCTCATCAGGCGCTGTAGGTGTCCTGCATCCTTCCTCTGCCGACCCGTCTGCGCTGTCACCGGCGAATGGGATAGGTGTGCTGGAAATCTCTTCACAATCTGAGGTAACCAACGAACTTCGCGAGGAATTTACAAGAGTGATAGCGTCCTTAGCCGACCAGATAAATGAATCGTTTTCATCTGGTTTGCTTACGGACAGAACGGATGAAAACATGGTAACGTAATTAGCCATCATCATCTTGGTTTAAAGTAGCGTCAATAACATTCTTATCATTGTTATTCAACCAGTGCCCGTCCTTGCCACTCCAGCTCTACCGCTGCTATTGTGGCTTCCGACAATAACAAGTCCGGAAATGCGCAGATTACTGAGGATAGCGAATACGCAGAGAAGATAATAGGCACTACTGAAGATGAGGAAGCTGCAAATGTGCATTCGGGATTGCAGGGAACAGGCTGCAGCGTAGAGTCTCCAGTGCACCATCTTGGGCTGCAGGAGGAGAGAAGTTCAAATGAAATCGCATTTGGCATGTCAGGGCCTCATCGCGAGCGCAGAATTAATCTGGCAGCAATGAGACGGGAGAACGAGCTGGTCCAATTGATCGAGAACGCCGGAGGCATTCTTAACACATCAACAACGGACTTCCTTACAGCACACATGAATCTAGTTGAAGCCATAGTAAGGGCTGGTGACGCTGCTAGTACTCCAGTCGGGTCCAGAAGCGATCGACGAACTTTGAATTATACCCTTGACAAGCTGGAGGCGAATGGTCGGATAAAGTTGATCACTACAAACCTTCCCTCCGCAATAGGTGGCATTCGCAATGCTAAGATTGCATATCTTCCATCAATCTCCGATGATCGCTTGCGAGACTGGCTTTCTCTTCAAAGCCGTGTAGAGACAAACCTTCCAACCGCAATCAAGCAAGCTCGGGAGGAGATGGAGACCGATTCAACTAGCCCGACTAGCCTCGCCAAGCAGTGGCTGTTTGGCAAAGACGCACGAGAAATGTTCCAGGAGCGTTGGCACAGAAACCCGCAGCGGGCTGAAATTTTGTTCGGTCAATCGGACGACGTTGTCCGTGAGGCAATGCTTATGGAGAGGCAGACTCTGTCGCAGCTGTATGGATATTTGACGGGAAAGGTAGCACGTGCAAGGCAATTGCACCTATGCGCCATGGATCAGTTTGAACGCAGAGTCGAATCTCGTTTCATTCAGTCTTTGGACGAGCGAATCGTCAACTTGGGTTTTTTTGAGAATGACATCACATTAGAGACGCACTGCGCTTGTGTACCTGCCGTCGCGTTAGTCCAGGACATCAAGAAGAGTTTTGAAACTGAAGATGGGCGTAGGAAACCTGTGAAGGATGTCCCTGGCGATTGGAAGCAGGCACTCCAGATTGGGAAAGCAGGGTCTCGCAATCGCATCTCAGACTTACTCGATTTTCTTCGTTCTTTGCGATTAGTCCGCCCTCTGAGGCAAATACGGCGTGACGGTGCACCTGAGATTCAGGAGAGCTCAATAATCTCTGACCATTTCTCCTTCGAGGAAATGCCTTCTGATTGGGCGTCAAGAGTGCCACTTGTTCGACCGGAATACTGGCAGTTTCGTGAGACCGCGCCTCTGCATCTCTTTGCTCTTAGGACAGACCCAGCCCCGTTCTGGAAGGACGTGCCTACCGCTTGTCGGATGGATGCTGAACGATATTGGGCGGAACTCAGGACTTGCAGCCTGGATAAAGGGTACGCTGAGAAGGCTCCACGAGATTCGTCGGCGGATCTACTCTTAGATGGATTCTACAAAGGGGAGCAGCGCGTTGCGAAGGCACTTAGGCGCACTGCGTCCTGGACCACCGAATACACACTCTCTTGGTATCAGACTCAATATTTGAAGCGATTTGTCGACTATCGTAATGGCACCACGCCTCTTCAGAACTCGGACGACGAGAAATCCCGTTTGCAGAAGATAAGTGATGTCATCCATGCTCCGCTAGACGTTGTGCGCAGATATTATTTGTTATCGCGCGGGACGATACTTCACGAGTTGAAGAGAAAACAACAACGAGAGACCAAAGCAGAATCAGAGAAGAAAGAGGCCGACATGAAGCTACTGTTCGCACGGAAAAAGCTCGAGGCCGTCAAAAGTCGGGAGACTGCTTGGGATGCCATGGTACAAAAGGTTTACCCAGGACTTTTAAAGGGTGTAGCAGCATCGCGCTTGCGTAAACTTCGACAATCTTATGTCGGAGGGAATGTCGTACAGGATAATCATCACTGGGAACTGCAAATTCAAGATGCTATCAAAGCGGCCGAAAAAATGCGCAGCAGCCGCAATCTGTTTTCTAATGTCTCTCATGCAAATCGGGGGCTTGTCCTCCGAAACCAGTCGAATGCTGATTTCTCGCAGCTTCCTTCTGCAGCCCAAGGCAAATCCGTGGAATCTCTTGTAAATATACAGGGAAATTCAGTTATCGAAGAAGACGAGGCGGAAGGCAGTGACGTTCGCAAGGGTAAGAAGCCTACTAGAGGTAAGCGATTTGACTCGCTTTCTTTTCTCCGACTTAGCAGCAGGCAAGGCGGAAAGGGGAAAGGCAAAGCGAAGCCACGACGATCCAGGTTCCAGTGGAATGCAGACTACGATGAGCTGCTTCGTGATGCATATGTTATTTTGCGTGCACGTTGTCGTACGCACCACAGACTTGAGTGGGCCACAATAGATCAAATATTTCCGTCGGTCCCTAGAAATAGCGTTAGAGGACGATTGGCAATGCTTAGTCAACAGCCTGGCGCAGATGCATATTTACAGCGCCTGGAAAACTGTTGGCATGAACTATGGGTTAAGAAGCGAGGCACGCCTGAACTTCCGGACCCGAATCCGAGGAATCCCATCGACTTTGATCTCAAAGCACATCTGCAATACCTCCGAAAATGCGTGGACAAAAATGCAATGTAAGTTATTTCTCTTTTTTTTCGTAGTTCGGCTGACCTCGAGCATTTATCATAGACGTGTTGGTGTTTCCGCCATTGATGAGAACGAGTGCACTCCTTTGCCAGCAGATCCAAACGATATCTTGGCCGAATGGAACCTTGAAGAGCGAAAACCTGCACAAATGGGTTGGGAGTTTTTGTCTAATTCTGCGATGGCTGAGGAAGTCCGCGAAAAACTCTTTACAGATGCCACGTTTGTCTTAGAGAGTGAGGAGTTGACCGATGAGGGTCTTCAACCTGATTCTGTTTGCCTTGCAGAATCAGCTTTGAAGGTAACATCAGGATCATCCTCTTACCAGTATACTAACAGACTGTCTAGATGGTCATTGGCACATCTGATGAATCCTATAGTGCAAACGACGCAGCAACTTTACTACACGACATAGGGAAAGAGGACATCAATACTGCTGTAGACAGTTTACTCTCTCGAAATGTTTTCTCTAAACTCAATCGGGATCCCAACAAGCTTGTCCCCGGACGAACAATTAAAATCTCTGAAATGTACTGATCACTCTATCTTCTCCTGATTGAGCTGACAGAATACTTTTTTAGGAATCAGAACGCTCTTGGAGGCCCAGTTGCGAAAGATACGTTCATTGATGCATTTCAACTCGAGGACTCTTATGAGACGGCGAAGGATGAGTGGCGCGAATGGCCATTGACATCAAGCGATGGTGACACAGCTGCTATACTTCAGATAATTTCAGACCACCAGGTTGAGATTGAGGTAGACACGTCTCACGCTCGGGCGGCCCGCCCGACCCTCGAAGGGAATAGTAGGAAAGTCGGTGAGTAATATATTGTCAATTGTGATCTTGCGTAACTGACTTTTCTCAGACGATGACGATATTGAGCTGTGTCTGCGCTTGAAACTTGGGAGCATGACTATGTCCGAAAATCGAGAGACGCCACTGGTCGACGAAGAAAATCTAATGAAGAATGACGATGTGACTGGTCACGGAAAAGCGGCTTCAGGCGATCAAGCTTGCTGTAGCACTCGATCAGACGGAGTCGTGGATTGTCTGAAATGCATTGAAGACTCTCGTGCACAGCTAAACGACTGGGCAGAAAGGGATAGGCAGATTGCTGAATCGATGTTACAACTTGCAGATAGTCGTGAGAAGCGGGGTATCTCAATTGAGGAATTGAAGGTAAACAATGTAAGAACATCATAGCGAATGGAAACTGACATAGGCCTTGACAGGACCATATGGACTATGCGAGCGGTGCCTTCAACAGCGTCCTTCATAATTTGCACACGCTCCGTGTACCTCTTCTCTACTTGACCGGTTACAATTCAACGATCGTCGTTTCCGCGAAGTATACAAATGCCTGGACAGTGACTCTCCCAGGTAGTTCTGCACCCGTCTCAAGAATTTTGCCACGGCGGTGGTTAGACCTGAACGGAAACCTTGTCAAAACGGTCTGGGAATCCGGCCTTCGGGCTGTCGTCGGGCTAATTCATCTCAGACCGGGTATATCTCAGGTATGTCATCAGCACCAGTGCACGTAAGGACGGAATTGAACTTGAAATCTTTTCTCTTTTTTCATATATTTTTACTTGTGAAGGCCGAACTGCGCTGGCGACTCAGAACGGTATACGACCGGCTGGAAGTTTTCGACTTGTTGAACCATCTGTTGGCGAACGGAACTTTGAAGATTTTCTTCCGTGGATGCTGGAAATCGGAGCAGACCGTATGCATTGAGGCTCTATCGAAGGAAGATGAAAAGGCTGTATTCTGGTCTGTTCGGCAGGATAAGCGGTGGTATCGTATCTCCTAACTTATTCCTTTCATCAAAGGAAAATGTGGCTTCTTGTAGCAAATAACGAATCCGGGTTTCCTTCGAAGATGTATGTAATACTAGAAGTGGTCAATTCGAAGTCGAGTGACGGTCTATGGCCTTCTTCTGTTCATCAGAATGCCTTGTTACGTTTGCTGTGCCGAGAACAACACGAACTGTGAGAGAAGAGGTGTTCTCGGGTAAAACTTGATAAGTTCCCATCAAAGAGATAATAGTGCCGAATAACATGGTTGTGAGCAACACCACCTCTAGAATATCTAAGCGAAAATAAAAATCGTCACGTTAAGAGAAAATATTCATCTCGTCAAAGTCGACCAAAAACGGCCATGCTTTTTTCGAGGTGTATCATAAAACAAACTGCAAAAGTAGTGGTACAATAAATACTACAAAATGTGATTGATGAATGATGCCGGGTGAATGAATGGCAACGAAGATGATTTCATAAGCGACGATCAGTGAGAGTCCGCCGTTGCGCGTTGGCAAGGCCGTTGTATGTAGTAGACTGACTTAACGGTAGAAGTCGTCCTTGTTCTCTCTCGCCCACCTCCTCCCCTCCTTCACCGGTGTCTGCTCATCGGCTGGGCCGTTGCAGCCCTTTATCCCTTCCTCTCAATTCTTACTCTGTTTTTCGTATCACTTTTCGTTGACTGATCCTACCATTCGCCCTAGTGGCTCATATTGCCTCTCACTTCGCTCATTCATCGTTCTGCACTTGAGGCACTTCTGTAGCATCTGGTTCAATTTCTCCACTCATTGTACAACTCCGCAAATATGAGGGTCAAGCAAGTATGGACGGCGTTCCCTCTTCCAGCTAAACTAAAGCTCTTTGTGGGTCTATGCATATTTCTTGACGAGGTCATCTAGTGCTAACGACGTATTGCAATTCCGACAGTGGGAGCGGGTTACATTCTCTCGCATGACCAAATTCTACTTTTTCTTCTCCGTTCTTCACTGTTTGGTGCAACTCGTGTTCCAGATTCAAGCTTTCTCTACGAATGCGCGAGCCGCCAACTTTCTTTGGCATCTTGTTACCCAAGCCAATACCGCAGATCCAGGTTTCTCCGTGTTCAGCGACGACGAGCTGCGATTCTGTGAGAGTGTACCTGATGGCATAACCACTACCTCCTGTCAGTTGATATGGGCAGCGGCGAAAGACAATGGCAGTTCTGAGCTGTCAGGAGCGTCGGGGTCTTCTACACCGTCATCGACTTCATTGGTCGAGCCATTAGGTCCATCATCCTCACCATCGTCAACAAGTGAGTCGGAGAGCGAGAAGACTGCCACGATCCGACTGGCTACAACTGCTACGCCTAGTTCAGCGGTCCCCTTTTTCAGTTCATCGACTCTTTTGGGAACTAGTTCGGCAGCGGCGGCGACTTCTTCCACGATTTCGGCAACTAGCTCATCAGCAGTGTTTTTGACCACTAGCTCTTCAGATTCATCGATCCTCTCGAAAGCCGTACCGACCAGTTCGGCTGTACCATCGACGCATAGTTCACCTGTTGCTGCTGTCGTGGGTGAAGAGGTAGCTTTATCTGAAGACTCGCATTATATTATTTTCTGACGCTACAATATTGACAGGATGATGATGGTGAACTCAGCGATGACGACGACGACGATCTGGAGAGCATTGCATCGGTCGATTCCCTCGATTCTGTCGAATCTCTGGACGAGGAAGAACTCGAAAAGAGAGACCACCCAGATTTCAGAATTGCGGCTGTTGACGCTAACGGAACTACCGAAGTAGTCATTGATGGATTCGGATTTGACAACCAGGCTGTCACCTTGAGTCGACGATGCTTGTACACTTTGAATTGGCCTGTGGAGAAGTAAATCCGATTCGATCCTTTATCCTCTTGATTTGTAGCTGAACTGTTCCAGGCTTGATAACACGAAAAGGGAGGATATCACTTTTATTGCCTTCCAGTTCTGGGTGCTGGGAATGTCCATCGTTGCTGTAAGTTCATTGGCTCGAATCCTTGATATGATCTTCTAATACATGTCACTCAAAGATTTTAAACGAGTCGATCCCCCATATGTACGCCATAAGAATGTCTTTCTTTGCAGTTTTGAAGTTGACTGGTTTGAAGTATTGCTTCTCTTCTGACTCACGTTCTGGCAACGGCTTGGGGAGGATTCCAGATATGGCACACAAATGACTTCCGAGAGAATTTCGTCAGACTAACGGCACAAGGCGCTTGTGATGGTGTCAATCTCCTTTCGACGTACTGGAAGCCCCGTGCCAATGCAGAAATCGCGAGTCTGGTGCTCAACGCTGTCGCCCTTGTGCTATCTGGTTTCTTGTCCTGGAAGCTTTTCAAGGTGAGAAAATGGACTTCACCAAAGGCCAATTTACATCTTCTAATCTTTGTTTAGCTCTTTGGATGGCAGACCTTCAAGCGTGTCGGAGCTTCCCGAACTATCAATCGTGTTTATAAGCTCGTTCTGACTCTTTCGATTGCGATACAATTGTCTCTGTTCTTCATCGTTGTGTCAATTGCACTGTGGCTTGACTCTCTTTGCAACGGTGTCATCGGGCGACTGTCGAAGAATCCCATACTATTCAAAGGCTTAATGGTCGCTGTGATAGTAGTGAGTGAAGATATTGTGTACTACAACCACAGGTTACTCAGTTGATCTGTCTTAGCTTCTCATCCCTTGGTTGACGCTGGTAATTCTCTCATCTTCTTACCGGTTTACCTCTATCCTGACGCGAATTACTCAGGGATGGATTTCTGTCCGCCAGGAGCTGCGTATCCCGATGCTCATCTTCCTGGTTTTGTCACTGGGCTACATGGTGGGGTGGGCAGCGATGTTTACCTCGCCGACGTTCCGTTGGACTTTCGTGCTATGGCGTTTCTTTGTAAGTCGTTCTCGTTGACAATCTGATTAAATTCAAGCACTGAGATTCTGTGTAGACACTTATGACTGTTGCATCCGTCGCCTTGACTCTGTCGACGTTAGTGATCGGTATCCTGTGCCGAATCAACTTTGGCAAGGGGCTTCCTCGCTATCGTGAGTTTTTTCTGGAAGTTGCCCTGACATGATTCTAATCCCTTCCTGCAGTGAACGCCGAAGAGGCATTACCTGATAATTTCGAGCCAGTAATTCCTCAAGGACAAGTGTACGATGATGAGAAGGTCGAGTTTCCGTCGAGCCGCGCCGCCTTACCAACTTACTCTGCAGCTTTTGCGCAGAACACGCCTCCTCGACAGATGAAGTTCAGCCCTGCTCGTGTCGGTCCACGGTTCACCAATCCCTCGATTGAACCCTTTGAAACCGATTCATCCTCGCGGGGTACCATTTTGACGGATATCTCTAGCCTTCCGGGCATCTATATTCAGCGCTCGAACGATTCAGGCTATCAAACTGAGACAATCTATTCGAGAGATACATACTCTCGTCAGGCAGTTCCAGAAGGAGCAACGCTGCATGATCAACGGCAGCTGGTTCGTCAAATATCGGTGGGAAGCCAGAGAACGTACTCCAGCACCAGTTCTAGCTCGACCGTGAAAACTCATGGCTCGAAAAATAGTTACGGGTTCAATTCAGGGCAGCGCAGCGATCCGTTCTCAAAGCGCTGGATGATTGAATGAGGCGATGTGAAAGGATTCTCCGTTCCGAATATTCAATTCTTCACACCGTCTCTCCCAGTTAGAATCTGTATCTAACCCTTTCGCTGCCACCGGGTGGTTATTTGGCTGCTTTTCGGACGGCCCCCTTCGACTTAGTTATTTCCTTTGCATTATTCTGTTGATTGTGTTACGAACATTTCTCTTCGGTGTGGTAAATGAGGATAATTGCGTGTATAAAAAGTGAACAACAAACTAAAGCTGCATGAGGTGCTATCCAAAAAAAGAGTGCCTTTACAACAGAGGAAGACAGCGGAGTTACAGGTTATGAGGCTGCTGGGGGTGTAGTCGTTAGCGTTGGAGTAGGACTTGCCGACAGACCCGCATCCGCAGCACTAGATTCCGATATGGGAGTGATAGAGTCGGGAGACGCCGCCTTTATAGCTTCCACTTCCTTCTCCTTCTCAATTGCAGCATGCCTAGCCACAGCCGCGCCTTGGAACTCCTGTTCAGACGGCATTTCGACAGGTGCGTTGGTGGCGAGCTCTTCCTCTTCATAATTACGAAGGGTTTCTAGAAGTTGCACCATCCAAGGGTGGTGCATGAGCTCTTCTGCTGTTGGTCTGCGCATGGGATCAATCGTCAGACACTTCTTGATAAAATTGATGCCAAGATCGCTGAGTTCTCCATTCTCGGGAAGTGGCGGATGTTGCGTCGCTACGCCTATGTGGAACATTATAGCCCTGTTCAAACGAATAAGCACCGTGATAATGAAAGCGAAGGAAGCACGAGAGAATTACCATTCGTTGTCGAGATTGCTCCATGGTTTACGCCCAGTAGCACATTCCAAAACTACACAGCCCATAGACCAGATGTCCATCGCGCCATGACGACCACGTTTATCATTCTTGATTACCTCGGGGGACATGTACATTGGCGTGCCGGTCAAAGAGTTCTTCACGCCCAAACCACTATCAAGACCAGCCACTGCGCCTGCGTTCATGGTCGTGCTGCCAAGTCTTGTACGCTGGACTGTTCGGGTATTCTTGGCTATGACCTTCGCCGCACCAAAGTCAACGAACTTCAGAACGCCCATGTGGTCCAAAAGAATGTCTAGTAGGAAATATTAGGGAAAAGTCCGGGGAAGTCCAACAGGTTCAAATACGCACTGTCTGGTTTAATATCGCGATGCACAATGTTGCGGGAATGAAGATAAGATAAGCCCTCGAGCATTTGCATCGTGTATATCTGCAGTATGTTTTCGTCTGCAATCCGGCCTATCTCCAAGTTCGCAGCTAAGCTGCCGCCCTCGCAATATTCCTCAAAAATATAGACTTTGTCGCGGTGAACTTCGATACCATAGAACTCGACGATATTCGGATGGTGCAGCATCTCCATGACACGTAGTTCGTCCTGGATCTGTCTGTAAAGATTCGGAGTTCCCGTGACGTCTTGGACCCTGATTTCCTTCACCGCCATGACGGATCCAGTATCGAGGTTGATTGCTGTGTAAACGGAACCGAAGGCTCCAGCACCAATGAACTTGCCCTGCTGCCATCGGATGGATACATTTGACGTAGCAGATGCAAGGAACATCAATGACTGATCTTCTGGCTTTTGGTCATCCAAGACTCTGCCGACGACGTTTTGCTCGGAGCCAACATTTGCACGCTTCTCATCAAGTAGACGGAGGTTGCGGACAACTTCGTCTCTGTGTCGCCTGATACTACGCTCACCGGATGTCACCATTCTAGCGAAGCTCTGTGCTTCGTATTCGGGCCCACTGGCAGGGGTAATTGGTTCCCAAAAATCCTCGTCATTTCGACCTGGGTTGTTTCCGTCAAGAGCGAGTTGCCTGAGTTCCTCCTGTCTTTCTTTTTCCTTCACTGCATCCTGTGCCGATCGTGCGCCGAGAATGTCGAAATGACTTATGAGGAGAGTCATGCAACTAGCAACCCTCTGCCGCAACATCTCGAATTGGTCCTCCGGTAAACGCAGTATATTGTTGCGTTTAGTCCGCAACAACACAAATTCCAAAGCAGTAACCGCCCATCGAAATGTCTTACGATCCGTAGGGTCACAATCATCGCATATGAAGGACACCCAAGATATAGCAAGCTTAATCAGAAGGCGATTGAACTTCATCCAGTAAGCATTGTCCATGTACTTCTGTGCATGTTGACCATGCTCAGAAGCGAATGCAAACCAACTTTCTAGAAGATCTGCGAGGCCAGGTACATTAGTAGGCACAGTGTTACGTATATAATGCACGGCGCTAACGATCGCCTCGGCCAAATTATTCGTGCCCTTAGTAATCTTCTTGAGTTCACGATGTACAGCGGGTAGGTGGGCCATCTGGTCAATGACGCATGGAGGGCAATATGACTCTGCGGATTCGTCCTCCTCGTTGGTAGTCGCAAATAACTCCTCGAACTTCTCTTTCGCGAGACTCAGACGAAAATGCGGACCGTCAGCGATTAGGCGGACTCTGTTGTCCTTCATATCGAAGGCCATTTGTGGCAGAGGAAGCATTAACACCAATCCATTCCAAAGAAAGCGCATTCGAGGCGAAAGAATCAGTAAGTACGCCGACTTCTCAACAACAGTTTCCTCGTTAGATTCGGCATCCGAGTTTGCTCGAGGTTGGGTGGTATCTGCAGTGCGTCGAACAGTCGCATATCCATCCTCCCACAGATTACGCACATGAAAGGGGTCCCGAAGCATTCGACGGATCAAATCAGGCTGATCACGTAGGCCACTAGAGGCAATGACGTAGGTTCCGTCTTCTTCAAATGACTGAGTGTAGACGAGGAAATGATCTGATTCGACGAGCGTCGCAATGAAAGGGTCGATGGGTACGTGTTCAAGTGAATACTCGGCTGCGTTCCCAAAACGCTGAACAAGAGCTCTGTTAAGAACATGTAAGTTCGCTCCTCGACTTGGATTACGGAATGCTCACCGGGAGAAACGGTGTAATTTACGGTATCGTGCCTTGACACTTTCCAGCACCTTTTCATACCAGCTTATCATCTGCTCCCCTGTCATGAGCCTGCCTTTACTTTCAGCCATACTCCTCTGGAAATCGAACCCAAGCCCGTTCATACTTGAAGGGCTGTTTGCCACTTGAGAGACAGATGTATATCCCTTCTGCTTTTCTCGACCATGGACTGGAACGCGAATTTGCCGCTCAAAATTGTTCGTCGCTCGGGTCATGAGTTTATTTGTTATGGAGCTATAAAGTCGGTAACATTTAAATAAACAGTGTATGAAACGTGTTGCAAAGAAACAAACCAGATCTGTTCCGCAACCAAGGTCGTTCCTCCTTCAACTACCATACTCACGTCATTGAACGTCGTCCATTGGGCCTCCAGAACTTCCGTTTCCCTAAAGTAGATGTCCTTTGTCCCACTTTTGAGTTTCCAATGAATGAACTTGAAGAACAATTTCAAGGTTTCCAACAAAGTCTCGTCATACTCCTGGGTGATGCAACTCGGAAGATTCCAATTTCCTCCTGGATCTGGAAGTAGAAAGGCTTCGTATTGTCGTTTCAACGTGCAAGCCAGACCAATCGCAAGACGGAAGTCATCAAGCATTTGATCGATGATTAAAACATCAGGGTCCGTCACACGACGCGCATAATCCAACCTCGACCGGAGTAAAGCGTGGGCCAATCTAGTAGGAAACGAAATAAGTTGAACCAACTCCTCTTCAAACGTGGGTAAGTTCAGAAGTTGAAACATCGGAGCCAAGTTGACCTGTGTATCGCGAGCGGAAGCTATGAGAGCATGCACGGTCGTAAGAGATCCTTTCTCAAATGTCCGCTGGATAGTCTCTTCCTTCAAAACACGCTCCACAAAAGTGGTACCTTCTTAAATAAAAATTTAAGCAGGCTAAGCGACTAATGACATAGTACACACCATGTTCGGCTGAGGGAGCTGTCACATCGAGAGTCTCGCTCCCAGTCCACTTACGAAATATTGCCAGTTGTTGCCGAAGAGAAACGAGAACTGATGTCCATGTGATCAGAGTATCGCATCGAGCCTGGAATTCTGGTTGTGCAGCCGCGGGCTTATCCAAGTAAAATGCCTTGAGATTCGGATAAAATGATTGTATCTTGTCCAGATGCTGCAAAACGACGTTAACCTGATGAAATGCGGAGGGGAAACCAGGACCACCCTGGACACGAAACTGCATGATCTCCCCTATGACGCGGTCCACTAAGTGCAGTTTGCGTTCCTCGAGAATGCGACGTTCTTCCTGGACGGATCTGCCTCTGAGCTTCGCTCGTATTCCTATCCAAACATCCAAATGCCTGTTGTTGCCAGCGTCGGCTGACTTCTGAAGAGCGACCTGTATTCGACTCTTCTCGGACTTCAGGACATCTCCGTCAAGGACAGAGGCCAACATGCTCTGCCACTCAAGCCGTTCTCGCTGCTCAATGGTCAAATGGTCTACATTGACCGTATCCAAAGGCGATGTATGGCGGTCTCGATTATCATAACTTGGGAGACTCCTAGGTAGCTCTTCATCACTTTCATCCTCAAAGAGTTGCCCGCCTCTATGGAAAACGGTCGCCTCTGGGTCGTCTCTAGGATCGTCAAATGTAGCCGGGCGAGAGCGGTAACGTTTCACGAATTGCGCGTAGATATCAGAGTATTTGGACGAAGACGAAGGCGGTGGAGGCGGAATTGGTGGCGTAATCAATGCGTTACCCGGAGATGTTGTGAAAGTTGTGGGCGAGCGTTGTTTTGTTCGCGTTTTTAAGGACGACATGCCTGGAGGCGTCCCGTAAGGTACGTGACCAGGAGCTGACCACTGGTCCTCTCGGTCGTTCTCGTCTACATCATCGTTTCGTTCTGGATGAGGGTAAAGAATGGATATATGCCGGCGCATCAAGGCTCAAGCAGCGAACAGCCTCTAGACCACTGATAGTAGTGGCAAGCACTGAGTGACGAAGACCAGCTCGTGCATGCATTTACTAAATAAACACCATTATCGTGTCAGTCCCGTGATCTCAATCCGATAATTCTCAATTATCCTTCCTTGGTTTGTTACTACCATCGCATCTGTTCCAGAGTCACATTTAATAGCTTATCATGGGTGTCTTGGAAAAGGTCGGCGAATAAATGCGTTTTCTTCATAGTTTCCAGGAAGGCTTACCTCTATTCGTCTCTTAGATAAAAGCCATCGAGGGTATGTATGCGTTCGTAAAGTTACTTCCACTCTTGCCTGAATGCTGACTGGCATCACCGGCACAAGAGGAAATGGCTAGGAGTAAGGACCTTACATTTGAGAATAAATACGTGCTTCTCTGAAGTCATTCATTTTACGTAGCGCAGAAGAATAAGGTGCGTATCATCTAATAAATGGCTCCATTTACATAGCCCAATTTCCCAGTAGGCTACAGAGTACCATCTTGGCCTCCTAAAGGCGAAGCTAGCTCGGTACCGTGCTGAACTGCTTGAGCCAACATCCAAGTCAGGAGGCGCAGGAACAGGTTTTGAAGTGCAAAAATCCGGTGATGCTCGAGTCGCATTGATTGGATTTCCTTCCGTTGGGAAGGTCAGTTCGTGCAATTCATTGAGTTTCTGGATTCATCGAACTTTTTGTTACCCCCTAGTCCACTCTTTTGAGCAAGATGACACATACAGCCTCAGAGGCAGCAGCATATGAATTCACTACATTGACGGTTTGTCTGTGGATATTCTTAATCCCCACGGTTTGCGACAGCTCATCCGATACACAGGCAATTCCTGGTGTTCTAGAATACGCAGGGGCTCGAATACAGCTTCTGGACTTACCGGGAATCGTTGAAGGCGCCAGTCAAGGTACTTAGAATTCTTCTTTTATGATGAGGCTTGAGACTGAATTTTCTCGCTTGTAGGCCGTGGTCGGGGCCGACAAGTCGTTGCAGGTGAGTGGGTTCATGAGTAATCGCTTCTGTTTCTTAGTATTATCAGTTGCGAAAACGGCCGATTTGATCATTATGATGCTGGACGCCACGAAATCCTTAGAGCAGCGGAGGTTACTCGAGATTGAATTGGATGCCGTAGGAATCCGACTTAATAAACGAAAGCCCGACGTTATCGTGAAGCGGAAAACCACTGGCGGAGTTGGTCAATTCATTCTCTGATTGCTTATCTTTTTTCACGTTTCTTGCGCAGATGACAGTGCGTCTTGTGATATGCTTTATCGGACTTTGATCTGAACCAACGATACAAGATTACTGCCACGGTAAAATTAACGAAGACAGATGATAGGACCATACGGACTATTTTAGCGGGATGCAAGTAGCTATCTGTTTCTACGAATGTGCTGACTTGACTATATGGATGTCATTGCAGACAAAATACATAACTGCGATGTTATGATTCGCGAAGACGTAAGTTCTCTTTTCACCCTCATTGCGAGTATTTCTATGCTAAACCTGTATATCAAGATATCGACCGACGAATTCATCGACGTTCTCATAGGTAATTTGCTTTGAGCTTCTTCTGACTCTTCTAACTCCGAAAAAGGCACTCGAAAATACATCCCTTGTGTTTGTGAGAACAATGCATGCATGTTTGATATTCAGGCATCCTCTTATCCGACTATTAGACGTTTATAACAAGATCGATTCGATAAGCCTAGAACAAGTCGATAAGTTGGCAAGGGAAGATCACACGGGTATGTAATCAAGAGAACTCCGACTCAACCAGAAACTGAATATGTTTCTATAGTTGTTATCAGCTGCGAGATGGATCTAAAGTCGGTTCTTTGGAGCATTCAACATTATTGCGTACTGATCTGCGACTATGGGACCAGTCTAGACTATCTCCTCGAGAGACTATGGGAGTATCTTGACCTCGTAAAGGTCTATACAAAGAAACGAGGGGCCCACCCCGACCTGACAGACCCCATCTGCCTTCGAAAAGGCGCCACAATTGAAGTACGCCTTCATACTTCTGGATACTTTTCCTGGTTCCTGATAATGTCCTCAAGGACGTGTGTCACGGCATTCATCGTTCGTTAGCTGCAAACTTCCGCTACGCACTTGTCTGGGGAAGATCTAGCAAGTTTTCGCCCCATGCTCAGAAGGTCGGGCTTAATCATGTCGTTGCAGACGACGATGTGGTGTCGAGTGAGTCTCGGTCCATTTTCGCTCAGCTTCCGCGCTGTTTCATAGAAGAGAACGCTAACTCCGCGACCCGCTTACTTCTTAATACTACATAGTATTCACGAAGTAATAAAGCGCATCGATTTCCCCCGAAATTAAAGCGAATGTATTGAGATGTAACGTTTAATTGTAGCCGTACTACTCAAGTTAAGGAAACTAAGAGTATCTTTTCGTGGTATGGATAAGCCGAGAGTTGTCATCTGGCTCGGGATAATAAAGTAAGCACGATACTTTCCGGGCCAGCTCCGACAGTAGTCTTGCCATCACCCATCCTCTCGTTCAGAAGAGAACGGTGCTTCCCCACGCCCGTGCAAGACGTTCATAGAATTTCTGTATTCGGAGGATTTTGCGGCCCCCTGCGACTATTATATTATCCTTGAGGCTTTCGTGTGGACTGATGTGTTCCACGCCGTTCTCCACCGTGCACGGCAGGCATTTTCCTTAAAATTTATTCTCGCGCTCCTACATAAAAAAGCGCGTTCCATCCTTGCAAGTCCTGATCCTGGCAAGACCTGGCACATCACATCAGTCTAACTTACTGAACCCGCGGTTTACAAAATCACCTGCCTTCTATGGATACCCAAGACATCAACTCAGCGACTGTCGTGTCGCCCCTAGTTTCAGGCAATCTCGAGTTCATCTTCCTTGGCACAGGCACTTCCAGCAGTCTGCCGCAGATCAAATGCCTAACCACTTCTCCAAGTGATCCGCAGTGTAAAGCCTGTACGTCGGCGTTGACGAAGGAAGGAAGGAAGAATGCGAGGCGCAACACGAGTGCTCTCTTTAGAATGAAGGGCAAGAATGGGAACCCAGTGTGAGTATCGTGCACTCTTAAATGAGTCTTGACAGACGATAGCTTCTATTCCTCCCCTGCAGAACGGTCGTTATAGATGTCGGCAAAACTTTCCTGGCTTCTGCGTTAGAACTGTTTCCGAAGTATGGACTGAGGAGGATAGATGCTGTCCTGATTACCCACGCACATGCAGACGGTAAGTCGGAAATAAGGTGTAATCTCTTCACAAAAGGCTGAGCGAATATCCAAATGCTAGCTATGAATGGCCTGGATGACTTACGTGGTGAGCATCTCATTTTCGTATCGCATATTGCTGTTGTGATATTTCTAACGGGACTGGACTTATCTAAGGCTGGACGTTGCACGGGAACATACAGCCCTACATTGATATCTATGTCTCACAGGCGACCTACACCGAAATCGGGAGGGCATTCCCATATCTACTGTCAAAGGAATTTGCTTCCGGTGGAGGAGACGTGAGCGATTTTACCTCTCTAAGGCTCGGATGTTTCCCTGAACCTTCGTGTAGGTTCCTGAATTCAGATGGCACATAATCGAAGACAGGCAAACTTTCGAAATTCTGGACACAGGAATACACGTTACCCCGTTCTCCGGTAAATACTCCTATTTATGCTCGGTGCCTAAAGTCAACCTTCATCGTTCTCACAAATTCAGTCTACCATGGAAAAGTCTTTAAACAATGTCCTCCGCCAAATGCTGCGCTTCCGACTCCAAACTACACGTCTCCTCCCACGCCGGTCTCAGGAAGAAACTCGCCTTTACCGTCAGTGTTTTTAGCACCTATTCGGATTCACACGAATGAATTGGAGAAGCCCTATCTTTGTATGGGTTTCAAGATCGAAGACGCAGTTATATACATCTCCGATGTGTCGCTCATTCCCGAAGACGTTTGGGAATTCCTGCTTGCTCCAGCTCATGTGGACGAAAGAAACCGTATCCCTATGCTTGTTCTAGACTGCTTGCGCATTGTACCTCACACGTCTCATCTTGGATTAAAGCAAGCGGTGGATGTTGTCAGGAAACTCAAAGCACGACGGAGCTATTTGGTGGGGTTTACGCACGATATGACACACGAAGAATACGCAGAAATTCTTCGGTCTCTGGAAGGGGAGCAGGACTTGTCCAATGTGACGCCTGAGGTCCGTCATGCGATCAAGCTGATCAAAGGTGATGAGAAACAGTGGGTTCGACCGGCATTTGACGGTCTGCGAATTTTTATTTCTCCTGACGGGTCGGTAGCGGAGGATTGTAGCTAGCTGGTCACCGATAGTTGCTTTCGATTTTGCTTGTGTATGCATCTACAGACCACAGTTGAGCTATGTACAGTAGCAGAGCTGCGATTTGGATAAAAGGCACGCTATATTATGTAATCAAACATCTCCGTGTCGGATGCACTATTGGAGCTTCTCAGTCATTCATGCCCATGTCTTGAGTCGTTCCTTTAATCCTCCCCTATCTCTCCTTCCATCAACCATCGATCTGTTGCTTGCAGTCCTCCTCGAGCTGCTGGAGTGATTTAAGTAAAAAATGCGACTTTATACTCAGTCTTTTCGATATGAGTGAGGCTTATATCTCATACAATAATTCTGGTCAAGTAACCCTTTTTTCTTCAGCGACTCCTGGCCTATAGTTTCGTTCGCGTTCCTTCTTCGTTATCCAAATCCACATGCGTCTCATGTCGCATCTTGCGATGTCATTTCGCGCAATGTCACGCCGGAGGGCACGCTCTCAACTACGCGTCTGATTCTCAAGCGCGGCGCCCTTCCAAAATGGGCTCCGAAGGGTATAATAAACAGGGCTGAAAGTTGGGTTGTTGAGCAGAGCGAGGTGGATCCTTTCGGAAGGGTGGTTCGATGCCAGACGAAGAACCTAGATCATGTCAAGGCATTACAGGTCCATGAGTTTGTCGAATTGCGAGAAGCTGATAATGGGTATGTGCTTGATTGAATCTGTGAGCACACGGATTAAGCATATGTACAGAGAAACACTTCAAACCACGCAGGCTCAATTCATCTCTCGGTTTGGATGGGGTCTGACAAAACGTATTGAGAACCATGGGTTAGCCAAGTTCAAGGCAAACATCCAGAGGGTATGATTGCAGACTTTGAACATTGTACAACATCTCACGTTACTGCTTAGTCTCGTGAAGGTGTTTCATCTGTGCTGCGGATGCTGCGCGAATCTCGTTTTCGTCCTTTAACCATGGGGCCAGATGGACACTTCACAACGTCCTTTCACCCTGGGTCGGCATCTGAGTCTTGGCCTAGGACATACAACGCTGCAGGAGCAGCCGAGGGCGACCAAAACAGGGAACACCTTGGCTCAAGCGACTCAAAGTCTCGGTCGTCGCTGAAAACTTGATAAACAAAGGCACATGAAGGTTCTTGGAATGTGACTGTGCTTTTCTCTTTCCCCACTCAGTGCTCTCCCACTTTTACGATGTTATTTTATCTGGTGGCTCAGTTGTCTCGTAATAGTCCAGCAAAAGGTCTTGAAAGGATCCTGCATTATGTATTATTAGCAGCAGTTGCATTTTATACATATATCCCGCGTATCGAATTTCGAGTGACGATTTCGAGTGACACGCATTTTGGTAAGTCGCGGCCTTAGGAAACCAGTGACGGTCCGGGTCCGATGGCTCGCTCGCATGAAACTTGCTCAAATGCCACGTCGTCTGTGAACCAACTCGCACGTTGATAGCCCTCTTCAACGCCATTGCGCGTTGGGAAAACGCTTCTGCGGGCCAAACTCTATATTTCATCGCTTATCGACTTGGATTTTCTGTCCGGCGTACAATGTACTTTCCGACATCCGCCGCTCGTCAGCTCTCGACCGTGCCAGCTTTGCCCAATCTTGTCGCAGAACCCGTAATCGCATTATGCCCAAGCCCTAACAAAGCGTTATTTTGCACGCTGACGAAAAATAGTATCACCGTATGGAGAGCTAGGGTAAGACTCAAGTGAAATGAGGAGACCTGTGGTTGACTGGAAGCTGAATAGCCCGCCGTGGTCCTCGCCTTTTTATCGAGGACAACAACGTCCATGATTGAGCATGGGAACAATGTTTCAGCACATTGGTATCCCAACGGTTCGAGGCTGCTCATCCAAGTGAGTTCTTATTTTTGTTGTTGTCTGTATTCTGACACGATACTGGTAACAGACCACAGAGTCGTATTTGGTCCTCATTCGTGTAATTTATGACGGAAGACCAGCATTGGGACCGTACCAATCACCTCCTTTACCTTCGAATGCCCAGCGTCATTTCCAACCGGGCTCGGGCGAGGCTTTGCCAATGTTCTCCGTAAGTTTGAGTTTTGAAGGCGTCATTCGTGTTGACGGTGATCTGTTGAGGTGAGGATGCTCGAATTCATTTCGGACATCTGTTCCTATGATACTTATCTCACCCAGTGTGTCTCCGCGAATGCAATGCATCATGTTTTCGACCCAAAATCCACCTTCAGTCCAGCGAATACCCTGGCCGACTGTTGAAGATGACTTGAACGAGGAATACGATGGTACGGAATCCAAAGGATCGTTGTCAGGGCACGACACTTGGATCCTGAATAACCATGAGTTGCCTTGGTTGGTAAATTCAAACGGTATAGTTTTAACATCTCCCATTGTTGCGGAACTGAACTGATTAGTATATTTCAGTGACGGTTGTTCGAATGTCCTATGCGCGAGCTGCGAAGATCGAAACATGGATCACCTCTGACGGACGCGCATACTTCGTCCAGCTGGTTGAGATGGCGACTGGGCGCTCAAACAATTCTTCTAATGCTAGTCTGCAGACCCCGGTAGGTACAGCATGTTCAAACATGCGAAGTGATCGTCTATGACCTCTTTTGTCATCTTGCGTTCTTCCGTGAACGAACCCAGGATAGCCAGAGCTCCAGAGATTCATTATTACAATGGCAAGGAGTTTGCATTCATGACGTGGAGCCTCCACGATGGGTCCAAAAGCAACGTGCTCCGGTGCCGGACGACTCCACCGAATTTGATTACATTGATTCTCGCAGAGCGGTATGCGTCGCGGCGAATTCCAAGTTTTCAGTAGTGGCCACAGGAACACAAAGGTGTGTCGTGGTTTTAACCTACCATACACATTGTTTCATACATTATGACATAAAGTGGCACAGTTGAGCTCGCCAACTTTCCTTCTTTTGAAGGAGAAATGCCGAAGGCGCAATTTCTCTCATTACCGGCATTCGCTGGGAATATCAAACCAGGAACTGTTTGCGCTATGGAATGGAGTTCAGATGGTTATGCCCTTGCTGTAGGCTGGAACAATGGCTGGGCGGTTTGGAGTGTTGGAGGACGATGTTTAGCTTGGGGCTTTGGAGTAGAAGAAGATGTGAACAATCCAAGGTAATATCGGTGCATAGCTGTAGATTTGTGTGCTGATGTCGCTTAGGTTTCAGGATAACTTCATGTTTGGAATACTGGATCTCGTGCGGCACCTCCTTTTTTTTTGTCTCTTTGAGTTTGCGACTCATCAAGACAGTTTTGGGGACAAGGAAACTTCGAATTATTCGTTATATCCAATGGTAATTCGAATAGTAGGTACGGATACTTGATGCAGAGCTCTTCGCTGACGGCATAAGTAGGACCTGATGGCCAACTGTTTATAATCCCATTTGCAAAAAGTGCTGTGACGGAACAGCAAACACCTGTACGTATTGTCCATCCGAAGTACGTCGGAAACCTTGACTGGACTTGTCTGACAGGATAACACTCGATATGCATTCCTTCAAACGGATGATCGAGTACTCGTTTATCGAGGTGCAGATCAACCTGATATGAGTGTCATCAATCCGGAGTCTGATGTCTGGCAACATGTCAAGGTATTTGCTTGTATCTTTATGCCGGCGCTATGGACTCATTCTTGTAAAAGATTCCTCTAGAGTACCTTGCGACTAACTGGCCAATTAGGTACTCCGCAATAAGCATGGATGGCCGTCTAATAGCTGTTGCAGGACGACGAGGTCTGATTCATTTCAGCTCGACGTCTGGACGCTGGAAACTATTTGGTGACAGTGTTCAAGAGCAAGCTTTCGCAGTCAGAGGTGGCATAGTGTGGTTCCACCATGTTCTGATTGCAGCTGTCGAGCTATCAAAAGCATATCAGGTGCGCACGTGTCTAAAAACATCAAGAGATCAATCAAGTACTGAAGAAATATCGTAACAGATCAGGTTGTACTCTAGGGACCTTGATCTCAGCAATCAGAATGTCCTCCACAGAGAGGTCTTGACTTCTCCTGTTGTGACAATATCTCTTGTTGACAATTCTCTTCTCGTGTATACCGCGGATAATACCCTAAGTCATTACCTTATTGCGCCAACCAAGGAAACCATACAACTACATTTCTGTGGTAGCATAACATTTGATGGCGTAATTGCAGCACCACATGCCGTCCGAGGGCTTAGTTGGATGATCCCGAGCGCACAAAAGCGTGAGCATTTGAATCCAAAGCAAGTTGTTGGTCATTGCTAAACTATTCCGCGCAGAACTCGGAGATCCGATGGAGGATCTTGCTGTTGCGACTGTTCTCATGATGGTCGGTGGCAAATTGGTTCTACTTCGTCCGCGGAAGGCTGGCCAGCAAGAAGTTAAATATGATATGCAAATCCTTGCTGACCGCATAGAGTTCTGTTGGTTACACCTTCGTGGCATCGGCACCCTCGAAAACTCGCTATGGGGTTATGATGGACGAGGTATACGAGTATGGCTGAATGCGTTGAATATTGAGACGCCGTCCGATCCGGATAGTTCGCCCGACTTTGTTCAAGAAAGTGTGAATATAACGTTGGATTTCTATCCCTTATGTGAGTTCACTCCATTTTGCCTTCACTGAGTATGCGTCTCATAATGTCAGCTTGTTTGATGGACAAGGGCATTTTGATAGGCGCCGAACACGAGCTGGCAGCACGACCTTCTCTGCCTTTCGTTTTGTTCAGGTACACTACAAATGTAAGTAAAGACTTCGAATGTAAATGCGTGTATGCTTACGCTCCTTTATCAGTCTCAGCTCTTTCTGCATCATATTCTTCACGCACACCTTCAGGCTGGCGAAGTGGAACTTGCTGTATCATTTGCCAAACATTATGAAAACCTGGTGTACTTTGCGCATGCGCTAGAAATTTTGCTACACACGGTCGTTGAGTCTGAAGCTGATGCTGATGACTCCCCCGGAGATTCAACTGCGGCTGTCGTACTACCGAAAGTCATCGAGTTTCTGGATTATTTCGATGTGGCTCTGGATGTCGTAGTTGGCTGTGCGCGGAAGACCGAAATGGCCCGATGGAAGATGTTGTTTGACATTGTGGGCAATCCTAAAACGCTTTTCGAGGTGAGGACTCTTACAATTCTTCGGTGTTCAGAATGTTAAATGATCTCTCCAGAAATGCCTCGCTTCCAACAAGCTCAAAACGGCCGCATCGTATCTATTGGTCCTGCACAACCTGGAGCAATTGGCCGATAACAAGGGCGCCGTCGAGCTTCTAAAAAGAGCCATGGAAGGTGAAGACTGGCAGCTTTGTCGTGAGCTTCTGCGATTTCTTCATTCTATCGATGACAGTGGCATAGCACTGCGGGAAGCCCTTGCACAGACCGGCGTTCTGTCAGAAGCCGGTCCTGCAATACTCGTAGGGATGAATGGGGCAACGAGCTCGTAGCTTCGGATTTATCTTCATGATTATTTCCTTGCCGCGGACATTAAACCTTTCATACGGTAACCATAGCAGTACTATTTTCATTTTGCATTTTGCATTCTGTATGATTTTGTCAACTTATTTGTATTTGTATTAATTATTTGGCGGATTGCTACTGGCTCTTATATGGTTCGGGTTACGTGTCCACGGGAAAGAGATTGCTCCTCAGGTGATAGAGCACTATTGGAACGACGGATCCGAGCATATTCATTACATATCTCCATCTGTATGGCTTCTACGGCAAGACAAGACAATGTTAAGTTGAGTGGCTCACCGAGAAGACCGAGCCTGACCGATCTGGAAAGGTTGCACCCACGTGCATCTTTCTCTTCCTACCAGGTAGAAGTTGCAAGTACCCTGTCCCATTCCACCAGACCGTGCAAAACGAAGTTATTCTTTCAGAAACATTTCCGTACATGAAGTACGGTGGCAGTCAAAATGGAAGTCACGAAATGTTCTCGTCCACTGGAATCTGGCTTACACGGCTCGAAAATACTACTGAAGGTGCGCTCACGATTCAGTTTTGCTTCTTTATTCATCAAGGATCTCGCAATGTTACTACATCAGACTGCAAGGTTCGGCCTGGCAAAGCAATATTATTTGCAGGCGAGGCGTTACCTTTGTTCTCCCAACCCCCCTGCTGCGGTTGTATGTGCAACATACCGTTCAGCACGGCATATATCTCAGTCATTCCTTACAATTATGCAATGACGCCCTTGTATATCTATGCGGTGGCTTTCCATCATCCATCCCAATCTGCTCCGTATGTCGTCGCCTATGGAGCTTGACGAGGCCCCGCAGCAATCCATGGGTCCATCGGAACACGATCCAGGAGGAAGAGAAGAAGAGTATCTTGGCGGAAGTGGGGCCAGTTTGCGCAAAGATCTGTTCTCAGGCAAGTTGCCCCGTGAAATCATCAGCGAAATTCTCTCGAAAGTCTGCGACGTCGATAACGCCACAGACGTGAGCTTTGAGAGTACCACTCTGATGCCTTTACGTCTCTCTCACGTTTCGAGACTGTGGCGGGATGTCGCAATATCGACACCTAGTCTGTGGAAGCATTTGCAGGTCGTTGTAAGGAGAGCGGATATCAACTCGGCGCTGGAGCTGGTCAACCTATGGGTTCCTCGTCGTAAGCGTCAACCACTCAAAATCGATGTCTTCTTCAGAGACGAGAGGGGACCATTCATAATATACCCGGAGGATTCGCTGAACCTATTTCGAGTAATAACGAAGACGGCAACGTTGCTGAGGAAAGGGTTGAACTATGATCTGGATAGAGCATACTTTGAATCTCATGTAAAGGCGGGAAGTTCTGGCGTGCTTCCGTTCATAGAGGAGAGATACCTTTGGTACTGCGGTGCGGACAACGTGCCGAGTAAGGAGGATATTCACAAGGTTCCTTTGATGGTCCGAGGAGTCCGCCGAGCTGTCGATGAATTCGGAATCGGATACCATGAGCCTCTCACCAATTCTCTGACACGACTGGAACTCCAGGATACAAATGGTGTGACTTGTCTGTCTACGACAGAATTGCTAATTATTCTTGCTGAATTTCGCCAACTTCGATATTTGTCGGTCTATCTGGATCATGGAGACACACCTCCGGAGGAGCAAGTGATAGCCATAAATCTGTTAACCTTCAAATTAGCCTGGGCATATACGACAGACCCCGGAGAGCTACTTGACCACCTTTATGCACCTTCTATTACGGAAATGGAGCTTTCTGGGGATGTGCCTGGCGGTGCTGCTTGGAATAACCTTTTCGACTTCTTTGAACGAAATCGACCACCTCTAACCATTTTGGCGCTCGAACATTTTGATGCAACTGCGGCTGTTACGCGTCTAGCGGACTGTCTCGCCTTATGTGGTGATCTTGAAAGCCTTTGGTTGGAAAATTGCATCGTGGATGACGAGTTCGTTGCAGCGCTTGGACGACGCAGTGTTATGGCCCAGAATAGTGTGCTGTCGCGATTGCGTATCTTCGGTCTGGTCTCGGCGGATGACGTTACAGGCGTTTGCTTGGTCCAAACTTTGCGGAGTGCCGACAGTACAAAATTGAAGGAAATATTTGTGTTCGATTGCAATGGCGTGCTGGAAGAACACTGCGAGGCAATCCTAGAGCAGTTCAGAGATACTGCAGTAGTTGAAACGATCATGATTACTCCTGGAGAACCGTTTGATTGAGTGAAGATGCCTTCCTTTTAGTTGGAGCAGATCAGTGTTCCGTAAACCAAGATTTCGTCGGCTTTGGCGCTCTGATTCTCTCTTCATTTCCTTGTACAGACATTCGATTTTCATCAAGCGCGATCGCTTTATAATTACCATACATACAGTACACCTTGCAACCCAATCATAATATAACGAAAGGATCAGAGTTTCCAAGACGAAGATTGTGTTGCGGCTAGTCTGAAAAATGTATAGTGCTCACCACTACTTATCGAGGCGTTATCATGCATATGGGCAGCGCGTGATGATGATATGAATGATAATCTTTACGAGCAGTTCAAGACAGACTCTGATATACTAATTCAAATCTTTGACCCTTACGTGTTAGTCGTCTTCTCTCAGTCCCTCCGGCTACTTTCAGCATTTACAGTATCGAGCTTCAGGTCGTCAAGACACATATATTCAATGGCCGCATCTTCGGCAAGGGCCTTTCTAAGACGCTCAATGACGACTCTGACAAGGGTTCGATTACAGCCCGTCACTTATACTCCCGAGGGTGCCGTAGCGATCTCGTACCCAATTCTGCAGTCTTCTCCTCTATCGCTGGAAACGTCAATAGGTAGCTACGGATTTTCTTTATCATCAACTCATCATGCGCGCGTCGTAACACGAGCTGCTAGAGAAGGCATTTGGCTCAGATCCGAAAGCTTTGGGTATCATCGTCGTGAAGGATCTGCCCTCGGACTTCATCGCGAAGCGAGATCGCCTGCTGAAGCTCGCAGACAGGTTCGCAAGCTTGTCTGAAAATGTTAAAGAAAAGTACGTGGACTCGAACAGCAAGTATAGGTATGTTTTCATCAACATTCAATTAACCTCTTCTGATGCTTGTTCAGCTTCGGATGGTCTCATGGCAAGGTGAAGAACGGGTGCTACATCTGACTGGCTTTCAACTAATCTCATCCGGACATCTACTCAAGGAAATTATGAACGGAAAACCAGGCTAGTCTCTTTACATCTGCGCTTGTGATCAAAGACTCACTATTTATAGATACTCTGAAGGGTTCCTATTACGCAAATCCACTGGTCGATAACCCTGATTCTAGCCCTCAGGATAGGCAATCTCATCCAGAATACTATGGAAAGAACATCTGTAAGTAGCCAACACTCGGAGATCCATTTGGATCTAAATGAATGAGATTCCTTCGGTATTCAGGGCCAGCACCGGACGAAGCAGGTGTTGAAGGTTTCGAAGAGGCGTTCAAAGATCTCGGAAGGCTTGTTTACAAAGTTGGCTGCGAAATGGCTACCGCATGCCAGCCCTTCGGTATGCCTGTATCCTCATTTACGAATTGAGATGGGCCTACTGATTCCCCCACAAAAGCTTCTCAGCACCTTTCAGATCGCTCAATTTCCTTATCCGACCTGGTTTCGAAGCAGACGGCAAAGGCTCGCCTTCTGCACTACTTCCCACCAGATCCACAGACTTCGTTTCCCACAGAGGACGAACCTATTGATAGCTGGTGTGGATTTCATTTGGACCATTCGATTCTTACGGGGCTCTGTTCAGTTGAGTCTACTCTTCTTCGTCCATACAACTGCTTTTCTCAGCTGGAAGGTTGTCCAGGCAATGTATCTCTCTCACGAACCAAACCAGGCTCCAAAGGTCGTAGCATCTCCTTCCTCACAGTCGGGTCTTTACATCCGCTCACGCGGTGGCGATCTCACAAAAGTATCCATCCCTGCCGATTGTCTTGCGTTCCAAACTGGTGAAGCACTAGAACTTGCCACTAGCGGGAAACTTCGTGCGACGCCACACTGTGTACGCGTTGGGGCCAGTAATGGGATAGGACAGATCTCCCGTGAAACTTTCGCACTCTTCATGCAGCCTGAAATGCACCAACTAGTCGGACCGGATGAAACATTCGGTCAGTTCAGTAAGAGAATCTTTAATGAGCATTATCAAGATAATCTGGTCACTGCGGCTGCTTAGATCACTTGTAATGGGTCTGAAACCATTCCTTCTGATAGGTTATGTAACAGACATCAATTGTATAATATTAACTATGAAAACGAATGGATGGTTACAGCAGAAAATCTTATCTATAAGACAGGAGTAATATACACACACGACAGGGGAAAGAGTAAGCCGTCGGCATATAAGGCGCATTATACAGAGGGTATTAAATTGGACACTGACTTGATCTAAATCCTTGAGTTACTCTTTGGCGAGTTAGGCTGCAAAACCTCAGGTAATACAGAAAAAACGGCGGCAGCAAGGCTGCTACGCTTTGACGCAGTTGATTGAGTACGCATATCGGTACTATGACGGGAAGACCGCTTCTCATCTGAATCAGATATGACGCTCCAGTCTTCGCTAGGTGCTTCTTGGGCTTCGACGTAGCTATCAGCAGAACTTTGAGGCGAAGAGAAGGCAGTCGACAAGTTCGAACTCTGTGGGCGGCGAACTTCGCGAATTGTATCGTTTTCTGATTCGGCTCGGGATGTCTTGATGAGGCTCCTCGCATACTCTAAATCGCGGTAAATCGACTCTATTGCCGTCGCGACACCGTTTTCCTACGCAATCGAATTAGTGACTTTTAAGGCGAAAAGAAGAAAACGAGCTACCGCTCGGATCCTCTCGCCGACAAGCTTCGCCTTTGCAATCTGCTTCTCATCAGTCGTCGCGGCGATGAGTGCGTCTGCTAAGCTGTCAACGGTGAGCTTTCGAACACAAGATCCAGTACCAAGAGCTTCTACACGGTCGCCCCAAAAGAATTGGTCTCCAAAGAAGGGCTTGATAATAGTCGGGATTCCAGCCCGCAAACTTGCACCGGTCGTCCCTGCGCCTCCATGATGACAAGCTGCCTCGATGCGCTTGAATAACCAATCGTGGGGAATGGACTTGATAGGATATATTTGAGGCGGCAGAGGCATCTCTGGATCTGAGACGTCGGTACCCTTCTTCACTTGCAGGCGATCCGACCATCCTTTTGACAAAATCGCGCACACGCCGCTTCTCTTGATGGCCTCTACGACGCAACGAGTCATAGCATCTGGATCAGATACAACGATACTTCCAAAACCAATGTAGACGACTTTCTTGCCCATCTGATGTGCTGAATCAATGAACTCAACGAGGTCCTCAGGTGGCGACCATTTTTCTGCACTGACATCTGCATCATCCAGGAACCAATAACCTAGGCAAACATCAAATCAATCAATTAGGGTATTACAACATGATACGAAATCAATTCACCAGTAATACGAATCCATTCTGGCCAGTCCAGAGGCGGCGGAACGACCGTTGGACTGAAATTATAGAGGAACGGAACTTTGTGCGGCTCCAGTTTATCCAGATTAGTTCCCGATAGTTTCAAGGTTTCGCGTCTCCAACGATTGATTTGACCAGCAATCGCTCTCCAGAAAACCTGATCAAACATTACATAGGACTATAGAGAGCATTAAAGACGAGCCAAAGAAGAGACAATATCGCCTTACCATATAATTATAACCGCCTCCCATTTTGTGTTCTGGAACCGCAAATGCATGAGGGTAAGCTCGCGTTCTCGTCCAGGTCATAGTAAATGCTCTGTAGTAAGGAATCCGGAGTGCCTCGGCTATGTGTATGCCAGACATTGCGCTCGGGCTTTCTATGAGCACATCAGTGCCTTGACAAGCCTCCCAGGACGTCTTCAACAGATCATCTAGCCATCCTCGGAATTTCTGTATGCCCTCCTTCAGAAAGGAAACCGTGAACATGCCATTCTCGACGCAAATACGCATAAGCTCCGCTGGATCGCCTCCGACATATCCAAATTCAATACCATGCGACTCGACCCATTCCTTGAATTCGCCGTGCGTTGCAATGCGGACCATGTGGCCATCCGCCATTAGACCCTTCGCAAGCGAAATGTACGGCTGAACGTCTCCTCTCGAACCAATGGTCAAGCACGTGAAATGTAGGGGTTGACGAGGCTTAAAGGTCAAAAACGTAGACGACGTCGATGTGAACATAACGGCTGGTAAATCTTCCGTCGTGGAATCCGAGGGTACCTTCATATCTTCGTCACCGAAAAGAGACGCCGGACCAAGTTCGTCCGCCAACAGCACGTGCCGAGATGTACTGTCCAAGCTCTGGTTTTCGCCACTTGTCGTTCTCCTTTGTACATCCTCCATCTGACGCTCCAAAAGACTGATGAACGCATCACGACGATCCGCAGAACCGAATTCAAAGAATAATTCCTCATGGCCCTTAATTATAACAACAAGTCCCACCTGACCGAATCGGTACGCCTTCGTCCTTTCCAGGGAAAGGATGTCACGGATAGGAAGTTGCATTCGTGTTCGTGTCGCTAACGGGCCACTTGATTTGAAACAAAAAAAATTCGACGAAACGTAGAGACGACCATACGTGGGCAATAGTCTGAAAAGATAGCCCTGGAAATCTACCTTATGTCAATTAGAATTCTATAGCCATTAAAAATATCCACGTACATCCAAGCAATTGCTCCCTCTCGTCGAAGGCAAATGTTGTTCGGAATTTCTCAACGACCTCCGGTTCTGCGGCATTCCGTGTCTCCAGCACGCTATAACCGAGATCAGCGGCCCCTCGATCACCTAAGAATGAAGCATCAGAAACAACTTCGGATACGCCCTTCTGTCCGATAGTCGCGCCTGATGAGATGGCTGATGGCGACGCAAAAACTCGACGTGAACTGCGCAACCATGTTGGAACTGCCCACGAAGATGTACTGGCCGAGCTTTCCCTAGAGGGAATCGGTGAGAGTTCCGATGGAGGAGAAGGCGGAGGAGGATATGTATGAGCAAAATCAATACTCTTGAGTGAGCCCATAGCTGGAGTACCAGGTTGGGAACGTGATGTACCAACAAACTCAGCCAGTCCAGTCGGTGTAGCTTGTCCCGATCGAGGCGAAAGGGTATTCGGAACCGACGCTGAAGATGATCCGGAGAAGGTTGAGCCTTGAGATTGCGATCTTGACTGACTGGTGTTCTGCGTCGATGTAGCCACTGGAGGTCCAGTGTCGGCCGTGAAAGGACGAAACAGTGACGCAAGCTTTAATCCATAGCCACTTCTATTGTTCTCCTCTGTCACTAACAGGCCCGTTCGGTCTGCTGATGCCGCGGCATACGTGGTATCATGAACTGTTTCACTAACACCTAACGTTGCCGGTAATGTTGGTTTATAGGTCTTCACCGCATCACGTATCTGATCCAATGCAGCCGCCATGTTGTGGAAGTAGGCGAAAAAATAAGAATCATAGGAATTTACGGTCTCCTTGTCTTCCTGATCAAGGACTTTCACCTCAATCGTCTCGCTGAAGTCCATCGCCGTTGATCTGTCAACATCAACGATAACCGAATAAGGAATCGCAATCTGCAGTAATGTATCAGTTTGCATTTCAACAGTATGACTTGTCTGATCGCTACGCACCTGGACGCTTTCTCCTACGTTTTGCGCCTTGAAGATGACTTTGCGAACGGCCTTTACCCATTCTTCTCGGCTAGGTATTGAATCAGCCATAATGTTGACCACTTTCTGATTCGTTCGTATGCGAAAACCTTTCTCTTGCACGGGTTCGCATGAGATAGCATAACGTAAGTCGATTACGCCATGGGGAAAGTACGGATCCTACATTAACATCAGAACCGTGCGCACGGTGTAGAAAGCGCACAAGAGTACTGACAGACGATGATTGATACCACGATAGAACGTCATTCTTTAGGACGAACCAATGCTTAACCCATCTCTTCGTTCGCTGTGTCTTTTTATTAAGTGAACCCGATTTCAAAACCTGATCTTCACGTGCAGGTAGATGGGCAAAGAAGCACAGATGGGAATTGGTCAGGTACATGTAACCCTGCAAAACTGCACAAAATTCAGTTTCGCCCTGTAAGTTCTAAAGGTAACTTACGGACTGAACGAAGCAACCAGCAAGGAAGTTCTGCGAAACAACGCATTAAACTTAAGCCTTTGAATAAAGGATAACTGATTTTATACCTGCAACGACTTCTCTGATTTCGTTCAGTCCGAAAACATCCTTGAGCTTTTCAGCTAGCATTGTCCGTCGCTTGACTCGCACTGTTGCCAGACTTGAGCTTCGCATCATCTGTCCGCGGCGCAATTGCGAGTGCCCATCCTTCTTTTCTGAGAGCGAAGCAGGAGACGTTGAAGTTTGATGATTCCAGAGAGACATTTCTGTAGGACTGCCTGTCATTCGAGGTTCTATAGGTGTCGCTTCGAAATCATCGTCTTCATCAGACACATTCCCGTCCTCCTCATCGCTTGACGGTACCGGAGAAAAGTAGCCTACATTCTTACCCTTCCCTGCCGTCATCGATGGATCATGTTTTCGCGAACGAGCAATGGGTCTATAGATCGTGTGTATAGACGATGCGAGTGGTGGGTCTGGAAATATAGATAAGTTAGCTTTCAAAGGAAACCGTCACATAGTACGTACTTGCTTGATCCTCTTCGCTACTGTCCGAATTGACAGAAACAGGAGGAATCGCATCATCGTCGTTATCAGGCTCGTCTGTCCAAGGTATGGCCTGGATGGCCTGAATAAGTGCCTGTGTTCCAGCACGTATCTAGCAAAACACGTCTAAGGTACGTGAAACATGTAAGACGGGGATAATGGAAACAAACCGAGCCGAGTCCCTTGAGAGCTTCCAGTGATGGTCGCTTTGGTGGTGTTCGAGGTGGCGAGGGTGAGCGAGGACGGATGAAAGGGCTGTCGTCCGCACCATTGGTCTCCCGCCGCACACTGGACGTCGAGCGCGAAAGGGAAGATCTTGGAGGACTACCAGGCGTTCGATCTGATAAACCAATATAATCAAGTCAGCGCGCTCTAGCTTCTAACTAGACGCGTACGCAGCATCGTCTTCGACAGCATCGAAGAAATATGTTGACCAGAAGAATTTACATACCTGTACTTTCTCCTGACGTTTCTCGCGCCTTCCCCTTCCCCTTTCTAGAGAGGCTAAGAAAACGGTGCGGTGCCGCGCTAGGCAGGCTTGCAGAAAGTCTACCATCGCTCTGATTCTGCTGTTGCTGTTGTTGTGGTATATTATTATCTCGCTTCGATTTAGAGCTGGTTCCAAGTAAGGTGGTTCCAAGCTTTGCAGCAGTCTCCTCGACACGCTTCATCACCACTTTAGTCCTCGGAGCACCAGGAATAGATGTCCTCGAAGAGTTGGGCTCGTCTGTGGATTGTTCGAGACCAAGCGATCGCGCGGACGTATCAATGCTTGTTCCCCTTGTTGGGTTCTGAAGGGGAGGATCTGGTGCTTCCTGCGACATGATAATAGGAGCACAAGGAGGAGACGTGCAAGGTAAGCAATACGGGATAGAGGCGGAGGTGAGCCTGGCAGTGCGAGCGCACCCAAGGAGGATATTCATTATGTCAGCACTCTGATGCAAGGTAAATCATCAACACTTTGTTACATATTATTTTGTATCGTGGTAGTTCCCCATGTGCTATATCATTTTTCGCTTCATCGAGATTTCAGCAAGATGATACGTTCTATTTCATCAATTACATTTCCATCCAGTGTCTACATAATTATCATATTTGAATGTGAGGAGGTTCCAGTCCTCTTCATCTTTCGTCAAAACAAATTTGTATAGTCCGTTTGAGTAAAGGTATCGCTTGTAATAAGGCAGAGTGAATCTATGATATATCGAATCCGATCGCACAGCGGGGGTCCTGACGACCTCATCCCCGGTATGTGCAGCAGCTGATGAAAAAGCAACACAATAAGCTTCGGGTATCACAGTAAGAAGTCGACTCGCACCTGATAAGGTAGGGAATTATAGATAAAAACAAGCAGACGAAGCTTGCCCAGAATAGCCAGAGTGACGAACCGCCATCCACGGTGATCCCGAGTGGGGTGGTCTCGCCAGATGCGGAGTTGGTAAGCTATCATGAAATCATAACGTGTGAATGTAAGCATGTGCCGGCTGCCCAACCAACGAAGCTCCACGAACTATTGCGTTATTAATGCTCTTTGTCTTGTTGACAAGGACCGTCCAAATGACTACACCAATGAAAAGCAGGCCAGTGCCAAAGATCGCGAACAGAGTCGAAAGCGAATAGGTCCAAGTACGCTTAGGAATACCACTGAATAACCAATAATAAGTATCGGACGAGAAAGGTCGTTAGAGATGACCTACGTAATCATGGCCAGCCCCGCAAAGATGCTGCCCAATAGCAAGAGATAATACGCTGCCTTCGAGAACTCGCCCAGATAGTGTGAGTTGGTGAAGGTAAAGGAATCGGGAACGAACGCTCTGGTCAGACTCGGAAATCTAGTAGGCATATCGGCTAGTACAGCATCGTAAGGCTGTAACTGGTGACCGGCTGTAGTGTTCGAGCAGACACCTGCTCCGCCTTCAATATATGCACAGTACGAGTAGAGCCCAAACTTATACATCTGGCGAAGCCCTACACCCTGTGCAAGTGGCACCGTAGCATTGGTAGAGCTATTGGCATACAAGCCATCGACAGGATCACCAGTTGCACTCGCGAGGGCATCCCTAGAGGTGTTTTGTTTTATTAGTTGAGATAGAATGCGATTCATCTCGTTTGCGTACCCATAACGAGACATGTTCACATTAATCTGCAAACACTTCGTCAACAACCTCGTCGGTCCAACAACTTGAAGGAAGTTTGCTGACCATGGACAAGCCTTTCGGTACGCTTGACGTATTAATTTGACCAACCTAAGTATAGACCTTTAGATTACGGACAGCGGTAGGATATGAAGGCTCTTACATGGGCAAAGATAATCAGCAAGACTGCAACGAAGCTTTGAGAAGGGTAAGTGTAAATGTTGCTGATAGATGAGCGAGAAGAACGGAAATACGTACGAGAGGAAAGTTGCTGTCCCAATACATAATTCGCCTCGCAGACGCATGATGGGATGAGAGGTGAAGAGAGACAAGGAACTACTAAGATATCAGAAAGCGAAACGTTGCGTTGACCTCGTGAGCCGCGGTGTGCTGCGGCTGCCTCGTGTTCGCTGGGCTTGATTTTTGTCCAAGTCCAAGTCAATGAACAACGGCCAGTCCCTCTCCCGACTTAATATTATTCATTACTTATGTAAATAAACACCACACACACGAGGACCACACGGGGTCATGCTGTGTCACAGACTTGTCACGTAACTGCACCCTCTGCAGACCCCGGAAACTGCGCCGAGAAGCCGAGCCGCGCCGCGCCTCTTAACGTTTTGACGGTCGCTCGCCCGGTCTAAAATCAGCGCTCGGCGACGGTAAGGCGAGCAGGAACTCGCACGCGCGGCGCTCGATTCCCTTGTGTCTCTTCTCCCTACCACCAGCACATACTCTCCACTCGCCGTCCGTTCTCAGTTTCGTATCGCTCCCTTCTTCATCAACTTTGTTTCTTTTCGTTTCTCTTTATTGCCACAAAAGTCTAAAATAATACCCACTGATGAAGCTGATCCCGCTTCTTCTGAGCCTTGGGCTCTTCGCATCCTCGGTGTCTGCCATCTCGAAAGTCTCTCGCGGAGGCCGCTACCTTTACACGGACGATGGTACTCGTTTCTACATCAAAGGAGTTGCGTACCAGGAACAAGGTAAGATACGCCCTCTTCACATCATGATTTTCATGGCGAGCTAAATGTTCGCACTTTCCACATAGGTGTCGTAAACACCGACGCCAATGCTCCCTTCTCGGAGCCCAGCACCTTCTTTGACCCTCTGGCAGCCAGTGATGCATGCTCGCGTGACCTGCCTTTCTTGCAGCAGCTTGGGGTGAACACAATTCGTGTTTACAGCGTGAATTCGTCTCTGAATCATGATGACTGCATGAACGCGCTGAGTAGCGCTGGTATTTATACAATGTACGTTCTTCCCCTTGTTTTCCATGTTATCTTAAAAAGTAATTCGCGTGGCGTTCATATAGTATCGACCTGTCTCTTCCTCTCAATGGATCAATTGACCGTTCTTCGCCTGCTTGGACGACGAATCTGCTGGACCTTTACATTAATACTATTGATACGTTTGCAAAATATGACAATGTTTTGGCATAGTGAGTTTTACCCATTCTTAATGTCTCTGTTCTTATGTGACATCATGCACCTTAGCAATGTCGGAAACGAGGTCGTGACTTCAGCCAATGAAACTGCGACGCTCCCGTTCATCAAAGCTGCTGCGCGTGACGTCAAGGCATATCTGTAAGTCTTCTTCGTGTGTGTAGCAAATTAGTTGACGTATTGATGTATTCCAGCCGGTCGAAGAACCTCAATATTCTGGTAGGTTATGCTGCAATCGACGCCGACCGTTCTTGGCTCGACCCGCTCGCCAACTACCTCTCTTGTGACTCGGATGAGGAATCATTGGATATTTTTGGACTGAATAACTAGTAAGCTGACTGCCAATATATGCGATTCCATTCTTGCTGACTCGAAATTGAAGCGAATGGTGCGGCGATGACAACTTCGCCTCCGCATATACCGATATCATGGGTCATTTTGCCGGGTACAATATTCCAGCCTATTTCAGCGAATTTGGTTGCATCACCTCGCCTCCTCGTTTGTGGACTGAAGTTCAAGCCCTTCTCTCGACTCAGATGTCCCCGGTTTGGTCTGGAGGTGCTTTGTTTGTCGTGCAGTGATGACCAATTATTTACAAAGCATAATATATTTTCAGGTATAGCATTTTCGTACTTCCCCGCAGAATCCGATCAGGGCCAATTCGGTATGGTCACTGTTGATGGTAACACTGTGACGACAAGCGATGATTTCACCCGACTTGCGGCTCAGTACGGCAATGCTACTGGACCCAATACACCTTCACAGAGTGACGCAGGTTCTACCCAATTCCCGGCATGTCCGCAACAAAACTCGTCATTCTTTGCTTCTACCACGCTCCCTCCCACTCCTAACGACACTGCATGTAACTGTGTCGTCAACTCGTTAAGTTGCCAATTTACGCCACAGACAGATAATACCTCTATCATTGTCGGTACTTTGCTCGACACGGTAGGTTCACTTTATGATGTCAGTGGCTATTGATTCTTATCTATCCTTTTTGCTCCTTATAGGCCTGCGGTCTTCTTGGTCAGAATGGCGGCAACTGTAACGACATTTCAGGTAGTGGGTCCTCCGGTACCTATGGCCGAATGGCATTCTGTGACCCCGGATCCAAGCTGTCATTTGTAATGACACAGTTCTACGAAGCTACGAACCGAGACTCCGCCTCATGTGACTTCGCCGGGAATGCGACAGTAAATAGCAATGCTCCAAGTAGCCTGGATGCGGAAAACAGTGCGGTTAGCGCTTGCCTCGCTAACACGGCTGCCACTTTCACTCCAACTGCTCCATCGGCTTCTGGTGGTTCGTCCGGTGGTGGCTCAAGTGGAGGGGGATCGAGCTCGACAGGTACTTCTGAGAGCAACGGAGCTCTGAACCAGGCCACCTTCTTAGCAGATTTGCAAGGCGGTACACTTGGTACAGGATTGTTGTTGACCATTATGGTTGCGACTGGCTTTTGGACTTTAGCCTAGCTTCAGAGAATGACTGAACAAGAGATCGTTCACTCTTTTTATTTTTTTTTACAGTTCATGGTAATGGAACGATCGATACCTGGTTTCTTGCTTCTATCATTCTCTGGATCGCATGGACGTACTATAGTTAGGCGCTGCTTTACTTTTGATAATGGACGGTTCTCCAACTTAATGCTAGGTGTCCACTCATCTTGTTTTGACCACGTCGTCGTCTAGTTTGTATGTGTCGTGTCTGCATGCATATGCCGAGTATGTATTTACGTTCCCACGGATAATGTGGGAAACTGGCGAAAAATGCGTGTCACCTTTCCGTGATCCTCTGTCTCATCCTGTCACCACCGTCTTCGACTTCTTCTCTCAACTCAACATAGGCAACCATGGCTTCCCCTGGTGCTGGTTTATCCCTGCCTCCTCAAGACAAGTGGCCATCCCCAGATGCCGCTGGGGCTCCTCTCAGTGACCCGGACATCCGTGAGCCTTCAAATGGTGCTCATCTTGACGACGACGGTCGCTCTGCCCCTCCGTTGGATTCCGCAGGAGACTATCGTCCTGACGTCCCACCTACAGGCGGTCACAAACCATACAGAGAAAAACAAGTTAAGGTGCTTAGCTCTCCTGGTTTCTCTCTTTCCTCGTATCAGTCGGCGATCTGTCTTCGAACGACGAGTCCTGGAGGCTTGCTATACTTGATTACTATCCTTCGCTTAGCAGTTGATGTCTCCCTGGCTTTGATTCATGGCGTTAACATTCCGTCCTGCAGCCCAACAAAGTGTACATTGGCGGATTGCCGGAGCATACTACCCATGAAGACCTCCGTACCTGCTTCGGTGAAATAGGTAAAATAATCAACACTGAACTCAAGTAAGTGCCATCAGTCTTTTCCAGCACGTTTCTGATGCAACTTTGGCTAATGTTCGTACAGGCTTGGCTATGGCTTTGTGGTAAGTGTTGTATCGTCAAAACTGTCCACTTGGGGTTTCAGTTTTGTTGTAGGAATTTGACACCCAAGAAGCTGCTGAAGAAAGCGTTGCTAAATATGACGGCGGCACTTTTATGGGTAAACAGATCAGAGTCGAAATGTCCCATGGAGGTGGTCGAACGGCAAAGTATCATGGAGACCCTGGAGCTTGCTTCAAGTGCGGCCAAAGTGGGCATTGGGCGAGGTTTGTGCAATGAATATCCAAAAAAGGAAAGCTAGTACTGATCCCGTCTACTTAGGGAGTGTCCAAACCATTCCATTCATGGGTAAGTGCTTTCCTCAACTTGGGCGGTCCAAATCTAATATACTTTAAAGTGCTGGACCGCGCAGGCCAGGGCACTATGCTGATCCTCGCGATTATCCCCCTCCTCCAAGGGATTATCCGTACCGTGATGACTATGGGCGCTATCCTTCTGGCAGAGACCCTCGCTATAGCTATGATTATCCGCCTCCTCCCTCTCGCGATTACAGAAGGCCTTTGACGCCTCCTAGGGAATATCGTGATTATCCTGCTGTGACTCGTCCTCCAAGGGACTATGATGATTACCGGATGAGACCACCGCCTGGTCCTCCTAGGCCTTACTATCCTAATGATCCGCCATATTCTCGTTATGAGGCGCCTCCTCGGGATATTGACAGAGGTCTGGATAGAAGAGGACCCCCTCCACCTTCCGGTGATAGGTATCCTCCTTACTCGGGTGCTGCTCGTCCGCGCACTCCCCCCGGTCCACCTCCGCTGCGTGTTCGGGATGATTATGAAAAAATTCCACCAAGGTATGTTAGAAGAATTTTGGGTACACTGCTTTCCATTTAAGGTCGAAACTTTCAAGGGACTACCCGGCGAGCGACTATCGTGGTCGACCGACAACTCCTCCGGTGGCTTCACGTTATGGTGAATATCCGCCACGGACTGGTGGAAGTGATGCATCAGTGCCTCGATATCGGTATGTTTTTTCAGAACACGTATGCATCAGTCTCATGTATTTCTCTGCAGACGTCGTTCTCAGAGCCCTCCGCCAAGATCTAGTGGCTCCAACTATCGCCCTGCGCCTTATGCTAGTGATCACGGTTCCGACGCTGCTGGCTATCCTACGCCTGGTGCTCCTTTCAGCGCTTCAGTTGGCTACACTGGGAATGGCTATTCCGCTGGCCCAAATAGTGCTCCATCTCGTAGCGGCGGAAGTACAAGAGACAGGGAATTTTCATCGCGCAGTGATGCTGAGCCTACCCCTTATTCACGGCGTGCCTAGGTTCTTAAGGAGCGGGTCCGTCTTGACTCTAAGGATTGCTTACAGTCTCCCGTGTGGTTCTAGATTGTTCCCGCCATACTGTCTGCTTCTTCTGACATTCGGTTACATCCCTTGCTTGATTATTACAAAAAGATCGCCCTTCTTGTTTGTCGAAAAACTCTTGTCTTCTTGCGGTACATGGCCGTACTATGCTCAAAAGGTTTTTGTCTTGACCCTAGTAAACGAGTACATAGTAACGATTTACATCATCGTTTTCTTCCGGATCCAGGTCTCCTGATCAGGTTTAACTATAACCGCTTGTGAACCATGTCTGAGGTTTTTGTCTGTAAGACATTTTTGTTTTCAAGAGGTAGGGGCGGAGAGTTGCTATATGCAAAAGACATCATTGGTTAGAGCTGCTGACAGTCTGAAGTTCACAAGCGTCTGGTCATTGTCGTCGTCTTCAAATGCTCAAGCGGAGTCTTAATCTTGTCTGTCCGGCTACCGTGGTACTGGGTGTTAACAATATAAATTGCTTGCCTACTCGGAGCATCTGACCTTCTCTATATCTAATCGTAACATGTACCTACGTATCCATAAAAACAAATGCATTCTTTTGTTTGCACAAGAAAAGCAGATGGATATCTCTCAATGTCCGTCATTGAGAGCGAGGAGCACACTACTGTTTCGCAGCCGCCATAGCGTATAATGCTTCCTTGTCCCCACTCTGGTCGACAAGCGATTTTAGGAAACCTCCGTCTTTCTTTAAGAGATTTGCGGGTGTATCAAATTCGACCACCTTTCCGGCATCAAGAACCATCTGAGATGGAAAAAAAAATCAACACTCATCCATGTGGTGCATCTGGTGACGTACAATCTTATCCGAGTCCATGAGGGTTTGTAGACGGTGAGCAACTGTAATGAGAGTAACGTCCTTTCCAAGAACACTGCGCAAAGAGTTCTGGATGATGGAATCTGTGGCAAAATCAATCGCAGAAGTTGCTAACAAATTTTCACTCAGCATTGAGGGACAGTTGTGTTGAAGAGATGCACGCAAACCTTCATCAAGTATGAGTAACTTGCTTCCCCGAACAATTGCCCTTGCAAGTGCGAGGATCTGTCTCTGCCCAACGGATAGATTCGACCCGCCAGCGGCTATTTGAGTGTCGAGAGTTAGTTTCCCCTCATCGTCGTCGCTTTGTAAGGAGAAAAGACCCGCAGAGCGCAAAGCATTATATAAAGTAGCGTCATCATTTTCGTCAAAGGGGTCTAAATTGTGACGTAGACTGCCGCTCAGCAACTCGGGCTAAGCATGCTCAAGCAATGAGAATAAGCTTATACAGTCTAAAAGAGAAGCACGTACTACTTGTGGGATGATCGTGATATTACGTCTTAGTATGTCAAGATTTATATCCTTTGTTGCAAGACCATCGTAATATACGGTGCCTTCCGTAATGATGCACCTCAATAGTGAAAGCGTAAGTGAGCTCTAAGAGACGGAATTTAGTGACCTAATGTCAGACAGAGAAAGTGAGAGTTCTACCTTGCCACTGCCTGTACGTCCGACTAAGGGGGCTTTTTAATGGGTTTCATTTCGAACAGGATCACAGTTCTTACCAACACCAACACGTTCTCCGGCCTTTATGTCGAAACAAAGGTCATGAAGAACCTCAGGTCCATCAGCAGAATATCGAGCTGACAGCTTCTCAACGCTGATTGCACCGTTCGACGGCCAATAAGCAGGAGGTACGCCTTCATCGGTCGGTCTTGGTTCTTGTTCGATGTCGATATATCCTTGTATCCTCTCAAGACTACCAAGAACTGTTCGAACTCGAACGAGTGTCCCATTATTAAGTCAAGCACTCACCTGTTTCCTGAGTGGCCAAGTTAGATGACGAAATAAGATACATTATTGCTTTAAACCCCAACTCACCAGAGACTTCAAATTGGTTGAGGATCCTGACCCACCAAAGAATCATGGAGCTGAATGCGACTGAGAATGCAGAGTATCAGACTGCAACCGCAAATTTACAGTCCCGATGACATACCTGCCATATTGAGCGAGAAACCGGTGTTGCTAGCCGAACCAATCTGATGGCCGTACACCAAATACCCAGCCAGCCCGGCCGCAAACGCGGCGCCAAACGTGTCGATACGGATACAAATCCATCTTCAAGCACAAATGTAAGCGACGCCATAATAGAGAAGAGAGATCAAAAATAACCAGCCTATTGAGATTATAGAAGGTTCTGCCGGATCGCACATATCGGTCGATGCGCGACAGTGACTCGGTCTTGACCTTGTCCTGTGCACCAAAGGCTCGTATGGAAACAAGACCTGCAACGGCTGCACCGAAGTGGTTCAAAACGGGAGACTTGGCATTTGACATTTCACGTTTGACAGATAGTTGTGCCTTGATGTAGATTTGGCCTAGCCAACTTCCCAGAACGCCAACAACTATTCCTGGTAGAATAAAGATGGGCGTCATATACACGACGGCCGCGAGTCGTATCAAGAGCGCAATAGTGAGCTCTATTACCCAGCCCAAGTTTTGGGACACAGGTCCATCGACTAACAAGTTTCATTTGCAAAATTGTACCCAACGACAAGCATCCCAAACTGACCTTGATTGATATCTTGAGTGCATCTCGCGATGATACGACCCGAAGGAGTAGAATCGAGCCATCTGATTAATCACCGGTGTCGGTTGCCATTCGATTCGGTATTGCCAACAAACTTACCGAAGCGTAGCGCCTATTGAAAGCGAGACGGTCAACAGAGCCGAGGCCATTTACAAATTCAGTACTCACCTGTGATGGCTTCAATAAGGCGCCGATGAATAATCCGAGAGGCTTTGATGCTTCCGAGTATCTGAAATACAATCAGACGAGGAAACAAAGGTAATTTGATCCACGCACATAAACAATGTATCCGACGAAATACATAATGACTCCGAACATCAAGATACAGGAGAATACTGTCAAGTGACTGTTGAGACTATAAGAAACCATATTCCAACGCGCCAAAACTAAATGAAACATACTATGGAACGGAGACCTCTGATGGATCGTGCTTCTCGTATTGGGCAGCCCAGTATCCTAGATACCAAGTCTGTACGACATTTGCAAGATCTACAACAAATATCGAGGACAAGAAACAGAACCAGAAAAGAGGGCCACCGAGATTGGAAAGATATAGCTTCACTGAGGGCACATCATGAGTCAGCCGATGAAGACGAGGCAAATTACAGAGTTACAAACCTGCTTTCCAACTTACGTGCCCTTCTGCTATTTCTTCCGCGACCACAAGCTTGCCATCTGGCTTTCCTGCCTCGCCCTTTGGATCATCTACTACCGAGGCTTCTTCTGCTTTCTTGATGGCTTCCTCAGACTTTTCAACCTCGGCTTGCATTTCCTTGCCAGACGCCATTGTCTCAGCAACGGTTCCTTGGCTGGCGATATGACCGTCTGTTCCAAGGCACACCACGAAGGATGAGATGGGGCTATAATGCAGCAGGCAGATGAAAGAGGTTAGTATCGCAAGAGGAGTTGTTAATGTAAAGACATGCTTACCTGACCATAGCAACATTGTGTGTCTTCATGTCGTTATAGTTATGAGGAAGACTTGAGTAGACGAGGAATAAGTAAGAGAACCACGTACAACCAAAAGCACTGTACGTCCACGAATGAGATCGCCTTGTAAGCACTTCGAAACAATCCAACGAGCTGTATGGACATCAAGTGCTGCAAGAACGTCATCCAAGAGAAGGATATCAGCACCGGAGTATACCGCACGTGCCAGAGTGATTCGGGCCTGGATTTTTGTCAGGTATGGGCACATGCCATTTGTCCCAACACAGATGATACTTACCTTCTGGCCACCACTGCAAATCGAAGACAATATAAGCTCATTGTACTCACAGTTCCTAAACAACCGTACCTGAGCGTCAAGCCCTTTTCTCCCACTTCTGTTTGATCTCCGGCGTCGAACAGCGTCAAATCGCGTACGAGACCGCACTGATAAATGACTACTTGAGTGTTGAAGTGGCTGCTTCTACTTCAAAGGAAAGCCAATTACCTTTATTATACCTCTCTTCATCATACGGGGAACCGAAGAGGATGTTTTCACGAATAGTCTCATTCTGCACCCAGGATTCTTGCGCAGCATATGCCACGCCTTTCGATCGGGGTAGATTGTACCACGAAGTTGGCCCAGATGGAAGAAAATGCATTTCACCTGCGGTACATCAGTTATCAAAGTAAATTACTATCTAATATTTGAGGACGAACCTAATAAGGCCATGAGTATTGAAGTTTTGCCGGATCCTGTTGGTCCGATGATCAGATTGATCCCATTTCTAACGAAAACAACTTCGTCATCAATCGTCAGACGGAATTTGCGACGCGATGGTGTGAGCGATCCGTCGACGCTTGACCAGACAAAAGATGCGTTGCAAATTCCGATGACATCTGGATCTTTGGGTCCCATATAGAACTCTTCCACCTGTCCGGATGGATCTTTCGCAGATCGCTGGAATTCATCCAGCAGTTCCGTGTCCTTGAGGTATTCCGTTACTCTATCAAGCGAAACCTTGGCTAACATGACGATAAGCAACTCATCGTGGGTTAGTCGATCAAAATTTACCTTGGATACAGGCCGGAATCATGAAGAAAATAAGATGCAGCTGATCGCGAAGCATATCAAATACTGACATAATAATCAGTTATATCTCTACAGTGTGGAGAGACCAATCTTACCAGCCATCGATGAGAAAACGGTCGAAGCTGCGTGCAAGATAAGCTTGACTTAAACAATTTACGCTGAAGATGCCATACCTGTTAGTTGTTTCTTCATGATAAGCGTCTGGAAGGGCCTGTCAGTATTGTATGCATCTAAGTCTATTCGTTACTTACGTAGGTGACGAAAGTAGCTAGCATTGTCACGACCGGGATAAGAAAGCTGCCGAAGTAACCATCAGGGAAGTTCCTTTCGAATAGATTGTACATACTTGAGTGTGCTGTTGGATATATCGAGTATCTGCCTTTTCCAGATAAACTTCAGTTCCTCATCACGTTTCTCGGCGACTTGTTTGTTCATCTTTGGTTCCCATCCAAAAAGCTTTATCATCCGGATAACGTTCATGGCTGTCACATACTATAAACAAGCGAAGAACCGGTGTGTAAAAGATACTCACTCTCTGTGACTGATTGAACACGCTCGTCTGTCTAAAAAATCTCGTGAGTTCCGGTAGTATCGTCACTACTCGCCGACCGACCTTCTTCATTCTTTCAACTTGTACCGTTTGAATGAGCTTCGCAACGTATCCTGGGATAGGGAACAGCAGGGCCATGACAATCAAGCCAACGAAAGCACTGTAAATGGGTGAGCATAATAGAAGACGATAAGACATCTCTAACCTACCTCCAACCCAGAAAACTGTACAAGATAGCTATACCGATCGCGATCATCAAGGGGGATTGAACGACTAATGACAAAACATGAATACCGGTACTCTTTAGCATTCAGATGCTGGTGTCCTCTTACTCAGCATAGGGAAATCCCTTCCTTCTACAATGTTGGTCAAGTCGGTTGTAATCAGATTGTTCAGCTTGCCAACGAGATTGTCTGTGCTACTTTTGGTTTTCGACGCAGAATCGCTGGATGCATCTTTGGTGTCCTTTCCTTTACCTTTGCTTGAGTCTGACTTGATGCTCGCGCTGCTTGGTCCCACCTCGTTACCATTCAGAGTCGTGGCCTCCGTAATTGTCTCAGATTCGGCTATGGAGATCGTGTCTGGCGAGGAGGTCATAGTTGACGAACCAGACGGCGAGGCGGACGAGGATTGGGCTTTCATGCGGATTCGTAACGCATGTTCAAACACCAGCTGAGTAATGATCCCTTCGCAACGAACGAGAGTGCCAGTCTTTTGGACAGTGATAGTGTCATTGTATAATTGAGCAAGAGGAGCTGAACCTTACCGTAAGGAAAATGTACCACTGCATCGCAGCCGTGCTTATAATGGGTCCGAGGAAAAGCCAAGCTACCCAGACCCTACCACAAATGCGTCAGCGACGGATCTATCCTTAAACCGACTGTACTGACCACGGACGGACAGCTGCATCCGAACCTCCTGTCTCCAAAAACCTGAACTTATGTTAGAGATGGTTAGATACTTTTGGAAAGGACGACTAACTTCAAGAGCTGTTTGATTCCAATCGGACTAGCAACAGGTCATACGTCAAAGGAAACTCCAAATACGAAACAAAAACAAAAACGAAGTTGCCTCGTTGGTCACGTAGACACACCTTGAGAACATTGCGAGAACTCTAACGACAGTCATAGTGACTATCCCCAAGTACTCTCCACCTGAAGCTAGCTTAGAAAGTATCCGAGCTCTACATGAAAACGAACTTACGGAAAACCTTCATGAGACCAAAGAAAAGGTGTCCCCTCATCGCACCAGCAAAGGGATCAAGATACCTGAAGCTACGATTTTTCAGGTTCTTTGCGCAATCATAGTCTGCTAAAGGAGGCAACTCGCTCGCGGGGAGATGAGGAATACGATAAGCCTTGAAAATGACGGGGTCGAGGAAAGAATATAGGATGAGTGAGAGTAATGGTGCAGTCTGTTCCGGATTCGGCTCTGTCGCAGGATCCTGATGAAAATTATGTTAAAATAGGCTGTTGAAAAAAGTGATTATCGAACCTTCGGATCTACAGGGATGTATGGTCTAGGAATGAGGAGTGGAATGGCAACTGCGATCGCAGTCAGAACAACGAGCTTTGGCCATAGCAACATATCTAACATGTCGGCAGGTTGAAGATCGTATGTTGCGAGAGGCCAAATGTCACGATACATGAAAATAGCCCAGGTAAACAGCAAGACGGAAACCGCATGCGCGTTTGTAGTCCGAGACCAGTGACGTTTCACTGCAACAGACACCAAAGCGAGGAAGGAAGTATAAGTCTGCAGATGGATAAGTAACCAATAGTGAAGACAATCCAAAGAAACTCACATAAGTTAGACATAGCGCAACCTGCAACCATTCAGCCTCTGTGAATGCGTCGGAACTTGCATGTTTCTTCTTCTTCTTCTTTTTCTTCAAAACTTCTAGGAACCCTGTTTGGCGGTCATTTTCATCGATAACCAACGTGGCGATAGTCAGGCCAACGAGAGCCAGACACCCAAGGAGACGGAGCATCTTATACGCGAATATGACTGGACCTCCCTTTGCATCAATATGCATTTTGATATCGGCAAGGATTCCTCCATGCTCTGGTACATCCTGGCCGACCCCATCATCTGTTTCTTCAGTGATTGGTTTACAGAAATGAAACGCGCGTATCATCAGGGAGCGGACTGGTCTAAGGCCAAGAACGCCCTTCAGAATAATGAAGACTGCCGACAACGCAGCGAAGTAAGCCGGAAATAACAGCGTATTCTTCCAGACACTGCATTAGAGGCGCAGAAAGAAAGTAACAATCAGCCGTGTAAGTAAGGAACAAGGGAGATACGAACGCACGTATGGCGCGATAGACTAAAAACCATGACTGCTACGTTCGACTCGGGGCTGAGAACGAGCTGAGGCCAATGGGCACCCATGATACGGAAAGAATAGAGAGGAAGACGACGAGTCAGAAAGAAAGGGTGAGAGGAAGACGACGAGTCAGAAAGAAAGGGTGCGAGGAAGACGGGGCTGATGTCGCATACAAACAAACCACAGTAACAGCGCTGAAGCATATGGAGTGCAGATCTCGACTATCAAGCCTACTAGGGTCTCGCTCCGATCGGGTAATTTCTCCCAGGGAATATGCTATAGCCAATTAGGTCTCGTTCATTGACGTTGTCGGAATACATAGTGCACTGTTGTGGCATTCGTGCGCATAGGATTGAGCTTGAGCTGCGCTTCAATAAATGAAGAATTCACTTATTCCAATTACAATACAATACATAGTCAATCTGTATGTAGGTATAGGGATCGGATCGACGAGTTCAAGAAGCACATCACGTGAAGTCCTGATTCGGTGAACACGCGCCTGATATCACCGTTCACTGTTCGTCCACTACGACTTACAAGTCGTGCTCCTCGAACCACAGCAATGTCTTCTCCTCCGGAGAGCGCGCCAACACAGCGGGTTTCGACGAGCGACAGGACCCAGCAGGGCCCGATCTCCATTTTCGAGCTCCATCTTAGATATCTCCAGGATTCGTATCTTAGTTTCTTCCAGGAGAGGTTCGTGTCTCCTAGCCACCTGTCTTATACCTTCGATCCTCTGACTTGTAAATGCTAGAGCAAAGATAGAGGAATCATAGTAAGCATCCGGCTGTATACCAGTTCTGTACTTGTCTTTCTGAGATTCGTCAGTGTCGACTCTCTGTTGCGCTTGCATAAGAAAACAAAGACTATCGATACCTATCTCGACCATGGAACAGAACCAAGTTCGGTACGCCAGGTCTGGTCGGAAGTCCGGGATGGACTAGAAAGGGGTGAGCATAGCAGCCCTGATGCACGATGATACTCGCGCCTCTAAACGCGCGCATTGTAGAGGCCCAGTGTCGAATGGCCTTCGTTTCAGCCCTGACTGTGGACGTCATCAATCCGATCGTCTCACTCAAGGTCAGCTTGTCATTCACGTCACCAGCTTACACTTTCGAACATCCTAACATCCTTCTTCCTCAGGAAACTCAAGATCGAACGCGAAAACGCATCAAAGACGATCTTAAGGAGTCTGCCGCCGCGCATCAGGACTATCTCGATAATGTACTACCGAGGCTGAAACGAACATACACCAAGAAATGTCAGGATGTCGAGGTACGCATGAGATTTAATCCTTATATAGAGGTTTTGAAGGCAAGTTCTTAAGGACAATAAGTTGAATGCGTTGTCTCCGCCACCTCCCGGGTCCACAGAGGCATCGGTTGCCCTTAGCCCCACTAGATCTAATCCCAATACAAACCCGGTCGTCACAAACCCTCAGCCCTTGAGGCCACTTTCTCGGCGTGCTTCCGGTCACCATCCTCAATCACGTAATCGTTCACCGTCGGCGTCGAATCCTCTTCATGATCTTGCTAATCAAGGTGGGTACTGATGGTTCAATGCTAGCCAATTCCGACTGAAAGTTGTTTCTCCAGGGAAGAGACAGCTTAACCAGCTAATGACATTCCTTGACAATAAAGGAGGCTCTCTCAAAGAAGGCGTCACTGGTGGAAAGGGAGACACGGTTGTACGATCAGTGCGAGCAAAGCGCGAAGCAGATGAAGCAGGTGCGCTCTACTGTTTATGATGCCTATTGGTCCGTACCGATGGAGTCTTTTTTTAGATAAGGAGTATAGGAAAGGTATACACTGGCTCGAGACACTCAGGCTCCGCCGGTCCAAGATCTTGGAAGGAGCGTTTCAGGTGGGTACTGCCGGATCCGTGAGCTGTCCATTTGACAATCCATTTATCAGAGTTTGGAACTCTTTATCGATGAATCAGCATTGCAAATTAAAAACGCTCTGGAGAAATACACGGCAAACATGCTGTAAGCCGGGATTTCGTGCATCCTCTGAAATTGACTGATGATTCTTTAGGGCAACGAGCACCACAGTAGCCCACCTCGCTTCCCACGCACAGAGTTTCATAACTCATGTCTCGCCACAGAAAGACCTCGCATTCGTGGCTGCATTAAAACCGCGATACATCAAGCAGTCGATTCCGAAGCGAACGCTCTATACGAACTATTACGTGGGGGACTGTAATGATCTCATCTTCGGTGTGAGTCTTGTAGATTACGCAACATCCCGTGGTCTTCAGGATGGAGAGATTCCGAAGTTGGTGCGGCTGTGCATCGAAGAGGTTGACAAACGGGGTCTTAATTCAGAGGGCATTTATCGGGTTGGTAGTCGTCGTTCATTTTTTCTCCAAGAAATGTCTCTGAGATCTACGCAGGTGTCCGGGCGCCATGCTGCAGTTCAGGAGGTGAGTCTTAAAGTTAGGTTGGGACATAAATAATGCTGACTTTCGGCACTGAAGATGATGCACCAGGTGGAGAGGGACGAGAAGAATTTCCAGTTCTATCCCTCCGATGACGTGTTCGTAATAGCGTCTTTACTCAAGGTATGTCTGTTCATTCGCCTAGGAACGAATTTGGCTGATTACGACGTAGCAATATTTGCGCGAACTTCCGGAGCCTCTGTTCAAGTTTTCATTGGAGGATCGTATGAAGCACACAGAAGGATTAGGCAAGTGTTTGCGCTGATAACATGAACTGTCCCTTAACTTTCGTGGGATTTCTTAGAGGAACATGTTCAGAACAACTTCCTTTTCCTTCGTGGTAGGCTGCGTAGACTTCCTGCAGTACATCAGGCCACACTCAAGGCGCTTGTCGAACATCTCGCGCGTATTGCTGCAAATAGCGAGCGGAACAAAATGGATCCCAAGAACTTGGCTATCGTTTTTGGTGGTGTGCTCTTTGGCGAAGATGAATTGTCTAAAGCTTCGGATCTATTGGCAATGCAAACTTGGAAGGTTCGTTATGATCAATGTGACTACGATCTAAATAATTGAATCTTGTTTTTTATAGGATTCGTTGATGGAGGATATTATTGTCCACGCAAACATCCTTTTTGATGACCGCGCTGGGGCACTATCGAGCCAAAAGTCATTACAGTCGATGACTTCGCTTCCCGTCGAGGCTGCGATAGTTCCTTCAATCAAGAGTAACTCTTCGAGCGATAGCGAATATGGTTCTTCTTATGCGCAAACATCTGGTGCATTACTCCGGCCTGCGAAGCCAAAAGCTGAATCATCACCTACTCAGGATTTCGCACCACGTTTGCCACCACGACCAGGCAATAGTATCCATCCGTCGCATCGCTCGGCAAATCAGTCGCGAGTAACCGATTCTGAGACAGAAGATGAAGCTCCGCCTGCACTTCCTCCCCGGCCAAAAGCCAAATCAGAAGGACAGGCGATCCATACCTCCGAGGGATCTGTGTCTGAACCCCGGTCTTCACCCATTTCGGAGCGACTCGACGATTCGCTCATCGGAACTGAACTCACTATACCGTCGGCTGGACCTAGTTCGCCGACCTCCGTCCGCTCGGCTCGAGTTCAGCGGTTCGATGCCACGCATATCGATGATAGTGTAGAGACCGATGTTGATCAGCAAACGACACCTATCCGACGCTCACACGAGTCCTCGTCTAGCTCATAGCAAGGGTATTAAGGAAACCGTTGTATTCTTTGGCTTGGCCTCCCGAGCAACGCTACTATTTACCTTTCTTGCTTTACGATTGTACGTTGTGCAATCTGTTTTCTGCGCCGTTGCGCGTGCAGACGCTTTACTAAGTGATTCGCTGTTGTGCTATGTCCTATTGTTCTTTCCTTTTCCTTCTTCGTTTAATAATTACCAACTGTATACATTCCGAACAGCTGTTGATTACTTGTAGCAGATCGTGTCCAACAATGTTTTACTTCTATACTTCTGTAGTCCTTTATTACTTCGAACTATCGGTATGTCGCATAATAATAATAATCATGATGATGGAATACAGACAATATGATGGAAGCGACCTGTCGATGACGCGGAATATGCCTGGAACCCTGAGAAAAAATGTGTAAGAGTGGTTGTTTGGATTTGAATAGACTCGGTAATTGTACGTGATTTGTACCCCTCGAGATGAATATAAGTGTTATACAGTTGTCGGATGTGTGTTACTTCTCCTGATTCTTGACACTAAAGGACGCTCCCCTCCATAAAAGAAGTTGGCCAAACTGCATAACGCGAACAACACTGATCCGTAAATGAGCATTACTGCCCAACCGCCCTTTACATGCGAATATATTTGGCCGGCCGCGATCGGTCCAACTTGATTCAGTAAGAACTAAGAAATTTGTGGAAAGCGTTTGTATTTCGTACCTGCTGAACCGGCACCGTACGTGACATTGAAAAATCCATAGATGTGCCCGACTATGAAGCACTAGTTTTAACGGAGGTCAAACACTCAGAGGTCTTCACTTACAGCCGACACCGTTCTTGTTTCTCACGATGGAACTAAGTTCAGACGTCAATGGTGGCACAACTGCTGACATCATGAAGTCTGAGAAATAATTGAATGAAGTTCGATTAAGAAACAAGAAAGAACCACTTACTAGCAAGGGCAAAACAGACGATGAAGAATGCGAGATGGCTTCGGATAACCATGAGGGCATACCAAGGGACTGCTAATGCAAGACAGACGACTGTGATCCATTCCACTCCGGACCGATCAGAAATCCACCCAGAAATCGGCGACGCTAAATCAGAAGAGAAAGGTATGCAATACCTGTATTGAAGGAAAGGATACGACAAACCAAAGACAGCAGCGATCGCACTTGCTAAAATAACTAGACCGACTTTCGTAGAATTGAAGCTGTATAACTCTTGTAGCCGTAGAGCCAATGTGGGCTCTAAACCAGCATAAACGATTCTTCAATTACATGTCAGCGATCTCTGTAGATGATCACAGACTAACAGTTGCTTGCCCGTAGATAAGAATACTAGAGAGAGCCACGATCGTCCGTCTAGATGTGAGCATAAACTTCCAAACCTGATATTCCGAGAGTCTATGGGGGACTGAGGTTCCGGGAGCTTGGATTGCATCATCTCCCTTCTGTTCATTACTTTCATGCGTCATTTCTCTAGGTACTGATGCTTCTGAGACTTGTGGATAAGTGTCATCAGGCCGAGTAGCTATGTGATTGGTTGAACCCTGCAACATCGTTTACAGTTTAAAACTGGAATTACCCTCTGTCCTGATAGTCTCGAGCGGCATCGCAGGATCGTGACCCCAGCGGAGCGCATCCTTTCTCTCAATAATGAGCAATCTTCCAAGAAAATCGAAACCGGCCACTATGATTCCAAAGATAAACGGAGAACGGAACCCGAAACGATCATAAAGAGCTCCTCCAACCGGAGGTGCTGCCAGCATTCTGACAGGATGTAAGTTAGGACTAATGCTGTGCCATTTTGTGAGAGATAATCGAACATACCCGACAGTAAGTCCAGTCATTGCTAGACCGAGTTGCACTAAACATCGAACGAGACAATAAACTGCGAAGCTTCGGTCAGTGCCGCGCTACTCACACCCGATCTTATCCTCAGGAACTGTGTCCGCACTTTACAAAAGATAGATGATTATCAAGAGTTCGTAAGAGACGGCCTCTTCAATCGAACTTACAGAAGAGCGAGGCCAATAACCCAGACCACGCACGAGCTTATTCCTTGCAGAATTCGCGCGATAATCATCACCGGATAATTAGGTGCTTCCATAAACATCACCAAACTACCCATAAGGCTCGATAGACCCCAAAGCATCGGTGAGCGACGGATTTGATATTTCTCAGAGAACCAAGAACATATTGGAGAGACTAGATACTCTTGTCAATAACAGGCCGATAGCTGTACGAATGCAGGACGTAGACCCATCACTAAAGCAATGGACTAAGTAATCCATATGTAAAATGTCAGGATCATTAGGTAAGAATAGAGAACAGCATACATATGCGAAGAGCAGCCAACCAGTAAGGGCTGATGGCGAACCGTAGCCGAGCTTTTCGAGCTGAAATGGGACAACCGGAATTATGACAGAGTAAACTATCAGGTCAGTCAGCAGACCTGATTTGTTCATCAAGGTAGTCAGTCTGATAGATCTACGATATGAGAGAGATTTCTTGTCACCGTATCCAACAACTTCAATGTGACCAAGTTAGCGATACATTTGAACTGAAAAGAAGTGCACAGGTACTGACTCAAGGTAATGAACCAAACGGATGAGCGCCATTTCAACCCCCGAGGCTTGCCCCGTGTATGCAACAATCTAGATGATTGCATATTTGAAGGCACGTCCATGCATTAACATTTGTTGCAGTAGTCGGCTTGGCTACTTAGGATATTAGTGGTGGTTTCGGACACATCGTAATTAGAACTATTCAAGTCGGGCTATAGAACTGGCTGACTCAGTCGGAGTCAGAATCCAGCAACCAATGAGGATACGTATTGGTCAGTCAGACCACGATGCACAGGAGCATTTGGCCACCCGCAGCGCATCAATGTAAGTAGTCCAACTGCACACTCGCGCGTTTTGTTTCTAGACTAGCTGGGAAAAATTAAACAAGGTAGCGCACAGCCACTTCTATTCTTGATACCCAGTGTCTACAGAATGAATAACTTGCGCCTCGATACAGTGGTCGTCTAGACCTGTTTATAGGAATACACAATCTCGTTTCGCTAGAGCTTTGTGCTACAGAGCAGTGGCGATATATACTCGTACACGATAAAGTTCGTACATTCATCAGCTGTGTCCATATGCTTGCGGTGCATACTGCGAAACAGCATCGTATCCTGACTGACCCTGAGCATTCTGAGAATACGCAGCCTGCATCATCTGACGCTGAGCTTGGGCCTGAGCCTGGGCTTGTGCGTGTGCACGTGCCTGGGCCTGAGCTTGCGCTTGCGCTGCGGCATGCGAAGAATACATTGGTTGCATAGGTTGCACGTATTGCGGAGGTTGCTGCTGAACTTGACCCTGGAAAGGATAGTTATACATAGGTGGCGCCATCGTTCCCGTGGCCGAGGAATTTCCGACATTGTAGACATTTGGTGCAGTGCTCGTGAAATATGGATGACTCAAAGCTTCTGCTGCGGTAATTCGCTTTGCCGGATCGAACTGAAGGAGTCGCTCAAGAAGATCACATGCTACACAACGAGATCAGTGCCGAAAAGTTCAGAGAGAAGATGACCTACCTTGGGGAGACGCTTTGGGAATTATTTGTTGAAACGGGATTTTAGGGTATCTTGGATATTGTTTGAGTGTTATTTCGGGCTACATCAAGCAATCATCAGACACTGATTTGTGAACTTCTACTTGACTTGTAGCACTCACAGAGTCAGCAGCAATCTTCCTCAAGGTCCGCTCATCGGGTGTGCCAACTATGCGCATGATATGCAGAAGCTGGTCCTGATTGTCCCGCCCGCGAAAAAGTGGAACACCAGATATCATTTCAGCAAAAATACATCCGCATGACCAAACATCGATCGAAGTGTTGTATGTCCTTGAGCCAAGAAGGACATCTGGTGCACGATACCATAACGTCACGACCTGCAGATACTCTTTGGTAAAAATAGTAACATATTTTCGCCTGTGTCCACTTACTTCGTTTGAGAAAGTGTTGACTGGAACACCAAAAGCACGGGCAAGCCCGAAGTCACCAATTTTCAACTCTCCTTTTCGATTAATTAAAAGATTCTGCGGTTTCAGATCACGGTGAAGAACACGATTTTCGTGACAAAATGCGGTGCCTTTCAATAGCTGGTACATGAAACTGCGAACTGTGGCTGGATCAAGAGCACCACGATCTCCGTGTGTATCCATATACTTCTTCAGGTCCTGCTCGCAGTACTCAAATATGAGTACGAGTTTTGTTTCGGTGTGAATCACGTCATGCAAGCGGACAATATTAACGTGTTTGAGCTCTTTCATGAGGGAAATCTCCCGGATAGCTGTAGACGGGGTCCCTTCCTCTGCATCAAGGTGGATTTCCTTCAAAGCCACTATCTCATTCGTAGTCCGTGATCGACCCTATTGAGATGGCTCAAGACGGTTCCAATCATGCACACGCGGGTGCGTACCTTGTATACAGTGGCATACGTTCCTTCGCCTATGATAATGCATTGAGGGCCAGTGTTACAATCCATTTCTTGAGTAGTGACGCACCTAGTTTCTCAAGCTTAAGGACAAATCAGTTGCATTCTCAAAATAGGTATACAGAATTCGTAGCGCACCTGCACGTAGTTCATCGGGGTGGTCGATCCGAAGGGTGCCAGTTTGGAAATTTCGATGGAGCACCGAAGAGGTCCTTTATGTATCACAAAAAAAAAAAAGAGACGTGGAAGAACTGCTGTGCACAGGTTTGTCTGTGCGTGGCTCGACCGATCTGGCCTGATCACAATGACAAAAGGAAAGACAACAGATACGAATCGTTGAAGGGTTGTTGTGTGTGGTGTCCTGCCTTTTATAATCGGGACAACGAAACGGCAAGTGGCAGATCGTGATCAAGTGTTGAAACTGGTCTGCCTTTCTTCTTCGAGCTCACCAGAAAGACTGACTCAGGTCACGTGATTTAGAATTTGATATATATTTCTAGTGTTCTTCCATTTCAGTCTCCTGTCCTGTTGAATTTTTTCATAAACAGCAATTAATGTATATTCGCGGTATATATCCTTACAGAGTTTCTGAGAGTAATGTATAATACGTGAGGACGTTAATTGCTTGTAGTTGAAACAATCTACCGAGTCGATCGATGTATTGCCCTTTCTAGCTGATCGACGCAAAAAGTTTCAGTTTTCAGATTCAGAACAGAAGAAACAGAAAACTCAGGACGCGTTCAGTTCTTCATGTGTCATGGCCGCACCATCACAGAAGCCCAGAAGGAAACGCAGCAAGTCTAGCAAGTCGCGACCTGCCGCTACCTCATCCATCTCACAGCCAGCGATCAAAGATGCTTGGCCGTCTACCGTCCTTTCTGCTTTCTCCCCGGATGCGCGACTCTTCGCGTTCCTATCATTAGCAATTGACAAGCACCGACTGCGCGTTCTGGATACTACCACCAATCAATCAATTGCTGAATGCATCTTCGATCGAGCTCGAGTAACATGTCTCGAATGGATTGCGTATGACGCTACAAGCCTAGGTGTTTCGATGAATGGAGAGAATCTTCCTTCAAAAAAGCGGAAGGTCGCAGTGAGTCTTGATGAGACGAGCCGGTCTTCCAACTCAATTGGAGAGACGCAGATGGAGTGGTCAATAGGCCTTGGGTTGTCTGACGGAAGTGTGCAGATATATTCAGTTAGGGAGGGCCGAGTTGTCAAAACTCTGAAGGGAGCTGACAACAATTCTGCTGTGCTCGCCATCGCAGACAATAGTCTTCACGGCAATGACGGGCCCCTTGTATGGACCTCAAGCACTGATGGTACCCTCCGGCTCTGGGATACACGAAATGCGGTAGTTATTGTTAGCTCCCAGGAGAAGGATTCGCAATATTCTGCTCTCGTTATTCGTCCTCAATTGCATTCAAACGCAACGCACGTCTTAGCAGCTCATTCCACGATCCGCCTTCTTTCTTTTCCGACCGATGAAACTTCCAGCGAGGACTCCGAAAGCGATGAGCTAGAAGAAGTTTGTTCCTTTAGTGGTCACGCCTCCCCTGTGAAATCCCTTATATGGGAACACTCATCTTCCCCAAGCAGGAGGTTTCTCTCTTGCGCTGAAGGAGATCGATTTATTTACCTGTGGAGGGTCCCACGGCCAAGCTTAGAAAGAGGTGATCTAGTGGCTTCATACGCCTTGGATGCGGACGTTGTTCAGCTAGATATCTCCCCCTTGCCAGGAAGGCAAATCCTTCTTGCTGTTTCCTCGTCAGGAAAGGTGGTACTTTTCCCCATTCCTGAAGATCTAGATGTTCCATCAAATATAACTGAATCTGCCACAAAACCACAAGTTGCTACGCTATTGCCTGGATCCGTAATTAATTTGCCAAAAACGCTCCCCCCGGATATCCGCATTGTAGCTGCTACGTTCCTGAAAAATGATCCCAGCAAGATACGAGTAGCAATTGCAAGCGGTGGGGTAAAAGTGATATTTGAGAACTTGGTACGTGGGAGATGGCCTTTCAGATGTTCATCATGTCCTTATTGCACTCTTCAATAGGAGTATTTAGACCGTTCTGGTCAATTTATACCGGAATTGATTCTGAAATCAAGTTCGTCTGCCTTTGCTGTTGATAAAAGTACTGGCGGTGCAATAGTGAGTACTTTCGTTGTGACTTCTTCGTTCGTGGTCCAATGCTTATGTTTGCATCTTACTCAAAGATTGTCAATAAACGCTACAGCGAGCCTTCAGGTCTTCCTGTTGCAACCGGTGCAGAGACCCCTCATGATCCGTCGCTCGATGCTATCGTCGATCGAGATGTGGATGGCCTACTAAACGCCGATCTTGCAGAACTCAGTCTCGGTCAGCGTCTTACTGTACGGTCGGATGCTGCTGCAGAAGGACAGACAGTAATGGAACGAAATCCATTTGGAAGCAATGCAGAGGGAGCCCACGTTGAGGGACGCAAGGAACGATCACGACCACAAATGATGCATGTTCCGGCACACTCACTCACGCGGACGCTCATACAAGCGCTGCATGCTGGTGATACGAGTCTGCTTGAGGCTTGTCTTGCCCATTCGGACGAGACTGTGGTTCACAAAACGGTTGCCCGCTTACCAGCACAGCTCGCCATCCCGTTACTGACAGCATGCGTTGAGCGGTTAGGTCGTGGCGCTCGAGGAAATAATATAAAAGGTAGAGGGGGAGGTGCAAGCGCACAAAGAGGTCTCTCACTGATGAAATGGGTACGCGCAGTGCTGGTGATTCACACTGGTCACTTGATGACTGTTAGTACATTCACCGCATAAAGATTTCAGCTGATACCATTTGCGACTCGTACATTGTAGATGCCTGACCTCATAGCACGGCTTTCGCTCCTACACTCGACTCTTACGACTCGAATTATACTCCAGGAACGTCTCCTGTCACTAAGCGGACGATTAGATCTTGTTCTCGCACAGGCAGAGCTTCGATCTTCCAATGCACCAGCACCTTTATCGTCAAAAAAGAAACCCCAAAAAGCCGGGAAGGCAATGAAAGAGCCATTAAAATACGTTGAAGGGGAAAGTTCGGATGAAGGGGTGGAAGACGAAGAAATGCAGGTCGAGGATGAGGAAGACGATGAAGGAAGCATCGAGGACGTGGAACTAGATGAGGACAGTGATCAGGTCAGTGATGAAGAGGAATCGAATAGTGGAGGCGAGGAGAGTGATGATGCTAATTTAATGGATGGTTCCGTGGAGGACGAAGCAGAAGAGGAATATGACGAGGAGTCATGGGAGGAAGATAGCGATTAGATTGGCATTTCGCACCGCACTACCTTCCAGATAGACCGTGATTGCAGGCGTCATGATGCAAAGTTGTGAACTACAATTGGTCATTCCTTACGACGTTTCCGGCCCTTAGCCCGTGCCTTCCCGCGAGTCTATAGAGCAACGTATTAGGTCAGTTACTTCCTGACAATCCCAAAAAGATAGATGGAACCTTTCTCTTGAGAAGTCTGGCGGATTCCTCGACGTCGGAAAGAGACGTCAACGAGCTTTCTTCATCTCCCTAGAGACCCGATCATCGAGTGAACATGAAGAAATAACGTAAATATGCTACCTCATGCAAAATCTGTTCACTATCTTTATCTTTATTAAGATGCGAAGACTGAACCTTTTGTAGCTCTGTCACAAATGCAGATGTGCGACCTCCAACTTTCAGCCATTTGATGGTTGCAGGCTGGCCGGAGGGCTTCCCATAAATAAGACAATCGCGAACTCAAGAAAGATGTAAATTTACCTACAAGTTTCAATGGCGTCGCGTATTTCTTCTTGCCCTTTCCCTTTGTAATTTCATGTCATCCGGTTTCCGAGCTGCCCAGGCATATTACTGTACTTACCCACCGGTGATTGAAAAGCCAATTATCCGGAAACTTACTTGGATCCGCATCAAACGACACAGCGGTTTGACAGACATAAGAAGTGTTCTTGTATAAAGCTGCCACTTGGTCGGACGACAGCGTATTGCATCTTTGCTCAGGATGGACGTGCGAATGGTACAAGATCTCGTCTAAGTGTTTTTTTTTAATGAGACTGGACGCAAGTTAGATTACTTCGATAAGAACGTACCGGCTACCCAGTTGCCAACCCCCGCGCTGAAGGACTGATCAAGCAAAAGGGCTTTCACAGGGCATGATCTTCTTAGCACATTCCTCGAAAACTCATCGGGGTCGGGCATGCTCAGGATCGGATCGAAACCGAGGAGTGAAATTGGAGGTTCTTTCATCGGTTCTTTGCAGAGACGAATGCGTCCCAGACGACGAGCATCTGTAAATGCAATTTGGGTCTCCGGCCCGGAGGTCGACTCTGTACCAGCGAGGTGCAGGATGAACTGGAGTAATAAGGTCCTTTGCTAGAGAAATCATTGTCTGAACATACTAACTTTAGAGAATCGTGGGGGCCACGTCGAATCAGCTTTCTTTGGACCTTCTTTGTAGTACAGATTCTCCTCCCCCTTAATCTGTCGAAACGGAACGGGTGAACTAAGAGAGAAATTATTGACGAAATGCCGAGTCTCACGTACAAAGATATTTCCGGTCATTCCGAAGTGCAATACCGGCCTTGCGCCGTCACCGTCTAAATCGAGGAAAAACACCTTCCCATATCTTTTTACGTCTTGCACAACGCGCGACTGGACGATTTCTGCCTGAAACCACTAATTACAAAATACCGTGATCAGTTGACTACAATAGCACTCACAAACTCCGTGTGCGATATGCCCGAAAACACAATGGGGTCTTCGTTCGTCTCCACAAGCGTGATCCTCTTTCCCTGAGCATGTTTTCTGATAAATCTCGCGGCTCTTTCCACCTCTGAATACCACTACATATGAGTCAACCGTTGGACAAGCACAATAGACAGACTTTACCTGGAAGTTCCGGCATCGTAGCAAACGAAAATTCAAATTTAGCTGAACATGTCGATTTAAGGTACGTCGATCCTTGCAATCCTTGCGTAAGCTCATTTATGTCATACCGTTGGTTGGAAGTTACGCACCCCTGCATCGCAGCGTGTTTCTGACCTTCATCGTCGTCGTACATGAAATTCAACTCTCCGTTGCCCCAACCTCTTCCAAAGGAATGCATAAAAGCCGCCAAGATTTGTCAGTCATTGTCACTTTAATCCCTTATCTGCTAACTAACAGTCTCAATGTATGCAGTCAAGTCATTCGTAGATAGGGGAAACAATGGCCTCGATGGTGTAAGACCTCTTGGTTGTCTGCGTCCCGCGCTTTCTTACTGTTTTGCAGGTCATTCCACGACAGGTACTTGAGCATGCCAAGGGGTTCGCCATCTTCACAGTCGTCAAAGCTGGTTTCCTGTTCTCTGCACGTGCTGGTAGTGGTGTGGTTATAGCTAGACTTGAGGATGGATGTGAGTGCACGCATTGAGTATATGGGATTTTCTGACTGTTTCTTGAAGCATGGTCTGCACCGAGTGCCATAGGTTCTGCTGGGCTTGGTGTAGGAGGTCAGGCAGGCGCGGAGGTAACGGACTTTCTTGTGGTATTAAACTCTCGATCAGTGAGTGTCTCAGAGAGTGCATAATACATATCTTATCATATTCCACAGGCAGTCGTACGTTCCACCTCAGTTTGGTTTATGTTAATCTATGGAAAATTTATCGTTTCCCTAGAGGTCTTTTATGTCTGCTGGTTCTCTGACGCTCGGAGGGAACATGAGCATTGCGATTGGTCCCTTAGGTCGAAATGGTGAAGCTCTTGGATCCCTCAATACTTCCGGGAAAATAGCGGCAATGTACAGTTACAGTAAAACGCGTGGTCTTTTTGGTGGTGTTTCAATCGAAGGATCTGTCATCGTCGAACGTCAGGATGCAAACTTTCTCGCATACCGTTCCGATGTAACTGCTAAGCAGCTACTTTCCGGCTCCATAGACCCTCCGGAGTGGGCACAACCTCTTATTAAGACACTCGAAACCTGCATTGGTATGCCCGGCGGACATAAATGGGTGGATGAATCTATGGATTCGGACGGTGTTGCCAGGCCAGTTAGTAGAAACTCCGGCTATGCCTTTGGAGAAGGTGTTGCAAGTCCTGGAAGTGAACTGCCTCCGAGCTTGCGGCGGAAGAAAGGCTCATTTAGCTCTGCATTTCCACCAGCGCATTGGGGCGGAAGGAAATCAAGTGGCTCTTATTTCCATTCGAATATCAGTGAAGAAACTGATGGCATTGCTGGAAATTTCTCTCCGGCCAAGGAGACTGGAACCCAGTATAGGTCGAGTGATTCAACGGGTGGGAAACTTATAGAGGATGGTTCTGCCACAGCCTCCTTCCCTACCCACTTTGATTCCGACTATGTTCCCCCCAGCCCAACGACGACAGATACGCTTTCCTCACGTCCAGGTCACCGTCTATCATCAAGTCTTCGTTCTCAGGTCCACGCCTCCACGTTTGCTTCAGATTCTCTGTTCAATGATCCTGCGTCCTTATCAAACACGGACAAAACGGGTTCCACTGGCGGCGGCACCTATTTTAACTCATCAAGCAAGTATGATGTGAACCCGAGTCAAAGTCAGAAATTTAGGACGAATCCTTTTGTATCTCGCACGACCGATCCCTTTGCTTACGACTCCGTTGGGGACTCGATTGATGACTTGCTACATGATCATCCGAAATCTGCGACAAAGCCCTATCTTATACCGAAGGCAAGTTTGCAGTCTCCGGTTGCTCAGTTCGATGGCGTGGGTCGTGCGATTGCTCTCTTTGACTTCAACCCGGTGGAGGTACGTGTATCATGTCGCTTTCTCCAGCATTACTGACCACTCAGCATGACAGCCTGGAGATCTTGGTTTCAGAAAGGGTCAAGTTATCATAATCACAAAGAAATCCGACAAGACAGATGATTGGTGAGTAAATTCATAATAAATCGGGAATCATCAATTGACCAACTACTAGGTGGACGGGAAAACTGGATGGCAAGGAAGGGATTTTTCCGGCGAACTTCGTGGAAGTTGTATAATTCTTGAAAATATGTGCACGCTAATCTCCTTTGTTCTCCTCTGGCTTTCTTGACTGCCTTTCTGCCTGCCTTGAACGGATAATGTTGTATATTATAATCGTAAACCAATGTGAGAATATATTATGTCATGATTTTTACATAAGTATTTCATGAGTTACGTTACAATTGTCTACTACAGGGATGGCGCTTACAACGGCACGGCATTGTGGATATGCCAAACCCACTGAGAGAGAAAAGGGGCCGGGCTTCGACTCCGTTCACAATTCTCACTCCTCAAGTGCTCTAAACTTTGCTAATGGGTAGGATTTACTATGGCGTCCTGATGGGAAGAGATGGCCCCAAAGTGTATTCTGACTGGTTCCAGGTATTTAGCCAGTATATTCGAGTCGTTCCGTTCCGCTAAAGATTTGTTATTAGTGTGAAGAAGCAGTGAGTTAAGACTGACGAGAGAGTATCTCAATACATTTACCGTGCTACAGATAACAGGTTTCCCGGAGTCTTGTTATGCTAGTTTTGCAACTCATCAGGAAGCAGAATCTTGGGTAAGAAGATGGGCGACAGCCGGTTTGAATAATATCTTTAAATCTATGGAATCGAACAAAGCTGAATAAACAACGGTAGTAGATGTAGAGTCGGAGTTGTCGTTTTCTCCAAGTCACTCGGAATCCTTTCAAAGTCCCGAAGGCCCATCACTCGATTGTCAAACGCGCTCTACAGCGCCTGAAGTGGTCTGTCAGCGTCGCGAAGATAAAGATGCAGATACTGTATCTCAGCATGAGAACATGACTACGACACCAAAACATGACCTTAGGTTATCTCGCGGACAAGCACGAGTCCTTGAGGGTGTAGCACGAGGCGAGAGCGTTTTCTTCACCGGTTCCGCAGGTAGCACACAGAAGAAAAACGATATCATTATCTCATTGATTGCTATCGTTCAATAGGTACCGGGAAGTCTGCTTTGCTCCGAGAGATCATCAAAATGCTGGGTGGTCTGTCTTCAGAGGTTGCAGTCACAGCTTCAACAGGAATTGCTGCCGTGAATATAGGGGGCACGACTTTGCACTCTTTTGCCGGAGTTGGGCTAGGCAAGGGAGATGCTGAGCGACTGGTCGAGATGGTCAAAACCTCAAAATTCGCTCTTAATAGATGGCGGACTACGAAAACGCTGATAGTTGACGAGAGTACGTGGAAATAGTTTAGGATGAAACACTAGCTGACCATTGCGTTTGTCCCTCTTTGAGCAGTTTCGATGATAGACGGGAGGTTTTTCGACGCATTGGTCATTTTGCTAGAATCACTGATAAAGCAACGCATGATTCTCACCTCCTGATCCTCGCAGGAAGTCATTGCTCGGAGTGTCCGAAACGATGACAGGCCGTTCGGCGGAATCCAGGTACATACTTTCTTGAAGTGCTGCCTTGTATGATCAACTGAGAGGGAAGATAAATTAGTTGGTGCTTTCCGGTGACTTTTATCAGTTACCTCCAGTTCCGGACCAGTTGGGTGGCGTGATGTTGCCAATCAAATTCGCATTTGAAGCCGTCTCTTGGAACAAATGTATTGGTTCTCCTATAATCCTGCAGAAAGTTTTTCGGCAAGACGACAAAGGTGTGGGAATCGATTTCCACTCACAAACATCGACATGCGGCTGAATATCACCGTCTCCAGAGTTTGTCAGCATGTTGAATAGAATGCGTTGCGGAAAAATAGAGACGGAGGATGAAGAGTGCTTTCTGGCTCTTAGCCGACCGCTTGCATATGATGACGGGATTGAGCCTACCGAGCTGTCAGTGTGTTCGTCGTCAGGGCCGATTGCAATGCTTACTCGGATTCACTACAGATTCCCACTGCGTGATGAAGTTGAATGCGCCAATGCTGCACGCCTGAGGAATCTTCCTGGTCCATCGCAGACTTATGTTGCGTTTGACGTTCCCGGTCGGGACCACCGCGGGATACAAGTAACAGCACAACACGCTGATAAGCTTCTAGAGCGGCTTGTCGCCGTTAAACGCATAACACTAAAGGTGTGGTCCGTCAAATCTCGGATAGAATGGTTAACCTGGAATGTATTTGGATGTAGATCGGCGCTCAGGTCATGCTTATAAAGGTTTGTCCGGACCGATAAGCTTCTTCTCCAAGTGCTTCACATCGATTCGTCATAGAATCTCTCACCTGGTCTTGTAAATGGACTGCTGGGAAAGGTATCTGCGTTCAAAACTGTGGAGCAAGCACTGCGCGACTGCAATGAAGTCAGTATACAGGATATTTCGCAGGCTAATGCAAACAACAATACTCGCAGTGCCGAGTCGGGCTCTGCAGACATAGGAATGACTGTCCAAGATCGCGCGTGGCCTCTCGTACGTTTTACAAATGAGCATGAAGTCTTGTGTTTCCCTACGACATTCGACGTTGTAAATGCTAGAGGCGACTTCGAAGCTCATAGAGAGCAAGTTCCTTTAATTCTAGCGTGGGCAATGAGTGTGCATAAATCTCAGGGTCAAACTCTCGACAGAGTGAAGGTCAGTCTAGCCAGGACATTCGAAAAGGGTCAAGGTAAAATGGTTTCACTATTCTTCATCACGGTTCCTTTGTGTGACTCTTTGACCTTCAGCTTACGTTGCGCTGTCACGAGCAAGAAGAATGGAAACCCTCCAAGTACTATTTTTTAGCAAGAACAAGCGAGTGTAGTCACTACTTCACCTCCAAGCTTTGCCTGACGTTTTATTTACGCTTTAGAGTGATGGCTCATCCACGTGTCCTAGAATGGAATGATCGCATCATAAAAGAGATGCAACAAGCAGAGGAAGCGGCCATCATGCGAGAAATGGACAGTGAAGAGGCGATAAGGGCTTTTTTCGAAGACAGCGACATGATCTAAAGTTCATTACGGCATCCCGACATTTATCTATCTGGGCATAGGTATCTAATTCATCTAATTCATGATTTACTTGTGTAATCTCGCTAGGTCTATGACCATGACTCATACGTATATACTTGCTTTGACGCTTATACTCATCTGATCGATGGAAAATTGCTTTGACGCTTATACTCATCTGATCGATGGAAAATTTATTCGCGCCTGACTTGCCAATTACGAGTCACAGCCCTCCTAGGAGAGAACTCTACCGCTTTTGTTATGAAGAATGCTGACGAACTTTGTTGATGAGACCTTCTATAGATGAAGTTAGAGATGATGCCGCAGCTTGCACAGTCTTCCGCGTCTAATATCTAATTTATTAACTGTGGTCCAAGGGGTTTCAGAAGGAGAGTTCTCCCGAGTCAGTTTGGATATAAGTGTTCGTGGTTACACGCAACTTTATGCTTTCTTACTCTCCCAGTTGTCCTGCTATTATTGATCAGACGTTCTCACCATGGCTCAGCCAACTATCAAGTCTCTGGAGAATCTGCCTGGGATGGACGAGTATGGTCTGTTCTTCATCGAAAGAGTAAGATGTACTAGAGACGTGAGTTGCCGTTTGATTATGCGGGAAAAATGGTTCACAAATCATTGTACAAGGGAGGCCTGCACGTAAACATTCGATACGATAAGGCAGGAAGTAATCCTGCAACATATTGGTACTACAACGGTGGGCGGGTCCTCTGACGTCTAAAGTGGAGTCTATAGCCCTCATACCGAGCCATTTTCCAGTAAATGGGAGCATGTATCAGAAGAATCCCGACGGCAGTTCTACATACCGTTCCGCGAGCGGCTCAGTGACTCGCAAATTTCCCGTACGAAACGAAAAGGCTATACCGTTTCTCGTCGTTTCTCCTAGATGGCATCTACCAGCGAGCAACTTTCTTCCCTCTCGTGCTAGTGGCCTGCTTATCTTCGGCAGGCCGTTGTTTATAGTTTATCCTGGGCGCTACTTATTGACCGTTTCCATAAACATTTTCTTTCTTATGCTTATTTTATCTATCTGCGCATTGTTTCCACAGAAAGATGTTTCCGATTCCTATACTGTTAGTTCTTTCATGCCGATTCATGCCGCATCTATGTAGTACCCCCCATCTACCGAATGTCAGTATTGATTGAAACCGCGGTCCTAGGCTAGCGGTAGGAAGCAGTTCAGGATGATCAAGCTCAAGACATCCCGGTAATGGAAGCACAGCTGTGTTATCTGAGACGTCTTATCATAATAAGGTCAGTAAAATAGAAATCCAGCGAGGTCTAGACTTCATTTTCCAAGTAACAAGCAGTACACGTGTGTGTAAACGCCGAAGGTGCATAAAAGGACATACCTCATTTCAAGGCCCAGCTCAAACGAGTTGTCTGCTGCCTTCATGTGAGTGCACTGTCTGATCGCAGTAATCTGCCCGGTTCAAGAGTATCAGCATCTTGAATAATTACCATGGCTGACAAGGACTACTCCTACAAGAGTTCCGGAACAAACTCCCATGTGAGTAGAGATTGCCTTTGCTCGATCCATAATATTAATATTAATGGCCTTGACTTGTTTTGCTATGAAATAGGGGAATCATTACTGCGCCCGTGATTACGGCTCCTCCAACCCCAACCAGAATGCATATCACTACTCGAACAGTACACTTGTGTCTTATTCTCCGTGTCCAGATTCCTATCTAATACCACTTGATTCTAGCAAATGGTAGTTATTATTACAGTAACCCGGATGGCAGTACTTATTACAATGACGGGAATGGCGGCTCAACCTACACATCTCCCGGTTCCTCAAAGTAAGAGTCAATAATGGGCAGACCGAGCTAGATTGTAGGGCAATATGTAGTCTTCGTTCATATTTACGACCATTGCAGGCAGTGTACGGTCAGTCAGATGCTCTCAGAATAGTTGTGATGTTCTAGTATTAAATATGAAAGAATGAATTGCAAATAATTAGCTTTGTTAGCAGCACGTAAAGTGACAAGCCCAGGAAGAAATGTTAGCGGTGCCACTCTGTTCCGGCAACAATGAATGAGCTTCACTCACCCGGGACGAGGAAGTGTACGTTAGTCATCCCATACGAGTACCGTTTGACCTTCTTTCAGTATTATACAGTGTATAACCTACTCAAACTGCGTATAGATGAAACCAGACTAACGGATTTTACGTCTTCCTCTCCTCGAATCCCCACTTCGCTTTGTCCGATTGTGCAGCCTGTCCGTTTTCGCTGATATAAGGGACTCAAAAAGCGAGCAATCTAGCATGCATGTCAATGCCCCTGGGGACGTAACACCATTGGCATCTTCATCACTGACACACTGTAACTTGATATTGTAACGGAGCAAGCTTCGGCATCGAAGTGAGAATGAGGTGGGTGGAAATGTGTATTCACATCAAAATTTTCTTCGAGAGTTTGGAATGCCCGTCAGAGATAAAGTTGCAGATAACCTGTACTAATGTAATAAGTCAGATGCAATAAGTGCCACGAGTCACGACGCGTATGCCACGTGCAAAAACGCTGACGCGCAAACATTCCCAGACGACGCGTAACCAGGCGTCCGCTTACTATAAAATCACGAAGAATTACAGCGCAGCGAGACTTGCGTGTGTCCTCATCATCGCCCCCTGTAGTTTGCATTTGCTTGCCTCTGTGCTTGCATGGACTCAGCACAGTCAACAGACTTACTGGCTCGTATCCAACATTATCTGGACTCCGATCCTAGTGGTTTACGCCGTGCCCTCGACATGGACGATGACGACTCCTTTGCTACACCGCTTTCTCCGATTGATGAGTTTACGGACACTTCTACGGACTCAGAGGAAGATCATCTTGAGAAGCAACGTGCCGTGCTTCGGACATACGTTGACTCCCTGCCGTACTCGTGCGAGTCCCTTCACGAGATGGACCAGAAGCTTGCAGAGATTATTGATATGATTTACTTATCGGCCAGAGCAAATCGGTTGGATTTGCTACGTGAGTGGGATGGTGTACTCAGCACGTGAGTTGAGCGCCACGGTGCTCGTCTGCTTGCTTAAGAGGCTGATGTTGGATGTATATAGTTGGTTGCTCATGAAGTATCCCATGACAAAAGCGACCCGGGTCAGGCTGCTGAACTACTACTACGAACTTAGTGTTACTCCTGCGGAGTCCCACCTTGTGAATGAGAGAGTCAGAATGTTCTCTGCACTACTTCCTCCTAAACGTCATTCTGTATTGTCTATCGACACCAATGATTTAATATTGGATTGGCGTCCTTTATGGAGGATCGTAAAGAAGGAGCTCTGGCCTACGATGAGGTCTCTCAATCCTTCGTACGTGGACATATATCCTTACTATAAGTCTCAAAATAACGTCAACCTTGATGGTAGTCGGAACGTCGCTAATATTTATTTACAACTTGCGGAGCTGTGCAAACGATTCTTCCCCCCGGGCGAACTCAAAAACATACTTGAGACGATATTACCTCTTCTCGGGCCCGAAGTGAGCAAACATTAGCATTGTCGATGATGTGACTGTCTATGCTGATCCTTGTCATAGACTTTCCTGAGCATTGTTCCAGTCCTAACGTGTTTCATCCCTCTTTCGCGTCCTCACGATTATCTCTCTGCTTTCTTCTCTATTTGGGAGTCATTCAACTCCAATATCGTAGATGAAAGGATGATTGAGCTCATGGCTGATCTCGCCGAAGAGCATGTATCAGGATTGGCTGGTCCGCTCGGAGCTGATGGCGCAGCTCGATGGAGAGACGTAGGTATATGGACCGAGAAGCAGTGGGTAGTAATCACGGGAAAATGCCTTGGATCCATGAGTAAGGATGCTCCTCCCTATACATTCGATATCTGACACGGGTATTAAAGACGTACCGTTCGGAGGCGCAAAGGTTCGCTTGCAAATCGAATGTCGTAGGTGTTGCGCTCAGACCAATTTAGGGACCAAGCACAACTGGCGGTCACGCTGACATGTCCGGAACAAAAAATGATATCCGTATTAAGAAACCAGTCAATAAAAATCGTATGTGGCATTTCACTCCCTTTCGAGAATAAGGAATGTCATCGTGTTGTCTTGAAAGATGCGTTGGCCAAGTTATTCGTTTATTCCATGTCCGTAGATGGGCCAGATAAGGTGGACTCGACCCAGGATAGCTCGACGCATGTATCACCCACAGGCCTCCTTGCAGGATCAAGAGCACTGGATTCTCTCGAGAAAATCATAACTAGTGCAGAGACATTCTTTCATCCATCAAACTCTGGGCCCTGGACTCTCAGCGTGCGTATCAGCGGTAGTCCTTCTGTACTTTATTAATCTTGTCTCCGCAACTACAGTTGTCTAGCTTCTTGCAAAGGCTTGCGTCTGAATTCTGCAAACGATGGAAGGAGGAAGAGGATCCGAGATGCAAGACTCCGATGGTGAGTTCATCTGGTAAGGTTAAATAATGATAGAAGATAGACTATCCTGGATAGACGCAAAGGCTCACGCCAGCCATTCGTCGCTCATTCGTATTGACTCTCCGCACGCCGCTGCTTTTCACCCTTTTTGCAAAGGATCCGATTGCCATGGGATTCGCACAAGCCGCATTGAGGAGCATAGCTTTGCTTGAACCTGGGCTCGTGATGCCCCAGTTACTTGAGCGTGCATACGGTGGCCTGGAAGTGGTCAACGAGACCCACCGAACTACCGCTGTTCTCAGCATGTTGTCTAGCATCGCTTTGCCTCTTGTGTCCGAAAGGATTTGGCTGGGGGGACAGAGGCATCTCGTCCCACTTCTCGAGTTGTGTCTTCCTGGTATCGATGTTGTAAGTCTGTCTCACCGATCTGCGGGCTTCCTGCTGGAATGATGTATATAATTCGATAATCTGCGCAGAATGACCCTTCGAAAACGATTTGTGCCACAACTTTCATTTGCTACGCCTTACAGCATGTTAAGATAGGAGATCTTTCTATGCATGCCCACACCGCTGGTGTCATGGCTGCTGACGACGGTCCCTCGGAAAGTATGCAAACGGACATTGATGAGCGATTTGATCGGCTTCCCGATGGTTCTGATAGTTTATTCGCGGTACTCGGCAAAGAAGAAGAGCGGGCACTAGTGAGAGAAAGCACAGCTGGCTTTGCAGGTGTGTACTATTGTGTATGATTGGCATCTAAATGAATCGTTTGCACAATAGACTGGGTGACTTCCTTATTCCGGCGCGTCTTTGCCCTTTACGAGAATCTTCCCGAAGAAGGTGGACGCAGGAACACTACAGGCGGTAAAACTGAAGAAACTGTGTTGAAGTCGACCAAAAACATGTTGGACGTTGTTTGCCTGCATTTATCTGACCCGCTATTCGAACTCGTCTTAAAACTCGTATTCGGATATGCAACGACAAACACGAGATCAAACGCAGTACGCGCTATTGGACAGCTTGTTGCGTGTCTTGCTCGAGCAAAACCGCAGTTGACTATAGACACTTTCCTGCCCTATTGTCTGCAGCAAATCAAAGAGGAACTGCGGTATGGTGCCTCAAGTGTCAGGACCACTTCGTCTCATGCGGCTGTGCCTTCAGACACTACACTTCATTGGAGTACGTATCCTTTTCGCTGATAGCAAGCGAAATTGTTAAGCCTGCTTTGCAGATATTTCTCTATTGCGAGGATGTCTTGGCTATGGAGGTGCTGCTGTCAGTTGTTCCACTCCTCTCTCCGTCTTCCGACCTCTTGATACAATCTTCACATAGTTACTGAGGCATAAAGATGCCATTCTTGAGCTCCTTTCCGTACTTATTGATAAGACGAAGAGCGAGCGCGGATTCAGCGGAACCGGCCGACTAGTCTTACGTCTCCTGCACACCCTATCTGGAGTCTACCCAGTCAATAGTCGTTTTGTGAATTCGGACGAATGGCAATTGGATGGTCAGATCTCATGCTAATTTTTCTCCACTCACACTGACTCGTTTCAGAGTTCGAGAAGAATCACAATCTTTATTGGGGCCGCTTTTATGACGTGAAGGACGTGAAAATTGAGTGGCATGGTTAGTACTGATTTATTCTTATGCGAACATTCTCCTAACATACTTAGTACCGAGTGACGAGGAAATATCGTTCGTGCTCCAGATCCTTGAGCAAATCACTGCCCCTCTTCTCGATAATCTGGAGGAACTTCTACTTGATACAAGCAATTGGGACGACGTAGCACGAAACGATTTTTGTAGGTATGTGAATCAACCTGCGACTATTATGGCAATTTAAACGTACTCGACGAAAGGTATCTGTATGCCGTACGATCGGTTTGGGCTGGTATGCCTACCTTACTGCAAGAGCCGGAGCGTTCTGGGGATCCCGAAGTGTGGGATAAGCTAATTAGCGAAAACAGTATAGGACACTTCGGTCTTCGTGCACAAGCAGGATTTTGTTTGACCGATCAACGGGACCCACGATATCAGGTAGCTATGAAGCACCGACAGCGTTTTGGCCACGTCATCCATCAAGCAGCGGTCGCATTGCGTGAAAGTGTTGCTGGAGAAGACCATATTGATGCTGTAATCGGAGTGCTCAAGGCAAGTATGATACGATTCTAATGTATAAGTGTCTGCTCAAATGACGAAGTCAATCGACACGTACCTGCTTGAGTATGGTGCAAGCAGGTCTGCTTACGTGGCACTGCAGAAAAATTACGCTTTAGTTCGGGAGTAAGTGTCTCGGTGATCGTCCTCAACATCGCTCATTACTGATTATCTCTATCTAAAGTGTCAACAAGATGTGGCCACGGCAGAGAGAAAACTCCCGTCTTGTGTTTTTGAAACGGGCGCAAGTATACCACAATGCTCGCTTGGCAACGCACTCGAACAATCGCTGTCGTACTGAATTTGACGTACAATTATTCGATGACTTGATCGAGTTCTCATTGTCACCTTACACTAGAGTTAGACGGTGTGTTATTCTACGGCAATACGAGTAACCATGTGCTGACGTCTTTCATGTTAAAGGCATAGCCAAAATGCTCTGTTCACTGCTACTGCCGTACGTGTATTTACTGCATTCTTAATCAGAGAGCTGAGTGCAATATCCTTCCTAGTCCTACCCTCTTGCTGCCCATTCTGTGCTGCCACGAATTGCATCCGCTCTTGTGCGAGGTACAGACCCTGATAGAATGAAGGGAGCACTATATGTCTTACTACACAAGAATTATAGTACGTTGATATCTCAGCATGCGCGATTCCTGATTCCTGACCCTATCTTTGTCTTCAGGATCTGTAATTCGACACAGTACGTCTTTTATTAGCCCGAAAATGTCGTGTCTCAATACTACTCGTCGAAAGATCACCCTATCATGGCTGATCTATTGACTGCGCTTCTGGAGTCCCAGCATCAAGAAAAGGTAGACTTAACATTGTGCCCGATAGTTCGGATTCGTTGAATACTGCTTGCAGCCCTCTGTTCAGAAGCTCATCCCATCGGTGCATCACGAAATAATCCGGCACTGCAGTGACGAAGAAAGTTGGCGAGATTACTCCACCTTGCAAGAGAACACCAGACTCTACACCGCACTCGACGCGTTGAGAGGGATCTTCCCCGACAGACAGATAGATGACGCTCTGCTCTGCGAGATGGTGATTACTACTGCTCAAAGAAATGAGGAGAAAGAGAAAGCGTATGAGAAATTGGTGAGTTCTGAGCTTCAGGACCGCTTACTAGTTATAACTTTGATGCAGGTGACACATATTATTGAGATTGCCAGGCGATCGACGACCCACGTAAGTTTTGTCTTGACATTACGTGCCATTAAATATTGTAATGGCGATTTGCAGTGGAGGTATTTACAGATGGCCATGCAATCCTTTCCTCTGAGAAGAGACAAGCCAGCCTTGCCTGATGTTGCTGAGACTCTCGTAAAGAAGACCATTGAATCTCATCCATCGACCCGATTGATTGCTCAGAGGCATGTGCTCATTACATAACAATCTGGTTTGGTTCTTACATGTGGATAGGTGTCTGGTAAGGGTTTTAGGCCTCGTCAAGCTCCGGTCATACGCCAAGAGCGACGATGAGATCTGGTTTGAAGAGTGGCGGAACCCTCTACAGCAAGATGTTGAAGTGAAAGACGCTCGTAAATTCGTTTTATCCCTTCAAGAGTCATTGGTTGCCAAGAAGCCTCCGTAAGTTTGACCCTCACAGAAATGGAGGTGCCTCCGAATGATACCGTTGTTTACTTACCTCGTTTCAGCCTCGTCTACATTGACAAAATCTCATCCGGATTTTTATTTTGGGAGCCTGCAATTAAAGCGTATAGACCTCCGCAAGATTCCTCGTTGCAAATTGTCTGGGAACGTCAATCAAGGCCAGCCTTACAGAAAATCGAGTCCCTTATCCTAGAGCCATCTTATTTTTCGAGACTGCTTTCGTTGTGGTCTCAAGAAGCGGATGCAAAGGGTGCTTTAAGTACGGATATCAACCTTCGGTGAGCTGGCTATTCTACATTTCAATTGGATAAATGATGCATCTTCTACCTTCTTTTCAGGTCCGACAATATGTTGTACATGAAGACACTTGGTATGACACATGATGCTGATCCGTTCTCGTATCCTTGTTGAAGTTTGGTTATTTTCAGCAAAGATGTTTGAAGAGAAGATACTTGAAAAACTCTTACCGGAACTGGAGCCACTGCTTTCCGATTCAAATCGCTTCAGTCAAAGGGCTGCGGCCGAGGCACTTGCGGGTGTACGTACCATGTAAGGAATATATATTCAATGACTGACGCCAGGTGATCAGGTACTTCGTGGCTCCAAGCACTGGCTGGAGTCAACTCGTAAGATTCTTTGGGATTGGTTTATGCCTCGTGTTCCAGGTATTTCGGCGCAAATTAAGCCCGACACGGTATCACTTTGGGAAATGTTTTTTAAGGTATCAGTCGTTGTTGCGTCATTGGACTGATTCTAACTGCTGTCCTGTGCAAAGCATGTACTTGAACGCCTCGACCCGAATCGGAATCGAGCTCTCGTCGATTGGATACTCTCACTGTCACTTGAATTCCATAGTGATTCAGCGTTTGCTAGTAAGTTGAGCTAATCGTATAATAATCCTGGTACGTTATTCATGGGTATCATGATCAGTGAGCAAGACTTTAAGCCTCTTCGCAACGTTGGTGAATGAAATGGGCATCCGATTCGCCGGCCTATCCGATCGATACATTAATCTCTTATTCGACAATGCGCATACAGGTTACGCTGAGGTACTTGAAAAAGATTTATTGCTTCTTTGCTCCGCGTCTAACACATACCTACAGATACGCTCGGGAATTGCTCAGGCTCTGCATTTGCTGATGACATGCGAATGGAATACTTGTTACCCATCTTTGGGCGCCTTCTTGACTGCATGCGAAAATGAGGATGACCCATTGCGAATTAGGTACGTAGGGAGGTTATGTTCCATCCATTTGCAAGTCTTATTTTAAAGATAAAAAGGCATGCAAAGTATTTAGGACGTATAATGAGATTCGCAGAGAAACTGCCCGTGTGGCGACTTGAGCGCCTTCCTCCTCCGAGAGTTAGCCAGTCACAGGTGTGTCTTCTTGACTGCAATGCATCAGAGTAGTGTTGGTTCTTACTAGATCATCTGTTATCAGTTCGACAAAGTTAGCTTGACCTGTCCGTTCAATTTTCTTACAATGTACTATACATCTCTGACATCTAGAACATGCAGTGCTATCATGGATATGGACAGCTGGACACAGTTCAGAAGCAAACATGATGTTCGCTTATATCATGCCCCTTTTGTAAGTGAATACCACCCTACCTTTACATGCTATCCGCTCATTTCGACCAGACCAGAGATACTGAGAATGACGGAGCTGAATGACAATCGCGAGCTGATTATGTACAGCTCGGGTGTCTTGTTTATTTTATCTGCAGTGACCCCGCCGCATGAGTACATCGAGAAGATCATAGATCAGTGCTTATCCGCGATTAAAGATTCTTCGGTGCGACTCATCGCTATTCATAGTCCGAAATTGCTGATTTTTGAACATGAACTATAGTCCTACAAGATCAAACTCGTTGGGCTGCCCATGCTCACCCTGTTCTTCTTCCGTAACTTAGCCGGCGTGTCTGATGCCTGTGCGGAGAGGGTCATGGAAATTGTCATCTCATGTCTTGCAGACGAGAACATTGAGGTACGAGAAGTAGCAAAGAAGGTTCTTTCGGGTCTATTACGGTGCTCTCAACGAAGGCAAATATTACCATTGCGGGTAGGGAGCATTGCTTGGTATATTTAACGACACGGTTTCACCAGATTGCATTATCTAGGATCGGTTCGTAGCTACAGTACGGAGGACTAAGCTGCCGGGGAGGCAAGAACCCGGATATGCTGATGCACTGCGCACCTTGCATTCTGCGATTCTTGGCGTTTGTGCATTGATGGAAAGCTTCCCGTACAATATCGAACCATGGATGCCCCCCTTGACTGAAGGTAGTTGTCATGCACAGCGCATGCGTATTCCCGGCTCATGAGTTATCTTGTCTAGTGTTGGCGCCGCATGCATCTGACCCTCCACCGATATCAACAACAATTAGGAAGACCGCATCAGAATTCAAGAAGGTGAGTGTCCATCAGCGCTCTTGTCTTTTTTGTAGCTAGCGAGCGACAAAATCTGACAATCCCATGTCATAGACTCATCAAGTGAGTAACGATATTTCTCAAGTTCGGGGCCGACGCCAGATCCCTTGTTGACATAACATCTGCTGATAAAATTGGACTTTATTCACGAATCTGCTTTGCTCTGCTTCAGGATACATGGCATGTCGACCAATTGTTGTTTAACGAAGACCAGCTCCAGGATTTATCGACCATGCTCATAGGAACGTCGTACTGTGCGTGATTATTAGGTATAATTTATATATGAAGGTTAGTGACGGCTTTACTGTAGACGCATAGTCTGCGAATGTGCAAGTTCCGGAAACGAGGGAACGCCGACAAGGGCAATCAGTAATGTTTGGTTTATTTCCCAGTCCTTGTCAATACATATTAGATGTAGATAACCTTGGCCGACAGCACCAAATCCGACGTATTTTGTAATACAGCGTGCACAAAACGGGGGTGATACCGAGGAGTAAGATCCGTAACAACTTGAGTAAATCTGAACCGTATCAGCGTCAACGTAAACATGAAGCATGCACAGAAGCCTGCTTTGCGCATTTCTGTGACTCGAGTAATCGACAAATGCAGATAAGCTAGGACGTCTTTGCAGTAATTAAAATAATAAATAACTCACCATCGATCTGAATGCAAACCAGAAGTATTTTCCGCCAGCACTCCAATGTAATAGTCGAGCAGAGGCTAATGTGTTCTGCGTAAAGATTGGGTACAAGCCACCAATCATTCCATTGTGACGACCTGAAGGGACCGGAAGCATATTGCTGTTGCCATTTGTGGCTAGTAAATTTCTCACGAATCGAGTACTTTATATTGGATTGGCCTGTCGCCGTGACGGTCGACCCTCCTCGTTGCTGCCCCGCAGCCGTCGACGTATTCCATGTACATGACCGACACGAGTAAGCGACGAGTATCGTATCAGTGATCGATACGTACAGCGAGCAGCGAGACAAGAAGAGGAGTGTCGTAAATTATTTGCAAAGGGTGACTTGGGAGTAACGCTGCCTCGTGTACAAGGTGCGTTTTCATCAACTTCATCGCCCCTACCGCATCCCTCATCCATCTTCTCTCTCTCTCCTCCCTTCCTTCTCCCTCTCACGTTTCCATGTCTTTGAGTCCTTTTCCTCTCTAACTTGTCTGCTATCTATCATCAGCTTAACTCGTTCATCTTTCCAAACATCCAGAATCGTCTGCATATCTTCAATCCTAGATCGCTTCTGCACCCTGCAACCCCAACAGCACGTTTTTATATCGCATCAGTCCTAGATTCATTGCTGGCACAGCTAGAATCACACAGCCTCGCCACCTCTGACTGGCTACAGTTGCGTTCAAGCTTGTTGAGCCTTGCAACAGCGTTCGTTTTGCTCCGCTCGCCGCTTCCCGATCAACAATCCTTGCTTATCCTTGTTTTAACCAAGTATATCGAGGATCGGCCGCATTCCTCATTTTCTGCGATACTTCCGCTCGAAACATTAATCTTTATCGACTAGTAGGTCCTTCTAATACTCTTTTCAATAAGTCTTGTTCTGGCTCTTACGTATCCATCTTGCCCTAGTTTCGACTCACTCTTCTGACATGAGTTCTTCTCCTGCTGTATCGACGTTCTACACACCGTCGGACCACCGATCGTCCGTTTCCCTTACGAAGACTTATGAGTGGACCCAGGGTCATGAATCAAGAGACGGACTCGATAGCATTGATGTACGGTTATTTGTTTCTTGTCTTCTAGACCAGCTTTCGTTGATGCGTAGGATATTTGTCAGCGCCCGGGTTCGCAAGGTCGCCCCTCCCCAAAGGACTCGCCATCATCGCGTCGCCCAGGTTCCGGCTTGCAGAAGCCACCCTTCTCGCCTTCTCCGCTTGTTATGTCGAGTCAGCCTAACTCAGATTATATGAAGTCGAACCCTAAATCTGCTGCTCCCATCGAGCCGTTTGTTCGCGATGGCATGACAGAGGATTTTGCTAGCGGATTACGCCGTGCTGGAAATCGCTGGAGTTTCAATGGCTCCGAAAAAATTGCGGAGCCCAAGGTTGCTACTTGGGATCTCGTCGACGAAATCGGCAAACTGGGCATATCAAATGACTCGGGCGATGGTACAGATGGTACAACAACTCCTCCAAAGAATGGCATGCGAAATGTCCTGCAGATACATGAGGCAAGCCCCTTAGGTACATCCTCATCTGATACTTCTTTGGACTCGACCTCGCCTCGAAATGCAGAGGTTTTTAATCTACCTTCTCACTCGCGCGAGTCCTCGATCGAAACTTTGAACTCAGAAAGTTCCGCGAGAAGTAATGCGCATATAAGCTCCCTCAAGACTGTCCCGTTCCCAGCGGACTTTACCAAAGATAGGCCTAGATCATTCAGTGGAGCCATCTCGGACGTTGAGCTTCGTCGTTTGCAAAATATTCACACTCCTTCTCATCTTCCGGAATCTCTGCAAGACAAAAGTCCAGCCATGACGAAGGAAGTCAATGGCAACGATAACAAACCTCCGTCCTCAGTCCCGAGCGGAGAAAATGTGACAGGATCAGGACAACCCATGTATCCTTCTCTTGCAGCATATCCGAACTCACAGCCGCAGTTGCAACCTCCTGTATGGTCCAGCTTCATTCTATCATTGTTCGTTATTGATTAATTGATCATTGACTTAGTTCATGGGCATGCCCACGCAAGGCTTCTTAGGTCGTCCAGAAGAATCGCACGTCGATCCTTCGATTCAGCCCCGCTCGCATTTCATGAATGGTAACCATGGTCATGCTGCACAGTTTATTCCTGTCCCTGCCAATGGACCCATGCGCTCTGGGCCGCAAGATGCGATGCCATACCGTCAACAAGCCCGTGGTGTGAACATATTCCAGCCTCCTTTGCAGATGCAGGGTCAACCTCCGGCCCTGATTCCGAGCCCTACTAACTTCGGCTACCAGGGCATGCCGAATGCGCCAGGACATCATAACGCACTTTCATTGGGTACTCCGCAACAGATGTACAACTTGATGCTTCCTCTGGATCCCGCGGTGAACCGTACGCAGCAAGTTTTCCGTGCAGGTCATCAACATTCCGCGTCTGATCCCGCAAGCCTTCGGGACGCAGCTCAGCTACTCCTTAGTGCTGGCGTACATAACATGCAGGGTATGCAGTTCCCGCCCACTCCGGCGTTGACGCCTGGTATGTATCCGCCTATGGCCATGACTCCGCCGGTCTATCCGAACCACTTCTTTCCTGGGGCGGGACCACAAACTCAGGAGATCTACGGCCAGCAAGACATGATAAACGCGATGGCCAGAGCTATACCACCGCAGTTTACTGGTCAAAGTGGCATTCAGACGACTCCACAAAACGCTCAGCAGACGTTTTCTGGGTCACCATCTCCACCAAACCCGGCGGGTCCAAGCGCGAATAATCGCAAGCTTGGTCTTTACAAAACGGAACTCTGCAGAAGTTGGGAGGAGAAAGGATCATGCAGATACGGACCCAAGTGTCAGTTCGCTCATGGCGAGGAAGAGATCCGCAAGGTTGCTAGACATCCAAAAGTGAGTCTAATACTCTGTGTCCCGACTCTTCTGACGTAGTTTTGGTTTTGATTGAAATAGTATAAGACGGAGATTTGCAGGGTAAGTTAGTTAATCGTCGCTTGCGATAAGATATTTACTATTGCCGTCCGATTTCAGACATTCTGGGTATCTGGTTCGTGTCCGTACGGAAAGCGTTGTTGCTTTATCCATACAGAGCTTCCTGCTTCGGGCACTCCTCCTGGTGCTGGCGAAGGAAATTCTGCACCGCCTCCTTCACAAGATGGCCGCGCCCGATCAATGAGTACAAACAGTGATCCGAACGAAGCGCAAAGCTCCCTTCTTGCTCGTATCAAGGGAAAGAGCAAGCCAGAAGAGGGTTCGGGTTCTGCTACACCGACCGGTACGTCTGCGATGCAGAGCCCTAGCAGCTACCAGTTCGCGCAAAAGCCGCCGAGCGGTGCTCTCCGTGTAGATACGAACGTCGAGGCACCCGTTGCAACGAAGCAAAATAAGTCAGCTTACCCGACATTCGCAAATACTTCTGTGCAAGCATTGTCCCCGGGCCCTGTCACCGCAGGTCCGGAATTCGGTCGCCATCTTTCGTCCAATAACTTGAGCCTAGCAGAAATCAATCAGGTTTGTTCCGATGCCTCTTACCAATTTTCGTACTGAGACCCTGTGGCTAGCGCTTGAATGGCAATGCGCCAAGCTCCAATACCCGTCATTCATACACGAACTCCGAAGCAAGCATTTCTTTTGGTCAACAGTCGCAGCAGCCACGTAGTGTATCTGGCGGATCTTCGCCTTTCAATTTGTTGTCTGCGCAGACGGAAAGTCCTGCAACAACCGGTACACCCGGTGCTCAGGGGCTTGGCCGTGGCCATTCGCGATCCGGAAGTGCGAGTAATTGGGGAAGCTTTTCTCAGAAAAATCACCTCGGTGCAGGTGCAAGCCCGTACGGGCACACTCCGTCTCCCGGAAATGACGTTGTTACACCTAATGCTGCGGCTTCGCCGTCACCCTGGGGGACGAGTGATCTCAGCAACAACGCGAAACACAATGATAGGACGTGGTCTTGAATTCTGGGGTGCAAAGGATGACACATTATGTTTTATTTTTAAGATGAAGATAACTCATGGTTCGCGCGATTAATCGCCTGTCCAATGGCGATTAGTCAAAGCTTGACGAAACGAAATGATTGTTATGGACTCACTCCAATTTCAGCATTCTTGTTTTTCTTCACTTTTCCCTTTCTTTTCCTTTCCCTTTCCTCGTGTCTGCAGTCGGTTCAGTGCGCTAAGTCGTCAGGATCAGACTGTCGGACTTCATGATCTTCTCTTTCTTTTTAGTCCTGACTTATTCCTCTCAAGAATTACTGGATGGCTTTCTTCCTCCATTCCTTTACTTCAAGCACCTTTGTTCTGCATCGCACCACGCTTTCTTGCTGCACTTCTACTTCCTTTGTCGTCTCATGATCATCGAACCGTCACTCTTCTTTTGTGTGTTTAAAAATAAATATATCAATCTAACTTTTCCTCTGCGATACATGATTTCTGCAGAAGCTCGTCATTCTGAACCTTCACCTCTGCATTTAGGACATAAGCGGCTTCGGGTGCGTTCGTTGATCCCATGAAGCCTGAAGCCAAGAACTGTGAGTAGTACAGCCGTGAAGTTCGATTGCACAAGAGACGGCTGCAGTCAAATCGCCACGAACCCATTTCTCCCGCAGCCGATAGCGTTCTTATTCTTGCACTAAGTTCGTCGATGTTTTGCGGTATATTATCTGAGTATCTTGTGATTGTCATCCGGGTGGATGCCGATAAGTCTATTTCCGCCCGTACCACCGCTGCGGGTTACGCAACCGCGTAAAGACGGGTAAAGTAAGTCGCTTCGTGGGGCTAGAAATTAGACGGGAGAAGCAAGGCCGGCAGTCATTGCAGGGATTCGCAATGTGCTCCCGCTCTCTCGAAGAAAACCTTATCGATACAAAACAGAGATAACGAAACGCATGTTTTACACCTGCGTTGATGTGTACGGCCGTTTGCGTGGCGAGGAAATGAGCGCTGCGATTAATGCAGCCAGCAGATTCATCGAAGGTGCGTACATTGGTTAGTAGCGCTGAGATATGAATTAAGAAGAGCTGACGAGATAACGGGAGAATAGCTGAGTGGTTCTTGCATTCACGGATAATTCAGACGCTGCCGCGATAGCTCTTAGGTGCAACACTTCACGAGTGCAAGTTGCTATTGAAACAAGTCAGGAATCGGAGTTGGTGACGATCCGGTCATTAGCACAGGGCGCAGAAGGTCGGCGGTGATGCTTACAGGCTACCACCAGAAGAACGGCAGGTGAATTGAGTGGTTGGCCATCCTGCCTCTTCATTTCGGTCAGTACTTTCTTCCTGACTTTGTCACTGTGCTAGACTGGTTTCCACGGAGTAGTGCGGGGATTAAGGCTCATCAGGAACCTGCAAACGGAAGCGGTGAATAGCTGAGGATATGGTCCGGCCGTCTTTTAGTACATAAACAAACAATCAGTCGGTTGAAGATGCCAAATGCGGAATTTGGTGGCCCTTCTAAAGTGATCAGTGCCAGTGGTGTTTGACCTATCTTTACTAACGCCCGCCCGCATTTAGTGGAGAACAACACTTGCGTTCATCTTAAGTTCGGCAAGGCGAGGGATTGAAGATGGACATCAAACTCATGTGGTGCAAGAGCAAAAACGAGAAGAACGGAGGAAAGCAAGTTGAAAGAGGCAAAACATGAGGTACTTGATGAATGTCAGTGGAAGGTTCGGGCAGGTATAACACGGAGAGCACTGCCTCCAAGCTCATAGGCGTTAGGACGAGCGGTGCGTTGGAGATTGGACGGACTTGACTTGTTCATGTTCGTGTTCACATCAGTTCGGTTTTGATCCAAGTATTATATAATCATGGACTATGACAAATCAATCACTCCACAAACACACAAACTGGTACGTACGTACGTACCGTATCTCCTTCGTGTCTTGCCCATACCCTACGACGAGCTTGCACGCACTTTCAATATTTTGTCATAATTCTAGACAACAACTGAGGCCGGAATTATCGTATTTGTTGTATCACGCGACTAAAGATCAGCCAAGATACTCTCTTTGCTTATCGATTAATTTTGCGTCCAGTACAGCGCAGCGCGCTAGACATTTGCAACGTTTGCGTTTGCTAGCTTTTACGAGCACTGCCGTGATATTGTTGAGTTGCTCATGGCACCGCCTACGCTCGGACCTGAATTGTCTTCTCCATCCCCAATGAGTACGCCACCGGCGAATCTCAGTTCTGTGTCCTTGAACAGACCCTCGTCTGCGTCTTTGCGTGGTAGGAGTACAGACTCCGTCAGAAGCACGTACTCAACAATATCAAGGACTTCATCGAATGCATCTATTCCATTTGGCTCGGATGAAGAAGTCGAGGAGGTAAGAGAGGCGGGATTGAGACATGCGAAGGGAAGGCTAAACGCAAAGTAAGTGCATTCTCTACTCGTGTGATCAATGCCCCGACATTCGAGCCAGGCTTGAGCTGGTATTTATTTGCTTGCTGACAAGAATTCCCACCCGTTGAATGGTGCGCTTCTTTAAGGCGTTATAGGACTCTAGAATTCGCCAGAGACTCGCTTGAAATTATTCTTGCACTGAAGGTTCCGACATGGTCGTCCTCACATACGTTATCAGCCGAGGGGGTCAAAGTATTCAAAGTCTCCGGGTCCTTAACAAATGCCGTTTTCTTTATTTCATACCCGAGTAGTCCGTCCTTGAGAACTATCCTCCTTCGCATCTACGGTCCATCATCTTCTCAACTAATTTCCCGTCCGCATGAATTGCATACATTACATGTACTTTCATCAAGATACCGAATAGGCCCTCGGGTTTACGGAACTTTTGAAAATGGCCGAGTTGAGGAGTATTTCGAGTCTGCTGCTCTCACCGCTGCGGAGATGCGTGATCCGATTATCAGCGGTTGGATCGGTGCCCGAATGGCGGAATTGCATTGCGTGGACATCGCGCTCATTGAGGAAGTTATGCTGGAGACACAAGGCGATAGCGCTGGTTGGGAAGTTCTTGCTCGGAAGAATGTCCGTAAATGGCTGCCTTCTGCCCGCGAAGTTCTTCGGCTACCGACTGTTAGCGATGAATTCAAATCTGCGCTGGATCTCGACAGATTCGTAGAAGATTGGGAACGTTACATGACTTGGCTGAGTAATTGGGAGAAGACAAATGGCGCTAGTAAGCGTGTGTTCGCTCATAACGACACGCAGTACGGGAATCTGCTGATGCGGAAAAACATCAAGGAAGGAACACCAGGACATCGACAGGTAAAGCCGGGATCTAGTAACATTGAATATCGTTGCTAACAGGGTTTCTTCTCGCTCGATACACTCAGATTATTGTGGTCGACTTCGAATATGCTGGTCCAAATTCGGCCGCTTTCGATATAGCTAACCACTTTCATGAATGGACAGCAGACTATCATAGTCCAACGCCGCATATTCTCGATCCAGAGCGATACCCGACCGAACAAGAACGACAAAACTTCTACAAGGCATACCTTACTCACTCCACGCCTCCTTTTCTGATTGCTTCTGCGGCAAGCGATGGACGATTCCAAGGAGAATTCCGCGGGAGCTTAGCATCGAAAGGCGAAATCCCCCTGGACCTGGCGATGGAATCTGAAAAACTTGAACGTCAGGTCGGAGCATGGAGCCCCGCATCGCATGCCATGTGGGCAGTATGGGGGCTTGTCCAAGCTCGAGAAGATTTGGAACTAGCGGCGCAGGCACAATCAAAGGGAATTGAACCAGACAGTCCTGAGTTCGACTACCTTGGGTATGCCCGGTGTCGAACGGAGAGGTTCAGAGCAGAAATTAATGCTCTTGGAATATGATATTGGATTGGTCACCTAACGGATATACGTCATGCAGGATAAATACATATTTCCTTTTTTTTTTTGATGTAGTTTTGTTTTCTTCCGATGTCCGCTTCCGCCATGTGAAATTGCTACGATTATCTATTGTACGAGACACCGAGCCGGGGGCGCTTCTCAAGGGCCTATGGTGCGGTAACTCCGGAGGATTGACGGCATCATCCATTTATAATTGACGACGGATCCTTTGGCCTTCCATAATGTGACGTACGTACGCCTGTGCGCATCCGTGCACCCAAGTGACATGTCACACGGAAGATCTTGATCGCGCATCTGGCGTGTTCTCGAGCTGGCCAAACTAGCCTGCTTAATCTTCTGTTTGAATTGAACAGTATGGGTATGATCAATTGTATTAAAAACGAATCTTGAAGACTTCCTCGGCGCCCGACTTTCTCCTCGTTACAAATCATGTGAAAGCACGCGCTTGGATCGCGTTGCATTATATTCCCGATATACGCATACGCAATAAAAAAGAAGACAAACCTCGAACGGCAAAAGCAAAATAAATGGAGGTAACGTACGAACTACTGGGAGATTCTACGAGCCATATAGAGCGAGAATTTTGTTAGACAATAAATCAAAGTGAAATACAGCAACCGATCACGAGTTGCCATTACGCTGGCATTACTTTCTCACTATTGTCCTCTGTGTCTGTGTCTAAATTATGCTTCTGATCCATCGATTCTGTGGTTGCTACTTTGATCAGGGGCGAGATCTATCCGAGCAAGGTCAAATGAAATTGTGAAGCGTACGTAGCATGGGAAGTGAACGTACAAGTAAGGCTAGAGCCAGGCATGGTGTGCACACAATCCAGATTGACTGTGAACGTCACTCAGACGTCTAGTCAGATATGATATCGATTTGATTTGCATACCTGAATTGCCGATGAAACGACTCCAAGGACTTCTTCCCGCAAAAGAAGCGGTTGAAGCTTTGCCAGAGCTCGAAGATCAATAGATGTAGCCGAACCTAGAAGTTTGGCGTAGTCTGAGTGCGACAGACGTCCGTTAAAAACCGCTGCTCCGACCGCCTGCGGATGGAAGGTACATGCTAAGAACAAAACAGATAGTTCAATAGATGACATTCAACATACCAGTCCGCACGTCGCCCCGGTGAACCGTACAAGGAAAAATGCACTTGTAGCACTTGCGATGTCTTCTGGACGCAGGGCTCTAGTAAGTACTTGATAAGGTGAATGAAAGAGCATCCCGATCCCGATGCCCGCAACCAAAGGGGCAATCTCTTGGAGTGCCACGGGAGTATGTTCGTTCAAGGCGATCAATAGACCTTATCATGCGGGTAACGCATGTAGTTAATGAAACGGAACATCGACAAAAGCAGTGACCTGATGACCGACGTACCAAAACCCGTCGCCGCAACAGCAAGTCCCGTCACAATAACAAACTTCAATCCGATCGTGGATTTCGTCCTTCTTTGCCAGTAAGAAATGGACCACGCAGCTGGCATAGATGCGAGAGATGCCCCGAGAGAATAGGGCAGCATACGCATTCCAGCCTCCAATCCCGAAGAGCCGTTCACAGCCTGACAAAGGGATATCAGCTGATGCATTATCACAATAGATTTAGAAGAAAGATGACCTGATAATAGAGTGCAAGGAAAAAAGTTCCGGCATTGAACGCAAAATTATGCAAGAAGCTAATGATAAGAATCGTGCCTACAACGTGCGTTAGCAGATGAGGCACGGTATCAAAGTTTTACCTACCGACGGTAACATTATCAAACATTCGAGAAGGAAACAGAGCATCCCTTTTCGTATGCTTCTCGTATACTGAACCTATAATCAAAACTACACAGCCCGCACTTAAAGGCACGAGAGTCGCCGGGGACACCCCTACATAAATAGAAGCTCAATATGAGAAGAAATGGCCAGAATCATTACGCACATCCGTACTGCGAAGAAAAATTGAATCCTAACACAACTCCGATGGTACCGCACATGAAGAACGCCCTAAGCCAGAAAGTATCAGTGACGAGATCATGGAGCGTATGTTGGTCAGACGACTTACAGCCCAAGAACATCAAATCTACGGCGGAGTTTACTCCAAGTCATGCCCGTCGCCGTGCAATGCGGAACATTTCTCAGAGAGAAGTGAAGCAATAACCAGGCTACAAGCGCGATGGGAAGATTAATGAAAACTAAACCGTAACTGAATAAGAATCTCGGAACTAAGTCGAAAAAATGATTAGTCGTACATGCCCAGCGCCAATCCAAAATGCCATTTGAGTCTATGGAGCAGTTTTAGAGTGTGACACGCAGGAAATATTAGTGACGCACCACTAAAGACTCCGCCGAGTAAGGGCCCTGCGTTGGAAGTACTCAGCCTGAGTTGATAGCGCATTCAAGGACAAAGAACTACTCGCCTGCCACAGCGGATGCACTCCATGTCACACTGAGCGCTTGGGACCACTGAGCTCTTCGGTCCAAGCTTACAGATTCCGCAGTGATGAGCCATACGGCGCTGACTATACCACCCCCACCTGTACCTGCCACGGCCCGAAAGACACAGAGAGAGATATAATTCTTGCTGTAGATTAATTTCACCATATTAATTAAATGGAACAAAACGCTCACTGGTGCAAGTCCGCACAATAAAGAGCCAATCATAAAAATGGATATGCTGGAATACAGCACCGTCTGCGATGCTTTTAGATCATTTGAGATGAGATGAGATCACAAGATGACCTGCCTTTCTTCCTAGGATATCCGAAAATTGCCCGTACAGAGGTTGTAAAGCGGTCTGCGGTACCGAGTACGCGACGCCCACCCACGAGTATTGACTTTGAGGCGCATGGAGATCAGCGATAATAGTCGGTAAACTAGTCGACACTATAGTCTAAAGACAATAAATGAATAACAATATGCGTCCCTGAGGACGAAACGCACGGCATCAGTAGTCGCTAGAAACAAGACCATGGCAGCTCTACGAATCAAGTCAAAAAATGAACAACAGAATATGAGTAGTCTTTGCAAACCTACCCGATGTGTGCAACTAAAAGATGGAAAAAGGATGGAACGATATTATCGGGCTTGTCTCCCAAAGGATTTATTTCAACGACAGAAGCAGTTCGAGATGAGGAGGGGCTATGAGTAGCCAAAGTCCGAGCGGCAGACGCATCGGAATGTTCGTTATGATCTCGAACTGTGTCGGTAATGGAGGGAGCAAGTGAGGATGGTGGGCAATCTGAAAGTCGAGTAGAACTGCGTTCTATAGCTGGAATGGCAGAACGACCAGACATGGTAGGACGGATCGACAAGTCGACCTTAGAGAATTGGGAAGGGAACAGGAAGCTAGGATTTGCCTTTGCTCTGCAAGACTGCTGCAGTACTTATAGCAAGGGGAGAATCTAGCGCTTGATGCACGGCAAGATTTGCTTTTACGAGAACCATCTAATTCGTCTGAAGCGTTAACAAGACCGGGTCTACCGGACTGAATGCCTCAATGCCGTGAGGCGAGGATTGGATCTTGAAGTGCAGATCATGACGAGGAGATAAGTTTTAGGCGGTGAGTCGGATAACTAGGATGCGAGTTTCAAGGAGGCCGGGATCTAAGAGTAAGTGGCGTCTGTCGGGAGATCAGACCCGCACTAATGGTCGAAGGAACGGAAATGAGGAGAGAACAGGCGTGTAACTTCCTTTCCAGGGCTAAGAACTGCATCATGCGATATGGTAACATCAGCATCGTTACAAGAGGAAAAGAGTAAACATCCCGCCAAGGCTATAAGGGAATGACACGTGAGTAGATGCCGAAATCTGCTTGAATGACACGTTTTAGCAGGTCCTTCAGACATCATCTTCTCATACATGAGGCACGCGTATTCAGCCTAGCTCAGGGGTCCACTGGACCGCATTTCCGAGTTGCAGGATTCCCCTCAGCATGCCGTCAGCCATCAATCGCTCGGAAGCTGGACCCTGTCCACTTTGTCGATATTATATTTGGCTCTGCGAATAAAATAAATCCATAATGGCTCGTGAGCGCTCGATGGTCTCACTGTAATCCTATTATTTTCTATGTGATGCCTATTCTCACCCGCCTCCTATCGTATCGTGTGTACCATCACTGGTCCCAGTCTAGCCGGTAGCCGTCCGTCGCAGTGGTTCTTCCTCGTCTTGCGTCCCTTTGTGCGGATTCGACATACCTGACCATCGAGAGAGAGAGAAAAAATGAGAAAATTTTCAGGTAACGAGAAGGACGGACCAGACGCGAGAAAGGGACAAAGAAGAGACGCGCAGGTCACAGCCCAGTAAGCTCCTTGAGCTTCCGCCAAGCGGAAGAGACCCATCCCTCTTCTCTCCCGCGCCAGTTCGTTGTATCTGAGAACGCATGCATACCGTTTGACTCATCTGACGAGGTCTTCTCTGAAGCATTTCCTCCGGAGGACTTTGTTGCATTTTTGTGCGATTCACTGAGACGACTGAATGACGATGACCCAGACTTTGACGTTCGACCCTCGACATCGTCCGCATACGCTTGTAATAGTTCTCTCTGGCGCTTCGTTAATGACCTATCAATGTGATAGGCGTAAATGTCAGTAGCGTGTCAGCCATTATCTAGTCGATTGGTTATCTCACCGCGGTAGCTGAATCGCGAATGATACAAAGAGGTCCCCTCTATCACCACCAGAACCATTTAATCTTGGCATTCCGCGACCTTTCAGAACCATTTCTTCTCCTTGTTGAGTCCCTGCGGGCACCCTCACATCGACATCATCTTCTAACGTGGGTATTCTGACTCTTCCTCCGAGCAGAGCGGTATGCATCGGTATCCGAGCTTCGTAGTGAATGTTCATTCCTTGCCGCCGGAACAACTTCGACGCCGCAACATTTACGCGCACAAGAAGATCTCCTTTTGGCCCTTTGCCAGAAGTTGGCACATCCCCTTCATTCGGAACACGAAGCATCATTCCATCTTCCACGCCTATGAACAATTATCAATGAAGACGTAATGACTCGTTGTGACGCAGCACCTGCCTGGAGGTATATTGACTGTCACCGCTTTTCTGACTCTCACTCTACCATGACCACCACATTCTCCACAATGACCGCCTCGGGGTACTACCTCTCCAGATCCTTGACATGTCCCACAAGTTGTCTCCATGTGAAAGCCAGCTTGTACCACAAACGTCCGCGATCCAGATCCGCCGCACGAAGAGCAAGTCATTTTCTTGACGCCTGGCTTCAAGCCAGTGCCCGAGCAAGCTCCACACTCCACGATAGGCATGACCGTCATTGTCTGTCTCGTGCCCTTGGCTGCGTCCATGAAACTTATTCCTATCCTGGCTTCCAAGTCATCCCCGCGAATGTTGACATTAGGTCCTCGTCCACTTGCTCTTCCACCAAACGCGCCAAACAGCTGCTCAAACAGATCAGATCCAGCACCGCTTGGTCCTGCTCCAAATGCGGCCCCGAAATCGCGGAAGCCACCAAACCCAGAACCTGCAAACCCAGAGCCCTAAAACGCGTTCGGATCAAAGCCCGGTTGCTGAGATGCCGCTCCGTATTGATCATATGCAGCACGTTTTCCTTCGTCGCTAAGAGTCTGGAGTATGCTATGTTTTAATGCCAAAATCGGAGATTTCTAGTCACAAGTAGAACATACGTCATACGCGGCTTGAATCTCGACAAATTTTTCCTGAGCATTTTTCTCCTTGTTTGTATCCGGATGATATTTCCGTGCAAGCTAGAACATACATTCACAAATAAGCTCGTCTAGAAATAAGAAGTAACGCACAGAATAGTAGGCCTTTTTAATATCAGCTAGAGATGCATCCTTGGACACGCCAAGTACTTGATATGGGTCCTTGTGTGCCAGAGTCGCAGAAGTTGTATGAAAGCCTCGTTTGAACTGCATTATTTACCGTAGACAAGTATGTTAGTCGGCTGCCGAATGACCTGGCACGCACTTACTCGTCTTGGACGTGCCCGGATCTCGTCTTTGCCGTCCGTGGTCCATACAGGTACCCTTCGTTCTCTCAGGTCCCTTACCCGTTTTGAAGTGATGGTAGCAAGCGTCCTGGAAGCATGTATACATCTCGATGTAGAAGCGGAACTTAGAGCAAAAGCCAAGATTGCTCTTTGGGCAGCCAATCTCGTTGGCATAGCGCAGCCTACAATCCGAGTCAGGCAGGAGGGGCGAGTAGACGGAAACACGTAGAATTGTCGAATTTGCTACTGGATTAGTAATATATCACATGACTTATATTGCTATATACGGAGGCGAGAGGAACATTCTCGATACGACCGTAGATCCGCAGATCCTCGTCCATTATGCCGCCATCCCCGACAGAATTAAGTGCCAAGCCACGGCGCCTGCATTTTTCCTTCTACTATGCAGTGTTCAGTCGACTTCTTGACTCCTTTCCTAGCCAGTGGACACCGGAGAATCCCAAGTTTTAGGGACTGTTCCTTCCTTGAAGACCGTCATAAGCTGCTTGGATGATTGATTGAATAACGATATCGCCTCGGCGTCTTGAAGAAGCACATCCTCGGAACCATATCGATCCTATCATTTTTATAGCTACGGACGGTGGATGTCCCCTTTTTCCAATGGCAAGCAGCTCACCTATTTCCAAGTATCGTCCGACGGGTCAAAAGTTAGGTCGTCCGTTTCAATCAGGGAACCGGAATAGTTTTCTTCACGAACTGGCTACAAATTTGGCTGGCTGGATCTTATTCGTCGCTGAATGCACCCATAAGTCATAATCTCCGCGCCGAACATGAAAAGGAAGGATCCTGATACAACTCCTCGTGATGAGCTCGGAAGAAACGACGATGCCCAAGCGGATAAAGTTGCTGAAAACTTCCAACTCGCCTAACGCATATAGCAGAGAACATCCCGTCTATGCAAGAACGATCTATCTGTGCTTGGGCCGCGTAATACTCGCATGTGGCTCACGACATAAGCAGTGGATATGCACAACTCTTGGCTAGGAGATTTCGCCAAGCCGAACGCTTTCCTTCAGCTCAGAGAGTGTTTCCTTCCCAAGAACGAAACTTGAGGCTCGTAATTCTTGATGCTCCGATCAAGTTTGGAGCTATAAATGGATGCAAGAGCACTACCATGTTAATCCGGATTCGTCTGCTATCTTATCGCGCACCAAAGCCTCCGGCAGGTCTATTACGCGGAGAATAGGTCTCACTGTCTGCAAGATTGTACTTAGCCTGGATGATATATCATCAAGCCTTTCGTTCGAACCGGGATCCGATAATCTCGGCTATCTGGCAGTCTTTCATTTCTGTCCGCCAGACCTCGACGGGCATAGTTGACGTGCCATAGTTATCCGTTGGGGATTGCGTGCAAATGAATTTGAGAGAAAGGGACAAATGATTTTTTAATCCCACAGTGGTAACCTGACTGAAACTTGATAGCACATGCTCGCAGGGCCCATGGACAGGCTTGGAATGGACTACAAAATTAAATTGAGGTCCACGCTACAACGCCAAAGAATCGTTTCAGGGGCTTTGGAGAGAATGCATTCTCACAACTGCTAATCCGGGTGCCAAAGTGACCGGCATAAAGATTGATTAAGGTAACATCGTGGCGGAATGTCTTTTGGTCCATGTTTCTAATCGACTCCGTTATTCGGCCACTATATTCCCTATAATGCCTGAGGACATCGACATATTGCAATTCACAATGCAAAAGCTTAACCCAGAGAGCGAGGGTTATATCGCACTTAAGCATCGTCCTGCGAAGATCAGAATGCGACATCACTGGTGTTGTTAGCACTTTGCCGTTTTCTTCGCATCTCTTACTAGGATGCGATTGTTAGAATGCTTTCCTCTGTCATGATCTGACTTCGGTACGAAAGCGGTGGAAGGAATTGAAGCACAGTCAAGCAGAGCGAAGTTGTCCACTTCATTGTGGTCTTGGAATTGAATTACTAGTCGGGCGGACCGGTGTTTGTCCGGGAAGGCAGATGATCCATACAGAGGCACGAACAGTAGTAATGCTCGAGCGAATTTGATTCGGCGCCTTCCATATCGAGAACTAGGACGGAACTAAAGAAAAGACTCAACTTGAACCCGCTCGATATTCACGGATGTGTAACTTTCATATTGATTGTCCATTATTCTGATACTTGATACTTATCGTCGAATTAGAGCATGCCTCATGCGAAGAAGTCCAGTTATGCGCCGTCTCGCTGGCCCTCCGATGTCGGATATCTGAGGACCATGTCCTACCCACCGCCGTTACCGCTTGACGTTGTTCAATACATCAAAGGAAATCGCCCTGCAGTACCGTCATCAACTAAGCATCACATTGCTATCCGTCGGATTGACACATCTGCTCACCCTGCATACGGTCAGATGGGTCTCTTTGCAACCAAAAAGATCCCGCCTCGCACACATATCGTCGATTACTTTGGTGAACTCCACACGGATGACAGACCGAGTTCCGATTATGATCTGTCCTTGTATCGTACGCATGACGATGAAGGACAAGCCTTGAGTGTCGGAGTACGTTCATCCATTGTTATTGTTTTTCCTAGTGCAGCAGAGAACCTTGTATTTTGCACGCACAAATCGACACTGAAGATCGATGCCGCGCGTATGGGAAATGAAGCAGTACGTAATTGGAGCTCAAACAGTTTCTCTTTCCACTATTGAATTCACCGTTCTCAATAGCGTTTTATCAATGACTATCGTGGCATCAAATCCAAGCCGAATGCTGTGTTCAAAGAAAGAAGAACAGAAGAGGGAGAATTACGGATGAGCATCTGGAGCGGCGACGGAAAGGCAATTGGTAAGGGAGACGAAATCTTGGTATCTTACGGCAAAGCATGGTGGCAAACAAGGTCGCATGAGCAGCAGCGTTGAGCTTTGCTCCGTCTTTACGTATCATCTGGATATACGCACCAGAAATAGCTTTCTTATTGCTCTCTTGAATTGTGTTTGAAACAACAACATTCAGCTTCGGAATATTCTAGGACAAATTACATTACAAGAGTCGCGTGTAGTGAGCACAAGACGGAGCTGTATTAGGATTGCGTGCGGAAAGCTGGAGATGGAAGTTCATCAGTGCTAAACACCCGATGTATCTGATCCCTCACTACCGCTTTCTCCGTTGGTCGCGGCCGCCGCTGCAGCTGCCTTCACAGGATCTACCATCATGTAAAGATGGGCAAAGACCGTATCCAATTTGAAACAACGTACCAAAATATGGATGAGCCTGTGCCTCCTTAGCAGTCAGCCTTTCCTGATGATCATAACGAAGAAGCTTGTCCAAAAAGTCGATGGCCTCGTTTGAGATATACCTCTGGTTCTCGGATGTTATGAATCTCGTCCATGGCTTCTTTGCGTATCTAAAAAGCATCTGCTTAGTACGGAGGGCTCTTCCTCCAAAGTCTGCTTCCATATTCCGTACGTACCGGCCGAGGATTTCGTCGTACTGAGCGTCAAGCTCGATGTCATACTTTTCGAGATAAATGAACAGTTCGTCAGTGCCTAGGACCTTGGTGATCTTCACTAGCTGGTCGTAATTGTCATGTCCATGAAAGAAAGGTTCCTTGCGGAAGATCTATGGGCAACAATGTAAGATCAAGACCTTGACGAAAGATGACCGAAGTTTACCATTGAAGCAAACATGCAGCCCAAACTCCACATATCTAGGCTATAGTCATACTCCTGATAGTCAACGAGCAATTCCGGACCCTTGAAGTATCGAGATGCAACCCTGACGTTGTACTCGGTTTTCGGATGGTAGAACTCAGCTAATCCCCAATCAATAAGCCGAAGCTATAGAACATGAGATGAGGATGGAAGAAGAAAATTCTTGTAAATGAACACCAACCTTCCGTCGTTCATGATCAATCATGACATTGTGTGGCTTGACATCTCTATGCATGATACCACAGGAATGACAGAAATCGAGAGCCTGCGCGAACCAATCAACAAGTAGGTGCGAGTAATGCCGCTACGATACTAACCTTTAGCAGTTCGAAGATATAGAATCGTACATCAAAATCGGTGAAGCGAGGATAAAGCAATTTGAAGTCCGTGTTGTGCACGTATTCGGTGATGAGACTCGGAATTTTTGACGAAGAATCGCGAACCACGTCAAGGAGGGCAACGATGTTTGGACCACCAGCCAAGTTTTGAAGAATCTTTATTTCACGTTTTATCTTCTTCTTCTTCACTGGCTTCAAGACCTTGATGATGCACTTGTCGTCATTGACAATGTGTATGCCCTCGAACACCTGACAATCTAAGTCAGACAAAAGAGCAAGAAGAAAGACTCAATTACATACCTCAGAATACTTCCCTCGACCGACTTTCCTTACGATTTCGTAGTGATCTTGCATTCCCCATTGCACCTGTAGGTTATCTGTATTCGTTCTGTCAGTAGGTAAGTTGACACGAGCAGAACGGAAAACACTGACCATATTCATACCAGGATGGACCTCTTTCGGCATTTACGTTTGCATATACTCTAGCAACAGATGAGCGAGGCATGGTGCTCAGTCAATACCACCGCACTTCGGTCTTGAGGTGTGCTCATGGACTCGTTACCTTGGTCCACGCCTCGCCCACAGCCTTTTACCCAACTTGGAAATCAGGTGATTACGTACACCCACCTAGAGACTTCCGTTTCTCTTCCGACCACTACACCATATCTTCATCTTGTTCAGACTAATCTTTTTCTTCTTTTCGTCACAAATATCTAGAATTACTCAATGGATTATGCGTCTTTTACTTCCAGCCTCTGATTGAAACATACATTCCCATAACAATATTCTGACGTGGCTTGAAGGAAAAGAACCTAAATCTAGACTGCCAGCTCAGCTATCTGCTTGGGCCTTTGATACTATCTCATTCTCGGGACGACTGCTCAAGTCTTGGAGGATAAGCACGAACATCTCGATCTCATTCCATGGATGAGAATATTGATACCATGCCGAAGCTCTGCCACGTCAAGTGGAAACACAAGTTACTCGTAAACTCACAACGATGGTTTATAACTACAGTGGCATCAGGGGTGCAGCTATTTTCTGAAATAGCATCCGCGTAATTTTATTTTTGCCAGCAAAGCATTACGCTTCTTTTATGCCGTAGCACGCGGCAAAAACATCTGACGCATGTCGCCTATTTGCCCTTCTTACCCGTTTCAGGATTCTGGTTGACGACTAGTGCTCTGCTGGTGCTCGGCGCACATGTATATCTGGCAAGTGCGTTCTGATGCAAGTTGGATCGAGGACCTTTCATCCCACAAGCTTTCATTTTTTGCGAGTCAGCGACGTTGGATGCCCTGACTGTAATTTTGTTCCTTTATTTTGACATTGGGAGAAGTTCGACAGATAAGACCGATGATACGTTGCATATCCCCTAATCATGATCTGGAGTAACATATAACGGCGCCTTGCCTTGCTTCGACAGCAGAGCTCAATCTGAGGATGACCGCCTACTTCTCGTTCGTTGCAGCTGTGTACACCTCCGTCATTCTTTCGGTCCTCGGCGCCATTGAGGTTGTAAGGGCGTTTGATAATACCCGGTTTGATAATGTGCGTCATGTCTGTCATTGACTATTGACTGATAACTGACGCTTGCTTTGCTAGCTTGCTGTGTAAATTGAAAAATCCTTTGATGCTTTGGGCATTTCTAATCTGATGACAGCTACTGGGGTCAGAATTCTTACGGCGCAGCCAATCCAGACGATCCTGAAAACTTTCAGCAACGTCTCTCGTTCTATTGCGGCGATGATAGTGTTATTGATGCATTCCCCGTTGCATTCTTGAATGTTTTCTTCGGGACCGGTGGACTACCCTCCATCAACTTAGCCAACGTAAGACGAAAAGCTTTCAGATTACCAGATCCCGCTTATCATACACTTAGACTTGCAACCCAACCGATAACACTACTTTCCCAGGCACAGAACTACCGGACTGCTCAGCACTTGCCAGCGACATAGAGACATGTCAATCAAAAGGCAAAATTGTCACTCTGAGCTTGGGCGGCGCAACCGGCTCTGTTGGCTTCGACTCCGACAGCCAAGCCGAGACGTTCGCGGATACGATTTGGAACCTTTTCCTTGGTGGTAGTAGCGATACGCGTCCTTTCGGAAGTGCTGTTCTGGATGGGTGAGCGCGCTGAATTTCGTTATTCAACATCAGTACTCACTCACACGTCAAGAGTTGATCTCGACATCGAAGGAGGAAGTTCAGCATCGTACGCAGCCTTCGTTAACCGCATTCGCTCTCACGCAAGTGGAGCTGATAAAAAGTGAGTGGCTATCAATCTATCGGTTTATAGCCTACGCTAAGCAGGATAATGCTACCCTGTCAGATACTTCGTTACTGCAGCACCACAATGTCCCTTCCCTGATTCTGCTCTGGGGCAGGTTCTTAATTCTGCCGAGTTTGACGCTGTATACGTACAATTCTGTAAGTATACCTTTTCCAAATTCATTAAAAGTAAACAAATTTACTCCATACATAATAGACAATAACGTTTGCGGTCTGAACCATTTTGACGAAGCTCAGAACTGGGATTTCGGCTTATGGTAAGCAACCCTGAAATACGTCTGGAGTCCTCTCGCCTACTTATCACTGTTTAGGGACAATTGGGCTAGAACTATTAGTCCGAACTCGGACGCCAAAGTCTACATAGGTGCACCTGCGTCAAGCACTGCAGCAGGGCAAGGCTTTGTTTCTGCGGACACGCTTGCCTCTATTGCAACGCAGATGCGCAACAGCTTCCCGTCCTTTGGAGGTGTCATGTTATGGGATGCTTCGCAAGCTGTTGGTATGTGCTTTGTACCTTCGGTCTTTTCGTCGGACGTTGTGCTTAGGCAAACGTTTCATTCTAGCTAATGATCGTTTTGACGTCGCAATAAAGAACGCTTTGACTGCTGCCGGAGGAACTAGATTTACTTTCCCGCCCTGTTCTGCACCCGCGTTCGTTTCCGGAACGTCCTATACAGGTGGCTCGCAAGTGTCTTTTGATGGGTGCGTTATGCCAGAATCATATTCCTGCCTTCTTATAAGTGATTGTTGGGTCTAGATATATATGGCAGGCTAAGTTCTTTGCCTCGTCTACACCAGCTAACGATCCCAATAATGAATGGAGTGCAAGTAAGCTGTGCTGTCCGACCCATTGAGAAGGACTCCTACTCATATTCGATATAGTCAGTGCATGTGCAGGAGATGCATCTTCTAGCACACCCTCATCCAGCGCTTCACCGTCTACTTCGACCTCAGCACCAAGTCAGTCGAGCTCCGCTACAACATCAGTCCCAGCGGCATCCACATCATCCACTGGAACCAAGGACTCTGGAGCAGACTGCAGCGGGATCGCGGCGTGGAACTCCGGTGTTGCCTATACAGCCGGGCAACAGGTCGTATCCGGGTGAGCTTAGCAAGTCAGAAGATCGAAGTTTCTACCAGAATTAACTAACGTTCCGTATGAAGCGGGCATCTATGGACAGCTAACTGGTGGACGCAAGGCGACGTTCCAAACAGTATGTACAACTTTCATATCTACTTGGAACTTATCAGGTTAAAGAAATTTCCTTGTTTCAGCTGTCAACGGCGACTGGACGGACGAAGGTGCCTGCGCTACGAGTCGTGTCGCTGTAACAGCGGCAGGCAATGTACCGAATGTGCCGACGCCGGCTTTGAGTTCCGCTTTCGCGTCAAGCGCTATCGGCGCGAAGGCGTCTGGTTCGAACGTAGCGCGCACAGCAGCTGTTAGTTTACCGTCCACTTCCGCCTCCTCGAATGGTCCGGCCGATCAAGACGCGAAGACCGACGGTAGTCGAGTCCGGTCCCGCTTCTTCCGACTTTAACTTAATTTTGTTGTCTGACGAGGGGAAAGAACATGTATTGTATTTGGAATGAACGAAACACTTATTGATACCCCAAGCGGGAATAGTATTGCCGTGTACAATTCACTGAAGTGATCCGGGACGGCGAGGGAGGGTTCGCAGACAACGAGGGATGCGGCGATCGCAATCGATGGGGCTTTGCTGTGCGCATTAGTTAGATTCAGCCGCACGAATGGCAATAGTCGAACGAGCAGTACCACTACATACTCCATCCCCACCACAACTCGGAAAGCAACACGACGAACTCTGAGTATCAAAGAACATAATTTTCTGGGTAACACTTGGCAGAGTTTAGCTAGCGTCCGATCCCACGACGCATAGCTTTGTGCGTGCCAGGAAGTACAAATTCCTCAAAGAAATTATAGCCGTGCGTCTTCCTCGCCCTCAGATCCGCAACATTACCATATCCATTTTTCTTCAAAATACCAACATTAGCATTCGTCCTAACTCCCTCTTTGATCACTGCCCGCTCGGAACACAGGTGGAGTTGCTTAAGTCTGTTCAGGAGGTCCGCCGTGTCCGACTCTCTCGTCCTGTCCTTCGCGTGATAAACGGGACGCTGGTTCTCGAACCTGGGGCGCTTGAACGTAGACGTAGGCGCGCGAGATCTCAAGTGCCGGACTTTCAGCCCGCGCGATACGTTGGCTGAAGGCCGGTGCGCAGTCCTAAATGTCTTTTCACCAGATGAAAGCCGAGATTCTAGGTGGTCGCGAATAGGCTGCGGCTGGTATTCCCAGGGAAGACCGTCTGCGTGTACTGCGCTTGCGTGGACGACGTCGAACGTGAACAGTGAACGATTGAGGTGGTGCGCCCGATCGAGGAGGGTGGTGCAGATGACTTGACTTGCGTGTGCGTCGTTCGCCGCATCTACGCACGTTCAAAAATCACAGGAATCCATCAGTGAAGGGCAATGAAGAACTACAGTAGATTAAGGCGTACAATTTATCTGCTCCTTCGATAACACACTCTCTTCCCAATTGCTTCGTCGGATCCCGGTTTTTAAAAGTGAATGGTTTAAGTACACAGAAGCAAGGCGGGCAAGACTGATGAATTCTGCGGGGTTACCCGGCCAGCGCTCCGGGTCCAACGTACGGGCGAGGTAGGAGAGCTCTACACATGAGCGCACAGTCACGCCGAAATCTCTATACATGTGCTGCGCATCACCTATACAGAGGGTTAATCAATGCTCCTGAAGGCGTAACAATGAAACGGGTAACGTACCGAGGATATTCACACCTGCCTTTAGTATCGTCCCATCTTTGAGGAACTCGCTTAGCTTGGTAGGGAACGCTGGACGAATCGACGACAAAATAGATTGTTAAAAAAAGTCGATCAAAGATTTCTTTATCAGCCTATATGCTCAAAACCACCAAAACTCCGGGAAAGAATACGTACCCTCCATAGCACTAAGATGAAGGACTAATATCTTCCTCGTCGCTGCGATCTGCACAACAGCGACCGGATTCCCGCCGAGTGTGGAGGAAGCACCACCATTCGGGCGCCACTCGACGTCAAACCCGACTACTCGCTGCACATTCTGTCCGACTTTGCCGTGAAACAGTTGGCTGAGCTCTGTGTTAGCTCTTTCGTGATCGCGCACGTATACGAGATCCGGCTGGCTAGGATGCGCGTTGTAAGAGAGAACGGGGTCGCCGAATTGATCGAGGGTATCAATATCTACGGAGGAAAAGCCCGACAATCGATTATTGTCGCGCTCATCAGCGTCGTGGTATTCGAGCGGTGACAGGAATCGAGCGCGGCTATGATGCCCGGGCTGTCTGTCGGGGATCCGTGCTGTATATTTCAAGAAGTTCATCGAGCGTTGTAGTCGATATCGAGTCTGTAAAGAAGCCCCTCCCTCAGTCTCGGTTCCTTTCAAAGATGGAATAGCCACATTACATAGCACATAGGAAGCTTCCTTTCTTCTGTGACGAAACCAGTCCCAATCTCAGCGCTTGTGTTTGCCTGCTGTCCCAGTCCCGCAGCCCGACACGTATGGACCTTCACCCTCAACTCAAGCGCAGCTTCTGACAGGGGGCGATACTTTCATATCATAGACAGCCGTATCATGCTACGTTCCAAGTCTAGAATCCCGAGCGCGCGCGCGCAGTGCAGATACAGCAACACTCGATCCCTCAAATTCATTTCCTGTCTGGCACAACTGTAGACGCGCATTTCGATGGTGCCATCGTCAATGCGCGCACAGTAATTTGAGACGGTACCAGGAGTCGCTTCGGCGCATCCCAAGTATCACAGGACGAACAAATCGAGATGGTAATGGTGGCGTTCCGACGGCTATAGATGTTCGAAAAAGCGCCTTGAAGGGCGAAAGAAGTTGCCGAATCAAACGTTGATCTGATTCCGAGGGAGACCTCTGTCTGAGTCGTCCGCCACAATCAACGCGCAAAATTACTAGACAGCGTTCCCGAATGTCCTCAGTGAAGCACACAGCCGCGTTCATAGACGACGCGCAGTCCATTTTTTCTTCGGTGACGCAGCGAAGTTGAAGCCAGGAAGAGATCTTTTCCGACTTGACTCCGGATAAAGGCACTTCGGAGCAAATGAATACCGGTTAAAGCCGAATAATCCAACTCCAAAATTAGAATTCATCATTTCATTTCATACATATATATATATATATAGGATGGATTCCCTTCCGGGGCGGGCGTCTAAACCAAATTTTATGGAGACTCTAGTGCCATGAATCAAATCCAATTCCGAGAATAGACTGTGCGCAAGTCCGACCGACCGGCTATTGCTATTACTGGTACAGGATCAGGAGCCGAGAGCGGTTTGGTGCGCGAAGGCGCGACTAGAATAGCAAGGGGCTGACAGCGATCTATTTGTGGCCAGAGAGAGACGAAACAGATGAATGTGAATGATGTGATTATCAGCGTGATCACATCTTCGCATATGGAGTGTTCGCGGATATCGGAGAGCACGGAAGGACATAAACGAGGCTGACGAGAGGTGCGGAAGAAATACCGGAGCGAGGGCGATAGACGAGACAACCCAAGTGGCTTGGCGCGGGTCATTTGCCGTGTCCCATGATGATACAAATTAGGAGAGAAACGAGACGGGCGGCGGCGGAGAAAGGATGGAGAAGAGAAGAGGAGAGGCCTAGTATACAGGTACATGTACAGGACAGGCAGCATACACATACATACATACACGCAGGCATTAATAATATTAATGTGCTATCGATGGATGGAAATGTGTTAATAATAAATTCACGCGATGAGCGGGTCTCTCGTATCCCAAAATAGACTCACGTCACTCTAATCTCGGCCTTGGCGTCTCTCTCTTTCCTTCCTCTTCCTCATCCTCATCCTCATCCTCTTCCTCTTCCCCATCCCTCGTCGTCTCTATGCTCACTGCAACACTTCTCACAGCGACAAGGCTGGGCCAGGGACAGCAACTGGGCGAGTACTGCCACGGGGCTCGGCTGAAGTTGTTTGTGTCTATGCAAAAGGTGGATGACGGAGTGAGATATATTATTAGAAAAGAGAGAAACGCCAAGCCAAGGCCGAGTGATAGAATTCTCAGACAGAGATTCGATTCGACGCAGTAGCCTAGCCTATATATCATTACATTACATTACATTATATTATATTTATTTTCACTCTCCCTATATCCTCACCATCCCATCACAGCCCTCCTCCTTCTTTCCCTCCTTCCTCTCAATGGACACTCCGCCCTACTCTGAGACTTCCATCCACACCTCTCCAAGCCACCATTCAATTCACGTCAACGGCGACGTACAGCCCAATGCCGTCGCTCATCCCAACGGTGTCCCTCCCCAGGGCACTATCTCGGGTATTGCCTCCGGTGCTGAACCCGGTACACTCGACATTCGCACTTTATACTCCACAAGCTGCTCTGCTCTCGACGGACCTTCCCCGCCCACTCTCAGGGAGATCTTGACCGCTTATAAACAAAAAGGTGACGGTGACCGCGAAATGCTCCTCGCCATGCTGAACGCGAAGAGTGCCGAGGACCAGGTGTGTTTCACGTTCCTTTTCATAATGTTTTGTCTTGTCTTTTGCCGTGACTTTGGTGTGCTGATGTAAACTTTCATTCTTCTAAAGCGTATTGCTTCTCAGCTCTCCCTCCGGCGTTCAATGATTGAGATTAATAAGTACACGCTCGAGGCGCGCTCGCCATCGTACTCGCAGCTTCAGTATCCCCAGCAGCAAACGTCGTCGAGTTCTTCTGGACATGGCCATCATGTGTACACCTACGTTCCTGAGGAGCACTATGCCTTGGCAGGCTCGAATCACTACCAACATCATCTTCATCAGCAACATCACGCAGCGTCCGTCTCGCCTCCGGCACCGCACCATGCCTACCCCTCTGGTTACTCATCCTCTCATAGCCAAGCCACGCGTAGTCATGCGCACCTCCGGGCAGTAGAGTCTCCGCCTCTTTCTTCGGCTACTCAAAAGAGCGTTTTGTCAGCTACTCGGGCACGAACTTCATCGCTCGCAGCCTCTCATTCAAGAAGCAGTGTTCGACTCACTGACGCACGATCTCAGATGCAGTCTGTTCCCCATAGTCAGAGTCAACGAAGGAAACGCCCACGCCACTCCCGGTCACGCTCACGTTCTCCGGGTCCCATCGCCTCGGAGTTCCCTTCACACCACCGCTCGTATACGTACACATACGCTCGATCGCCTCCCGTCTATACGAACTCTGCCCCTCATTCTCATTCCCATTCGGAGGTAGACCCGGAAGCGGAGCGTTCTTCGTATAGTTCCGCTTCGGATACAGGTTCACCACGGAGCGTGCCAAATGCATACGTACAGGGCCAAGCGACGGGCCAAGGAGGAGGTTATCCGCGAGCGATGGCGATTGGATCACTCTTATCCGCAGGGGCCAAGGCGGGTGCTAACTCCGCCTCAAACTCTGGTTCACCCTTGAATTCCAGAATAAACGGTCCGAGCGCTAATGGAGCTGCTCCGAATAGCTCTGCTGCAGCTCCCGCTGCGTCAAGCCGGGTGAAGGAAGAACGTGCGGAGCGAGATCAGGATATGGATACGGAACAAGAAAAGGACGAAACATGGGCTCGCGAGCGCAAGCGAGAACAACGCGCCAATCGCGAGGAACGATAGTCGATCTACAAACGATGCGCCCCCTTCTTCGAAAGTTGTAAAATATTGGTTTGTCTCGATAAAGCTAAGTTATGATGTGCATGGACTGCCATGTCTTTTTTTTTCCTTACCCTTCCTTCCAACGTCTATCTACTATCTATGTTGAATCTGTCTTTGCGCATTGTATGCGGAATCTGCTTTCGTCTCTGTCCCCTCCATGAGTATTCTTTTCCCCTTGGTTTTCTGTCGCTATTAGTGTATTGTCTTTCTGTATTCTCGACGCTGAACGAAAATCGCGTATCTTCTCTGCACTCGTCGCTATCTATACTTCCTCGCCGAGACTGCACAAGACATTCGTATGTATTGCGATTGCCAGCGCAACAATTCCCCATCTCCCGAGGAAATTCTGATTCTTATCCGAAACGCTAAGGACATATACCAAGAGCCAAGTATTGAAGGGTTGAAAAAGGAGTTCCTGGAGAAATTGGAGCTGAGAATACTTTGGCAACGAGTTCGAGCTCGGAAAAAGAAAAGGACAGCATTGTAGAATGTAATCATAGCTCGATCATATGGCATTTATCGCGTACAAATTTAATAGCTGAAGAACTCGTCCGAGACCAAGACCACCAAGAGCGGGCTGATCCTGACCCTGGGCTGGGCTGGGATGGGGAAAGAGAAAGCGCTGCCGTGAGCGGTGGCTTGTCCAATTGATTGGTATTGATGTTTTATCGGCCTTGATTCATGACCTGAATACAGGTTATCAAATATCAATACATACATCGATTCATACATATACATTTTATTAGATTAGTTGGAACGTTCGTTCACTTGGGTATGCGGCGCCAGTCCGGCGCCTCTTGCTTTCAGACAGTGAATCTGGAACAGTACCACGTTCCGAATGCAGCTTACATACTAACTTGGACTGGTTGGATGAGTTTGGCTCAAGATACCGATGGAATCGTTGTTTTTGTCATGTCGTCGGGCATAAGCCATAAGACAAGAAGCCGATACATTCGCAGCGCAGCGCAGGAATGGAGAAAAACCCTCCAGTTTGGCTGGGCGGTAGCGACCAGTACTTACTAGACTATGTAGCGCCTACCTATGGTGTTGGTAAGGCGAGGATATTTACGTTTCGCGGGTACGTACAGCAGTTCCCTTGGTGCTCGTTGCGTGCGTCGATAGCTTGGTACCCGAGACGCAGCCCTCCGTTGTCAATTCCAGGCCGCTAAAAAAACAGCGCCGGAGACGGGTTGTACGTAGACGGAGTGCGGAACACGGGAAGACAGACACGTTTTTTCTTCTCGGCCGGGTCCCGATCTAAATATAGAAAGAAGTCAGTCAGTCACTTACGACTAAAAAGAGCCATCATATCGCCTGAAAGAAGGAAGGAAACTTGAGCCGAAAACTTACTTTCCCTCCCCCCCCCCCTCCTTCCCTTCGCTTTTAGTTCCAATTCCGGGCTTGGGAAGGAATGAATTCCTTCCCAGGAAGCAGCGCCAAGCACAAGGGTCGCTTGTGAGAGTTGGTTCTTTTTACTGTACATGTGTCACTAAGGTTTGAAGAAAGGCTTTCATTCATTCATATGGAAGGAAGCCGAGCGGGACGATTATAGGACGCTCCGACGACCTTGGGCTCTATACATAACCCAACTCGTACGCAGGGAAACTTGGTAACTTTAGATTCGAAGAAAAGAAGCAAGAAGAGATGTTGATATGCTTGAATTGGCTTCAAACGCATATGCGTATCTTTTCTTAATTGGGTGGTGTGTTCATTCAAATTCGCCCAGAGGTATAGATAGATGGATAGATAGAAAGTTAGGTAATTGATTTGTATCGATAAGGGTCCGTTACGCACTTCGTCCGCATGCAGGATCCCTCGTGCTCGGTTTATTTGAACGAAAGTGTAAGAATAACTTGCTTGCCGGCTGATGAGGAATAGGTACTTATGTACATTTCGAGACGATTAGACGAAGAGAAGATAGCGATTTGATAAGTAAATATTGAAACGCCGTCGAGTCTCCAAACTTTCCGAATGCTCGTACCTTGCCAAGATTGAGAGATGATATCAATAGGCACTGTACACGAGGATTCTGACACTTGAGATAGTCTTGGAAGTGTCGGCACCGCACGGTAAATTTTAGAGCAGGCTGCGCGAGAAAAAAAAAGAAGAAGAAAAAAATAGATCCCGTTCATATAGGGTCTAAAAAAAATTCGGACTTCCCATCCTCCCAAGCCAAGAGTCTCATGGTCACTGGGCAGCCGTCCAGCCAGCCACTGAGTTCTCACACTTCGCAATTTGCGCCCACGGAACCGGGGCCCCTCCATTCAGTGTTGTTCTAAGTATAATGTAAGATCATGAACATCATCACCCCCTCCTGGGAAGCCCATCCCATCCAGGGCATATCATGCTCTATACTTGTGTATCAGACAGATTTGTTAACAACCGATCAGGACCTGTGCAGAACAGAGCTGCTGGTGTGCATAACTCACATATATCACTGATGGGTATAGCAGATATGATTGTGCGATACTGATGTGTTCTTAGATGGAGATGGAGTGATTCGAGTGAGTGATTGAGCGTTTTGGATAACTGAGTTGATACTCGCACGAGCTGATGGGATGTGCATCCTCTGTGGGAGCTGATGTGCATGCCAAGACTTCTAAAAGAAGAGCTCTTGCTGGATACATACGACGGGAGATCACGTAGAATGAGATGATTAGGGTTAAAAATAACCGCAACTGTCTCTCGAATAATGTCCTCCGCGGAAATAATCGTGACCTAGATGTTGGTCGTACATGGTGTGTAGTTAAGAAGAGACATGGAGTCTATAGCGCTTGGGTTACCGGGTAGAAGTGAAAGAAGCTTGTCGGATTGAGGTCTGAAAATAGCTTCTCGTGAGAACAAACGCATCCACTTTGCTCTTGTTTATATCGTTTTCTCGCTGGTGACGAATTAGTTCACCATGTGTCCTGCCATTCATTTGTTTCAATGTTTTTGTTTCGCCCCTCTCCTCTTGTGGGGAGCTGGGGCAAACCTGGACCGGTGCCTACTAAATACCGCAATCCTCCGGCTAGGTTTGCCCAAAACAGGCAACAGCCTACAACATAGGGAAGAGAACTGTGGGTCCAATGACGCAATTACTCCATTTGGCTGCATCTGTGGTTCTTCTCGTTTCTTGTAAATACGCTCAGTTTCATAGTCTACTACCTCCACTTTATCCAGTCCCCCTTTTCTACTTCCGTCTCCTCCTCTTGGAAAACACAATACGTACGCCGCTCATCTTCGCTCGTCCTCTCGCCGTTGACTTTCGATTAATCTGTAACAATCCTTGAATTTCCCCGATCATCTTAGCATAGATTCCCCTTCCCTATACGACAAAATATGTCAGATAACACTGAGATTGCGAAGAGACGCTACTCGCAGCAGCTCGCTGCTTATACACGCCAACAATTCCGCAGTCGCACAGTCTGCACTAGAGGCTGCGCGAGCTAATGGTCACTAATGGAGACTCACGTCCTCGGGCTAATGCCTGGTGAAGACTCGAGCCGCCGTCGCTCTCGCTCTAGAGACAGCCAGCGTGCTCGCAACTTCCGCGTTGTTGATTTTGCCCAAAAGGCACCGCTTGTCAACGGCACCGCATAAAGCACATCATCCTTAGTAAGTAGTTTTACAAGTTACCTCTGTAAAGTTTTGAAACTAATTGCTATGTAGTGGAAAACACCACCTCGACCTGTATCAGGTGGCTACAAATCTTCTGGCCTCGCTTGATATATCACCTCAACTCTGGTAGCTAAACGGCGACACTACCATTATCGCAACGCCTCGTACATAATATCATCGTGACACTTTCGCACTGCATAAGCTGGATTTCCTCCATTTCATAGTCATTCTCAAATTGTTTCATACTTCACGGACACATGCATCGCAAGCACTGCCTGTGCAAGTATGACCATGCATTGATACTGCTTTCGCATTTCATTTTTCATTTACTGTATGACGAGCGACGCTGAATTCTTATGCGTATATGTAGACCGTTAACTTGCATCCTCGTTAGCTAATTGCCTCGAGGTGCTCGGTTGTAGAGTCTCTAATGTACTTTTATTACATGCAATGCAATAGATGTAAATAGATACCATCATAAACGTATATAAATTATGTATGTATGCGGATTGACAGAGCTGTCTGAGGAGAGCTGAAACGCCTTTGACAAGCTTTCTTCACCGAGGAGAGGATGCTGTAAGTATCGCACCGAACAGCATTTCGTCATTCAACACTGCCCAGTGAATTCTGAAATACACTATGTGGTGTAAGTTTTACGCTAATGACGACACGTTTGTGAGAGAGATTTGCACTTCCGTCATAGTGATTACAGAATGGTATTATTAGCAAGAAAGCCATCTGTGGCATCTGGTGTACCGACAGAGTATCCGTGCCATGGTCTGCAGTAAATAAATCGGTCAGGAGTCGGACCAGATCCCCACCCCAAGCAGACCTGCCCAGGCTCGTGATTCCGATTCAGGGAGCTGTCCGAGAAGGAAATGTAACACCACATCCTCAGTGGATACGCTAAATGCGAAGTTGTGCGAGAGTTTGGCGAGGAGCGAAGAAAGGCGCTGCACGTCTGCGTCTTGAGCGGAGGCTTTGAAAGCGACGGGTGCGCGAGTCGCTGACGATATGGAAAGCGGCATAATCTTGAGGATACTTGTTTAATCTCCAATGCACCACAGCATTGTGAAGGGGTAAAATTACATACCTTTGAAGAATGTAACGAGTCTAGTCCTAGACTGGATAGCACCGCTCGAGCCTTCTTTTCGACCCCATCCTCAGGGTTGATCTCCACACTCCCCGCAGATAGCAGAAGGCCAACGTCCGCATACTCGTCACTCTCGCTTGCGTGGCCTGCAAGGACGCTGGAGCAAGCATGTGCCGGCTGCAACAGCTCGCGCCGATTCTGCGATTTTCCTGACAAGTCCCAAGCCGCTCCCTTCATCGATAGTTCTCTTGGAGTCGGAGTCGAGTATGATAATGAAGGACGAGACGTCGAGCTTCAGCTGTTTCTGCGCTTGCGAACTGCAGAGAATCCGCACTGCGTTGATGGTTTTCGCGACAGCATCTATATCATCGAATGAAGTATTCGCACTCGCTGTACTATCAAAATCCTCTAGAGGGATGTAACCAGATACAGTGTCAATAATCTTTTGCGCGAGCATTTTTGTTTGTTAGAGGGCTTCAGACTTAGCGAAGGAAAGTGAAGATGTCTGTCTATGACGAAACGCGTTGATCTCATTGACAGGGCTCGCCGTCAAGAAGATCGGCAATCATTGATGGATGTTATGTAATTCAACCATCGATCCCGAGGGGGTTTCTTCTGAACCCTCACCTGATTCCGAGTCGTCCACTCTTACTCCGTCTTAAAGAGGCGCATATACGGACCTCTGCGCGTGATAGATCGGCAAAGGGCTTCACTAAGACGGTCTTTCGCTAAGAGATCACCCTCCCAAGCCCACTTGTTGGTATTTGACGTCTTTCATATGTTCAGAAGACTCGTTCTTGTATCTGCACCGGCAGGCCCGGCACTGCGGCGTTCGCTGGCTACTCACGTATCTCCGCATCCCGCCACCGCAGTCTCGCCACCGCCGACGCGTCACGACTGGACGAAGCGGGAAATCCAGGAGATATACGATTTGCCACTGCTTGATCTAGTTTTTCGCGCAGCGGGTGTGCATAGGCAGTTTCATGACCCAAAGAAGGTTCAGTTGTGCACGCTTATGAACATTAAGAGTGTGTAATTTCTCTATATATAATATAAACCGGATGCTAACCTGTGAACTGATCAGCGGGGGGATGTACGGAGGATTGTGCGTACCGATTCATGTTATTCAACCAGTAGACCTTACAACTCTTTCTATTATAGGCAAATACTGTTCTCAATCTTCAGCGCTACAAAACGGAGACGAAGGCACAAAAGCTAGTAGACTTGGAGCCCGTGCTCGAGGCAGCTCGACAGGCCAAGGCAAACGGTAGTACTCGGTTCTGCATGGGAGCCGCTTGGCGAGACCTTGCAGGTCGAAAACGCGGATTTGAGCGTATTTTGCAAATGGTACGTGAAGTTCGCGGGATGGGCATGGAGGTATGTACGACGCTTGGGATGTTGTCTCCTGAGCAGGCGAGACAACTCAAAGAGGCGTGCGTCGTTTGAACATCCGATTTAAAAGCGATTTCTGATTGTATGTTAGTGGATTGACCGCATATAACCACAATTTGGATACTTCCCGAGAATTTTATCCGTCGGTACGGATCATTGTCTGATTTCAAGCCACCTTCGTTAGAATATGTATCCTGGTTATCACGACTCGATCGTATGACGAGCGGCTCGAAACTATTGCGAATGTACGTGATGCCGGTATAAGTGTATGCTCTGGTGGTATCCTAGGCCTGGGAGAATCGAAAGAGGATCGTGTCGGTCTGATCTGGGAAGTTTCCAAGTAGGGTCGAGGCTATATATTTATTTGTTGATGTTATTCAGTATTGATGGTGCGTCACTTCAGCATGCCAGAACACCCAGAATCCTTCCCTGTCAATGCACTTGTTCCTATTCCGGGTACTCCGATGGAAAATAACGAGGTACGATCGAGTATCAGGCGGACAGAGTCATCGAGATTCTTAATTGCCCTTAGCCTATCCCTGTTCATGCACTCATTCGGACAATTGCAACTGCGCGGAATAGTTCTTCCCTCGACCATCATTCGATTAGCAGCAGGTCGCCAGACTTTATCGGAGGCGGAGCAAGCGATGTGCTTTATGTCGGGTGCAAACGCGGTCTTTACGGGCGAGAAGATGTTGACCACTCCATGTACGTCTACTTGTTTCGGAGCTTCATGATCGAAGTCCGTGGTTCTCTCGATAGACGACTGACGATGACAAACATTTTGCTTCCGGATGTACAGGTTCTCCATGGGATGAGGTAAGCTCCCCTCCGTTTCCTAATATCAAACGCTTCGTGTGCCTTACTCCATTCTGTCATCTTTTGGCAGGACAAGGCAATGATGGCGCGATGGGGTCTGGAAGGGATGCAGAGCTTTGAACAAGCGCGCGTGTCCGGCAAGGAAAGAAGAGAAGAAGCTGGATATCTTGAAGCGATCGACGCTTCTAGTGCTGGGGACGTCAAACGGGCTTTGACGTCAGAAGTAGCCTAAAAGCAGAAATGATATATGGATAATGTAAAAAGAGTGTAAGGAATAGAAGAATAGAAGAACTGACGAATCCGCTTATTCAGATGCTTCACAGCGGCGTCTAGACAGGCACAAATCATTTCGAAGTGGCCTGTTTCCAAATAGAGGTGCCGCGAATTTTCTCACAGAACACCATCAATTCCACTCAACACCTACAAAAGCCCAACACGTCCAACTTGTGTGATGTCTTCTTTCTTGCTATGCAGCCCGCTCTGGGGCCTCCGTGTATCTCTACTTCTCCTCTGGTATTTTGTTAGCGATATTTGTCTTCCCCCGATTCTCTTCAGCTTTTCATGGGCGGATATGAAGTCCGCTTTTCATACCAGCCTCCCGCTCACTTGCTGCTGCTTGATTCTGCACTCGATCCTGCCAGTGCTTCCTATATGCTCTTCTTTTTGTTGGCTACACTGGGTGTTTATAAAATGGCGGGAATCTGGTGTTCACGAGGATCGCGTCTTATAAGCCTACGTAGTGGACTCGCAGTCAAAATCGCTCCGGCTCATCTCTCTCGAACGGCCATCATCTTCATCCTCTTAATTTACCAGAAAGTGTCATGTACAACTACGCCACAAACCCAGAGTCATCTCCTACGAACTCTGCGTCTTCTGGAACCTCTGACCTCTCCTTAGCATCTGCGTGGTGGGGCTCGGGCGACGTCTTTGGTGGCACGCCGAGTAGCTTTACCTCTGTGTCAAGTGGCTATTCTGGTTTCGGCGAGAGTCCGTCAAATGCGTGTATGCCTGGAGGGTCCGGACAGACGCAGATGCGTTTCTCTGGTATGTCGCAGGACGGAAAGGCAAGGATGATACCTCAGCTCTCTCACTCACAAGCGCGACCTCCGCATAATCCGTCCAAGTCAGACTAGAATAGCTTTCTCTCCTTGCATTTGAAACGTCAGCTGAATACCTAGCTTTTCTACGAACAGATATGTCTCAATTTCTACTCAATACGTGTTTGCTACTCCGCAACGAGTACCTGTGCTAGCGTGAAGTACCGGACATTGCTCTGACCTTTTTAGGCCTTATTAACCACTAATTGATTTGAATCCTAGGAGGGTATCCATCGTCGATTACAGAGGGAACACACTATACGATAGTTTCGTACGGCCGACGTAAGAATTTATGTTTGCATGTGCTCCGGTGTAGAGATTTTGATTTTGATTTTCACAGCCATCAGATCGAGGATTTACGATCGTCTATAACTGGACTTCTTCCTGAACACTTGCTCTCTAACGAAGGTAGACTATCCCTTGAGATTCCTGTCCAAGCGACATGCTGATACAGCCATCCACTGTCCGGAAAGCGATGAACGCTTCGGCTGTTAGAGAACAGGTTTCTGCGCTATTTCAGGGAAAGATCATTATCGGCCATTCGCTCTGGATGCACTTTTCAGTACGCGAACTGTATCCAGTTACGTGCAAGAATGCTAATAGTCTACTGATGAAGCTTCTCGGATTAACGCATCCTGCGCTCGACACTCGTGATGTTGCGCTCTATATGCCTTTTCACCGTTCAGTCAGCTCATCGACCGTGACACCGCTCAAATCACTAGTTTCGCATCTCATGCGAAGGAAGATCGGAAGGTCATACGAGCATCCTGTATGTTCTTTTTCAGATATCATTTGCTATTCTTGACCTGAAATATTGACGGGGAAAATACTTTGCGTTTCTGGTAATGTGGATATAAAAGCTAGAAGAGGCTCGCGCTGCTTTGGATTTGTTCCGATCATATGAGGATCCTTGGGAGGACGAGATCCGCAGGGGTACATGGCCTTCTGCACTCCCACCAACAGCTTTCAGTCCATTCTTCACGTAAAGTTGGGCTTCACCCAGGGGGCTCGATATGTGTTCATTCGCTTTCATTTTCCGCTTTCGTTCATAATAGATGCGAGGTACTAACTGATCCGTTCAAGTGTGCTCAGCAAGGACACTAGAGTTGTACTCCCTTTTTCTAGTCCTTCGTGCTTATTTTCATCCGATTTTCATGATAGACTTACTTTCGCACTCGTGCCTTATATGCTTATTCCTTTCATTAATTAATATTTACGACGTAGAACCGAGACAGAGAAGAATGATCGTAGGGTTAGCATAATTGCTGAATGAGGAAATGTTGCGTAAACCCTAGGATCTGCAGGCCAAATTAAGCACTACAGTTTACGAGACCGCTGAATGTTGCTCGACTTCTATCTCACTTGTTTGCCATGGCCACAGACCACGCCTCGCATCTCTACAACTTGGGACAGCCATCGACGAGCTATATGAGTTATATGGATGGCGTCAATAACCGGCACAGGCTGCAGGTCAACGGCGCTCCCAGCGAACAGGCTCCGCTGGTCAACGGCACGGGCGAGTATTGCGACCCGCTCCTTGGGGAGTCCGACTCTGAAGATCCTGACTTGCCCGTTGGTGTGGCGGGAGGAAACTGGGGGAAGAAAGCGTTGAAGGGCTCGAGATGGGTACGGAGAGGCAAGGCAGTGGCTTGGGGTCCCAGTAAAGGCGAATGGGAGGTACGTGTGTTCCTTTGCGCCCAAGGTGGCTCTTCGTCTCATGAAACGCGCAAATGCTTGCAGGCAGAAGAACGAGCACGGAAGCGCCTGAAAATGATGCTCGCGCCACCACGGCGCTCTCCTTCGCCTCCGACGCTTCCGCACCTGCGCGAGTCAAGTCCGCCGCTGGGTGCGCCTTACGTCCACCCATCGACGCATGGAAGCTACGCGGCATTCGTGCTTGATCCCGCGGTGGCGCATAGCTACTGCACGTCCATGCTTGCGGATCTTCAGCAAACGACGGACAACTTAATACAGGGCGAGGCGACGCTGACTCGCGCGCTGGGCCGACTATGGAAGGTACTGAGCGAAGAGGAGCATGTGCGCCAAACTGACGATCCTGGGACGAAAACTGGAGCGGTTGGGATGACGAACGGTGTCGTGGATGACGGCGCAGACGGAGAGAAGCACGACGATGCTGTGGACGACGGAGACGAGGAGATGAGCGAGCGCGAGCGGCGGATTGCACGAGCTCCAGACCTCTCCCAGCCGATGCACAAGCTTTTCCTCACGCCATTTCCAAATGGAGGCACGCATATGATGGAGCCATCTCATTTCGGCAGCCCGCAGATGCAGCTAGAGAATATGGAGAGAGCGTTCGCCACGCTCCGTGAACTGCAGGATGACTCGCGCGAGTATGTTGAGCGATTGGCGGAGGTCCGAGAAAATCTGGGAGAGGTGAGACGACAGCGGGACATTATATGGATGAAAACGCGGGAACAGGCATTGGAGGAGCTAAAGGAGATTGACCAATCCGCGGTGGAACCTGATGAGGCACCTGATGTCTTGAGAGATTTGGCCAAGTACTTTGATGATTAGCATAAGTTTTGTGTACACTCTACATATCTAAAATTCTAATCTTGCTGTCGGGACTGTAATAACTTGTGTGTGTGTGCGTGCGTGCGTAACTGAGTATAAGAATAATGTTAGCCTTTTATCCTTTTATTGGAAACGCGCGTCGGCTTGCTGGCCTTCTGATCTACTTTTGTAGCCGACACTTACACAGAAAGTGGGGCTCCCCCGGCTTCTTTCCATGCAACTACCACATACACGATGAATGGTCACCGTCTTCCTAATCTCGAAAGACTCAGAATACACGATTATGTCCACCCAGATATTAACAATGTCCAAATTCCAGAGGACATCGCGAACCCGCCTGAGGGGCAGTCCTCCGATCCAGCCATGGACCGACTCCGGACATACGTCAAGAGCCTCCCCTACTCCGTCGAGTCCTATGCGCATATGCAGCAGATCCTCGATCTCATCATCACTCGACTCGTGCAGTCCGTGAAGGCAAAGGATTTCGATCCAGGCTTCTTGCAGTGGGATAGCATGCTGACGTAGTGAGTAGTCATGCTCGCTCGCGTGCTCGTTTCTTTTCAGCTCCCTTCAAAATAAAATAAATTGCATTGTGATTCTGAGGCTTGTATTCTGTTTTCAGTCTATCGATGCTCAAGTATCCGTTGCCGAAGGAGAAACGCGTAGCGCTGGTGAAGCTATATTATGAGGTCGCTACCTTGCCGGGCATGCCTGCGAATATCATGGCCGTTGCAGCCGAGGCACTCAATTTCCTCACGCGGTCGAAGACAAAGCTGTCTATTGAGGACGTGCGCCTGCCCTGGAAGCCTATCTACAAGATACTCTCGAAGGAGCTCTTTCTCAGTCGAAGGAAATTCGAGATCAAGTGCGTAGCATGTTGCGTGCGCCACTTATTTTTGCTGGACTGACTGTATATGCATGACTCCCGTAGCCAGTTGCCTGCGTACATGGGCTATATAGCTGACTCCTGTCGAAGATTTTTCCATCCTGCTGCGATTGACGAGATGCTAGAGACGTTTTTGCCTTTTATGAATGGAATCAATCTGAGTGTGAGCCGCATAATTCCCAAATAACTCTCAGAACTGATGTCTTCGCTCTGTTTGCGCATTGTATCGTTTGGACAGTCGGTGATGGCGACGGAATATTACCTGCTCACGTTCTTACCCCAATCGCATCCCCAATCATATTTACCAATGCTCTTCCGCATGTGGGAAGCGATCAATTCGTACAATTACGATGAGAGGATGCTCAACTTCCTAGCGCAACTCGCAGAGATGCACGTTGACCCGTCTCTGAGTGATCCTGCAAGGATTGAAACGCTACCAGATGATGCGCTCTCGGAAGACGAGGGAAGACCAAATTGGAAGAAGGATGATTTGAATCATAACGGGTCCTGGAATGGGATTTACAAAGACGTCGGGATGTTTTCAGAGGAAGAATGGAGTCTGATCATGGTGAAATGTCTGGCTTCTATGGGTCTGTTGCAGTTTCCTATGTTCTGGTTTTGTTCTTAAATTTATGGTGTCTAACTTGCTTGCAGAAATCCCGTTGGCGGACACTGGATCATTAACGACAGGCCCTTCAGTTGATAATCAGGCGAGCTTTGAAGTTGGTCGCCTGCGTAAACCGACTTGGCGTATATGTACGTCTCTTTCGCGTCAAGCTCATTAAACCTGAAGACTTACGCGTATGCTTTTTGATCTCAGTCTCTCTAGCTCGCATCATTGTATACTCAATGATGCCAGATGGGATTCCTGTTCCACCCTCTGGGATATCTACGCCATTCTCACCAGGAATGGTGACACCCGGGTTCATGACGCCCGACCCTGCGAATAATTTGGGTGACTATCTATCTGCGCCGCTCGGGAAAAAGCCCCGCTCGAAGATGCGGACGTATCTTGCAGGATCGAAAGCTCTGGACTCGCTTGCTCGCTTGATCTGGTCGACGGAGAGCTTCTTCCATCCAAATAACTCTGGAAGCTGGACTGCAGACGTACGTTCTGGGTCTCTGAGTGTCTTGATATCGGAAGCGCTGATGATTGTCGCCGTCTAGCTCACCGCATTCATCAAGTACATTGTCTATGAATTCAACAAACGTATGTATACGATGTTGTTAACAATGAATTGTATTCATATTCTTTACAGGATGGTATGAGGAGCGGCAGCCTGAATGCAAGACACCTATGGTCTGTCATTACTTATGTATACAAGCAGGCCTTGCTCATGTCTTCTCACTAGCACCGTCGGTTGACGCACGAAATGAAGCGCGAACTCGTTAGGTGTCTGCGGACTGTCGCACTGCTCGCAATGTTCTCGCGCGATTCGACGACAGTGTCGAATGTCCAGAGCTGTCTCAAATCGATGACGATCATGGAGCCTGACCTCATCCTGCATCCTATCCTTGAGCGAGCGATCCCCTCGCTCGAGGCGCTCGTCGAGACTCAACGGACGACGGCGGTTATCAAGGCTCTGGGCGCCATAGCTCTGAGCCTCGTATCTAGGGACATCTACAAGCCTGGAGCGAAGCATCTAGTACAAATTTTGGAGTTACTGATACCGGGAATAGATTTGGTGAGTAATTGCGGAACTCTATTAAGAAGTCTTCTTGTATGCTCATTGTATCTCCAGAATGACCCACAGAAGACTGTAAGTTTACGTAGAAAGCAGGTTGAGTTGCAGATAGCTTAGAACGACTCATTTACACAGCTATGTACAACTGCTTTCTTGGTTGAAGTTTCTCAGTATATCATGTTCGGCGACCTTACGAGAGTGGGGATGGGTTCTCAATCCGCGACGGATACAGAATCGCCGGCAGAGATGCGGCGAATGGATTTCGAACCATCAACGCCAAGATCGGAGAAACCGTCTATAGTCTTTGTGGATGGACAGGGTGGTATGGACCTTGATGACGGCGAGCCCCTGTACACGGATGCGGAAGAGGATACAATGATTAAGGAGAGTACTGCCAACTTCGCGGACTGGGTTTCAAATTTCATTCGGAGGGTGATTCTATTACTGGACAACCTTCCTGAGGAAGGAACAGATGGCACTCAACGGGGCGGAGAATCCGAGGGTACGTTTTCATTCGTCTATTTCTCGGAAGGGAAGAAGCAGGGATTCACCCAAACTTTGTGATCTGAGCAGTACAAGTTATTGATGCCGTCGCGGGTGCCTGCAGCCAGATCTGCGTGCACCTGTCGGAACCGCTTTTCGACCTCGTGCTGAACATGGTATACGACTATGCGAGCACGAATGTACGCTCGAACGCCGTCCGGGCGGTTCATCAGCTCGTGGAGTGCATGGCAAATGCAAACCCCGAAAAGACGCTCGCGAAGTTCGTTCCCTTCTGCGCGCGGAGCATACGCGTTGAACTTGAGCACGGGGCTAGTTCTCTTCGGACGACATCCACGAGTAACCCTATCCCTTCGGATGCGACTTTGCACTGGAGTACGTACATGATCTGCTTCACTTCTGTAAAATTGACCGGTACCAACGGAGGGCCTGCATTTAGACCTTGCGATTCTTCGAGGCGCGATGCACAAGTGAGTCTCAGGGTTCTGACCGAGTGACTAATGATTAACATCAAACCGCCACCGCAGTGATGGTAGAGCGGTAAGCTGAATTCTCATGAGAAGTATCACTTCGATAAGCCAATCTTGAATAATGCAATGTAGGTCCTGAAGTACAAGAATGAACTGCTCGATTTATTGTGCTTGCTACGCGATAAAGCACTCTCCAAGCGAGGCTACTCTTGGAGCGGGAAACTTGTATCGAGTATAATGCTTACGTTGACACACACGTATCCACTAGAGAACAGGTTTGTGAATCCGGATGAATGGAACAGCGAAGGCGAGCGAAGTTCGTGTCTCCTTTCAGTCAGCATTCTCATCTGTTTTTCAGAGTTCCAAAGGAATCACTATCGGTATTGGGGGAAGTTGTATAGCCCGGAGGAGGTTCAGGTGAGTAGTGGCCGGGATACGATCACCAATTGCCAATAATGATAATATGTTGGCAAACCCTAAAGATGTCTTGGCACGTTCCCAGCGCGGAGGAAATCGACTTTGCGTTGGGTTTATTCCGCGAACTGGTCGAGCCTACTTTGGCGATGCTTGAGACGCTTGTGGACACGCGTATGTGACCTGTCAAGCTTGTCAAGTCTGGTGGTCGTGGTGGCTAAACTGTGTTTAATCTTGTTTGTAGCTCCGGAGTCCCGCGATAGTGTATGGAGGAATGATTTCTGCCGGTGAGTCTTCGTGCTTCCAAGCCAGTGATGGCTCTTAGAGTTCAATTCTGTTCTAGATACATTACTGTCGTACGGAATGCATTCGCCGGTACTCCGACTTTGCTTCGCGAGAACTACACCGAACAACAACTCAAAGAGAGTTGCGCTACATCCGACCTTCAGTGAGTCCCATATCCACTGATTGCCATCTCTGGGTGGTCAGAATTGAAATCCCCGTCCCCTCTCAATCAGCAATGAAATTCCCGAGATGATAGGCCATGTTGAGCCTCTCAAGGCATGCTTCGTACTTACCGACCCCTCGGATCCTCGCTACAAGTACATTGCAAACCTCCACCGACGGTTTGGAGAGTTCTTGCGTAGTGCTTCTACTTCCCTGCGCCAGCAAGGTGAAGAGAACACTGTCGACGCGGTACACATTCTGGTCAGTGCAATTTGCTAAGTTTCCTGCAATCCGGTGCTCTAGTTGACACGGAACTTCGTGTTGTGTTTAGATCCGGTCCATTCGCACTTACGCTCTAGAATACGGCGACAGTCGAGACAGGTGAATGCAAGCCAGATTCTTCTTCCTCTATGCCTTTTCCCTCGCGCAGAAACTGACGTAGTTCAGTTACTATTCACAGAGTGACCAGTACTCGCAAGAGATTGGACTCTCGCGGCAGTACGCCAAACAGAAAGTATGGCCGAGAGCCGTGCTTGTAAGGCGAATAAGGTACGTACAGACCATGTACTTTCTGGTCTCAGTCGTCTAACGGCACGTCCGGTGAAGGCGCTACCATGCCGCAAGACTGCGATGGAATTCAATTGAACGCCTGCGAGGCAAGCTTGAAGACGACCTCATCGACGAACTCGTCGAGTGGTCTATGTGGCATTATTCTACAGGTAAAGTATGCTGTCCTTTTTATTAGATTGATTTGTTAATTATTGATTTCCATTCGTATAGTTCGAGAGTATGTTCAACCTTTGCATCGTCAGAGTCCAAAATTGACAGTTTTCTAGGTCGGCGCAGTTGCTGCTCAATTCTTTCTGTTCGGTACGTCCAAATAAAAGTTTCAATACACTCCCTTCGACTTATCCCTGGACTTTCCTTCCCAGGCCTACGATGGTGTCAGGAGACGATGTCTACCAAAGTTCATAGCATCCATTGCACCTGGGGGAAGTGATAACCGCATCAAGGGTGCACTACACTCTCTTAACATGCAGGTCTTCAGTGAGCCTTGGTTCATTCCTTTCGTTGGTGCATTTTAACATTGTCTTGTTGTCGATAGCGAAATATGCTCTGCAGGAACCAACATTCAGGGTCGATCTTCTCAAGGCTGTTTTTGCTTGCCAGGCTTACACTGATGTTCGTGTCTTTCTTTGAGCGATGAATTCAGTTCGGCTGATCTACTCCTAGCCTTCCCTACAAGATTGCGCATCCACCCTAGTTGACAGCTGTGCGTATACACTCGTTTGAGAAGTCTAATTCAATGTAATTGAAGGATGGAACAGGTTTGTCGTGCATATACGAACCGAATTTCATTCATTTTTCGGTGGACGGTTCAAGAATGGAACACGCAGCAGAGAAACTCCAGAAGATCGTGGCTGCCAAATTCCGCGACAAAAATCTAGTACGAAGGTGCAAAGAACATAGAGTACTTCGTACGAATTTCTTCAGCGATTCTGTGAAACTGGCTGTGAGTACCGGCAGACCCCCTGTTTGTATCGTTTTCGACATAGATGACTGACGAATATTTTAATCTTATTTCTGCATTCCTCGCGTTTGAAGGCGGACACTGTTCTGGGAATTGCGAAATCGTCAAGCACACATTGGCGCTATGCGATCATTGCGCTTCGGATATTACGTACTCTGATTCGTCGGGATGAGCCACTCACTGGGGAACAGATGAAGTATTTCTTGGACATGGCGCACGATCCTCATCCATCCTTGGTAAGTCATGCATAACGAATACCGTTCGAGATTTTGTGACTTATCTGTTCCGTATGCAGAGATATGTATGTCGCGGATCATCCCATACCGTACTCCCCTGCTCATTCCCAGTTTGTAGTATGGCCAGAGAGCTGTCATGAAGAGCCTTCGATATGTGAAGCTCAGGACGTTCGTGAAGAGTCCAGAAGATATCGCGCTGGAGCGAAATCACAATCCTCTTCGCGTCAGATTCGAGCTGGAGTCGCTCGATAGCGAGTTCAACGCTCGTTACTTGAGCGAGTTCAAACAAGATCTCGAACTCGAGAAGGCAGTCATTGAACCGTGAGTAGTGAATACACCCCGGTTTATTTTTCTTTCGAATTTACATTGCCTCCTTGCGATCCAGCCATCTTCAGGACAAAACCAATGTAGGCTGGTTGACCTGGCCAGCTACCGTCGATTTCTTCTTAGCTGCACCTCCTGGGCAATCAGCTTTCAAGCCATGGGAATCAGCAAGCCAGGAAATGATTTCAGCAGTTCGCAAGGAGGTGACTAATAAGGACTTCTGGAAGAGTCTTTCCAAGCACTATGCGGAGGAGAACCACGCGAATGTCACTACTCAGGATAACATTTCTTGTGTCAAGTCGATCTGTAAGTCATGGGTTTTGCTACTAACGGAAGTACGTGCTGATTTGTCCATCAGTCCAAGTTTTAGAGGAAGAGCCTTTCGAGTACCTCAAGCCTATTGTGGAAGGACTGCTGGAAGACACAAAACAAGATAAGCAACGGGCAGCAGCTGAGCTTATCGCTGGTATTGTAGGCGGATCAAAACACTGGCCTGCGGATGCGCAGAAGCGTCTGTGGACTTGGCTCATGCCATTGCTTACCAAAGTCCTGAACTCTAGTGTCAAGACTGATACTATGCTAGTATGGACGTCCTTCTTGGAGGTAAGGTGTAATACTCTGCTTGATGTCTCACATTAGCTCAAGTGAATATCTTTCAGTACTTGTTCGTCAGCAGGGATCCGCGGCGAATAAAGCCGCTCGTAGACTACGTCGTAGGAAGCTTCAAGACCGGCGACTTCAATGCCGAGCTGTCGTTCAATGCTGTGAAGATTGCCTCGTTTACGCGTGCTTTCTACGAGGAACTCGGCTGGCGTTCGTATGCATGGATCGACGAGATCGTTGATCGGTATTGGGCAGAGCTTAATAACGAGCACGATGAGATCCGCGCATATATTGCTGATGCTCTTGAATACTCCAGCAAAGTCAAGGTACGAGCTTCTACGCTGTCCCTGTCCTTGACGATTCTAATATTCATTGCTACAGTGGCAACCGAATTTGTCAGTCCCGCGACCCGAAGTATTCGTCCGCGAATGCAGAGTACTGTCTCAAGACGTCGACATCATGGGCATCCGATCGACTTATCACCTCGGACGAGTTCAGGAACTTGTTGAGAATCTCAAGGTCTGGCGAGAAGAACGTATCCCAGGAACAAGGGCGTTCCAGTCCAAGTATGATCGTGTCGGTGTCACGGTTTGTAAATGGCTGTACCAGACGATCCATGATATCCATGCGAGCGCGGCATTTGATTATATCCTTCCTTTGATGGTGCGTAATTTCCCGTTTTACCCCTAATCTCTTGATCATGACGTTACGGTACAAAACAGCCCGAGCTGTTCCGCTTTAGCGAAGGTAAGCTTTGTATTTATTCCGTACTTTTCTGAAGGCTTGCTGAAAACGGTGGACAGTCAATGACAACGATGACCTCTCAAAGCGAGCGAATAATTTGCTCGTTCGCATGTGTGGTGTCGTTCCTCCAAGGCAGCTCATCGATCCTTTAATTGACACCATCTTCGACGCAATCAAGACTTCACAGGTATGTTTATCCACGGCAGGATGATTGTGGTTCGCTTATTACGTTGGTAGTCCTGGAGAGTGCGATTAAAGGCTCTTCCTCTATTGCAAAGTAAGCTCTCGAGTCCTTGTTGTCATGTCCATAAGCATTGTAAATATCTGATTTCGCCTTGTTTCGAAGTCTTCTATTTCCGCCAGCTTGTCTTGATCCCAGAGGCAAAAGTGCTTGAGATGCTCGAAGTCATCTGCAGATGTCTTGACGACGAGAACATCGAGGTCCGAGAAATGGCCGCTACGTGAGTCCCATGTGGATTGCTCTTCAGAATCTATGCGCCTCTCTTTACAAATGGTTTCTCTTCTAGAACGTTATCGGGCATCATTCGTGTCTCTCCCCGACACGGCGTCATAACGCTCAAAGACCGCTTCGTCCGGCTTATCAACTCAAACGAGCTCCCCGCACGTTCCTCGCCCGCCTATGCCTTCGCGCTCCGGAAACGCCACGCAGCCATCCTTGGAATCTGCGCACTCATCGACTCCTTCCCCTACACTGTGGAAAAATGGATGCCATCCCTGTTGACGGACATCCTGGCGGAACATACGTACGACCCCTGCCGGTGTCGAGCACGGTGCGCAAATGCGCTAGCGCGTTCAAGAAGACTCATCAGGACACGTGGCATGAGGACTCGAAGCGCTTCTCGGAGGAGCAGCTGTCGGCGCTGTCGACTTTGCTCACCGGGTCGTCTTATTGTACGTCCTTCCTGTCTCTCACCTTTTGTTCTTCGCTCTTCGACTCTGGTTGATTAATGCGCTCTGGACTTACACAGATGCATAAAAGGAACTGCGCTAAACTCGTTAATCTTAATGTCCCTGCTTTGCATACTACGTCTTCCTATCCGTATTATTTCCCAAAGGTAGATGCCGTTCATTTAGACTCTGGATCCGGATTCTTGCCTTGCATTACCCGCTCCGTATTATTTACAGACCTTTGAATGCTAAACTAATATATATATCTTGATGTTATCTTGACTCTTTCTTGATCAGCATTGTATGTATGCATGCATCATTGGATTATTATATATGCCTAGTTGCCCTACACGAAAAGAGAAAGGAGGCTCGATACCCGAGCTATATACAACAGAGGGAGAGAAAAATCCAATATGGCTGCGAGAAAAAGAGAATAGACGAAGGAAGAAAGGAAGAAAAGAAATTTCTTGAATGTCATTTCATGTTAAGAAAGTGAAGAAAACCATTAACGACTAGAGACAACTTGATGAAGTGAAAAAGGAAAAGAAAGAATTACCATGGTATAAAGCACGAACAATGGAACGAAGGCCTATCGTGAAAATCCGTAATGACGAACAAAATTAAAGAAACGACATAAAAGTGAGACTTATTAGGTGTCGCTCTACCTTGCTGCTTATGATGCTGCTGGTATGCTGATGCTTCGGTACTATGGCTATGAAGACGAAGAGGGCGCACTGTATGAGGGGGACAAGAGATGTCCGGTCGATGCGAGGGAGGAACCTGGATAAGATTCTGCCGTTGGCGTATGCGGATCATTAGCACTCAAACCTCCTAGGTTTGAACGAGCCTGAGCCTGAGCGAACGTGCTGGAAGTAGGCGTAGACGTGTTCGACGAAGACGCAGATGCGACACCCGAATATCCAGAGTGGAGGGGGAGTCTGGAAGATGAAGGGGTTGGGCTCGGGAAAGGCGATCCACTTTCTCCACTCCCATTACTTCGTTCTCTAGATCTGTTGGTGTACCCAGTACCTGGTCCAGCTGCACTTCCGGAGGACAAACGACCCCCTCCACCTCCTCCGGACTCAAGGTCTACATCCATAAGCCCCGCGAGCCCTCTCTCGGTCGTCTCGTGCCCGTCTGCAGTGCCGCTCCGCGCTCCGGCATTCGGGACGCGGTCGATTGGTCGAAGTCGACCACTGGACGATGCTGCTGTTGATGTCGGAGCACCCGAGGAAGAGGAAGAACGTATCCGGTTGTTCGAGCTCTCTTCCCTGTAAGACGTGATATGGTATGGAAGTGATGTTAGATTGTTAGATGTCAGTTTCGAGTTCGGCATGGAACAGCATATAGGCGTGGAGATGCGAATAAAAATAGAAAAGAGTGAAAATACAAAAGAGAAAAAAAATTCCATCAATCGAATGCATACGAAGAATGATCGAAGCCAAAAAGAAAAAGCGTCGGCGACCGGTATCGGTGAGAGAATGAACAAATAAAAGTACCATATTTCCGTCGTGATGGAAATGAGCGACTCGGCCGTCCATGCCATGCCAAGACCGCGCAGAATCGACAACCGCAGCTGTGAATTCTGATTCGGCCTCAATAGTCGAGTGATCGGATGATGGGTGAGAAAATCGAGATTGAATACCACGGATCCGGATCCGCGTGGAGGATTAAGAACAGGACAGGACAATTGCCCCTTATGGAGCATATGCATATTTGCGCCGGGGCAAAAGGGGCAAAAAACCTCGATGATATCCAAAGGGAAACGAAAACGAGAGCACGAAGCACAACAGAGGGAAATTTAAGGGAAGAGGAAACGAGAATGAACAAAACGTACCGAATCTCAGCAATAAGATCCTCAATAGCATACCAAGCAATCGGGCTGTAGGCAATGGATCGCCACCAACCGCAGCGGTCCATGGGAGCGACGTACGCATGTGCGTGTAAGTGGTCCTTGACGGGTATTTGGGAATCCTTAAAGGGAGGTGTGATGAATCCCACTCGGAATTGGGATTCAATTTGAACTCCAGCTCCAGCTTCGGTTCCAGTTTCAGGATGATCGTTTCCGGTTTGCTCGGCGACGTTGGGTTGAGGAAGAGAGGGAGAGGCGGGAGAAGATGGACTCCTTGGAAGCGTTGGAGAGGATGGGAAGCGAATGTGCGAGGTGAGGTCTGTGAGGAGACGGCGTGCGAGGTCGCGTAGTTGGACGAGGAGGGGGACGTCACTCGTCGACTAGAGTACAGTATTCGTTAGTTAGTGTTGTTTAAATCTGTGAGTTATACGCACAAGCATGTATAGAGACGGAACATGCAAGCTATTTTTCAAGATCATCTCATCAGCACATCAGAAAATCAGTGAGATATTTGCAAACTCACTTGAAGATGATCACCAAATGCGCCGTACTCGACACCGGGTGGGCACGTTCAGAATAGACAGTAAACTTCTCATCATGCCAAATGATCTCCGGTTCGTCATCCTTCGCTTTGCCATTCCTGGTTCTCGATCTGCTCGACGGTCGCGAGGTTGGAGATGCCATGGGGGATTGCACCGGCAGCGAAGTCGAGGCTGAGCCTGATGCTCTAGAGACGATGCTGCACATCGGGCAGCCGCTCTTACTCGGGAATGCCAACGACATGGCGTTTGCAGAAGAGGTTCAGGGTTAAGCAGACGCTATAAGTTCTGCTGCTTAGTGTGCTCCCAACTGCGCGAAAAAGCCAAAGCGTCAAATCGGAAGTGAGGCTGAGGACGAAGCGGAGCTCGGCAATCCGGGATCAATGCTTAGCGTATATGGTGAGAGTTGATAGACTACCCGCAGTTTCTTGGGTGCTACTTGCTCCGGACGAGTCGTTCGCCGTCGATGATGTTGACTGGGAAGGAGTGACGGGGGGAAAGAAAGGAAGGAAAGGACTGTGATGAAGAAAGTAAATAAGCAGGATAGGATATGGTGAAACGGCGAGCCTGAATCAATATCAATATCATCATCATTCCTTCCTTTCATAAGCCCGCTCTTGCATATACGCACCACCTTCTCTTCTCGGTCACGTTCATCATCTCATCATCTCTTCCTTCAACCAATGCAGTATCTGGACTCACGCGATGACATCGTCGCCGCCTTCGCCGACATGCGCGACGAGCTGGACGAGCACAACGACAGGCGGGAACGCCTCATAAAGGTCTGTAAACCAGCATCATCATCATCATCATCATGCCGAAGTCCTGTCCCACCTCTGCCGCTCTTATACTTCCGAGTTCTTCATAGATATGATCAGTGATCTCTTCTCTTCCTTTTCGTTCTTGGCAGGCAAGCCGGGATGTGACCATTCTCGCAAAACGCGTCATTTTCCTCCTTCATCGGTACGTTATAGTGTAGTGTCTAGTGTCATGGGGTAGAATAGCACAAAGCACTAATGGACGTGTCTTATGTTAGGCTAGTAACTGAAGCTTCCCAATCCGATCCTGGTGCCTTCTCCGCCGCTGCCGCGCAGGGACACGCCAAGCTCGTCGAAGCGCAGTCCCTCTTCCGCACTATGCGCGAAGACTTACAAGGCGACCGATTCTGGCGGTACCAGCAAGCAGTCTCCCCGGGGTTGCAAGAGTACATCGAAGCACTTGCATTAGCGCATTATTTCGAGACAGGCTTGGGGAAACTCATCGGGTATAGTGGCGTACAGGAGAGTCTATGCGCTGAAGATGGGGAGAAGCTGTTCCCTTTACCGATGGATGATTACTTGTTGGGTCTGTCGGATGTGACGGGTGAATTGATGCGCTTTACTATTACTTCGATTGGACGGCGGGGTGGACGAGGGACGGCTCGAGCCGTAAGTGACTTTGTGCGGAATTGCAAAGCAGGTGTGTACAATCTTTTTTTTTTTCAATTTCTGGGGTACGCGCATACTTACGAAGCTTTACCCTCGCGAATTTGCACACGACAAACAAAACAGATTTTGAAGGATTCACGCCGTACGTAAGACACCTTGGAAAGAAGCAGGCCGTGACTACGCAATCTTTGCAGAAAATCGAAGATGGTGAGATTCAATTACAATTATGCATTCTCGATGGAGAGGATTGATGATGACTTGTGATAGCTGCGTATGCGATTGTTGTGCGCACATCAGAGTACGATTTGCCAGAGGAACTGCTAGATGATATTGTTGAGCGGTGTGTTTCTGATGTGAGAAGAGGTAGTCGTCGGACGCGCGGAGGCGAGTATGATGGGCCCGGAGAGGACATGTCTGAAGAAGAGTACTAGAACTAGTAGTTTATTGTGTGTGTGCTTTGGTCGCTAAGCGGGCGTGCGAGCGGAAGCAGTGACAATAAGGAAAATACAAAAGTCGAGCTATATGCAGCAGAACAACGAGCAAGACGAGGACTGCCTGATCGAGGACAATAAACAACGTTAACGCTTCACTTATGGAAATATAACAAAAGACACTCTGCTCTGCTCTCTTATAAGGACATACAGTAAGCCACTGTCTACTCCTCATTCCGCATTTCGGATTACACTCTCTACTCTGCCTCTGTCTCTCTTGCTTTCGTCTTTGCTGTTTGTGAGTTTGCCATCCAACATTTTTATTTATTAATGGTTTGCGGGTGCTAATTGCATACTACCGTCATAGTACTTCGTCTGTCCGCCGTCGTACTCCTGCTGGTCTAAAGTGCGTTGCTTCTTTCTCTTCCAGCGCTACGCATAGTTGATGGGCATATAAACTAATGTACTGCTACTGTCTGTTCCTTCACAGTTATCTCATACTACTGCACCTAGTTCTCTCTCTCTCTCTCTCTGTGACGAGAGATAGACCATTGATCGACGTTACCATATTTGTGCTGTTGAATCGCGGGCCGATCACCATTCCCCTTTACGCCCCAAGGCTTCCTTTCTAGTTTGCATCCGTTCAACTTCTCTCTCTGCCTCCTACCTCTACCTCCTACCTCCTCTTAAACGACTCCCGACAGCCACAGACTCTCTATTCGCTTTCGTGTATCCTTTCTCCTTCGCACCTACATCCACATCCATACTCTTACTCTTCCACGCATTCAACCACACATCTTGTCTTTTTCCTTTTCACACTCGCAACGACAACTTTCGCGTTTCGCTCTTAATCCACACCGACAAGAAACGAACCAAGTGACGACAATCAGATTACACTTACACGATGTCGATGGCTACCACTCTTTCTGCCACCAGCCTTGCTGTTACCGTTGCACACGCAGTCACCTACCTCACGCGCCCTCTCGCCACTCGCCTCACCCAGAGCTCTTTCTCGACTCTGCAGACGGTGCTCGAGGCAAGTCTTGCCGCAGCTTTCGCACCCACCTGGTTTCCCCATGATCCGACTCGTGGCTCTGGCCGCCGAGTACTGAGCTTTGCTCCGGGTTGCCTTCCGCCGAAGCCTGTTTACAAGGCGTGCGCCGCAGTCGGCGTTGACTGGACTGCATGGAGTGCACTCTTGGGTGACAAGGAGTTTGATCTTATTGTGGACCCCGGCTCTGTGTGCCTCCGCATCCCACGCCCTTGGGGCCCGCCCTCGTGCGTGACGATCTGGTGCTCCGAGGAGCATTACCAAGCACTCGATCTTGCCACAAAAGGTGTTCAAATGCAGAGGAGCTGCGGCGTACATACGCCGCAGCCTATCACCGCAGCCCCCGCTCCTCAACCTTCAAAGACTCTTGCGCAGCGCCTGATCGAGGATGACGAAGAAGAGGACCTATTCTCCCTTATTGACGCGAAAGTGCGCAATGCGGAGTGGAAGTCGCCGGTTACGGAGGTGTTCCCTACGACAGTTTCGTTTGGTAGTCAATTCACGCTTACGCCTGCTGGTGCTGCTGCCGCCGCCGCTACGCTCATGAACCCTGCTGCGTCTTTCTTGGGCCATTCGCGCTCTTCTTCCCGCTCGTCGGTCGCCTCCGCAAGCACGTCGAGCTCCTTCCTTTCCGATGACGCCCTGTCCTCATGCGGATCGCTTTCGAGTGTCTCCACTGCTTCGTCCGCTTTTTCCGACGCCGGGACTAGCTCCACGTCGACTTCGATTTCGAATGACAGGAAACTCGGACATGTACGGAGCCGCTCTGGACGCGTGTTTATTGACAAGAACCGCACCGAAGTCACGCCGTATGATGGCGGGAAGACGACTGTCCTGACTGGTGGAGTCATGCTTGGTGCACCTCCCGCACGTAACTCGCATGCTGCTTCTCGCAACAAGATTCCTCGCTTCTGAGGCTCGGTTCGGTATCTGGCTTGACTGCTTGATCTTATTCGTTTCTTCGCGTTGCGTTGATCCCTTTTAATCGGCTTTCCCCCCCTTGAAAACGTATTTCAGCTAGATCCGTACGACGGCCTTTTTTTTCATTTCCAAATTTTTTTTTCCATCCTTCCATTCAGATATTTTTTTGATGACATCTTTGACAGAAGACGACGCGCTACGACGTATACTATTCTCTATTTCTCTTTCCTTTTGGCATTTATCGGCATTCATCATCGTCATCGACCACCATCGCATTTCTGCTGAAGAAACTATCATTCGCAGCCCAGCTCGTTTCCGACCAACTTGCAATCTTGTCATCTTTTTATTTCTCTTCGTGTAATGACGCTGTTGCGTTGAGTTTCTTTACTTTTCTCTTCTGTTCAGTATTGTGTTCTACCGAGATCCTTATGCCTCATCGATCGAATCAACACGCGTACACCGACTCCTTGATGTGTATCCTTGGCCTGCCTGCTTGCATCTCCCTCACTTCACATCCGATCACTAGTTGCAATCAATTATTTCTTTCTATACTCATCTTTTCTCTTCCTTCAGATGGGACTTTGTTGCACAGTGGCCTTCGAGCTTGTGATTCTATATGACTTGTCTTTTATATAGCATAGTGGGTACATACGTATTATAATACACCTGTCTACATCTATCCGCTGAAGTGTTGAGCATTAAAGCCGAAGAAATCGGACATGCGCGACTCCTACTATATTTGGCTTTTGCTGACAAATCGCTATTGAAGTGTTTACTTGCCGTTGTGTTTATTACCTTGATCAAAGCCAGCTCGACGACGACGGATTGACGACGTACATATGCGTTCGCAGGCTTTCCTGTCTCTTCACCCTGTTGCTCGACTCACGTCCTCGTGAGTTGTGGGTAGCTGTGGCGTGAGGGTTGGCAGAGTACTTTTCTAGATCTCTAGAGACCTCACCTTGAGTCTGGGCGGTTCTGGAATGAGTGGGCTGTTCGGAATTTGGTGGAGGGACATTACTTTTTCTTTTCTTATGGTTTGAATGGTTTGGGCGTGTTGTAGCTGGAGATCCGGAGGTAGTACACCATTTTATAAATCTGGCCTGCTGAGCCTCGCGGTTTGGTCTTCTCTTTGGGTTTCTTTACGTGTACTTTCACGCGCGGTCGAGTACGTATGTACAGTACGTGCATGTACACACGTCGCGATATATCCTTCAATTGAGTTATGGCTGTTTTGACGCGGTTTTTTTCCTCACTTTCCTTGGCGGCTCGGATTCTCGGTGGGACACGCTTGAAACGCGCGGACCTGCAGACTGACTTCATTCCAATTTTGAAGCGTGGAGCGAGTTCGAGTCTTCGCCTTGTGCTCTCTTTCCTCTCCTCTTATCCTCTCCTAGGCCGTGTCATTAAGACCCGCTTACCTCCCCCGCACTTGAATCTTGTCGGTGCAATACTTTGACCTCTTTCGGAGCCAAGAAAATACCGTTTAGCTTATTGGGACGGTGTTATGCAGATGGTCGAATCGGACACACAAACACTCCCCTTTACTAATGGCGTCACGCCGAGACAGAACGGTGTTAACGGACACAGCTATAGCTCTGGCGCTGCTTCTTCCAACAAACCCAAACCCGACTCGGCCTTACCACAAAATGAAGAGAAATCGGAGGCGGAGTCGCTAGACAAGCTTCTCCAGGTATCTGTCGTCGTGCTGCGCCAGGCCGTTGACCTTGTGAACCACAGTTTGAGTGAGGATGACCAGTTGACGGCGGAGTCGAAGTTCATCCCTGGGTCGACTATTGGTGCGTCTCTTTCTCTTGTGCTCTCCTTGGCCTTGAAGGGTTCGTGTGCTTACTGTGGGATTTGTGTGTGCTGTACTCGCCGGCGTCCTCGTGTCCGTGTCCGTGTACAGGCAAACACCTAAGACACGCGACAGATCATTACTCCCTCTTATTAGACACCCTGCCCAGCTCAGATTCGGAATCCCAGTCCAAAGCAAGTGCTGCCGCTGGACAAAGAAAACCGGACTTGGAGCTCAGCTATGACGTGCGTGCGCGAGGGACACCCATGGAGAGCTCCCGTTCTGATGCAAAAGTCGCGTTGGAGAGCTGCATCGCGCGGCTGCAGAGTGCTGTCCCCCACGTGGAGAGGGATAGAGGTGTGAGGTTGACGGCGGTTACACCGTACGCGCAGACGTTCAGGACGAGTTTTGGGAGGGAGGTACGTGTTTCTTTTTTCCCTTTATGTTTACTTGAGTGAAGAATACAGCACTGAGATGATTGATATGTTTGTAGTTATGGTTTGCTGCCCTCCATGCGGTGCACCATTGGTCTATGGTAAAGCTGGATTCTCTGTTCTTTCGACCTGGTTGTCTGAATATTCTACTTCTAGGTACGAGTAATAGCAGGTGAACTTGTACGTGTTCTTCGTAAATTCCGCTCTCAACTGAACGCTAACTCCTGCTTGCTTAGGGAATACAACTCGAAGATTCCTTCGGCGTAGCGCCCTCCACTTTAGTATACCGCGGGACGGAATGTCCTTTGGGAAAAGCCAAGATATAATATAACTTGTTGTTTCTTGTTAATGTTCTTTTCCGACGTCCCGAAGTCTGGGCAGGCAAGACGGACTGGGAATTTGTTGTTGTCCCTATGCACTGGTTTCGACTTCGGTTTGTCGAGTCGGGACGCTTCGTACCGCCCTTTGTGAACCTTTGTTGTTTGTTTGCTTGTTTTCTTCGCGTTTCATCTTTCTTGTTTCTTGTTCTGCCTACAAATTTATCCCTGCTTCAATCAATACACGTGTAATTCTCGCTCCTGTGCTTTGCCTTTTGAGAAATAGTGGATTTAAGTATTACAGAATTTGCAATGTTCTCTGAAAAGGAAGGATCGGCCGAGTAAAGTTTTTGCAGGTGAAAGGATCGACGCGCGTCGATCTAAATTTAGTTCTTTCCTCATCTACAGTCCCTTGAGGATTCAGTTCTGTTTATCCGTATTCATTGAATTCGACTGAAAATGGCTCAGCCTATGGTCCCGATAGAAGGCGAGCCTAAGAAACGCGTCGTACGTATTAAACCTCTTCAGCTGTTCTTTCCATTGGTTAGGTGCTTATAAGATATATGTTTTTGTGATCAGTGTTACTTTTATGATCCGGACGTTGGAGGGTTTCATTATGGACCCGGGCATCCGTATTTGTTCTCAATCATGTCCTGAGGTATTGTGGAAGCTGACTGTACGGATGTGGATTTTGGATAGGATGAAGCCGACGAGGATACGTATGTGTCATTCACTCGTCATGAACTACGGGCTGTACAAGAAGATGGAGATATTTGTGCGTTTTCCGACTCGTGATAGCAAGGACTCTAATCTTTTGCTGATAAGACGGTTGTCTTCCATGCTCCTGACGTCTTCCTTAACCCGTTATACCGGTTATCATTGATATTGCTGTGTGGCCTACTGTAGCGCGCGAAACCTGCGACCGAGCGCGAAATGACGCAGTACCATTCAGACGAGTACGTGAAGTTTCTCAAGCGTGTGACGCCTGCGAATATGGGCTCGTTCGTGAAGGAGCAGCATAAATGTACGCGGTCCTCTCTGTCATCTATATCATCATATAGATCAAACTGACATATTGTTCGTCTCCTCTCTGAAGATAATGTCGGAGATGACTGTCCCGTATTCGACGGCTTAGTCGATTATTGTTCTATCTCTGCTGGTGGTTCCATGGGTATGCTTCTTTTCTGGTATCCGTGTTTACCATGGAATACTGATGATTGGGACTGGGAATAGAGGGCGCTGCGCGCTTGAGTAGGGATAAATGTGATATTGCTGTTAATTGGGCGGGTGGCTTGCATCATGCGAAGAAGAGCGAGGCGAGTGGGTTCTGCTATGTCAACTGGTGCGTATCTATCTCTGTTATTCTCGTCGTCTAATGGAGGGATAATTGGGACCTGCAGATATTGTGTTGGGCATCCTCGAGTTACTACGGTGCGTTTCATGTTCTGTCTCCGGCAGAGTGGACTTCATGTTTGCCTACTCTTACTCCCTAGATACCATAACCGCGTACTTTATGTCGATATTGACGTTCATCATGGTGATGGCGTCGAAGAGGCATTCTACACGACGGATCGCGTCATGACCGTCAGCTTCCACAAGTATGGCGAATACTTCCCTGGTACTGGCGAAGTGCGGGTGAGCTAATCATCGAAAGCATTGGATGCAGAGATGAGATACTACTAAACGACTCAGGATATCGGTATTGGTCGAGGACGGGGCTACGCGATGAACTTCCCTTTACGAGATGGCATCACAAACGAAAACTACAAGTCGATTTTCGAACCTGTAAGTATCTATCGTCTTGGAGAGGCACATCTATTGTATTTTCCGTCTTCTAGGTCATCAGTGAGGTCATGCATGTATACAACCCTGGCGCCGTTGTTCTGCAATGCGGTACAGATTCATTATCTGGGGACAAGCTTGGTTGCTTCAATTTATCTATGAGGGGTATGTCGTGCATTTGTGGAGGCTACATGTCGTGAAATAATAATCTTCTTGCCCAGGACACGCTAATTGCGTGAGGTTTGTCAAATCATTCAACAAACCCCTGCTCATGCTCGGTGGAGGAGGGTACACGATGCGAAACGTCAGCCGGGCATGGGCTTACGAAACAGGCCTCGCGGCAGGCGTAGAACTTGGAAGCGGTATGATATTTCATTTTATTTATGATATATACAAGTGCTCAAGGCAATCGTTTAACAGATGTTCCTGTTAATGAATACTACGAGTATTTTGGCCCTGACTACAAGCTTGACGTACGGTCGTCTAATATGGAGGATTTGAACACGCCTGCGTATCTTAACCGTGTCAAAAGCATTGTGATGGAGAACCTTAGATCTTTGGGTGGACCACCAAGTGTTCAGATGATGGGTATGTGAAGACCGCTGATCGTGAAAGGATGCTTGAAATTAATACGTTTTCGTATAATCGGCTTTCAGATATACCCAGACATCCCATTGATGACATTCTCAACGATCCGAATCGGGACGAGGATGCGATCAACCCGGACGAACGACGACCGATGCGGCTGTTGGACTCGCTCATACAGCGAGATGACGAACTCTCGGATTCAGAAGATGAAGGTGAAGGAGGACGGAAAAATCACGCACGGCATCGAGATCCGGACAGGGTCGTCTCACCAGGCGGGCGTCGTTTCGGTGTTGGCGTTGGAATTATGGGTGCAGCACCTCCCGGGGTTGGGTCCGCTGCCGCCGCTGTAGCTGGAGGAATCGGCGCAGCTACAGGGGGGAGTGGTGGACCGAGTGCACACACCGCAGTGGAAGCTCTTGTGTTCCGGAAGAGCGTCCCGGTGAGTGACAGTGATGTTGCGATGGACGAGGAATCGGCGCCAGCGGACAATGACCAGATGATGATTGACGCGGATGATAATGTGGATTCTGTGAGGGCAACACCGCCGCAGGATATTGAAATCGGCGATAAAGTTCCCCCAGTAACTGGTACGAGCATCAATGGAGCTGTGGACGCGCAGGCGAATGGGTCGGCTGTAAAAGCCCAAGAATCAGAAACAAAATAAATGGTGACTTTTGATGTATTTGCTGTCGATTTACCGTTTTTTATTGCTGTCTGCTGTAATATAAAACTCTGTTTAGTTTCTGACTCAGACACGTATTAGTCATGCGAACGTCAATTGAAGCAACGCGTCTTGTAGCTCCGTCCACAGCCGTCATGAGCGATGATCGTCCAGTAACGCCTCCTCCACGCCAGAACGACGTTTCTCTCCGCGATGCCCAGCTGACACCAGAGCAGATAAGAAAGATAGAGATAAACAGACTCAGAGGTTAGAACACATGTCAGCCAATCTGTCTTTTTGGCTCGCAGAGCTCATGTGTCTAAGCGTTCTAGCAAAAGCAAGACAGCGCGAGCGCGAGCAGGCTATTGCTTCTTCGTCCTCGTCAAGCGGTACGACCAATGTGAATAATAAGCGTCCTCTTGAAGTGACACCTGCGACGTCCACGTCGCCTACTGCCGCGCCGAGACCCGCACGTCCGCTTCGTCGGGATGCGCGGCTCGGGAAGTATTTTGAATATGATTTATCGAAGATGGTGAATTCGAAGGGAGGGTTCCTTGTCGAAGATGAGAAGGAGGCGACGGAGGATCTACGGGCCAAGGAGCGTGAGCGGGAACGAGAGAGGGCTATGCAGACTTTGGAACCGCGTGCGTTATGACATATCTGCTGCGTTTCGCCGAAGGATGCTAACGGATCTCGCGTACAGCAATGTCATTAGACTCGTCAAAGAATCCGAGATGCTCGGAGTGCAGTACGGTAGATATCGACCAGACGTTCAGGAAGGTGTTCCGCTGTCTGGTATGCAAGAGGTGTATAAACGAGAAGCCCGAGAAGTACAGTCTATTGACAAAGACTGAGTGTAAAGAGGTAGGGTGTTGCTGATTTTTCTCTCGTTGAACGTGCATCTCATTCTCTGTCATAATCAGGATTACCTTCTGACTGATGGTAAGCTCCGCTGGACTAGTCTACATTAAGTGAATTTAACTGACTCTTCAACAGCGGAGCTTCGGGACGAAGATCTTATGCCTCACCTTCTCAAGCAAAACCCGCACGGCCAGACATACAGCAATATGATGCTTTTCCTCCGCTGTCAGGTCGAGGATTTTGCATGGAAGAAATGGGGTTCGCCGGAGGCTCTCGACGCGGAATACGAACGCCGTGAGAAAGAGAAGAAGCGGAAAAAGTCTAAAAAATTCGAGCAAAGTCTGAACGAGCTCCGCCGGCGGACTGCCGAGAGCGTGTGGCAGAGACGGCAGGACGAGGAGCACAAGCATGTGTTTGGGAACGTCGAAAGAGGCAATGACGGACAGGGCAAGCAGGTCTGTCATGAATGTGGCTTTACCATAGATGTCGAGGAGTTCTAGATAATTCGCTTTATCAGACGGACGGATGTACATAAGGTGTGCTTTTTGTTTCATTCTTGAAGTATTGATTGGCCGACGCGCCTTTAGCATGTGTATTACTCATTCTTCAGGCGTCAAACCAAGACAAATGGAACATGTATTTCATACTAAGATTTACGTTCGAACGGCGGCCTTTGGGATATAAAACTGTCCGATTTTGTACGGAGTTGAACATATTCCGAATCCAGTCCTCAGCCGTTGAGCCCTATGGAGCTCGTCACCGCCAGGGAAAATATCTCTGATGCTATAGCTGTCGAGCAGGTCTCTGACAATACTTTCCTTTCAAAATCACTTTGGACGCCATACGGCCACCCGAGTGCCTATGGTGGACAGCTCATGGCTCAAGCGGTTCATGTAGCCTCTCTTTACGCAACCCCGGGGTTTGCGTTGCATGTATGTGTCTCAGTATATTTTGAAAGATCGAACGGTCTGATCATATCTACAGTCTTACCAGGTCAATGATATTGCTATATGTTGCCTTATGAGTCTAACCCTACGCCCTCCAGTGTTGTTTCCTCCACTCGACATCCGACGACCGACCGGTCAAGTACCGAGCATATAATTTAAAGCAGGGCCGGACTTTCAGCTCCTACATCGTCAAGGCCTCTCAGAAGGGAAAATTCAGCATGGTCTTGACGTGCTGGTTTCAGAAGTTGGAGCCGTCCAGAGGCCCCTCGACGCAATGGTCGATACCCAAGAACTTCCCTCTGCCGGAGGAGCTTGAGCTGGATATGAATTACTATCTTACCGAAAGCGTCAACGCAGACGGAGAAATGAAGCAAGCGTTAATGGGCCTTGCTGAGGTACGAAGTCTTCATGTTGATTCGTGTTGGGCTCTTTAAGGAAGAACCCTTCCAGGATCGGAAGCGAATTCCTATTATATTAACTGTCTCCGCCGAGCGAATGACTTTAGACGGACATTTAATGAGTGCACGCTGGATGAGGGTACCCAGCGCTGAAGGTTGCTGTCTTGCTGTACAAAAGGTTAGTGATTGTATGTGCCGAAAGACTGGTCGTTGATCGTGCATATGGACAGAGCATACTCGCATACATGTCTGACTTTGATTTGTGAGCGTTCCGTGAAAAAAATCGCGGCTAATATAGTGACTGTGGCATAGTATTGGAGTTGCTCCGAAGGCTTTAAAACTCAAACGCCTTGGACGTGGTCCTGGAACAGTCGAAGCAATCGTAAGTGTCGTCGACTCTGCCCGATCAGATCTTTTGCAGCTAATCGCTTTCTTAGTCGACACTCAGTCACGCAATGCAATTTTACTGGTATATTTTTCAATTTCCCCTTTTATTCCGACCGAAAGCTTATTCAGTCCTTATACAGCGATGATATCGATTGCTCGGAGTGGCTGTTATTTGTCGTACGTAGTCCGGGACTTTTGAGTCATACTACGTAAATCCTGACTCACTTTTCGTCAACAGACGTCGGCTCCGCGAGCAGGTTTCGGGAGGGCTTCGGTATTGGGACAGGTGAGAGCATCACTCTGTAATGGGAACAAGCTTTAGTGGCTTATTTTTTACACCGTGGTCAGTTCTACACAAGAGACGGCACACTTATTGCGGTGGTTACGCAAGAGGGCTTGGTTCGTGCAAGTGACAATAATTTTTCAGACAAGGCTAGCATTATCCGTAGTAACCTGTAAAGGTTTTAACCACTTGTGCATTGAGTACACGAGTATAATAGTATCACTACTAATGATGTTACTGTATACTGTAATTGAAACAAAATAAGCTCGTGTGAATTCTTGGAATCGTGGGAATATATTAGTAAATACTTTACAGTTGGGCGCTCGTGACACATTTTTCCTCTTCAACGCGCACGTCCTCATCGTCGCCGCCGTCGAGTCTCGACACAAAAAGAAACAAAAGGGTAATTCGCACCTACACGCTTATTCACAAAAATGGTATGTTTCCTCTGTCAATGAATTCTACCGGGTATGCGGGTAGCTAATTGCCCTGTGCCGCTTCATCATACTAGACTCTCGCTGTCGACCTTCTTAACCCATCGGCTGAATCTGAGAAGAGGAAGCACAAGCTTAAGCGCCTCGTACAATCGCCAAACTCGTATTTCATGGATGTGAAGTGCCCTGGTATGTCTTATCCGTACCCACAGGAGATATCGAGGGTAGAACTGACAGTGCGACACTGTAAGGTTGCTTTGCCATCACGACCGTCTTCTCGCACGCGCAAACCGTCGTCACCTGTGGTTCTTGCGGGACCGTCTTATGCCAACCGACGGGTGGTAGGGCAAGACTCACTGAAGGTGCGTATATGCGACTTCTGCAAGCATAGGGTCTTCGAGTCGTCCTGACTAAACTCGTGTGCTCCAGGCTCCTCGTTCCGTAGGAAGAATTAAGGCGCCATAGTTCTAGTCTTCTTACCCACTTACGCATCACTCCTACTGTTGGCAATTATTTTGTCTGTTACACGCACCGCATCTTCATCTTTCAGTAAGTTACAGGTTCATCGCCTGTCGACTGTGTACTTCCAATGGCCTTCCCACGTCTGGATGAGTAAGGCGTCGCAGCGCGGATCTGTGCATATCTTCGGATGTCTTGACGGATTTGAACGCTGTGTATCCCCATGTCCACCATGTGTATGCCATAAACTGAGTAATTTGCACTTCCGTTCTCATGCATTTAGTCACGAAGAGACTATCGAGATTTATTTTCAAGACAAGATCATCAAGGCAACAGCAACAAACACAAGTATCACTTGTAGACATTCGTTTCACCGGTCTGCTCGTTGTACGTCACCACTTTTTGGCTATGGAACCCGATTTCCAGCTTGGTTATTTGTTGGCGGAAGTATGCGACTTCGGCATCTACATTCTCTTCAGCCAATCGTCTTCAGCAAACCGCCAACGACTCTGGTCTTACCAATCCACTCCTGCGATGGTTTTAACTCTCCTCTGTAGTGCTTGTCGATAGAGCCTATCTCGGCCCAAAAGCTAGAAAGTAGCCTCTTGCAACCTCCGTCCAAGTGCTCGAATGGTTGCCAACTAGATGTGTTCTGTAGTCAGGCGAATTATCACTCTGAGAAGTGAGAACCTTACGAATTGTCATCCGGGCCGTAGCCATACCACTGAAACCAATTAAGCTCGACCGTCGTTAGGACTGAAGGGAAGTGTAGCGAACCTGTACGTAATACTCCTGTGCGAATGCTTCACCCAGTATTCTATAGGTTTATATTGTAGTTTTGTACTTACATAGCGGGGTACCTGACCTCCGCGCAAACGCCTCGCCTTCAGTATAACCTCTATGTAGCATACACAAATATTAAACACACTGAAATATGCAACCAGTTATAAGCAAACTTGCACTCACCAACGTCGTAGGATTCATCCGACTCTAATGAGGACTGTGAAGCAAGAGGTGACAGTGCCCTCGCTGACTTAGATTTGCTATGGCTCTTTCTCTTTCCCATAGTGCCAATCACGATGTAAGCAAATAAGACGGGGAAAAGGCATTGGGTTACGGGGAAGCGAATTTATATTCGGGTGCTGAAACGTAGAACTGCGAAGCGGACAAAGCTTCGAATGCACGTGATGCAAAAGCGGCGACCTGGCTCAAACCAAGATCGCACTCCTGCTTAAACCACCTTGTTGCTCAGTGACCGTGCTGTTCTGGAGCAATGTCCAAATCAAAGTCAAAGGCGGAGGAGGCTCTTCAATTTCTTGATGATCTCGATAACTTGACTCCAGGACCAGGAGCTCCAGGCTCGAATGCACCGCCAGCCAATTCTACCAACCCGAGTGACCCAGCCGATGTGCTCAAGTTCATTGATGAAATGACACAGAAGACTTCGGAGCCTACCCGGCAGACTGCGGCGTCTCTGGAAAGGCCTGCTTCTAGAGCGAGTCTCACTGCGGGCACGGCAAGGAAGGCGGCGGAACGTGTGCGTGTGGGGTCTCCTGCACCTTCTTCAGCTGGAACTGCTACCGCTGCGGCGCCGAAAGGTGATGCGACATCGAGGTCTTCTACGCCCGCGCGACAAGACGCGTCTGCGGAGAGTGCCGATGCGATCTCTGCGAGCAAAAGCGGATGGGGCTGGGGAAGCGTTTGGACGAGCGCTAGTGCTGCGTTGCAACAAGCGCGAAGCGTCGTAGACGAAGGCGTCAAGCACTTGCCGAAGAGTGACCAAGCGGCGAAGTGGAGAGAGGAAGTTTTGAACAGAGTGCCTCTGAACAAGGAACAGCTCGAGAAGCTAGGTGCGCAGTTTGATTGTGACTTTTAAGGAGAGTATTGAAAGCTTATGCATTCTAGGCCATGACCTGCGGACTGTTGGATATTCTACTTTAACGGATCTTTTAAATGTCGTCGCGCCGCCAATTTCCGAGCATGAGGTCATTCAAGTATGGTCGAGTCATGATATGGAGGGTTTCGAGGGCGTTGAATCGTTGATCTATAAGGCACTGGCAAGAGTTCGTGGCCTTCGCATTTGTTCGAACTTTACATTCCTATTCTAAAATTATCTCCAAAAGGTGATGGAGCAAGTTGAGGGTGGAGACCTTGTAGTAAACAAAGGTCACGAATCAAAGCCCCGTGAATCAACGTCTCAGCGGAATATGAACGCTGTAGAAGGACTTGAGACTGCATTCCGATTGACAGAGGTGAATCGTCACGGAATAAATACTACTATTTTTATCCTTACTCACTCCGTGTTTGCGCAGGCCAATATTGAGGAGCTAGTCAAGTCGAATCCCAAGACTGAAGTTAAGCAATCCACCGCTCAAATTCCTACCGCCTACTCTTCCGTTTTCATGAGGATACAGCCGTTTTATATCTCGTTGCCGATTCCTGGAGCAAAGATCTCGGAAAAGTCGCCCGCTGAATTAACGCATCTTCAGTTCCTACTGTACCTCTCTGATCCAGAGCATCAGTTAACTCACTCGACTGTGACGCAGGTTATCCCTGCGAAATGGATCGATCACTGGGAGACGCAAGAGTGGGTGGAGGATGTAGTCGCTGAGGCATTAAGAACTGGTCTTGAGACTATTGGTCAGGAGTACATCGTTTCGCGCATGGGTTGGATCAAGGAAGGAACATCGAGTAACGGTACTCCGGATAAGCAGGAGGAAGCGAAATGAACGACACGGAATGACATGAACGGATGATTTTCTTTTGTTTGCATCTTCTCTTTTATAGCCTCTTGTATTTATTTTCTTCCTAGGAGTCATGTAATTCAAGGCATCTCCCTCATTATTGAAGGGTCAATAACAGTGTACTGGATCAATTGTACGCTACAATACAGATGCCTCTGGTCCAAATAAGCAACTACATCGATGACAATTCTGTCTCTCTCCTCGTCAGATCGTTGATTTCCGCTTCCAACGCAGAGTTCGCGAGCTCGATTTGCAGAACGTTTGAAATCAACTCCGTCCAGCGTGTCTCAAGCGACGTGAGCTGAGCTCCTAACTTCGTCTAAGAAAGAAATATAAGTTCCCAGGTTGTAATGAAGCTCTCAAGAGAACAGACCTGGAACTGCTTTCGTTCTCTATTCACGTCAGTCGTTCGGTTTCTCAAGTCCTCCAATGCCTTCTCCAACTCTTTCGCAGTATGCTCCATTAGATAGTTTTGTACTTTCCACGCGTTGGCACCATACGTCTGAAGAAGCGCGATGTTATTTTGTCTTGGACGATGAAAGTCAGATATCACAGACAGCCAAACGAGTGCAGAGATAACTAATTACCGAATCCTCTGGTGCTCTAGCTGAGCTTTTGCGTTCTTGAGAGCCGCTTGCCAATCTTCATCTGTGGCAGGTGTTTTGGTTGGCGCAGGTAGCTGGTAACGTACGGTGTCCAGTGGTGGTATAGGCTGATGCGATTCTACGCGTTCCAGTTCAGCTTTTAGAAGTGGATTTCTCTAAGTAGAGATTATGAGTGCATTGCATGTTGGACAGGCTCTGAAGGGATATTACTCACCGAGAAGAGTTCTAACGGAGGAGGCACCTTTGGATGAAGCGTTTGTGGAATATTTCGGCTTTCTCCAGCGAGTTCTGCTTCGACTTTTTGCTTTAATGTCGGATGAACATCGAGGTCGTTATCATAATATGGCAAAGAGTCGAAAATTTCTAATTGTTGGTCATTGTCTGTCCCAATAGACATAGCGATAGGTCGGTCTAAACAAAGTTGAAGTAAGAGGTCAGAGGAAAGTTAATGGATCGCCTTTCCCACGAATACAAGTTATCCCTCATCTCCATTCCAGGATCTCACCACCAACGTTCACCGACAACCATGGCGTCAAGAAGCGTCCCGAGGATGGCGGCGCTCTTGCGCTCGTCTCGAACAGCTAGTGCTGTCGTTCGGCCTCGTACTGGACGCTTGATAAGCAATTCTGCTCGTGCTCAAGGTTCGTAGAATCGGACTTCGCCGCGTAGACGACTAAATATCCGGCACTTCTCCAGCATCGAATCCGCCATTCAGCGAACCAACTTCGCCAAATCCTACACTCACTCGCTATGCGCAGACGACCGAAGCATTGCACCATTATGGCTCATACATCATGCAGTCTCTGCCAAAGTTTATCCAGCAGTTCTCCGTCCTCAAAGATGAACTGACGTTACACATATGTCCCTCCGGCGTCGTTCCCGTGCTTACTTTCCTGCGCGATCATGCCCAGTGTCAGTTCAAGAGCGTAATGGACATTACAGCTGTTGATTTCCCGGAGAAGGATAAGCGTTTTGAGGTGGTGTATAATTTGTTGAGCTATAAGTATGCGGGGAGGATCAGAGTGAAGACCTATGCTGGAGAGGTGGATGCGGTTCCGAGTGCAGCATCTGTCTTTCGGGGAGCGGACTGGCGAGTTACTAGCGTTGATTGCTCTGGATCCACGGACACTGACTTCCCATACGATAGGTACGAACGTGAAACATGGGATTTATTTGGCGTCTTCTTCTCAGAACACCCTGACTTGTAAGGCTTTCTTTTCTTGTCGCGTATGTTCCGTTGCTGAAAAGTACCTCAAGGCGTCGTATTTTAACTGACTACGGTTCGGTTGTCGATATTATCGCTATATTCTCACTGCTCATCTATTTCATTGTTTTCCCTTGTAGGCTTCGAAGGGCATCCTTTGCGGAAAGACTTCCCATTGACGGTGAGCAATCTGCTCTTCACTTAAATTTATCCTATTTATTCCTTTTTCCCACAGGGATACACCGAAGTGCGCTATGACGAGGAGCGGAAACGTGTGGTATATGAACCTTTGCAGCTCACTCAAGCATTTCGGTAAGGCTTTGAGCCTCCGTAGCATTGTAGTTTACTCACGAAGTTGGCAGGAACTTCGAGTCGTCTTCTCCATGGGAGATGGTGGGTGATGGTACTCCTGCAAATCGCCCGGATGATCTCAAGCCGTTACCACCGCCACCACCACCGCAAGATCAAAAGAAGTGATGATAGCATAGCCCTGAAACGTATCGTGGCACCCGCTTGGTACTTAGCATTTTAGATACGAATACAATTTATTTCTTCATTCATTCTGTTACTTCGGGAATTGATAAGCACAGTGCACATATGAGGTTGAAACGTTTGAGTGATCTTCCGACATTGTTACGTAAGCGTATACAGAAAGAAGCGTGAAGTCGACTCGTTGAATCCTCTTCGAGTTTACGCCGGGGCCACCTCCCGTTTCGTACCCTTTTATCCGGACTACCAGTGCTACCTTCTGCAGCACACAGTCCGCACAATACACACAAGGTATGTTCACCCATTCGCTATACGAAGAGGGTCTGGTTGTTGACGAGTGTATTGTATTGCAAACAAAAATGTGTTGACCTCGCGTTGGCACGCAATCATCATTATATACACAGTCACAATCAACATTATTTCCGCAGCGTCGTCTGACGCGTGTATGGAGAACAACGATACAGACTCAACTGCCACGTCCGTCGCTCCCCAAGGAACCGACAAAGTCGAGCAGAACTCACATCCAACATCGGTTACTGACAAGCCAACTGATCCTGTTTCGGCGCCAGCATCTAGCGGAGCTGGTCACGAGGACGCAGCAGCGGCAAAAGAAGGCTCAACAGAGGCCAGAGATTCTGCAGAGTCGCAGCCCGGAAGTCGGGACGTGACGCTAGTCGAGGCGAAACCCGTGGGCTCAGTTTCGAACAGTGCAACGCAAAGTTACGTGCCACCTGTGAAGAGGTTCAGTGCAGTAAACATCAACAAGAAGTTTCTGCAGAAGAACCAGACTTCTACAACAGCCAGCGGAGGTACTTCTTCTGGTCCATCTGGTAGCAAGCAAGCCGGGACTATAGGTTCGTGCACGTACGATTACAATGACTAACTTTAGCTGATTTTGTTAACTATTTTGATTCGATACGGAAATAGCGCGGCCTACGCCCCAGTCGGCTCATTCACATTCTCGTCTGGTCACAACTAAGTTAACGGCATCGCCTTTATCTTCATCTCCTGCACAAGGATGGTCTCGACCGAGTTCTGTCACGCCTCCAGCGCCGTCTCCCGCGTCTGCATCCGGACCGACGAAGGGCACTGCGCCCGCCATCGTACCCATTGGAGGCCACAGTGTTCCTCATATTGCTCCCGGAGGCAGGATAATACAGCCTCAGGTGATAAAGCAAAGGTCGGATGGTTCTGGACGACCGGCATGGAGGAGCGTACAACCCGGATCAGCCGCTTCTGCCATTCAAGCTCAGATGGAGTTCCCAACGGCAGCTGAGGCTGCACAGAGTACGCTCTGCGCCTGTCTTCTTATTGAAACTTGCTAACAAATGCTGCAGGCGATCTAACAAGACTTTCGGAGGCGAAAGCAACATCAGACTCGTCTGATGCTCATAAGCAAGCTATGAGCGAGTCGGCTGATGCATTCCGCGGAGTACACTTGGATCCGAATGCGCACCATTGGGATGAGGTTAGCATGCAGTTCCTCGCATAGAAGTTTATTTCTGAAGTTATCTTTATGCATAGATGGAGGAGGAAGACAACGACGATTTCTTAGGAGATGTCATCGAATTTGGTGACGGTCGGCAGTATACCATTCATGTTTCCGAGGACACCAAGGGCGATGTCAAAGGTCTGGAGGACGAAGGCTCCGTCAGAAAGGAGGAGCGTTTTGTAGATGATTTCGACCGAAGCTGGCCCAAATCTCGTACGGAACCTAGTAGGGACGAATTGAGTCAACACGGTCGCGCCTCTCGATCAGAGACGTCATCAAACTTTTCTGCCCACTCTCCTGTTTCCATACGTGACGGCATGCAGTCTCGTGTACTGTTCAACGAACGATCTAATCGGATGGAGCCTATTGCTTCGGGTAGATCTGTTACCAGCTCTCGTGGTCCGCAGATATTCAGAGACAGACCCGACGGGTCAGTAAAGTTTCACGGTAACAGGATTGAGCGAGATGCTCCTCCACACACTGCATTTCAACGGCCGCATGAATCGCCTTGGAATCATCCGCAAGGTCCCGATCAGCATGCACGAGATCTTCGGGAGTTGAAAGCAGAGTCGCCTAGTTCCTATTTCCATAGTGAACATCATGAACGAAAAGGGAGGTCTGAATGGTCTTCTGGTCGATCTCGTGGAGGTCCATCACCGAATGGTCGGACCTTCAGCAGCCAGGAGCGTTCTACTTCTCGATCTGTGAATGGTGCGCCATCTGTCGCGAGTAGCGATGGGCATAGCAGCAGATACGCACCTTCAATACGTGATCAACACAGAGCGCCTTCCTCTCCCGGTCACTTCAGAGACGCAGATCATCAGTTGGCCCCTCATCTAGCGCACCCTCGATCCTTCGCTCACCCTGAGAAATCTCCTGATATGCGAACGGATGTACACCGGGAACCGGCTTCAGAAGCTGGCTCGATTAGAGAGCAAGATCAGCCGCAACAGGGATCAGATAGTCCAGCTCACGACGCGGCGGCTACGTCAATTCCCCCGAACGATATAGAAGCTTTACGCAAAGCTTACCTTGCTGAAAGCGCCGAGCGAGCAAAGAAACGCCGTCAGCATGAGGAGGAGGAACGCATGAAGGCTCAGGAGCGAGCTAGGAAAAAGGCTGCTGAATTAGAAGCAAAGATGGTTGCTGCAAAAGCTGTGGAAGCATCTAGGAGTGCACCACAGTCAAGTGAGACCCCGGATGGTGCCATCCCTAAAATGACAGTCGAGGAGAGCAAACAGAAGCCGTCGGAGGTTGGTTATTTTTTTCTTCTTCTTGTGCCTGACTGAACCGATCTCTCTTCTTTCCCATCTCTTCCAGGCTGAAGTTCTTCGGGTCATTGAGGGAGCGATAAATTCTGCTGTATCTTCTGAAGTTCCGTCGACAGGAAAGCTGACTGAAACCCGCCGGGAAGAATCTGATGGCCAAAAATCATCCTTTGCGAAGGCTCTGTTCCGTGGAGATGGCGATCGTTCTGTTCCTTCTCGAGATACGCAAGAAGCGAGTCAGTCTAAACGCCCTCCGGCAATGGCAACAAAGGCTGATCAAGTAGATTCATGGAGAGCAAGGCCCAAACCACCCGTGCTTCCAGTCGAGAACTCGCAAAACGATATTTCTCAGGAATCAGCCGTTTCTGTAATCCCTGACGTACGCGCCTTCGATATCCAGCCCGACGAGAGTACGGAGGTGATTGAGTTCAACGACATGAGTCGATTGGTTACAGAGAGGACTCAGAAATCAGTGCCAGATGCTCACTCGACAGATTCGAAATCGGCTCAGTCTGTTGCGAACGAGGTCCGCGGTGCGTCTGGAAGTCCTCAAAAGTCAGAACAAGATACCTGGCGTAAGGGAGATCCCGCGTCACGCCGAACTTATCCTGCAGCAATGGGTAATGGATTAGGGGATGGATCTCAGCAGAGAACGTTTGCTGACGGTCCCAGACCTAGATCTGGCTCATATGCGAATGATGAAGCAGCTGCGCAGCGTTCGCTGATCCAAGGACATTCAAAAACGTCGGCATCACAGGCAAATGGCTTTGTTCCTCCGTCAACGGCGAACCAACTTTCACATCCATCTTCGCCCGGTGCTCCCAGGTTTAGTCGGCCACCTAATGCTCCCTATCGCGAGGCGCCTTTATCTGCACTAGACGACACGATGTCGCGTATTAAGGGCGCATTGGACGTAATGCACACTGTTCATGACCATAACGGCAGGGAATCCACTAGCGCATCGACTGTGCGTCTTCCGACTCCGAATTCAAGTCCACTAAAGCCCTCTAAATGGCTGCCGCCTGCTCTTCGTTCGTCTGGTATGATTTCTGGTCAGAAGCGCACTGATACATTCGAGCCCACACATCCTGAGCCTCCGCGAAGTCCTGCTCCTCCTAACAATAACCTGGTGATTCGGTTACCTAAGTCTTGCCGTCGCATTGAGCCGTTGACGAAGAAGCAGATAAATTACCAGAAGTATTTTGGTCCAGTGCGGTGGGAGATTCTGTCATTCGAACCTCCCGTAGAAGGTATGACGAAGAGAAGTTTGTCGGTGAATGATGTCCTCTTCAAGAAGCCTCAGGGTCCATTCAAGACGAGAAAATACCGTGTTTCATTGCCAAAATCCAAAGCAACACCTAGACAACTCTCCGCGAGTGGCATTCAGAGGAGTAGTAGTGGCATCTCTTTGGCGACAACTGCTTCCATGGAAGTGGCAAATTTCAGGGACTCAAGTTGGCATGCGGCTTCAGCTATTGCTAGCGCCGAAAGCACGAATAGTTCTCAAAATACTGTTGCGGCGACTCTTGACGTTACGAGCCGATCTCCCCCTCCAGAGCTAGTATCTAAGTCCGAGCGTCCTCCAACAATATCTGGAGTTACGAGCAAACCCAGGTCATCGTCAAGATCAATTGATGTGACTGATGTCGCCTTTTATCGGGATGCTCGAGGACAAAGGGATAGTAAGACTGCGATTCCTACAGTCACTTTTACTGTTAGCAGTGAGATTGAAACTCAAAGTGATGGATCTCCGTCGAGCAAGACTCCAATTCTCTCCACAGAGGTGTCAAAGTCATTGCCTGGCGCCGTCTCTGGCGTATCTTCGTCAGAGGTCAAGACCACACCGCTTCCGTATCCGAATATGGCTCCATCATCCAGTACAGGACTGTCTGCAACTTCACCACAGTACGAGTCCCGGCCTGTATCCGGTGTAAAACACAAGGGCCTCGATCAACAGGTATTTAACCTTTGTTCAATTATGCTAGCGTGTTTGACGCTCATTTTTGTCTAGAACGATCCTTTCTTACAGAGGCAGTCGGCAACTCCTCCTCCTCAGAATACGCCCTCATCTTGGTCGAAGTCGCCTTCGCGTGCTCCTGATCCCGAGCATCTGAAGGCTGTCTGGTCGCAGGCGCCTGATAGCGATTCTGTCCCGGCGATCAATTCGTTGAAGAACATTGCGGATGACCTTCCTGCTGTACCATTCACACTCCACGAGGTGAAGTCGGAAGGAGGCACACCTCCTCCAGCACCTCCTGGTCCCGTCGTGCCACCAACAAGAATGTCTGCTTCCGAGGTCACAAGGGCGTTTCAAACTGTTCCTTCCGGACCTTCGAACGGAGTTGGTTCAGCTACACTGCGGAATAACCAGATTCCCTCGAATTTAAGCTCCCCTATGAGTACACAGAGAGCTCTAAAGCCACCAACCATCGGATTGCCACCTCCGCCTTCTATCAATGCCAGTGCTTCTCGTCCACCCTACATGGGCTTTCCAACCGCAGCGACCAATCACTCTCCAAGTCCGCCGACCTTGGTATATTCACACATCTTACCTAATGGGTTAGGAGGTTCTCCTGTTAGTTCGCCTTACGGCCAACCCATGTGGGTGCCAGTCGTACAGCAGGGCCCGCAAATGATTAGGGCTCAATCTTCGTCGCCGTACAGTCCGTCGCTCATGCCTTATTCCATACCTACTGCACAAAACGGCATGTATCCTCAAAGCAATATGCCAAATCCGCAATCATCACCGGCTACGTACTCCAGTGCTCCTATCCCGTCTCAGATGATGGTCAGTCCCGTTTTGCCCCATGCAACCGCCGCTCCTCCGAATCCGATGTATCCGGGCAGTCCCATGGCCGTGCATGTCGCTCCTCCGGGTACAAGTCCTCAGGCCCGGCCTCCCTATCCACCGGGTCCAGTCGGAATGGGTAGAGCTTCTTTGCTTGTTCAGAACCCAATGGACCCTCGTTCTCAGCCTGCCCCTGGTCCTCCGACAGCTCCACCGTCTCGCTTTCCTGTTCATAATCCTGGGTACACTCCTGTTCCTCAGACATTCGCTCGGCATTGGTGAGCAGTTTCTAGTGTTGTTTGTTGCATCTGGTACAATACTACTTTATTCTTGCATTCTGACATCCGCATTCATCATTTTGTAATTGTTATGCATTTCTCAATTGTTCTCGGTCCTAATGTGATCACTTAACCTAATTCCTCATGATCGTCACGGTGTGATGCAAGTTGAAATGCCTATTTCGCACGGAATTACGGAGATTCTACCGAAGTATACATGGTAAGTTAAGCGTGTGCAGCCTGGACGGCGGCTTCAGCAGCTTCATCTAGACCATCAAAAGGGAAAATCTTGAGACCAGATTCCCTGATTAGCCTGCGGTGATTGAATATCAGTTCCTAGCCAACATCACGGCGAGTTTCTTTAGAACGTACTGCTTGGCTTCGTCCTCCTTCGTACCTTTCAGCCTCACGATCAAGGGCACGGTAAGAGCCAGGTCTTTTGAGGCATTGATGACTCCCTGGGCGATGTAGTCGCAACGCATGATACCTCCGAAGATGTTGATGAAGATGCTTTTGACGGTGGGATCAGCCAACAAAATCTCGAAAGCTTTCTTCACAGTATCAGGTGTGGCACCTCTATGTTAAGATGTTAGTTGAGGCGATATAGTAATAAGTCACCAAAAACGAACCCTCCTACGTCCAAGAAGTTAGCCGGCTGACCACCGTGAAGACTGAGTACATCCATGGTGGCCATGGCCAGACCGGCGCCATTGACGAGGCATCCAACATCGCCATCGAGTTTGATGAAGTTCAGGTCGTATTTCTGCGCTTCGACCTCTGACGGCTCTTCTTGGGTGACATCGCGAAGTGCAAAGATATCTTGCTGGCGGAAGGCGGCGTTATCGTCGAAGCCGAACTTCGCGTCCATGCTGGGAAATTTGTGAATATAAGCCAAGTAGAATGAAGTCCAGAACAGCATTCACCAAAGGACGTGACCATCTGCAGTCTCGCCCAGAGGGTTGATCTCAATCTGCGTCGCGTCCTTGTCCTTGAAGATCTTGTAGAGCCTCTGGAACGTAGCGGCTGCCTCCTTCTCAGCCTGTTCGGTCTTAAAACCGAGCTTTTTGGCAACTGCCAACGCCTCCTCATCGCTGAGTCCCTTGGCAAAGTTGATCGGCGTCGTGATTATGGCGTTCGGGTCCTTCGCAGCGACTTCCTCGATGTTCATACCTCCTTGGGCCGAAGCGACGAGAACGGGCCCTTGAGAGACACGGTCATTTAGCACAGCGACGTAGTATTCGTGCGCAGCGTCGCGACGTTCAGCGAGCATCACCTTGAAAATAATTTACATCGAGCAAGCTAAAAGTGATGAAAAGGCGACTTACGGCGTTGCATATTCGTCCCTTTTCACCCGTCTGCTTCGTGATGAGCTTCGAGCCAATCATCTTGCTCGCATATTCCTTGGCTTGTTCAGGGCTGTAGCTTTTATTTAGCGTAGCTGGGTCTGCAGCTTTTCTGTTGATGTCTACCTGTTGATGATATGTACACCGCCTTGGAATCCATTATCGAATTTACCCTTTCCACGACCACCAGCAAGAACCTGAGCCTTAATTACAAGGTCTTTTGTGCCTAGTGTTTTCAATATAGTAAAGGTATGATGCGAGTGAATGGACCACGTAATTACCGAAATTCCTTGCAACCTCATAAGCCTCCTCTGGTGATTTGGCAGGGACGCCCTTTGGCGTTGCAATGCCATACTATTATGATAATGAGAAACAAACCAAGATAACATGCAAGAAATACATACGGAGTTTAAGAGATTAACAGACTGGTACTCGTGGATGGAGAGGAACCGTTTCTGACCAGCAGATACAGCCTGCAACGTGCGTCCAGTCAGTCAGTAAATCATGTAATCGCTTTGAGACGGAAACACACTCTGCGAGCGAATCTATTGCCGGCTCCACGCAAGGATGCAAGCATTGTTGAACAGAGAGCAAACGAGAAAAGAGGAAAACTCAGTTGGCGAAAGGGTCTCGGACTATATGTAGTCGGGGGCTGAAGGTGAGTTGGTCAAGGTCGATCGACGCGTGCTTCCGACACGGGCTGCCGTCCTCAGCCACTTCGTCCGCTTCCCTCCGCTCAACCTCCTTCAGCACCTACCATGGGAAAGCACTCTCGCACCTCGGACGAGGAAGATGATCATAACGAAGAGCAGACAGTGGAACGTTCCTATTTAGTTGGTCTGTTTTAATTTCATTCACTCTGGCTGAACAAAACACTCGGACAACATATTTATGCGTTGATATCTTCCAGAGGTCATCACTCATGCGAGAGTTCTCGATCAGAAAAACAAGAAATTCGTATGCGATCTCACAGTGTTCCTGTCTGTTACTTCGTGCCGTAGTAACTAAATTGGTGAACATTAAGGAATACATGGTTAAAGTATGCAACTGCTTATATACAGTTTCAATCTAAACCTTTCTGATATCACACTGTGTTAGTGGCATGGGTACAGTTCTGACGATGATACGTAAGTATATTTCCTGACATCTTGGGATATATGGACTTAAGCTGTCCCTTCTTACAGTTGGGAGCCGCAAGAGAACGTAGCCGAATGTAAACGCCTCTTGAAGTCATTCTGGAAGAATGTGGGAAAGGAGAACAAGAAGCATCCTGGACCTGAGGAAACAGTGTACAATGCGACGAGAGAATGGATAAGTAAGTGAATGATCAAGAAGCAGCAATATCCTTGGTATTGACTTTCACCGTTCAGACAAAGAAAGACGTCATTTTCAAGAGGAAATCGAGAGAGAGAAAGCTGCAAAAGAGGCAGAAAGGAAGGCAGAACTCAAGGTGAAACCTAGGTTGTCACACTTCAAAAGACGTTATATTCCTATATTTGAACAAGGAAAAGGAACGACTCAGAAATGCCAAAGTTGCGAAGTTCACTGCGGAGAACGATGCCGCGACGCAGTCAAGATCAGTTAAGCAACCGGATGTCCTCCGTCTTTTTGATGATACGATAGTGGTCGTGAGCATTCTCTTACACGCCTCATCTCGAGATTGAATCACTTATATCATGATCAGAGTGACTCGGACTCGGACGAACTGCTCCTAAACGAGCAGGTTAAAAGCAAGAAGGGTAAAGAAAAAGAAGTACCTCGGACAACGGTAAGCAACTCATCAGTGCGCCTTTGTTGAGTACTACTAAGTGTTTTATGTGGAATGGCAAAGGCATCTCCGTTGACAATTAAGCTGAAGATGCCCAAGAAACCTTCTGTGCAGACGAATTCTGCACCAACGAACAAATATGCCGGAATGAAGATCGGGAAAAAACCGGCTGGAACTTCTTCGCAGCTCAGCCCCCTAGAGTCTCCAAGCACCTCATCAAAACCAGCAGCAGCATACAACACGTCTACCTCAGCCTTTTCTGTTGTCCGCAAAGTAGCCTCAGGTCAAGACTCTGATATCTCTGAACGATTGTTTGTTGCTTATCGCCCGACGAAGTTTCAAGTATTGTACTGACTCGGTTTTTTGTAGTCTTCCGCCGAGACCCAAGAGCTCCTTTCAGGCTGCTCCTGCTCCTGTCTCCCCTGTTGTGCCTTCTCGGGCTTCAGGTGAAGATGTCGACAATTTCTTGACTACGATAATGCCTTTCGGGTGCGTGCTTCTTACTTAATATCTATTGTCCTCTAATACGCGTCTTCGTATAGACATTCTGAGGCCCAAAAACCAGAGTGGGTTGTTGTTTACTTTCCTTCCTTAGCTATCTCTAAACGTGCCATTCACCAAAGGAACCTTGCTGCGGCAGAACAGCCGAAAACATCGGTTCCTGTCCCTACCGGCCTCAAGTGAGTTGTCGAATTGTGCTTTAGAACTTGAACTCAAGGCAGTCACTCAGATTTAATAGAAGATGGTCTTGGACCGGGGAGCTTTTTGTCGATACTGCCGATGCAGCAGACAAGCTGTGCAATATCACGATTCATAGCACGAGTGAGACATCGGAAATTGGTTTCCGACTATGCACAATATTAGACGGAAAGGATTCGCTGCGGTTCAGCAAGGCTTATACATGTGCTGAGATGAACTTGATCCTGCACGGACTCAAGAAGGTAGACCAGATTGCAAAAATTGGGCATCGGAGGCAAGAGGATCAAGAACCCTTAATGGCTTTCATGGAATACCTGAATCGACGCAACCTGGTATGTTACCTAGAAATCTTGCTATGCTCGAGTCACGAGGGCATTATTTAGATCATCGCTTGCGCTGGAATAAGTCAACTCGGACACGTCGCAGAAATGATTGTCTTCCCAGCTGCTAACAAGGACTTCTGCGAACGCCTTGACATTCCTTTGTCTTACAAATCTGCAGGTTGTTTGCTTGTCGCCTTGATGCCGTGGCATGTACCTCCATCCAAGTATGGTCTGAAGTTCCTCAGAACGGACGACTTAAGAGATGCAAGGATGGAGACAGAACTTCAGGAGATGCGCCGGGAGTATTCGAGCCTGGCTTCAAAACCACACATCGAAATGGCATTCCGAATACTAGGCTTCGACTTCTCATTCGTCAAATTCTTACCCTCTCGCAAGTTCTGCGTCTGGTCATACAAAGTCGATGCTGAGCCAACTGAACGTGGACGAAAATTCTCCACAGTGCGACCGGAGACAAAGGCCTTGCTTGATGTCTTGTCATTTTTGAAGGCCAAAAATGTCGGCCACGACGATCTAGATGCACGTGTGGTCTTCGTACACGTGGGATCTGTCCGATATATTCAGAAACTGCCGGGTATAGTTTCACGGCGTCTCGAGAAGCCAGAAGTGCAATTTGTCACATACGGGACTCACGAGAGTGTGAAGCCGTCACTATGGGGCTTCCGTGAGATTTATCCATTAGGTGCGATTCTTCCGGTTAACTTTTTCGATGTAAGAGGAGACTGACATAGCACCCCAGGTGGCATAGTGACCTTCACTGCAACTGCACTCCTAGAAAGCCCGTTCTATGTGGCCGAGCTTATTGAGCAGATACATAAACATCCGCATTGGGAGTGCTATGTTCTTCCCTCCGTGCTTTCAGTATTCGTTCGTCAGTCCTGTCCTGGTGAAGATCCTCTTTCTGTCTATACAAGGTATATTCGTTCGCAAACTAGTTTCAATCATTGCAGTTTTGAGATCGTGATTTTAACAGGGAGCCGTATCACTTCGGGAGAATATTTAACCTAATCGAGGAAGGGAAAGTCGCCATGATGCAGAGTCCTGGTTTATATCGAGGTTCACGCTCCGAGTTCGGACAAGCAGAACTTGATAAATGGGTAGCAACCCAATTCAGCACTTTAAGCAAGACACCCTTCCAACTTTTAGAAGACTGCTGGAGCGCATTCGTTGCAGAATACTCGAACAAATCTGAAACGGAGTTAAGGTCTGCAATCGAGTCGGAGATAGTGAGGGACCTCCAGCATCTCCAGACACAACAAACGATCCGGGAAAGCCATAGGAGGTTCGTTGTAATCAAGGCAATGCAGGAAGAACATATCAGTATGTCTAAGGGCGGGGTGAGTACGGATCCTCTGTTCAATTCAGGAACGATGGACCTGACATGATTGTTGACCTAGTTTGAGTGGAGAACGGCTCACGAATTTATTTTTGGAGACGGATTCCCTGTCCATCGCGTCGAGCTAGCAAGAGGGACGAATCAGTCACTTGCTGCTTAATTCCGAGATGCTTCATTATTGCCCACCGTACTACATTATTCCAAAATATATCCCTGTCGCTGATGCAACTTATTCAAGCGACTATGATTTCATCAGGCCGTGTAAAATATCATGATCTTAGCGTGCCAGCTTCCACCAGTTGCTAATCTTGATACAAAAACAGTCAATGGAAAGAATGTTAATATTAGAGGTATTGACATATGAAACATAGGAAGTGCGTTTTGTGCAATAATATATGGTTGCTGCTTTCAAGGGCGCTGACTAATCAATGAACACGATCTGTCACCTTTTGTCACTCACCAAGTGGGACGACAACGGTGGCTACGAGCCCACGTTTTGCTGTTTTGCCTTCGCCTTTGAAGTGCTCTGCTTCAGACACGCATCTCGAAAATTACCATCGGTTGCGCATAGAAACGTGTCTAGAACAGACTGGGACTGGACAAGAGAGCAGGAAGTCGTGGTAAGAGACAAATCTGAGTTGACCGGAACGTGGGCGATTGGGAGTTGGTACGCTTCGTGCTTCTCGTGATGCCATGTACGCTACATTTACGACGTTGGCCGGTTTTGTCTGGAGGGTAATTTGTGCCTTTTTTGATGCGTAAAGGCCAACGCCACTCGAGCAGGAAGGTCCCGTATATGCCTACAGATACTGACGAGCTCGTACTTTCCATGCATCGCCTAATTGACAGCGAATCTTCTTCATCACCTTTGCCACCACCGCAGGGGTCTAAAATTAATAACTCGCTAGCACTTGAACCTTCCCGAAGTAGATCAACGGCTCTCCAGCAAACCTATCGTCAGCTTCTGCATCTTGTATCCTGCGCTGAAATCGACGCTATGACATTAACCACATCAACCGCCAACACCTCGAGCATTGACGGTTTGGAGTCAAGTTCCGGGCAAACTTTCGTCTCCCATACTCTAGCAAGTTCACAAACTGCATTCGAACCGTATCGAGTGGATTCAAGTAGTGGTATTGGGAAGGGTGGCAGACAAAAGAAATATATTCACGGAGGACAGGTGAGCACATGAGATTTTGCTTGTAATCATATCTTGTAACTAAATGCTAATTATGGTCTGCAGCATCGAGAGCAGGTAAAAGAACATCGCTGAGATGATTTAGAATTAGGGTATCAATCAGACTACGAAACCTTCAAAAAGAAGTACCTTCCGGCAATATTAACAATTTCATAGTCATAAGAGATCGTTAGGCTACTTGAAATTTCGACAACGACTAGAGGAAATCCAAACGAATGCGCATGATCGCTATATGTCGCAGCACTCCTTACTGTAACAGCATGGCAGACACTAATTTGTGTCGTAGCTGAAGCTGCTACTGTAACCGCTACTCGTATCTTGCCAGGGTGACGTGGGTGTACTTACTGTCCGAACCCTGGATATATCCAAAATAATGTTTTCTATCTATGACAAAACACCGAGTGTGCTGTAGGAAAGGCCACGAAGTCTCTCAAAGGTAATAGGTATGAAGCTTGAGCGGCTGCTATAAAGCGAGCAAAAGACTGTTGGCACGATCAGTGGAACTTTGTTGTTCCACGTGTATTTTACGCAATAGCACTACATATGCGATAAATATAGAGCTATCTGCAGAAAGCCACTATCACCACTTTCAGATGGCAATTACATGACAAAATTGGCAAATATGGATTTCATTGTTCAGTTCCCTGTTATACTCCTTCCACTTTTGCAATACTGCGATTCCTTGTCACGGATACAACTGATCCAAACAACCCAACCATGGTTTTAAGAGAGTGCCTAAAGGACCTTGGTAGTTTGTTGGCTCTCCGCACCCGAGACCGAGAGGAGTTTCAGTTTCAATGTCGATCGTCGTTGATTAGCATTGCTGACTAATCAATGAATTGGACTTCCGTCCACAGGTTGACGGGTCACAGACTGTCACTTTTTGTCACTCACCCACATCACATCGCGCTTCATACCGAGTGTTCAAGGCAAGTGCCAGTGCAGGACGATTTGCGCTAACGACGGTGGCTACGAGTTCATATGTCACTTTCACCTCTGAAGCGCTCTGCCTCAGACGCGCACCTCGAGCATCATCAACGGCCACGTAAATCTGCGCGTAAGAGCATGCCTAGAACCGACTCGAGACGAGCAAGGGAAGAGAAAGTTGCGGTGAGAGACGAGCCCGGGTTGGCTGCAAGATGGAAGGAGATGGGTCGACTGGGAGTCGGTACTCTTCGTGCCTTTGGTAGTGCTGTATCTGCGACATTTGCGACGGTGGCTAGTCCTTTGAGGAGGGCAGTATTTCCCTTTCCCAGTACGTAAAATTCAACGCCACTCAGCGCAGAGCCGCTGAGGACATATGTCTACAGATTTTGACGGGCTCATACTCCCAACACATCGCTTGATTGGCGACAGATCACTATCATCATTACCCGTACCTTCACAACAAGAGTCGAGAACGAACAGCTCCCCCTCTTCAACTCTCAAACCACCCCAAAAGCAAACCAACAATTCTCCAACGAACATCCTTGCTTCCTCATCGACTTCGGCGCCTTCCTTTTACCCCACGCCGCAATCGTCACAGGCATCTTCTACAACTTCAACTACATCAACCGCTATTCCCTCGAGTTCCGACGGCTTGGAGACAAGCTCAACACAGACTTCCGTGCCCAATACTCCACCAAGTTCGCAAACCGCATTCGCATCTCAATCAGATTCAATACGCAGTTTAATCAACCAGAAAAATCGTGATGGGATACTTGATGGCGGTGTAGTGAAGAGTTACAGACGAAAGAGGCATATTTACGAAGGACAGGTGGGTATATGACATTTCGCTTGCAATCTATCTTCCAAGTAATGCTGACCGTTGTCTGTAGCATCGAGAGCGCGTAAAAGACTATCTTCAACGAGTCCTTTATGAACGTACACGAGCTTTGGGTAGGTGATTACATGCAGCACGCTCTGCTTTTAACGCTGAGATTTCTTTTAAATTAGGTTATCAATCAGACTACGAGACTTTCAAGGGTAAGTACCTATCGGCAATGTTAACAATCTCTTACTCATTGAATGTTCAGGCTACATGAAGTTTCGACAACGTTTAGAGGAAATTCAAAAGACTGAACATGTTCGTTGTATGTTGCATTGCTCCTTACTATTATAATGACATAGATGCTAATTTATATCTTAGCTCGTGCTAATAGCGTGGCCCCTACTCCCATTTTGCAACAGGACGACGTGCGTGTTTCCTATCATCTATCTCTGGATACATGTAAAAGAATTGTGTCTCAGGCCGAATACTTCAAACGTGCCGTGGAAAAGGCTACGAAATCTCTTCAAAGGTTCTGCAAAGTGCTTCAAAACATTCGAAGCCTGACTGACATACAGCCATAGCCCGAAAGCACCTAAACCCTTCAATCCAGCATTGGAAGGGCTTTCACTTCGCACGAGATCTAAGAATGAACGCATTCAAGATCGGTTGCACCCAAAGCGCAAACCAATACCTGATCGACTACCAAGTGACGCAGAGAGGGAAGTGAATGCACTTCTAAGGAAGCGCGGTGTCGTATCGAAAGCAGGGCGGGAGCAAGTGAGCGATGCGGATTTGGCGCGTCTGATGCCGGGACAGTGGCTCAACGATGAGATAATAAACTTCTACGGACAGCTCATCGTCGACCGAGCGGCAGAGGCGGAGGCAGCTAAGGAGAATGAAAAGGGAAAACCTTGGAATGTGCATTATTTCTCGACATTCTTCTGGCCCAAATTACAGAGCGGCTATGAGAAGGGGCGTTTGGCGAAATGGACGAAGAAAGTCGACATCTTCTCAAAAGACATCGTCATCATGGCCGTTAATCATGGCAACGCCCACTGGACATCGGCTGCAATAGACTTTAGACGAAAGCGTATCATTTCTCACGATAGCATGGGATTCGAAAGGGGTAATGTGTATAAGGTCAGTATAATATAATACTGTCTTTATTTCGGCCGTTGAATCATGTTATTAGGCTTTAAGGACTTACCTCAATGAGGAGCACAAGAACAAGAAGAAAAAGCCGTTTGACTTCAGCGGATGGGAAGACTACAGCAGTTCAAAAACATATCCGGAGCAGGAGAATGGCTACGATTGCGGTGTCTTCACGTGCCAGACGCTCGAATACCTATCCCGTGGAGAAGAGGAATTCAATTTCACCCAGCGAAACATGCCATATCTTCGACAACGGATGATATGGGAGATTGGCAGAGCGAAACTTGGGGATCCTCTGTGACATTCATTCACCGTGTATTTCTATACTTATCTTTTTCTATTCCTCGTTCTGTCTTTTTATTCTTTGCATTGTACTCTGTTGCCATCGCATCTCGCACAGTCTTGTATAGTTGTAGTCAATAGAGGATGGGACGCTTGACCTCATAATCAGGGTGTATAAGCGCGCATTATCGCCTAAACCACCATACAACGATAAAGAACCAGAAGACTAAGATAAGGAAGACTATATACCACAACCATCGGCATCCTTGTCGCTCTGCCATGTTGTTCATTCGTCGGAAGGTACCAGCAAGTATGCCTGTCGTTTCTTCAAATGCATCGTTCTGAGCAAGCATGAGTACATCCAAGAGCTCCGGAAGAGCCATTCAATTACGCACCATTTGGCTCAGCTGCACGGCCGAATCACGAATCTCGTTTCCGATTCCAATGGTAATCTAAAATGCACTTGGTTACAGACGCTAGGCAACGAAATCAACAGGCTCACAGATTTGAGTGCCTTTACCTTGGCACTGAGGCCTTCTATGTCCTCGTCATTTTGCGACTCTAGCTCGTCGGCTGTACGGTTGGCATTAGCTAGGTAAGGAGAAGGGCTGCGACTCGATGAGTAGGATGAATATGCTTCCGAAGGATGGCCGAAGACAGCAGAGCGATCTCGCAGCGATGAGTTCTGGTTTATAGAGAATCTAAGTACGGGTCAGACAAGTACAATGTCCATTGGCTCAAGGCCTACCTTTGTGTCATATTCGGACTTGCATTGCGCCTGGCGGCAAGAATGTGAGTTGAATTGAGCACGAGCGAGTAAATTCCGATCCACGTCAGATGTACATCACGTGAGTTTCACGCCAAAACTAATTCTCAATTTCATCTCGGTTAGCTCTGATCATTTTGCGAATGACGAAAAGCTTTATGATTATCCAAGGTGTGTTACACTGTTAGTTATAGCCCTTATGAACAAATCAAAATTCAAGCCATACCTCATGCCAGAAGTATGGCCGTCGTGCGTGCAATAATGATATGTGTATTTCTCAGAGCTTGCATGTGTGAAGCGCCCGGGATCACCGATCAGTTTCCACGCTGGTATCACGTGACCTGCGTAACAGGCAGATTTTCTAGCTAGCTCATCGCTTGAGTGAAGAAAGTGGCGAGCCTTAGCCATGCTTTCTTCCTCCTTGCGTCATACTGGTTCTGGTGCTTCCTTCGTGCTCAAACGATACGCTGCGAGCTCGGCCTTGGTTGGACTGACGGCAAACGGCGGCGACGTTAACCGAATAAAAGGTACTGCGAAACGTCTCATCAACGGAGCCAAGGAAAGCCAGAATCCAGCATGGCGGCATACCACTGGGAAGAAGGGCGAGAAGAAACGACTGGAACAAGATGTCCTAGCGAACAGCGGCCAACGCGACAGTCACAAGGAGGCGAATCCTTTCGCTCATCGTCCAATGGAGACTTGGTCGGTGGAGGAGCTCTTGCAATCTGGTAGCATGGTTTTGCAGCCCGGGACATATCTTGAAGTTCGCAGGTAAGTACTTTCTTGTTAATCCTATACAGAAACTAAATTCGAGATTTCAGGAGTTCGGACACCACGGACGGTGTTGTTCTTGCATCAGGAGTAAATAACATCGGGCGCAGTGAAGATGTGATCAGTATAAACACACGGGGAGAGGTTTTCGTGCATCGCTCCACTGATGTCATGTTCGCTGTGCCAAACTTCGTCGACAATTTTCTCGTGGAACGTTGCGGAACTTCTGAGACGCACGAGGACGACCACCAGCTTGCGGCGCGACTTCGTGTCCTCCGAGCTGCACGAGAATTTGACCGCGCTGTGGAGAAGGAAATGTATCGCCTTGGACGGGCAATGCGGGACATATATCCGCAAGTCCGTGCTCGCCACCCTGACGAATGGGAGAATGTAACGACAATGCAAGTCGCCCGGATGCTCAATGCTACTCCAAATGTGTCGGTCATTACCCTCTTTGCCGTCCATAAACAACTCATGGACCGAGTAGAAGAATTTGTCTGCCATCCGACTCGGCATCGCTTTGCTCACTCCTTTGATGTCCGTCCCTTGTCTCACCTCAAGAATATTGAAGCCGTGAAGCAGATGGTCCGAGAAAACAATCCCGTTATCCATTTCTTTCATGAAAAGGCAAAGTTTCTCATTGATCGTTCCCGCGAGCTCGCTGCGAGTTCAGCTGGCGAACCGCCAAGCCGTGCGGAAATCTTGGATATGAAGTTTACTCCGAAGGAGCAGGAAATTATAACTTTCCTCCGACATTCAATTTCGCATGGTCGAAGGATTCAGCAAGATCCTTACGAGTGGATGCTTCCAGCTTTCATCAAGGACACTAACAGATATGACGAAATTATCACGGTCCACGTTGCATTAAGATTCCTACGCGAGATTGGGGTTTTCACACCGTGGGAGGATACGGCATCCAAGGATAAAGATCTGCATCTACCTTCAACTACCGGAGATCCGGTTATATTCCCAATCGCTGAAGCTACACCTGGTTCTACCACGCAAAAGGAAGCGACGAAAACACCCGGTCTCCTTACTACAGATGAGCACGCAAGTGTTCGACATGACTTCGGGGACTTGCCTGTGTATGTTATCGACGATGCAACTGCAGAGGAATTAGATGACGGTGTTTCAATTGAGTCAGTCCCGGGTGAACCTGACTCTGCATGGGTTCACATTCATGTAGCCGATCCAACCGCTATCATTCCGATCACTCATCCGCTGGCACAAGAGATGCAAAAGCGCACAGAAACCGTATATTTTGGACATCAAACTTATCCTATGCTTCCAGACGACATCACGAAGCTGTGCGACATGGGCCGCGCCGTCTCGTCTAACTCCGGCCAGAATGTCTTGACGTTCAGCGCAAAAATTGGACCGGACGGTCAGATTCTGGACTATAAAGTGCGTGTAGGGCGCGTACGTAACGTTCATAAAATCAGGTACGATGACGCAAGCGCGATTCTGCTGGATCGCATAGATCCTATTCGATTCACTCCGTTTGAACCGGAGCTATCAGGATCGGATGGGGTCGATTCTTCATATGTCCTACCTCATGCTGGGGATTTGAAACGTCTTTTCGAAGTAACGCGTCGTCTAATGGAGGATCGTTTGAGAAAGGATATCTTCGCCTTTTCGTTCAATTACCCGGAGGTTGAATTCCTTGATAAACCGGTTTTGCAGAATCCTCCGCATGTAGTGCATCCAATTTTATATCGCGGCTATCCCAGGCTGCGATATCATACAGAAATTGGTCAAGCCTGTGAAATAGGATCTCGCTCTCTAGTCGCAGAATGTATGAAGTTGGCGAGCCGCGTCGCGTCAAGATTCTGTCTCGATCATAACATAGCTGCCATAAGGCGTGGAATGGCTAATATTGGGATAGAAGAGGCCAAGTTGTCTCGTATCCTCGCTGCTCGGGATGAGAACGGATATGTTGAAGTCGATCTTTTGGCACAAATTGGCATCGCACTGCCGCTCGGCGAGAGTTCGGTGAAACCAATAGGTCATTGGCTTCTTGGTATTCCGGAAGGGGAGGGCTACGTGCGGGTTACTTCACCTTTACGACGTGCGGAGGACATGTTCGCGCATTGGCAAATCAAGAGCGCACTTCTACCAGGCGGCGGTGCTCCACCTCCGATCGATGAAGACGAGATGAAGCGTATACTCGAGAAAATGAGCGGACCAAAGCAGACGCTCAAGAAAGCGTATCGTGCTCATACACGCCAATGGTCACATACGTACATCGAACGCTTCATGGCGGAACAACATAAGGCAGGGACTTGGTATCTGGAATCCAATCCCCTGCTTCGTATGGAGGGTTACGTTCTTGGGCTTCCGGTCCACAACTTTGTGAGGTGGTCGCAGTATCAGGATGTTTATGTACCCAAGCTCGGCATAAGTGCAGTACTGCCAGCAAAGTATGGCGATGCGATACCGATCGGTACTCAGATCAAAGTGAACGCGAAGAATATTTTCCAGTACGATCTGAACCAGGTTCTAGAATTGGAATTGGCTTAGACATCATATAACCTTCATACACGATCCTAATTGCGAATTGGAATTTCATTAACTTATCACTTATGTCGATTCTTCCTCGATTCCAGTTCTACACTAATTCCCTGCATCACATACCTAGCTTTGCGCACCCCCATAAACCTCATCGTCGTCCAAGAATAAATAGAATAACAACCGCATGCAGTCTCGTACTATAGAAACATGTTACGTTCGCGCTCGCTTAAATTACACCCGGTAACCATAAGCGCAAACGTTATGGGACCAAATATAGACAAAAAGGACTGGCGTGCCTGGAAGTAGTAGATAAGTAAGTGGGTCGAGAGCTTATTGTACGCGGGGTGGGTAGATAAGGATAAAGACGGTGGACCCGACCTGTGAAATGTAGTAACAGGACACAAAAAACGATGGGCCGATTTGAAGAATATCAAGTGACATCAATGAAGAGTCCTTTTGTTGCCGCCAGCAGGTGAACAGGTGTTGAGGAGATGGAGAAGAGACTGCAGTAACTAGTACATAGATCGGTCTAATTGACTGATGACTAGTCAATGCTCATGCGATTTGGATTGGCGCCCAATGGATACGATCGGTTGTGACTGTGCCCAAACTTTGTTCCGTTTCGTCGCAATGAGTTCGAGCGACCCGAGTTCTTATTCACTGATGAGGGTCACGCATTTTAAGCCATCCAGCCGAAAACAAGATGAGAGCAGAACGCACTGTGATATTTGAGTCCTCCACCAAAGTTGCGCATAACCAGGAATGCCACAACCACTGTGATTATGATCAAGATGATCGCAATGACAGCTGGATAAGTGAAACAAAGAGTAAGACTCAATGAGCACATACAAACCTAAGCAAGACTTACCGAAAACTGTTAACGTCTTCCTGACTTCTTCAATGCCGTCTAGTTGGTATATTCTGAAAAGCTACACATAAAGCAGGACGGTAAGTGACGAGAATTTTGCGAGCTGTTTTCCGAAGACGACAAACCTTGTATACAAAGTATACCAAAGCCCCTCCACAGCCCAACATAAACGACAGTATCATATAAATGTTTTCATATCGCGCAGCCAGCATCCCATCGACAAGGACAAGAATCGAAAACGGCAAAGCTGCATATGTAACGTAATATTCCCAATCATGGTCATGAAGCACCAGTGTGATTAGTTGCACACAGAAGCCGACGAAGAAGAATACGTCGAACTTCATAATGCCCACGAAGATCTGATACTGCGCGTACATACGCCTTACTTGACGGTCGGCTCCCAGTCGTTTGTAAACTTTCCACCCGAACTCTTGCCAGATTTTCCAACCGAGCGCGATGTACGCTATTTCGGCAACTGAAATTACGATTGGAATGATCGTAGTGAGGACGTTCACAGGTATGCTTGATATGCCGGTATCAATGTTGATGGCTGCAACCGAACTACGGATTTCAAAAATCTGAATGACTGCATAGATGAGGAATAGGGCGTTGAAAATGCTGAATTTAACATTAATAGGTAAGACGAGAATAGACATCGATAGATGAGAAGGCACGAACGTCAAGAACAAGAACTGCAGAGTGTTCCGCGCATGAACGGCATCCATTGCCATAGCAAGCTGGAACACGCTGAATTGACGTGAGTTAAACGGATATGCCTCTCAGGAGACAATAAAGGCTCACTGAGCGAAGCAGAAGATTCCCAGATACACTGGTAATCGTTGAGTGCTCAGATCGCTCGTATCCGAGAAGTCCCTGATTCGAAGATAGAGATCCGCTTCGATGGTGATGTCGATTATTGTCTCAAGAAGAACAGTTAGTACGTAGAACCGACATGCCACGGAATCAGGTAAGATCTAGTGGGAAGAATGAGCCGGAAAGAACAAGCGTTGCGAACATTAGCACGAGCCTTTTGGAAGAAGCTACGTGTATCCGTCTTCACGGTTTCTTTCGGAGCATTGAGATAGCAGTCAGAGGCAACAGCGTCTCCACCACCACCGTGCCCATCTGATTGACCCTCCCATGAGTTCTGTTTTTGACCGAAAGGGGGATAGAGTGGGAACGCGGGCGTTCTGTCGTGTGATGGCGGATAAGTGGAATTCACAGAAAAAGAGGACTGCTTCGGCAGCGGAACGGCGGTGGTAGTGTAGGAGTCGATAATATCGTCCTCGGCTGGCGGTTTGAAATCGTCTAGTCCATTCCAATCCGGACGAGAGGGGTAGGGAGGGAGGTGATTTGAAGAATCGTTTGCTGCGTATATATTCCTCTGGGAAGCCATCGTCGCTGAAATGACTGGCCACCTATCGATTCTGAAAACGATTGAAATGTGTCGTCCTGCGATACTTTGAGCAATAGATGCAAAGAGTGTGAGGAGAAGTTGGAAAGAGCGACGACGAGAGAGAGGGCTGGTGGCTGGCAGGAAGGCGGTGAGTGTCGTTAAAAGAGGCGAATATTATGATTATTCGTGTATGTAAGTTACGGCACTACGGGCAATTTAGTATTTTTTAGGTGATGATAAATGATCGGAAATTTAATTTGATATGCATTATATAAGTATGAATATCTCCATTCAGGATATTAAAAATATCCACATGCATCTAAACCTAGTTTATATATTCAATATCATGCCGCATTTCTTTGATGATGATATTTATTATATCATCGTGATCGATATGGATATAGAAATCTAAATTGATATTTTCTTTATCAGCAAAGAATATCATTGAGGTAGATATTTTTTTAATGATATTTTCAATATCAAAGTGTCTGTTATTTGAAATATCATTCTGTATATCAATGTCAATGACAATTTACACGATGAGCGGGCGATGAGCGGGCGCGATGAGGGTGCACAGTGGGCATGTTGTGGGCGCACGGGGGGCAGAGAGAGGGTGAACTGTGGGCGGGATGGGGGCACACTGTGGGCTGTTTTGGGTCAAGGAGTGTCCGGTAAGCGTTTTTGAGGCTCGAACGTCAAGCCTAATGGCCAATATATTATATGAGTAGGCTTAGCTGCGTATATGTGTATACGCCGTATATTATACGTGCGTATGCGTATCACACTTCAGAACCAAGTATACGCTCATATAAAATACGAGCGTATGCGTATAAGCCTAAAATTATACGTGCATATCGTATACGATACGCGCGGAGCCCTAGTTCGCGGGGGCGCACGTTGCACCAACAACATGGTCCGACTCATCACCAACACATCGATCCCAGGCTTCGTTGCCAATGAAGTTTTGCGCGTAAAATCACGATGAGGTTTGCATGTACCGCCCATCAGATCATACTTTGGATACAACCAATGATGGGGCTCACAAGATTGTCCCAGCAATAGTCCACAGCACTGTTCTGAAGGTTTACAAACGAGAGTGAACAGGTTCTCAAAGTGAAGATCTGACATCTAGTTATGAATTTATTCCGGTTTTAAATGACAGCCTTCCTGCTGTGAGTTCTATGTTCTCCGACTCCTTTTGTGCACTCCGGACACTCTTCACGCACCCGCACACACTGTATGCCCTCTCTGCGCCCTCTCTGTGCCCGCTATGTGCCTCCAGCGTGCCCTTACAGTGCCCACAGTGTGCCCCCATCCCGCCCGCAGTTCACCCTCTCTCTGCCCCCCGTGCGCCCACAACATGCCCACTGTGCACCCTCATCGCGCCCGCTCATCGCCCGCTCATCGTGTAAATTGTCATTGACATTGATATACAGAATGATATTTCAAATAACAGACACTTTGATATTGAAAATATCATTAAAAAAATATCTACCTCAATGATATTCTTTGCTGATAAAGAAAATATCAATTTAGATTTCTATATCCATATCGATCACGATGATATAATAAATATCATCATCAAAGAAATGCGGCATGATATTGAATGTATAAACTAGGTTTAGATGCATGTGGATATCTTTAATATCCTGAATGGAGATATTCATCCTTATATAATGCATATCAAATTAAATTTCCGATCATTTATCATCACCTAAAAAATACTAAATTGCCCGTAGTGCGGGGTACCGTCAGCCGCACGTGACACAGTATATCTTCTCACCCGAAGGCGAACGTTCCCGTTCATCACTCTGTTCCCTTCCTCCACTTCATCCTTGCCCGCCACTTCTATCGCGATCGTGTCGGTAATCAGTGCTTAAAACTCCTATCCTAGTCACTCCTTCTTCATAAAAGTCATCCTGTACTTGAAGATGTCTGCCGCACATACTCCCAAAGGATTCTTCAGCGCCAGGCCTGCCGGCTGGAAAAAGCCTGGCCAGCCAGGCTCGCCCAACCTAGATGCTGCCGAGAAAGCCCAAGCTCCTCAGAGAATCACTGCTGATGGTCCTGAAAGGCCCAAGAAGAGCTGCACTCCTCAGAAGATCGCTTTCCGTACTTTCATCCAACCCTACAAGAAACGTTACGCTTCCTGCAAAGGTGAATGACTATCCTTCTCCATCTCATATTTTCGCATATAAATAAAATCATCTTCCTTTCTAGTCATTGCCATCATCGTCACTGCGATTGTCATGGTCGTCCTCATCATCATCCTGCTACTTTTCTGTGGTGTCTTCCAAGAAGCCAAAGAACGTGCCGAGAGTCATGCTATCGGCGAAGTGCTCCAAGACTACTCGCTGTCTCGCACACCTCACTCCACGGCTACTATCTCCAATTAGACTTGCACAACTTCCACTCTATATGATTGGCTACTCTTGCTTTCGGGACTGGACTACAACATGATCTTGGCTTGAAACTTTCGTTCTTTCTGTGCTTCTGCGGGCTACTTGCGTTCTAAACGCGTGTTACTATGGATCATACCATTATACCTATTTGCTATCTACTACACTATACCCTGGCTCTCTGCTTAAACTATTACTTGTGCCCGATTCGCAAGAGTCACTCGGTCACTATTCTGTTTGTATGCACAATGGAACATATATTGTCGGTTCGATATTACCCAAATGTGATTTTCAATGTCGACGTTAGCGTGTATGATATGCTCAGTTGTAAATGTAAGATTGCTCAGTCATCCAGCTAAAATTTAACGCCGCGATCTCCGACGGCCTTCTCGTGAACTGCTGAGGCTGAGAAGATCATGCTCCGCTCCGAAATACTGCTGCTATAGCAGCCGTAGTTTTCCTGTTACCTGATTCACAAGTCTGCTTGGCCCTAGAACAACATAAATTCCAGGCCATGAGGTGAGAGAGACACTGCTTACCAGGACCAATCCCGACAACAGTACGAGAGCCCGCAGCAATCTGCGTCCTGCCACTATGCCGATGTTCAGAAGAACAGTGCGATAAGGATTTCATAGCGACTCACGCATCATGTATTGAACGTGCGCATAGATTTAAGCTACGAGCCATAGCTTCTAGCGTATCGAGGTCTTCCTCATTTTCCGCACGTAACGTTACCTTGCTCTGCCTGTACCGAGTATGCCGAGTAAGGGAAGGGGTAGTAATATATTTCTGATAAGCCGGGACACAGTCATTTATACACGATTAAGGGTGCTTACCCTGTTCTTTCCCAACGCCGCAAGAGCTTCAAAGGACACGTGAGTCAATACGTACGAGGTAAAATGGAAGAATTAGAATGCCTACGGCGGGGTTGGACTTGTTGAGGGACTTGTAGCACGCTAATGTAGCGTGGCTAGTTGAATGAAGGTACTCCTTCTTGTCAGTGACGTATCTTTGAACGCTCGATTCGTGGACCACTCACGAACATCTAGAGCATTAGCAAGTTATCTCGTCAGTATTACGCAGATGCAAACGTGTTTCCGAGGAGATTGTGGAGAGAGTTGTAAAGAGGCGACTTACTGCGCCGCTATCTTGCCAGACGACATTCCAAGATCCGTACGTACAATGAGCGCCTGATTGTAGAATTTTATTTTAATATAGCTCAGCTAGGAATCGGCTAGGTCAAATATGAGCCTATACTCTCACAAGTTTGTAGTCTTCAAGCAAGCAAGCCTTCACAGATGCAAGATCTTCACCCGGCGACGCGTCCGAAGCGTCTGAGTCCGAGTCCGCACCTAAGGCCTTTTCGTCGCTAGATAGCCGTCCTTGACCGTTACTCTTTGATTGCCTGCCGGAGCTTGCTGCCTTGACTGCCCAGCGCGTGCCAGCCCAATAGCCGACGGTGAGTGAGACTGTCACAAGTGCGGCGTACGATGCAGCTAGAATGCGATGAGTGTTATTGATATGGTGTGCCAGTGTTTACTCACCGGTACTGGCCATGTTTAGATGAAGTAGACTGACGGCAACGAATAAAATAAAAGGAGCGGTGAAGAAAACGTGACTTGAACGCGTCGCGACCTTTCCTGAACTTTATTCCGTTTCTGGCAGTGATCATCGTTCTCTTTCAGCCTTGAGACGCGACTTGCTGAACTGAACATGACCCTCAATAGCTTCCATGGCTAACCCTCGTCAAGAACATAGCAATTCCGCTTAGAGCTGATATTGATTTAAGACCGCGGCCGCTCCAAGACTATGCGGAACACAGCCTTCCACTTTCCTTCAGAACCTCTGCTGCAAAACGCCACTCTTCTGTGGATATCGACGCAGATAATCTCATCCCGTCTTCTTCCCAACCTACTCACAATGCCTGGTGACTCTTTCATTGTCATTTCATCTAACTCTGAAGTTTATCCCCGCGTTTCACCTTCCTGCTCCCGAGGTCGGAATCTCTGGGCTGAGCGCCGAGGGGGTAAACTTACAATACATTCCGCTTGTTGCGAGTGTCCGAAAGGTCCAGAACAAATCAGAGTAGCGGAAAAAAAACCGACCTTGGGCTCACCTCGTGTTTGGTCTTCGGCTGTCGCTCCGCACTGACGTTCGGACCTTCATCTAACCTCGATTATTTGTTGAAGTTCTTTTCAAACCGATCCGACAATGCGTCATGCTCTATGAATGACTACACATTCTTATGTCCGAACCGTTGTCTAATAAAACTCATTGATTAGGCTTGAAGCACGTTCATTCTCATGTCTCCCCCTGGTCTTGAAGCTTCTAATAACTTGATGACTCTTTTGATCCAGGATTGCGCATCTCCTAGCTCAGAGCGAGGACGAGTATGTTCTTCACCGGACGAGATACATGTAAGAGTGCTGGCGCTTCCGCGACGTCAAGACGTAAGAGTTGATTTGAGAAATATGCCTTTGTTTTCGCTGACGTACAATCTCAGAGCTCAGTTGTCAACAATCCAACGATCCCCAGTCCATTGCACCTGCGAGAACATCGTCCTGCTGCATCTCTCTCTTTGCAAGGGCCATCTTCCCCGCAGGAAGACCATGCTTCTGCGACTTCTGCGACAGACGCCTGGTCCACTACACCAGACTCGGCGGAACTTCAAGGTCACGAAGCACCATCGAAAACACCCGATCAGTTCTGGTTTAGATGTTATGCCGCATTTTTTGCCCTCTTTACAGCTGGATGGGCTGACGGTTGTGAGTTTCTCCGTTCAGTGAAGCAGATTTTGGGGGACTCATAATCCTCGAATGTTTTGTCTAGTGACCGGGACGATTCTTCCTCGTATGTCAAGCTGTTGTCGAATGCTTTCTTCGTACATAATTTGAACTTGCGTCTCAGACATTAAGAATGATTTTAATCTAAGTTATATGTTGTCCTCTCTTCTTTTCGTAACAAGCACCCTTGGGTAAGTTTTCAAGTTTTATTCATGGCTTTTAAAACTAACGAAGCCTTTGACACTGTAGTTTCGCTCTTGGTGTCATCATGATTGAACAAGTCATGTGTCTTTTGGGTAGACTTCAATTAACTTGGAATGAATTTCCGTCGTCGCCGAGCTCTTGGTGCGTCCGAGGTACACGTAAAAAGACGCGAGTGCCTTCTCCCGCTTTCACCGAGAAAGATACAATGGGAGATAAGAAATATTCACCAGCCCGCGCTCGTTTCCGCATTCTGGTCATAGCAAGTATACTCCATGCAAGTTTCTTCATATTTATGGGTACCGCCACTGGATTGTCGAACGTTTTAATTGCCTATTTCGTTGCTTCTCTCGGAAAGGCTTTTTTAAATGGTGCGTATTCCCACGGGTATGGAGAGGTCAAAACTCACAAGATAAGCTCCTCTAGGTACCGTGTAAGCAGCTTTGTATCCAATGCGGCTGATAATTAACCTTGAGAGACAGGAACGCATATGTTACGATCAGTCCAAAAAGACCGCTAGGGCAGTTGTACGCATGCAATTGTGAGTATAGACCATTGCCATTTCATATTTCTATCTAACAAGGGGATTTCGTATGGCAGCTGTCGGTGCATTTGCAGCTCCATTGGTGTGCCAGACCTTGCTTGCAAGGGATGTCCCGTGGTCGCATTTCTATCTCGGTTCCCTGGTACTTTCCGCGATTAATACTACTCTTCTTGCTCTCGCCTTCCGCCCTACTCGGAACGACAGCATCGAAGAGAGATACAGCGTCTCCGGTGGAACACATATTGACACCCAATCCAATTGTATTTCTGCGGACCCTATCGAGACAGAGAGCCAGATTGTGGACCGTGCTGGCACGGTACTCAGCGAAAAGTCCTTGGACTCATCGAGTGCCTCATCGTCACTGCCGTCCTTGACCGGGAAAAGGAGCCGGTCTTGTATGCTCACCGAATTATATTGCTATTCAACCTTCTGACTATCTTTTTAGGTTTGCGGCTAATGCTGAGACTACGTTATGTATGGGCCTTTTCCTTTTTCATGTCGATTTATAGCGGAAGGTACGGCTTTCAATTACCCTCCCGTTTACCCATGTTCATGTTCAATACAGTGAAACATCTACACAGGGATACGTGAGTTGTCTCCGACGAACGCGGTACAGAACTCAATCTGAATTAGTTTAACAGATGGCCACTTATCTTTTGGCGGTCAGGGTGAGTAGATTAGATTGTGCCACCAACTTTTCTTCCATATGTTCATCCTTGATTTCCCAGAATGCGAATCCAAACACGGTTGGCTACGTCACCAGCGGATTCTGGGGAGGGATGGCTATTACTCGGTTCATTATCGGCTTTGCGTCCCCATAGTATGTGTTATTGCGTTATTTGAGATGACCGACCCAACCTATGGTTTGAATTCGTAGCCTCAGCTTTGCTCAGCGAAAGCACGCAATTCATATCGTTCTCAGTAGGTTTCAAAAGGCTGAAGTCGGAAGATTACTGATGATATTGTTTATCCCTATTGATCAGTCTTCGCTCTCTCGATGCATCTCTGCATCTGGTTCATAAATTCCGTCTTTGCGAACGCCTTTTCAACTGGAGTGATTGGTCTGCTCTACGGTCCCATCTACCCAAGTGTACTCGCACTCGCTGTAGACTCGTTACCAACTGAAGCACATATGCTTGGTATGGCTATAATGTACGCTAGTTTTCTTTCTAGGCTCGTGCATCTGGCTAATGTATTTTGTCGGTTTGTGTAGTGCTGCCTTTGCTAACCTTGGAAGTTGTGAGTAGAACAAGTTGTCAAGACTCTTACTCCAGTTGTACTGACAGGCCCATTCTCTCAAGCCATATTTCCTTTTATTTGTGGTGCTTTATCAAATCTGCAAGGCCCAAAGGTTCTGGTGTATATGACCGTTTCGCAGACCGTAACCCTGATAATCCTATGGGCGTTCTTCCCAGCCAAGATGCCTCTCAAAAGTTAAGCTTTGAACTTTCATTCTGATTACGATACAATGTCCAAGTTGCAAAAGTATATAATCAGATAGCAGACCGAGTCAGTATATAACTTCCGTAGAGTATGCAGGGCTCTCGGGACTTCGAATACGCATATGTTAGAACATACATTGTACATATAATACACGTAAAATATCAGCCAAAATGATTATATAACACAGAAAGCAAACCTCGAAAGCCAAGGTGGATTCTAATGGACAACAAAGCAAATCGACAAGCGGCCAAAATGAATGGAGAAGCAAGCGAGCGCTTAGTCAGTGTCAGAACCAGTTTCTTCTCCCTCGATATCTGCGAATGACGATGAGTTAGATAGATACTATCAATCGTCCAAGCGATAGCACATACCGATGAGGAAGGTTGATTCGGGTCTTCTCACAGGTGGCGGAGGCGGTGGTGCAAGTGTCGGCAATTGGTGCGCAGGTGGTGGAGGTGGTTTCTTCGGCGGCCCAGTGCCAGTGACCTTCTTGGGCTTCGACGCAGCACCACCACTCGCGCTTCCCGGCCCAAGTGAGAAGCTGCCTGTCTTGCTCCGACCGCGTCCGATGCTCTCTGCGTTGGGCAAGGAGGGGCTAGTTCCGCCGATGATAGATGAGTGAGACTGAGACTCTGCCTCTGCACCAGAATCGCCCTCTGCATCGGACGAATCCGAGTGGGCAGATGGAGAACGTGAATTCTTGGAGAAGTGCGAAGCAACAGACGGTGTGGGCGTAGAGCGGAGTTTCGAAGGTGGTTTGGAACCTGAGCTCGGCGGACCCAGTCTCTGCAAAATGCTTCGAGTTTAGGGCGGCGCGGACGCATATCAAGTCCAGCTGCACTTACGTTTGCGGGAAGACGAGGAGGACCAGTTCCTGACGCTGTAGTCGACATCGTTGACGTACAAAAGAAATGATCTCGTGAATATACCATCCGGGCAAGGCAAAGTATCTCAAACATCCACCTTTTCCTTTCTTTTGCTTCTTTGAAGGAGAAGGTTGCGATGTTCCCGCCTACGGATAGAATTTAGCATGCGCGCAGCAAGCTAGTGAAATGAACATTTACCTGCTTCTGGCTCCCGGCGACGTCTTCGTCAGCCCCTTCGGGGTAAGATTAGGTATCGGAGACAGAAGCATTAGCTCCATACACACCTGCGGCCCTGGCTCTCGCTTTACTCTTTCCTTTAATAGACCTCGTGTCCTCGGCATCGTCAACATAAGGAGAGTTCGAACGATTATTTGCGTTTGTCCTATAATTCATATGAGTACTTGTCTTTCCACCTTTGATCTAGCACAGCCGTACTTCGTTTTAGTCACGGCGCTTCTTTGAGCCGTCCGCCTCACGCCAGTACCAATACCCAGACAAGTAGCAAGGTGTTGGGCATAGCGATTTGAAGCAATCTAGTATGATTCTTGTAAATGGCTTCACGGAGCTAGCGGGGGCTAAGTATACTCACGGGACGCTGACAATTAACACAGTCAAGGTTAATGTTCCCATCGGTCTTAGCTGAACCCCCTGGGGTGCTAGTTCCTGGCTGTGAGCTACCCTCAATGCCGGGTGAACCTGCTCGAGAGGTGCCTGGCACAGGTGCAGTTGCTGACACAGCATGGACTGAGATGAACAAATATTGATTGGGGCCACGAGGCAAGAGTCTAAGATATATTTACCTTGATTACATCTGAAAGCACAGGTGAGTACGAGTATACCAAGTAATAGTTTGTTAAAATAGACTCGCCTCATTCCACATATTTTGCATATGCTCATACTCCGTCTCACCTCCTTCTGTGCTTGTAAGGCTGCATCCATTGCAACCTCTCCCAGCATGGATGAGAATATCCGACTTGTCTAACGTCGTCGACGCGTCAGTCAAGTAAACACCATGACCAACACTTCGAACAGATTCAAACTTACCAAGTCATTGAGGATTGTTTCCCTATCTCCTTTGGACATAGCTTTCCTTCAGTTAATCTGAATACGCCGGGAGTGACGGTAATTGTCAACGGGCACTCGAACGAGAAGTTCAAGTTGCCCGCGAAGTTGGTGGAGCGCGGATCCATCCTTAGCTTGTACGTAAGCTGAAGGAGCGCGTCGAGACGCGTACCGTGACGGAAATCGTGTCACACTTCTCTCTTAGTTTTCTTTCTCCTTCATTATCAGCGCGCACCTGTGTCTGGTGCATCTGTATGCACACTTAAGAATTGAAGAACGAGATAATATTCGAGCTTTGTGACATAGAATTGTCTGGCTGTCTTATTCAGGTCGAACTCTTTCATTTCTAGACCTCAGAAGAACAATTTCGTCGTTATAGTGTGGTGTTCGTTGCAGGATAGCTCGGATGTCCCCTGATAAAACGCAGGAAAGTTATTGAAGGCCATAGAAACGGGGTGAGACAGCGACTGCGCCGCATCTTTCGGTGTTGTACCAATGTACTCAGGCACCATCAATATGAACACGCAAACGACACGTTGATATTTCCTATAAAAACTCTCCTCTCAGAAAAGAAATGTCTCGCTCGCCACCCCAGCCCAGAATCCAATGGATGGCAGACCACGTTGCGTTTACCGACTTCACAATTCGCTGTCTTCCGGAAGATGTAGCCTTCCCTGTACAGAAGTTGAAATTTGTTGAAGGCAGCGAAATCTTTGGTGAGGGATGATGTTATTATAATTTCCTATCATTCAAAAAGTTCTGACATGTATTCTCAGCCGGCATGTTTGCCTGCTGCGATGCGGGCAGCAAGGAAAAGAATCTGCGGAGTGTAGATCTCTACGAATCTGTAAACGACATGGCTCTCTTGGTGCGACTCATTGAAGATCCACCTCAGACACTATCAGAAGCTGCGATCCGACAAGGTTCTTCAAAACAAAGTCTCGAACACGCTACTGCGGTAATACCGTATCTCTTACTTCCTCGTCTCTTTGCTCTTGCAGAGAAATACGCGCTCAAAATATCAATCACACAAATCCTGCATACTCATCTCCTCGCACAAGCTTCAATCGCACCCCTCCTAGTGTACGGCCTGGCTATACAATACTCTCTTCCCGGGATTGCAGACCAAGCAAGCAAGTTCCTTGCGCTAACACCCTTGGAAAGATACAGCATGGAGGATATAAAAATAATCCCCAGTGCAGAGGCCTATCATAAATTGCTGCAGCTCCAGTGTTACCGCAAGCACAGGATAAAAGAGCTGCTGATGAACGAGGATCTGTTTCCTCACGGATATGGCGCGTGCAGCGCACATAAAGACTACGCAGAAGTGATGTGGGACAAGAGGCGACGAAACATCTTACCGAATGTACACTCCGGTGAGCTATCTGTGACCTGGCAGAGCACTGTTTATTGACACGTTTCTAGGATCCGATGTTGCCAGAATAATGTCACGCCGCTTGGGTGCGAAGATTCGAACGTGCAACGTTTGCAAGAAAGCATGGGTGGCTGCTACAGAGATGTTGGCTGTGAGTGGTGTTTGCCTTTTCATAGAACGATTCTGACTCTGGAAATCCGATAGTATAAATGCAGGAAAGTCGCTCGTCAAGTCACTCAAATGGACAAGGAAGGGTATTAGAGGTATCAAACTAGCATGTATTACTCATCTCGGATATCGTAAAAGTCTCGCTCTCGTCTAACGGTCTAAGAAGAAATATCCATATGGCCTAATCAATGTCGACTATTTGCTATTTGTTGTGCCACAATAACGTCCTGAGACCATCCCACTTCTCTGAATCCTAAATGTTACCATCAGTCATTATTACTCAACACGCAAGAAATTGCGAAATATAGTTTACCTTGTACAAATACATCATCGAGCTCCACATACCCGGCTGGATTCTCTCCCCTGAGTTCTCGAATAACCACATGACCGCACCCCACGCCAAAGCAGCGAAGATAGTGAATTGTCTTGCATTGGGATGTAAAGGACGAGCTGGTGTACCCGGGGCGGATGGTGCTTTGCATATCGGATTCGTGCGATCTCGAGAGAGGAAAGAGGCAACGACGCGCGATACGACGTATAGAACGATCTGTTCATAACATGAATAAGTAATTAGTAAAAGAAAATAGGGTTGGATTGTAGACAGGAGGCGGCGCACCTGCTCGTTAATTGGCGTACGGTCACCGAAGACAACATACCCGCCAACCAGGCCCGCAAAGAACGTGTCGAAGGTTCGCGACTTGCCTCCATTCAGTCTTCTCTGCGCAATCATCATAACCTTGTATAACGATATGAATTTTGCGAGATTGAGTGCGTGGTCCCTCGTCATGCGCACAACATTCCTTAGCCGCGTTGGCCAACTAACGATCAAGATTGGTTTGTTAACAATCGCTGTTCATATCAACAGGACAGAACTATGGGCTTACTCTTGTCTGGAGAACAAAACAGACATAATGAGGGCATGCGGAAAGCGAATCTTGACACCATAAACGATGCCGTTGCGAATTCCCTTTATTATAGAGAGGAGGTCATGGTATTTTGGGTCTAAGAGGATAGAGTTAATGGTCGACATTTTCAAAAACTGAGTTGTGGTCGTAAGCGAGGAGGAATGCCAAGGAAAATGGGAGATGGAGACAAGAACAGAAAAACACGATATTAGATTATATATACTTATGACAAGTACGGCACGCTACGTAACGCGCGGTAGAGCCAAAGCCGGTATCACATGCAATTCAATTTCATTGACCACGTAATCCAGCCATAGTTCTATTATTACCACTAAGTCATTCTCAGTAGCTACGGGTGGTTCCAAAAAGTGTTCGGTACCCCCATATATGGAAGGTGATCGACGCAAGCTCTTAAACTCACCTTTCAGAATCTACGTCCAAAGTTTTTTATTTTTTATTTGAGAAAATTCGTTGTGAAAGGGAGGCGGCCTGGGAGGGTTCAGTGAGACGCGGCGATCGACGTGTCTGTCATGTTCATCCCACCTCAGAGTAAACCGTCATATAAACATCACGAATTGCCAGAAAGTGACTCCAAGGAAGATAAAGTACATGTTTACAGTTCTCCGGGCACCAAATACATTGAAAAATACAAGGACAAAGTCTCAGTTTGTAAGCTGAGCAGACAGCGGCGATCACTGTCCATATACGGGGGTGCCGAACACTTTTTGGAACCACCTGTACTTCATTGATCTATCTTGATGCTTTGCTCCGAGATTAGATCGGAGGCGAGACGCGCATAGTGTATCGGTGTTTTGCAATGCTGTACTTCAAGATTGTGTCCGGAGAGTGAGTTGGAGATTCTGGATTTGATTCAGGCGTGTATGCGAGCGTCCGTAGAGTTCGAGTTCGCAAAACAATATTACAGAGAAAACACAGCACTGGAGCAAAGAGAAAGAAAGAATCCTAGATCTTGTATACAATTCCATCACTAAGCATCAGCTCGTTCTGGTCCGACATCGCCTGGCACGCAGCAGTGGCTTCCACAGTACCGAATAACAGCTCCGACGAAAGTCCTTCGTTTATTTGTGGTAATAATTCCTCAAAGAACACTTGCTCTTCGTCCTGGTACTTCGTGGAAAATAGGGCAGCAAGACGCTGGCGGAAGAGTTTCAGGCTGAGAATTAAAGACGTCAGTAAGCATGTTTCGAATATGGATGTGCGAATGTACTTACCGGTCTGGGGCGATACCACCGTCTTGAGTCGGACCTGCCAGAGTAGGCGGCTGATCGAGTGGCATCTGGATGTCTTCATGGACAAGAGGAGGCGTCATCTCTTTTTGCTTCTCTCTCGCAACATCAGGCATTCGTTCCGTTTGCGTTGCCTCCTCTTCATCTTCCTCCTCTGATCCCTCGGCATCTTCATCTTCACTATCTGAACTACGCACTACAGCGGCACCCGTGTTGAGTTTGCGTCTTTTGGTGTGCCTTTTGCGCTTGAGCACTTCTTTGAAGAGTGCCCATCGGAGAATCTCCTCTGCAACCTGCGCATCTTGTTCTTGTACTTTAGGCGACAGACGTGCCTTTGCATGAGCCGTAGAGAGACGAATGAGGGTTTCCAAAGTACGCGCAGTAAGTGGAGAAGTCTAGATTAGGCGCATTAGAATCGCACTGATAACGTTTTGTAATTCCAAAGCACACCCTCTTTTCATTCGGATTGGTTTCTTGATTTCGTAGGTTGGCATATGCTTCCACGATCCATTCCGCGGCGCCTTTCGTCAGTGTAGGTGCAGGTTTGCTCTTCGCATACTGAATGTATTTCTTGATGAAAGCAAGGCTAAGTACTTCTTTCTTCTTGTTGCCTGGCACTCTTCCCGAGGACGTTACAGCGCCAACGCCAACGTGCAGAAGAGGATCATACTTCTCGAAGGGACTCGTTTCCTCAGCTTCGGCACTAGGATCGTTTGTCGCAGGGCCGTCAACAGCTAGAGATTGAGCGAGATTGTCATGTACCGGAGTACCCTCCTCTGTCCCTGGTCTGAGGTACCGGTGCATTCGAAGGACGTGGTCGGCAATCTTGCGGTCACGTACTTCATCAACATCATCAGTCACGACAAACAACAAATCGAAACGAGACAGGAGGGAATCCGGAAGAGCGATGTTTTTGTGGGGATCCTTGTGAACATCATACTGAAAAGAAGTAGGTTACTAAACTCTACATGGATTATGAAGTTCAACATACCTGCCCGTAAACAGGATTGGCAGCCGCAATCACGCTGCACCTGGCATTCAGAGATGTGTGAATACCAGCCTTCGCAATAGTAACAGTCTGCTGCTCCATGACTTCGTGAATAGCAACTCTGTCGATATCAGACATCTTGTCGAATTCATCGATACACACGACGCCTCTGTCAGCAAGCACCATAGCACCTGCCTCTAATCGGCGTTCTCCAGTGTCCTTGTCAGTCGTGACGGCGGCAGTCAAACCAACACCGGAACTTCCACGACCAGTCGTGGCAATCGCCAATGGTGCCGTATTGAGCACGAATCGAAGGAGCTGCGACTTTGCTGTGGATGGATCACCGACCATAAGAATGTTGATATCACCTCGAATATGAGTTCCATTTGCAAGATTCTTCTCAGCACCGCCAAGCAGCATCAGCAAGATGGCCTTCTTTATCCAGTCATGACCGTAAATGGACGGAGCGAGCGATTGTGAAAGAAGTTCAAAGATTTTAGACCGCTTTGAAAGCTGGTTGATCTGACGAATGTCTGTACTTGTAAGAGGAGTATGAGCAATTCCACCCCCAGCTTTGGATGAGAGCAAATTGATATTGTTTGCTAGCATGAGCGTCCTAAAAGCAGCATGAGGAAATGCAACCACATCATTTTGAAGACACGTACTTGAAGGTACCCGAGCCACCACCTCCAACACTTCGATATATACCGACAACTTGGATCCTATCGCCAGGTTTGCATCGGTCTACTAAATCATCATCCAAGATGACATCCACACTCCGCGGCAACTGTCCAGCAGGTGCACGTTCCGGCATCTCCTGAATGCTGATGCGCTGATGGTCACGGAAAACGCACAAGCCAAACTCTGTCTCAAGAATGTGCCCATCATCATCCACTTGCGGCGTTATCGATGAGGTCGGAGGTAAGTTGGAAGTCGCAGTCGCGTCTCGATACTCGCGTGCGTGGAACTGGCCCGTCTCAGCACAATAGTGCACAGACTTCAGCATCTTAGGCCGGACGAGCGAGCAACGCGTCACGATTCCGTCGATGGATATCATTTTATTAACATGCGTTGCTCGAAGTGTTCGCGGCGAGACGTGGTGGTCACCAAACGAGCCGCTAAGTCCGACTTTGTACCCCTTCTCCGCCAACGAGTACTTCTCCGGGTCATACACGGTCTTCACGATCGTTAGCAATGCATCCTCCGCAGCAGGCAGGAAATCCGTCGGGTCTTTCAGCAGTCCATCGGCATACTCGCGTTTGTAGTCGCGCAAATCATCGATATTAACAATAAGCCGCGTCGAGTCTTCGCGCAACATCCGCGCGATATTGTTTTTGTAGTTATAATGATCTGTCTGGGCATTGAAGAATTCTTCAAAGTACCGAGCGCGCTCGGCCTGTGCTTGATCTAGGGTTTCGAAATCTAAAGACATGGCGAAAGGTGGGAGCGAGAGTGAAAAGAAAGACGCGTGGTCGGACGCGCGGAAATTGTTTCGCGTACAAGCCGGCCCTTAATTCAGATTATTTCTTTGTAACCTTTTTCTAATTCACTCGTATTACATAAACCTCGTCACAGGAAAAAAAATGAAAAGAAAAAGACAAACGTAACAGACAACAGAATGAATATACATCATCGGCTCCAGTTTCCAGCTTTCCTCTCTCGACTTTTCTTGAACATCTCCTTCTGCACCTTTTTCTTCCCTAACGTCTCCATTCTCCTCGCCTTCCCTTGTCTTTTGTCAGTTCTTAACCCCTCTTCTTCGCCCTCTTCATCCTCCCAATCATTCTCCTCATCCTCCTCATCGTCACCGCTTTCCCGTTTTCGTTTCTTCCCGGACTTGTTCCCACTCTTCCCGCCACCCACGGTAATGTTAACTCGAGGAGGTATCGAGAACCCAAATGCTCGTCCAACCTTAACAAGATCCAGTGCATTTACGTCAAATATCTTTTTGTGCGAGTGAGATGCGTACGCCTGGAGGTACGAGCGGTACCCGTCCTTCGCAGATTGGTGGAGGAAGTAGTTCTTCTGGAGGAGCTTTTCAAGCTGTGGATAGCGTCAGGAATACGAATGGTATAATAAAACCGCAATATGTACCTGGCTCTGGACATTAGCGATACGATCGGCAGGGAAAGTATATTCGTTTAGAGGTACCTTAGCTTCCTTTAAGTATCGAAGGAAGCCAAGTTCGCTCTCCAACAAGAACAACAGACTCTTGCCAGCTTTACCTGCTCTCGCAGTCCGTCCTACACGATGGATGTAATCGCGAGGATCATCAGGAGGATCATATTGGATGATCCAGTCAACTTTGGGGATATCAAGACCGCGAGCAGCGACGTCTGTACAAAGCAAAATGCCAGACTCGGCATTGCAGAATTCAAAGAAAGTATTGGTTCGCTTCTGTTGCTTCTGCTTCCCCTGTGACAATGAACAAAGAATCGTCAAAACAATTTGGTAAAAATAACTCGATAAAAATGCGTACATGAAGATCCAGGACAGGCACGTCAATATAATTCAACAACTCTGCGTGGTATTTCACAGAATTACAACTCGAGAAGAACGCAATGACCTTCTTCTTAAGGTTTTTCCTGAGGAAGGTAAACAGCAGCAAGAATCGACGATCAGAGGGGCAGACGACATAGCCCTGCGTAAGCGTTGAGACAGTACTCGTCTCTTCTTCTTTATCGACGTCGACGTGCAACGGTCCAGGGCGGAGAGAGATTCGCGCCAAGTCCTGCACTTTTGTGGTTTGAGTTGCGGAGAAGAGCATTGACTGCCGATTTTCTAACAAGGTCATTTGTATGTTATGAAGGGCTGGAGACAGACATAATGGAAATTACGCACCATTTGGAAGAATGGCAATGATTCTCTTCATCTCCTCTTCGAATCCAACCTCGAGAATTCGATCCGCCTCATCAATAACTAGCGCTCTAAGGTTTCGGAATACAAATCCTTTGGTGTTCTAAGTCCCGACGATTAGACCTCCGAATCTTCACTGTTCAAAGGTGAGACGTACTTCTAAGTGATCCAAAAGTCGTCCTGGCGTCGCAACCAGCAAGTTCACTCCTTTTGCCAGTTTGTCTGCTTCAGCCTTTCTATTCGCACCGCCCATGACGATACCGAATGTCTGGGAATGATGCGCCATGAGTTCTTTCGCCACTCCGAATATTTGCAATGCAAGCTCCCGGGTCGGAGAAAGTATAATAATACCAGTCCCTGTATCACCAAAAGGAAGGAAACATCATTTATTAGACAATCCCGATCTCGAGAAAGAAGAAAGTAAGAACGCACCATTCCTAGGTTTGAATTTGAGCCTATGCAAGAGTTCAACAGCTGGTATAAGGAACGCAAGCGTCTTTCCGGAACCTGTCCTCGCAGCACCAAGGACATCCTTTCCCGCCAGTAATGGTGGTATAGCCTTGGCTTGTACAGGAGTCATCGTAGTAAACCCCATCCCCGCTATCGCTTTCGCTGTGGGCTCAGAAAGCTCGAGCGTTGAGAATGGCTGGCGGTCCTGCGCTCCTAGAGTAGGAGATACAGAGTCTTCGGTGTTTACGCTTGCTTCCGCCGTCATCTTGTCGCTGCTCGTCCGGCTAAGGAGGGGAGCTAGAACAGAAATGTAGCAGGACAAGAAATGAGCGATCAGACACTTTGCATCCGTCTGACCGACAAAAAATCCTTCATCGGCCATTGCCGACTGCCATCGATCGACGCCTCGTATAGTCACTCAACTCAACATCTGTCTTCTTTCTATTTATTGCTGCCGAGGCAAAAATCGCCTCACTCACAATGACGAACTTGGAGCAAAGCCCGTTCTCAATGCACAGTTCGTTCGTACCCTAGCACATACTTAAACTTCACATTCTTAACTTGACTTTCACCGATCTCATTAAATATACAGCAGCGGCTCAGATCGTTCTCGCTCTCACCTCCCTCGCAATCGGATTTAAGCTCGGTTCAAGTCCATGCTCTCAGCCGGATTCGCAGCTCCCTCCTCCTATACTGGACCTTCCCCCACCCTCGGAATCAGCGATACAGAAAGCTGCCTCGGGAGATTTAGAGAAAGAGAAAAGGGATGGCGTTAACGATGTTGATGATGCCAATCAAGACTCAGGCGCCACTGAAGAGGAAGAAGCAGACGGGAACCTTGCTGCTGTGGAACCGGGCGTTTGGGAACCATGTAAACTTGTAAGTATACCTTCCTCAAATATTATACTGACTTCTTCTCGTCAAAGAAAACTGAGATATGAATTGGTCTAACCCTTGCGAACGATAGGTCCTTGTAGTCCGAACGGATCTGAATATGACTCCAGGAGATGTCGCTGCACAGTGCGTCATCTTCCTTTCCCTACGCAAAACGAATTCTGATGTATCTTTGTGCTGTGTCTAGATGCTCGTAAGTAATGCCCTGCCTTGTATCCTTAACGGCATCCTCAAATAAACTTTATTAATGTAGCGACGCAACCCTCGCGTGCTATAGAGTCCTCTCTCGTAAAAACCCACTCCTCGTCCGACACTGGGAAATCACAGGGTACGCCTTTCTCTTCTGTCTCTTCGATTCGATATTAACAGTATTCTTACTCTCTTTCCCCTTTATTTTTTATAGTCAAGCTAAAATCGCCTTGAAAGGCACCTCAGAAGAACAACTCGTCGAACTCGAAGCCATCGCAAAGAGCCTCAATCTATGCGCTCGTGCGGTGCATAATGAGTACGTCTCATTGCTTAAGTTCCATTTTAATCGATTGTTCCTTGACGAGCCTGTCTCTAAATATATATAGAGAATTGACAAAGGACAAAGAAGGAACACGGACTGTTCTTGCTATTGGTCCAGGTAATTTCCCTTTTCCCCCCCATTTATCGGTAGTCTGAGAGCAGAACTCATTTGAAATTCTTAAGCTCCTGTGGATCTCGTGAATAAAGTAACGGGAAAGCTTCGGCTATTATAAACTGGGACGTCTTTTTGCTAGCATCAATATGTAGAAAGAAATAGACTCGGTCACGAGTGTCGTACAGTTTATCTCCAAAATCTACCACCGTTGCAGACATACTCACTAGTAAAAGAAGAAAGGAAAACGAAAGTATATTAGCAAGCTCCGCAAAACCGACTTCTACATTTCGAGATGGTAGGATAAGCACAGTTCACAAAGAAACGGTCAAGTAGAGGATATCCCCGTTTCCTCTACAGAACCAAACCTGTTACCGACCCCTCGTCCATTTTAGCGGCGCGCCGGACCTGCACCAGCAGGGTTCGCGGGCTGCTGTTGAGTGAGAACAGATCCAGACCAACGCGCAATAAAGACCTGCGCCTTGTCCCACACGCTGACGAGCATCGGCGGATTTCCCGGACGGCGTACATATCCGTCAATGAGCGTCTTCACGTGCTCGACTGCGCGCTGCGTGAATTGCGACTGGTAGTAACGTAGACGCAAGAAGTGTGCGTAGATGATAGGCGCAAGGAGCGAGTTTTGGAAGAGGACGGCGCCGAAGATGACGCGCACAAGGATCAGAAGCTCGGTGTACGCAACGATGCGCATTGCAGGGTCATAGTTCGCTGCGCACAACTCGTAAGTAAGGCATCGCAATCTCGTTGAAGGTGTTTTGATGTCGGACGTACCTTTTATCCAGCCCTGAAGTTTTTTCAAGAACGGATGTTGCGTCGGAGGCTGACCCGCAGTAGCCGCCGGAGTTGGCGGGAAGAAATGCGGCAGAATATTCGAGCGCACGAACGTCAGAACGTGAAAGAGCGAGAAGGTCGCGAAAGGGATAAGAGAAACTAGTGATTGATTGCCGTCGCGAGTCTCGATCAGCCACGTATGTTACGAATGAAGTACACCAGTACTAACCTGGGATAGGCTTGGACATCCACCAGAAAAGTGCGAGCAAGAAATATTGTACATTCTGTATGTAATAATGAGATTGGCATTACGGCGAACAAAGAAAAATGAAAAACAAACCTCGTCAACCAATGCACGTTTTATCGTTTGCGCGTTCGGTTGGGTCGCCTTCTTGCGTGTTACTACCATGTTTTCTCGAACTGTCATTCAGAATACTCACTTGATTTGCAAAAGATTTACTAAAGAAAAGACGTAAGCAAGCGGGAAGAGGGGGAACCGAAACACGCATAAGACACGCACTAGCAGACGATTGCATAACTGACAAGAGCACCGAAGTAGCTCACTATCGATCGTTCGTCAGATAACAGATAAGAGCAGAAGAAAGGAAAGAATACAAGAGTAGAGTCTAGACTGGCCAACACTACGGAAAGTCAACCATGCGATAATGTATTTCGTCGCACAGACGAGTAAAAGGAAATGGCCTCCTGCCCAAACATAATGCTTCCGAACAAGATAGTGTTAGCTGATTGGTATATTTTACAGAGTCCAAAGCTTGCCTGAGGCGTCGCCATTGTGATATACACGTGTAAGTATGGATACGAGAATAGATGCGATGGATGAGCTGGATGGAGAGGAGGAGAAGGAGTGGAAGACAGACAGAACCACTGACCAGAGTTGACTGACGTCGCCTGATTTAGGGCCGGCTGCACAGCAACACGTGACTTGAGCGTGAGCATGACGTGTCCGTGATGGTGACACACTATACTGTCTGACGGAGTGACAGAAGTCCTGTCATTGGATTGGATGGATAGACTTTCGGCTCCAGTGTGATAGGAGTGGAGGGATTGTATCATTGTTACTTATGCTCAAGCTGAAAAGCGACAATATAATGACTGCAAGCCTGAATTGACTGACTGTTACAGGATTACCCAATGGGATTTTTAGCGAGTGATTGATCGGCAAACAAAACGCTAGTCGTTCTAAACCTAAGACTCTGAAGAGGAGAGGAGAGGAGAGGAACCAACCAGCTCGCGCCTTGTCGGATCTAATGTCACGCATTCCTGTCCCAGTCCACTCCCTCTCCCCATCCCACCCTAACCTCCAGCAGCAACGCGCTCCCAGCCCGATACCCTTTCCTGAACGTGCTGTATCGCCTGTCCCGCCTTCACATATTCCTACCCTCAGACACACTACGTCCATGTCCTCTGTCTCTTTCGGCTCGTCGGCAGACACGCGTAAGAAGCAAAACAAACGCGATGAGGTGCGTTCTTTTTTTCCTCCTCATTTTTTTATCCGTCAAGTGGCATGGATGGAATATGTTAAAAACACGTAAACAAGCGTATACATGATACGTGTTACTTGTTATTTTCTGGATATTCTGACACGCGATTTGTGATTGTTTGGCCGGAAGCTATCACGGGTGGAACGCGCTTCGAACTTCTTTCTTGACAGCTGGTGCAGGACACGTACTGACAGTCCTCACAGGCCATACGCAAGAAAATTGAATCCGAACTCGCACGAAAACGCACAATTTCTATCAACAACACTCAGCGTAGACCAGGAAGCAGGAAACTTGCGGCACCAAAGGGTTCCGTTGCTGCCCTCAAGCCTAGCCCTGCTTTGACTGTACCAGAAGGCATCACTGTGTCTGATGCGAGTCAGCTATGTGCAGCGAAAAGAACAGACTGTGTGCTTGTCGTGGATGAGGAGGAAGGATTAAGCGGCATTTTTACTGCAAAGGACCTTGCTTACAGGGTATGCCATCAGAAATCTGTATCCCGATGCAAGAAGCTTCCGTGCTCAGATAGTAAATTCCTAGGTCACAGCAGAAGGTTTGGATCCGCGTGCGACACCCGTCAGCGCGATTATGACGCGGAATCCAATGGTGACGAGGGACACTACGAGTGCAACAGAAGCCCTCCAGCTCATGGTTACCCGTCACTTTCGCCATCTCGTAAGCATCCGTCCTGATAGCTCGCTCGATCATCTTTATCGAGACTAATGGATGTTTATTCAGCCGGTATGCAATGAAGAAGGGAATGTGGTTGGTCTGCTTGATATCACAAAAGTATTCCATGAGGCTCTCGACAAAGTGGAACGCAGCTCCTCCGCTTCAGAGAAGCTCTACCATGCTCTCACTGGTGTACAGACCGAGTTGGGTCCTAACATGTCCGCAGACCCACAAGCAGCCGCGATGCTCGCGTATGTCGACGCTTTGCGAGAGAAGACTGCCTTACCAGATTTGACAACCGTAATGGACTCGCGTACGCACCCTGCGACCGTCGGTCCGAAAACAACGGTGAAAGAAGCAGCCAAACTTATGAAGGAGAACCGCACGACTGCGGTTTGCGTAATGGAGAACACCGGCGTGCCTGGTACGCCTCCACGCATCGCGGGTATCTTTACGAGCAAAGACTTCGTCCTTCGTGTAATTGCGGCCGGGCTTGAGCCTTCCCGGTGCAGTGTCGTCAGAGTTATGACGCCCCATCCGGACGTCGCTCCTCCGACCATGACTGTGCAAGACGCGCTGAAGAAGATGTACAGTGAGTGTTTGATCGTATATTACATTTATGCGTGTAATCTTATCACGCTTCCCAGATGGTCATTACCTCAATCTTCCAGTTGTCGAGTCGGACGGTCGCTTAGTCGCTATCGTCGATGTATTGAAATTAACGTATGCTACACTCGAACAGGTAGGCCAAATATACCCTTTTCAGTACAGAATGGAACTGATTCTTTTGATTCTTTTGATTTTTTTTTTCGAAAATCTATTATCATTAGATGGACCAAATGGCCGCAAGCAATGGCGTTGATACTTCCGGTGGACCGATGTGGGGACGCTTCTTTGAATCAATCGGACACGACGATAATGACTCTGCGATCTCGGGCTCGAATGTCCCGACAGACATTCACTCGCCACCTCCGTATCCAGACTCGCCGCTTCATCATTCCCTAAGGCGGTCCTCTGAAGTCGGTCCGAATGACTCGGCATCTGCTGTTGATGAGGACCAAGGCTCGAATATTGTTGACTTCCCGCCGCTGCGCCATAAACCCTTGTCGAGCATCGGCGGGCACGTCCCAGTCGACGATGGGACTTACGTATTCAAGTTCAGCACGCCGAGCAAGCGCGCACATCGATTCCAGGCGCGGTACGACGACGTCGAGCACCTCCGGAGAATTATCATCGGCAAGCTCCAGACGGATCCATTCTTCGCTCCTTCAAGCATCGAAGGAGACTCGGAAGCACCCTTCAAGCCCAAGATAGACGACTTCCAGATGTATTACAAAGACGCGGACGGGGATGATGTGTACATCTCGCAGAGCGAGGACCTCAATGACGCAGTTCAGATCGCTCGGAAAGCAGGCGTGGACCGCGTCGTGCTCTTCCTGCATGGTGGCGCTTCATGGGTGCCGCCGAAGAAACCGGAACCAGAGGGGACGAGCGCTCCGAAGGAGACTCCCGGCATTACCACCACCACCACTACCAATACGACTATAGCGCCAGCTGATGAGATAGGAGCTAGTGCTGCGCCTGTAGTCGAAAAGGCCTCAGAGCCGGCGCCAGTGCCGGCCACTGGGACAACTCCCGTGGGCGCTGCCGCTGACGATATTCTCGGAATACCACGCGACTTGCTCTTGCCCGCGAGTATCGGTGCTCTGGCGGTCGCTATCATCGCCGTCTTCACCATCTCGCGTCTCTCGGACTAGAGATTGAAGCGAAGCTCCGTGTCTGGGCTGACGACGGAGAGATGCGAGATGCAAGAACGGAAGCCTAAAGCAAACGAGGTTTTATTTAAAATCTTTTTTCATGACATCGTCATGCCAGTGTCGTTTGTAACGTAACATCCTTACTCTAAGTATTGAGGACCAAGCACACAAGAACTACCACGATCTCTTCCATTTTTTACCCATTTCCTTGGTCTACGTGTCTAATTCAAACATTCCTCTTGGAAGAGTCCGTTCTAGTATGTGAGAATCCGACCCCTCCCCTTTCTTCGATATTTCATTTTAGTGGCCTCTTTGAATTCCTTACGCATGATTCACCCCTGTAGGTCTTTAATACATTGTCTAATGTCGCTATCTACATAGACCTCTCCACTCCGTCTGCACATATTAGCACTTATGCAAGTATGCAGTATCGTTCCGAGTCTGACCTAATTAGTCGGCACAACAAATCACATAGATGCACTTCAGTTTTGTTATGAGGGGCTCCATTTCTTGACTCTTGAAGAGATACCGTGTCATGTTTGTGTCTATATTCAGAACGTTCTGTACGAGCTTTGCTGTCATTCTTTTCACACACACACACACACACGAACTTCATGTGAGAAAAAAAAATTGCATTTTGGTCATTTGGACATAAACAGCAGAGAAGAAAAAGAGGAAAACGAGAACTTCTTCTTTGTAAGTCCGTATAGAAGAGGGGAGTGAGGACCGTCATCATGCACAAAAAGCACGCGTATCACGAGAAGCCTGCAAAAGAGAGGAGGGCAGGGGAACGGACAGGAGATAGGTAGGAGGAAAGAGTGGAAGAACGGGAAGAACGGAGAAGCCTCGCCACGCACGAACCGACCAAAACAAACAGTTCAGAAGAGACACAAGATTCCGATATCTTGTACTTCAGGAAACCGACAATGTGCAATCGAGGGGAGGAATTGATGTATATCACGGGAGAAGAGAAAAAAAACCTTTGGATTTGTACAAACGGGAAATATTGAGAAGAATGGAAAGCAGAAAGAAAAAGAGAGAAAAAAGCAAGTGGTGGATCATGGACAAGACGAAATAGATGAAAGAGGGAAGGAAAAAAAAAGTACGGGGGCTTGAAGGCAATCTTTGCATCTATGTAAAAATAAGAGAGCAGCTGTGTTTCCTTACATTATGATACATCGCCTCTTCTTTTCGCGCTCTTGTCGGAGCGACGTCTGAGAATTCGGCTCGGTAACCCTCGTCTGACGAAGCGCGCGAACGAGGTTAGTGAAGAGTCGCTCGACGTTGTGCGACGTCTTCGCGGAGGTTTCTAAAAACTCGCAGCCGAACGAGCGCGCCAGCGCTGCGCCCTCCTCGCGCGATACTTCGCGCTCATACGTCTTGTCGCACTTATTACCGACCAGGACAAAAATTGGCTTGTTGCGCTTCACGCGCAACATGAGCTGGCGGAATACTTCCAGCCGCTCGAATGTTGCCCGTGAAGCGATCGAATAAACGAGGATGAACCCTTGGCCTTCCCTGTGCGGACAACGCAATCAGTCGATCGAAACGGAAATTGACCTAGCAAGTAATTACGAACCGGACCCATTGATCTCGTAATGTAGCGTACTCCTCTGATTTTGATTGCCATCAGCAGGTGCATTCAGACCGTGAATTGTTTAGGCATACACACCTTGGCCAGCCGTGTCAATAACCTCGACAAAGCACATTTTATTGTCCACCACCAACTGTTTCCGATACGCATCCTCAATTGTCGGATCATAAGTCTAGATAACAAAAACAAAGGTCAGTAAAGGTAATGGCATGAGATGAATCAGCAGTCCGTGGAGGCGGAGCTTAACGTACCTCTGGAAGGGAAGAATGACGTGGAAGTTCCGGCACGAGATGCAGAGCAGTGAGATTTCAGATAGGGAAGTACGTAGAACATCACACATACCAACGAAACAGTTCAGCGTAAACTGCAGTATCCAGCATGAAATCAGACATACGACTTGAAGAAGTATAGAGGATCGGCATACCTGAACGGCGAGGGCAGTCTTTCCGACACCTCCATCTCCCAAAACAGCCACACGCCATGAATCCATTTTCTCAGCTGATCACGGTACGACACGAGGGAAAAGACACGAAACAGGCAATTGGTTGAGATTGCGATGAGGAGGATGACCCGGCACGATAACGGGTAGAGAATGAGGGAGGCAATAGATCAGTGGCGAGTGTGCCGAGAAATCCGCTGTTTTCTAGGCGGAAAATGATCAGTCATGGGCGCCGGGTGAAAGAATAAGAGTCAGAAGATGCATACTTTTGTGTGCAAAAGTGAACTGAATGGTTGCGAAGGGGTGGGGGGGAGGAAGGGTATAGAGCTGACCAGTAGCCGAGGGGGGAATGGATGATGGTAGGAGCTCAAGCAAAAAAAGAGAAGGATGAATGAGAAAAAAAGGAGAGAACTTAGTCGTCGTGCAAAGTTCGTGTCTCGTCGTTAGAAATGATGAAGAAAGAGGAGAGGGGAGAAAGGAAAAGCTAAGGCTCGTGCTTGCTCACGGTCTCCAGAGTTGGGATGCAACTGACTTTACGCCGTTTGACCATCCATCCCTCCCACTATTTGTAGGCCTTATATAATACAGAAGTGATTATGTCATGCTCCTCTTTCTCCTCTCCTTTCCTTTCCTCTCCTGTCCCTCCTCTCCGTCTCGTCTACCTTTATATATGTATATATGTATATATGTATATTCTGAGTAAGCAATATTAATCTCCTATTGCCCTTGTCCCTGTCCTTGTCCTCCCACCACATGTCATGACCTGACCACTGGCTTGCTATGGCAGCAGTACCAACAGCGTGTAGCTGACACTGTTGTTTACTCGCGTCGAGCAAAAACAATAAGGATCGGTAATGCCCATGGAAGCTCTATAGCCGATTGTTGCCCAATCACACAACACACACAACACAAAGCATCATTCGAGTGTGCTTTGCTTTGACGCACAGAGAAGCATCACAGAATTGAATCTGTGTTCTCTCTCTATTCCAGCATCCCGACTCTCGCACAGTTCGAGTCACTCCCCCATCCTCTTTATCCCCTCTCCGGCTTGCCGTGGGTTTCTCCTTTTCGTTCCCACTCAAATCCACGGCACAGCCCGTCTGCCCGTCCGTCCATCCAGATTGCACCTTGCTCATGAGTATCGCCGGGCTTCTATCGAAAGCAAGCACTTACAAATAGCTAAGTTGGCACGCTCCCAGACCCGGTTATGACGTGAGATGCCGAGCTTACACAAACACAAACATTATAGGGCAGTGCGAACACCGCGCATTTTTGTGCGTTTGTACCCTTTCTTCTTCTTCCTTGCTTTTTTCGAATTCGAATTCTACTCGATCGGATTCAAGGATGAAGTCGATGGCATGGACGTTCCATACAAGGCGAATCGTTGAGCCAGTCCCGATTGATTGACAATTAATTCATCTCCCAATAGCACATAAGTTACTTACCAAAGAGCAGAGCAAAGAAAGAAAGAAAAAAGTTAATACACTATACAAGTATAGAGTTCACGGAGCACATGTTTCTCAATCACCCCGAGCTTGTTCAACCAACCTTAAAGCTCTCCGGGTCTTGGGAAGTATAACGAAGTATTCGTATTGAGAAGTCACTCCCCGCGCTCATGGGGTCGCACATAATTAAGCAAGGGTCCGACCAGAGCACGACGATAGTACTCAATCTCCTGCTCATGATCTCGCTCTAGTAACTTTTATTTAATGTGTCCGAGACCGAGCGTCCCCGTAGATTTCGGTTTACTGAATTTTTTTAATTTTTTTCCTTGTGCTGTTTATTTTTCTGCAGAGAACGTTCGCCCGGGTTACATCGTGTCGCCTTTGGACTTGAGGGTATATATATTGTCTTACATCTTTATAGCGCGCCCTCTTTTCAGGCACCCCAGTCTCGTTCTCAATCTAGAACTCGCAAGGCACCGCATGCTCGAGCGCTGTCAATCGTGCTCCTCAGGGTCGGAGCTGCAGGGAAAGGGAAGAAGGAATATGTGCATCGCATTTACAGTATCCATCTCATCCTCGAGCAAGAAGTCACGACAATCGTACACGTACAAATACTCCGTTCATGCAGCATCTTTGATCCTTCCGCACCAAGCCATCCCGCCGGCTTTACTTCAGGGAATAGGAACAGATTCGCCTCAGTGCTGTGCCGTAACCCATCCTGTCCTGTCTTGTGTGTTCGTTCCACACGGTGCTTTCCGCTCCATACCTAACGCCATCAGATTTATATCTATCATTATGTATCAATCCCGTCCGTTCGCTCGGAAGCAATAGTCCAGCAAGCTCAACATTATATTATTATTAAGGCGAGTAAGGCACGAAAACATGATGCCGTGGCAAGGCTTTTTGATCCCATGTCGTCGTTGCTGATGTTGATGTTGCGTAAATCTTGTCGATATTACGGAGAGTTCCGAGTCGGACGAGAGAGTACCACTGCTAAGAAACTATGCATTAGAAACTCTACATACCATGACGCAAGCGATACTCATTACGAGTGTGGAAATGACACTGAAAAACATCGTATTCCACCTCCGTTGTTGGAAGATCCGGACATACACACGATACATTAGATTAGATTCTACCGTATACGTATCTATCAAGGATTCCGAGCCTTAAATCTAAATCCGAGGACTTTCCTTCTCTCGGCAAGAGCTGAGATTTGCCAGCGTACGTGCACGGCCGAAGGTTGATTCTTTCTTCCGCTAGGGAGCCGCAGTAGGAGCAGGAGCAGCCACCGATAGGATACGCCCTATCGTGCTTCGCGCCGGAATCCTAATATTTCTTTGCATTCGACTTCGGCTTCGTACGTTAAGTAAGACGCCTACGCCGCCGGACCGCCGCCTCCTGTGAAAGTACCTCCGCGTTCTTGTATCTCCTGAAGAGTATTTGTATAGTCCGTAGAGCTTCAAGAGGGTCGCAGTTGGACGGACAATAATCAGTATGCCAGGCTCAATATTAATGACGATGACACCTGACCGAGACCGATTGATCAACGGACCAAGACGGCGCGGAGAATTAATTTTGTGTCGAGCGGTGTTGAAATTGTATCTTGTGAGTGAGCGAGGCGCCGCCTCCTCATCCTTATCCTAACGTTTTCAAAAAGAAAAAAAATGCTTATAGCCTGAACAATAGAGAAGGATAGCAGACATTACGAGCCAAGCATTAACTTTAAGTAATAGGAGGCCACCCACCAATCTAGAGTTCACCAGGACTCCATGGGCGCTCCGTGTTCCTAAGTATACACCCTCCGTACACATCTAAGCCTGATTGTCAGTTCGTCACCTTACCGTCCCACCGTCCTTATTGTGTTCGAAGGCCGAGGGGGGTTGTCATTTGGGATCTGACTGGCAAACCTCCTATTTTGCAACTTTGCTTCCGTAATTGCTTCCTGCCTCTCTGCCTTACTCGGCTGGCTTCGGATCCTCGATTTAAATATCGAAGCGAAGCGGTTCAGCGGGAATGCCTCGAGGGAACTTCGAGGTGGCAGGTGCTGTCGTAAGTCCCTCCCCCACCCAAAGCTCAGTCGGACATTGGGAGAAGAAATATGTCGAAGAGCCAAGAAAGAAGTAACGATGAGATACATCGATCGTTCTTCTCTTTCTCCCTTCCGACGAAGTTCCCAGAGTTCTGTGAGTCGTTCTACTTACACAATGGAAATGATGAAAAGCTTCTGTCAGTGAACACTGGACAAATCGTCATCCGTCCTATTGTCTCGTCCTAAACCAGTCTTGGTTATATGTCTTTATAAGTCCAAAGGAAAAGACACATACGAAGTAGTAACCCATTGCTTACGCGATATCTGCGCATTGTACACATGTAGCTAGGCTTCTGCGAAGCCAGGAGGTGGAGGCGTTGGAGTGCGAGTAGAACACCCCGGAGAATGACTTATTAACCCTCCAGGCTGTCACCGACGGATGGCATCTGACTGGTCCTTTTTCTTCCACTATTAGATTCTTCCATCCCGCGACTCCATCAGGAAAATCATCTGCTGTGTAAAGCCCGTGAGTCTCGTCTTTATCACGGAGTTCTCTAGCTGCCGTACTATACTTACGAGGAGGTACATTTGAAGGGAATAAGGCGCTCCCTGCGAGGCAAGGAGTCCACGTTCAAGCCATTCGAAAACCTCGTGTGCGTTGTGGAAACTCTGGGTAAACAAGAACCTATAGAGCACATTCTTCTCCCAGTATCGCATACGGTTAGAGCACAGAAGGTTCACCACGATGTTCACATACGCACGCACCAGAAGACCAGCAGACAAAAAGGTCAGCAAATGTGAGTATGTTGGGATTTCCCTTCTTGAGCTAAAGATACCTGGAAAAATCCACATGCACACGTTCCGAACTTCCGCTTTGGATGATAAATTGCTTTCGAGGCTGATCGTCCTGATATTCTATTCGGCCACCACAGATCTCTGGAGAACCACGGGGGTCTCCCGACCTCGATTTCTGTAAGCTTCCATCGATTCGACCCAAGATTCGCCATATACATGTACATATATGACCATATATGTATAATCGCACCGGATAAAAAGGACGAGCGTCTATGGATCATACATGCATCTTCCTCAATTTCCGTACTTTATCAGCGGACATCAAGAAGATACCGACTCACCCGGATTCCTCGGACGGCGGATGCACAGATCCTTGGCCAGTATGCAAACACGTATGATTGGAGCAGACAAACTGGCTGGCTGTTTCCGAAGCCCCTAATCAATTCATCCTGCTAAATGGGAATCCCGAAACTAGAATCGTCTTACTACCTATTAACCGACGTAATTGGAGCATGAAGCTTGTTTTCTTTCCTTTCAACCCGATGAAGTACAAGGAAAAACGATAAGACTTTATGACGATTATTTACGGGTGGAATTGACATATGTATACTCACAATTCAAGAAGAACACCACGAGCGAGTCCCATCTGAGGACTTACAGCGGAACTTCGGAGCGTAACTCACCGAAATCAGCACTAGACACTGTGGTCCGCCGGCACGAGCACCATTGTGGTGGATCAGACTTGCTGAAACACCTCAAGCTTAAGCTGAACAAGCTGATGCCCCTACGTGCATGCTAATCCCTTGAGCATGGTTGAACATGGAAAGTAGCACCCAATGAGCGGGAGTAAAGCGACTCAAGACTAAATCATTATCAAGCTTTAATGAATCGAAGACAGGGCGCGGCGAACTTGAACTGATGAGAAGTACGTGATAAAGTCACGGGGTGCAAGTGAGAAAACATTGAATTCCTTGTTGAGTGCATGGCTTAAGGGACTCTTCCACACCGCCTCCAGCCCAGCAAATGCACCAAACAGAGTACGTACGTTGTATGAACGATTCCATTCCAGCACGGTTGTGCGAGGACCTTCATGCACTAGGTCTGACTTGTCAATAGATATTCATATGGGACAGAGGTTACTCTCACACTCACATACACATTGACTAAAAAAGAACCCCTGCTGCAAGTCCACGCATGGCTGGACTAAAATAAAGTCATTATCGAAGCCCGGATATCTGATTCACCGTCCCATCTCGAGACATCTGCAAGATCGATGTACTGGTGAAAATAATAGAATTGAAGAGCGCGAGCACGCTACCGCTCCCGAGTCAACCCGTGAACGGTGTACAAATATACAAACAGCTCGAGCCGGCCGGAATCATTTGTATCATGTGGATGGAGAAAGGTCTAGAGACACATCGAGGAGGGAGATCGTCATCAACGAAGGTCAGATCTGCTCCGTTGACGTGCCGATCATGAATAATGTCTGTCGATCATACTGTGAGTGGTCGGTCAAATTCGGGAAAGTTTGTGCAAGATATGTTGGCCAGTGCGTGTCATGTCTTGCAATTGCTGAATCCTTCAAGTTCAAGCATCTAGAAGAGAGCTTTTTTCGCCACACAACAAGAGATAAACACACTTACTGACTGCTGCATTTCATGCATTTTTGCCAGATATGGGTCAGTGGTTGTTGGTTCTGAAAAGTAGTTTTCTTCAGATTAAAAAATAACTAATCTACAAATAGCACATTCATTCGACATCATAAAAAGCGTCTGTAGTAGTAATGCGGTATCAAAAAAGAAGTTGTGATGGGGAATGAAGTGTAAAAGGAGGAATCGTCGAAAAAAACAACATCATCAAATCGAAGGCGAAGGAAAGGAAAATTGAAAACTAGAAATACAAACATCTTTCTATTTAAAGCTCTGACTAGCCGAAAATATGGATCGTCGAATAAAAGACGCATAAAAAAGTTGAAAGTTCATACTGGCAATGAAAGAAAGAATATTGATGTTAGCATGGTATTCGAGTGAAAAGCATCGGATGCGCACACCTTTTGAATTACGCGGAACCCGGATGAGAAGATATTCAGGCTCCTACTCCTGCCGACTAAACTCCGCTTGAGTCAGGTTAAGCATGAAGCACCCGGACTTGAATGCTTCGGGGAGCTCAAAGGTCTTTACAGGTTTCGACGACGCCTTCGGTGTGATAGATGGAAACGGTCGGAGCGGGCGCGAGGTGGGGAAATACGGCGCACGTCGCGCAGCGATATTCGATTTCGATGGGAAGCCAGTATTGTTTGAGGCGTCATTACTACTGGTGGTTGGAGGAATAGACACCGAACATGCGAGAGGTGATGGTTTCTTTGGTATATGTCTTTTCTGCTGCCTTGGGTGGTTGAGTGGTGACGGCGCCTGGACCGAAGGATTTAAAGTTGCCTGTGGCTGAACGTGTTCGAAGCACACGCGAGGATCCGCGGTGAGAAGGTTGATAGATATATAGACATGGTTAGCAAGATTAAACAGAAAACAAGTGAGAGTTGAGCAGGTTGTTGGGGAAAGAACGATCAGCGATAGGCTCGCGGGAATGACAAGAGTAGCTACTCACCCATGATTGTCCAAACTTAGCTCCCCAACGATTGACGCTTCCGCGTTGGTGGCACTGACAAGCCCGGGGCCACTGGAATGTCGGTGATAGATGTGATAAAAGTGGCAGAGAAGAAACCTTTTTCAAAAAAGCGGAGACTTGTAGATGGACGAAAGAACGGACAGGCAGAACTGGAGACGAAGAGAGTGGCGAACTCGCAGACCAGCCCAGTAGCGAACCGTGAGTCCTTTATGGCAAGGGAGATTAGCGGACGAAAACAGAAATTGACGAGTTTACAGAATTATTGGGGAGAAGAGAGACAAGAGCGTCCCGGTTCCGCCGTTGCTCGCCCGTCATTGCTTACGTGCGGCCGCTCTCGTTGGGGATCAGGATCATTGCATCACGTCGACTTCCCTTTTTCGGTCCCAGTCGCGTGTCCGGCTTCCCCGTGCCGTTCTCTTCCGACCCGATCACGTGATCGCGCGGGTCGCCATTTCTCCACCCTACTCCATGTTTATTCAGTTCTTCTCCTCTTCTCATTACATCCATTCATTCAATATCTCGGAATATCAACATTCGTTGTCCTCGACTTGCCTAGGCGACATCTCAGTACGAGTTTTCTTACGCTGTATTTTTTTTAAATACTGCGGCGGTACATTCAATCTATTTGAGGCTGTTCTGGAATCTGACACAGTCGCTGGTCCATACCGCCCTCAATAAGGACAGACGCACAAGAGCGTCAAGAGCACCATAGGGGCTGTGGTATTCAGTAATGCTTTGCGGCCGTCGTCTCCATCTTTAGCTATGCTATACAGTCTTTGCACGGGACTGACTGATACAAGAGCTCAAAATTACATCATGGCGTCCGATATTTAGAATGGGAGGCCACCTTAAATGGTGCTTGGGTGAGATGTTAATTCGCTGCTAGTTCTTCTGAAATCTTACACAGTTTGGGTGCAAGCGGTGACCATCTGTCTGTCCTCCGAGTTCGTTCAGTCTCATGGGCGAAAGCGACTTCATCCCGCACCTGCACAATCCTTTTCCGAGTTTGAAGCAATGTCATGCGCGAAACTTGAACATACCCGATCCATTCCGTGCTACATGATAAAGTTCGACTCGCGAAGGCTCTCCGGGTCGGCTTTGGTTGATCTTGTCTGTGGATATGTACGTCATCTGCCGACTCCGCCGACTCAAGAAAACCATTTTCCATCTATTGCGACAGTTTCTCTTGCTTCTGTTAAATCCGCAAGATAACGAAGTTTCGGACTTGAGATATCGTCGCTGCAATGTCAGGCGTCCGCTATCGAACGGGGCTACTATTCCGCTTTTCTTCCCATGATGCCACGGATTTGAAGACTGAAATGACCAAGTAGTTGTCTCACGCATGGAATATCTTCGCCAAGTGTAGTGTCAGGCTAGAACGCTCCGAACTTCGGGCTTCGGATAAGAGACTCTATGTCGACCACTACAGCAAAGGACAAGTTAAAGCGCTGTTGTATTCAACTTCTTCTGAAAATCACTGTCCGAAACGCGTATACATCCTACAAACTGAAAACAAGAACAGAGAATTGGAGATTAGTGACCACGATGAAGGAAGGACCACGCCGGTGAACAATTTATGTCTGACTTCTGCCACGAAGATGATCGATAGGGTATTGCATCGCGCGGGTGCGGAAGAACAAATGAGAGTCCGACGTCGTCCGAATCGGCGAATGCATTCTGAATTGAAAATGAGTGCGATTTACGCGCTTCCGGCGGTAATCGATCGAGCGTGGTGCAGTCGGTAAAGCTTCTAGTTCGGGGAACATGGCAATTTCAGCTCACCGTAACCGGGAACAAACCAGATCACGGCCAGATTACGACCAGATGAACAGTTCAAGTATTTGCAGAGACGATTCTGCAACTGTATGCGCCGTTAAGAAGCGCGCTTAATCCGTTTGGATGCGAGTCAGCCGCTGGCTGAAAGAGAGGCGCTGTAGACAGGCTGGATTGCCTGTCAATCAAAATCGAGCGCACGGCGCTGCTAAGTGAATGACGGGTGGGTTGGTAGTGGTTACAATTAGCCGGGAGAGTAAGAGGTGACTGATTGAAGTTCGGAAGACCAGTAAGAGGAGCGTCATGGAGACGCGGCGCTACAAAGGTCACTGGACGTCCACGAGCAGGTTTCGTTCAAGGATATACTTTCCTTCCTTGTACTTCTGGGATACATCGTATGCAAAGTCCTGCTCAGACAATCAGCAAAAATACCGAAGCAAACGTGTCAGCGGGTCAAACTGGCAGAGAAGAGAAGATGCGAAAGAATCTCACGTATTTCCAGCCGAGGGTCGTCCCACACTTGACACAGTAGATATCGCGGACTGTATGGTTTCCCGTAGTCATCTGACGTTCGCTGGGCTCTCCCTCGACAACATTGACTCTAATAATATGAATGAGATGAGATGAAAAATCAATCCCCGTTAAAGAAGTTTAATCTCCGGATTAGAAAGCCACACGCCACTTACACGCCATCGAACAGATAGGCCCGACCGTGTTGGCCATTGAACGCCTTTATACGCAAAGAACATGATGATCAGTGGAGCTGTAAAATGACCGTGGTATGTACTAGTTGCTGGCTCACGCGAGAAATCATTGAGTGGATGGTAGCTAGGTGCGTGCGACAGGTCGAGCAGCCGTATATGCGAGCTCCCGCAAGGTACTGCCTATAACGCATACCCATCTTGACTCTTGTATTCTGCTAATCGAAGAAACGGCTCCTTGGCGTTCGAAACAAGAAATGCACTCCCTTTGTAAACAAAGGCTGTCGACAAGAGTTGAGCGGGGTCAAGGGCAGGTAACAGAACGGTGTCAGGGAAGTGAACTGAGGAATGAAATGGGGTTGCTCAGAGGAAACACTAGAAGATGGTACTTCTTATACGCCGGGGCGGCACGATAAATATGAGAATATCGCGAGGAGAAGGGCAGGTGATGAATCACAAAGGGGGGGATAGGAACGAGCTGGAAGATGGTAGGATGACGCTTATGTATGACCGGCTATAGGCGATCCTGCTAAGACAGGAATGTCGGCCCGTGGGATATTGCCGCGGCTCTTTATCCGCGTCCTTCATTACAGGCGTTTATTCCACTTTGCCACCCGCCACATAAATCGATAAAGCGTCAAATACACCATACATGGGTGGGCTAACGGAATCTGATTCGGATGTGAATATGTCAGAGAGAAGGGTAATTGAAACCTCCTGTATCAAGGCAAGTAACGCCCGTTTATTAATATGACTAGTAATATTTATCATCGTAATTTCGTATGATTATCTGATGTATCGGCAAAAGGCATTTGCACACAAAGAGGAACTAGTTGTTCAGTCATCGATTACCATAATTCATCTACTGAGCCGAGAAAGCAAGTCCCTAGCGCAGCACATATGGACAGTCGGGCTCTTGACCGGATTTACTTACGCGACCACGCGATGTGCTGAGTAAATGCACATGCTAGCGTCATGACATTTCGAAGAATGAACTGGTCGAATACAAAAAGAGCGAGGCTGTGAAACATTTGACCAGTCGAATTACCCGGCCTGGTGGGAGAAATTCCGAGTCGCAATACGATCTAGACGGGCTCATCAGTCAAAATCATAACGACCGTCGTGATTTCGTCAAACCGGTCGGCGTCCTTCAGCTTGTCGCAAGTAACGACGGCTGCGCTGCCATGTTAGAAAGCTCGTCATAAGACAGATAGATGCAACCACTTGTACTGCCTTGCTTCGAAGATACGAAAGCCCGAGATGTGTAACACTTGGACCTAATATAAGAGTCATCCTACATAGATAAGGCGTACTTGAGGATCTCGGAATCACAAAAGTGCCTAGTACTAGTACCCTGGCCGAACAAGAATCCGAAACCTGTATAGAATGAGCTGCGTCCGATCGAGATGCCTCTGAGTAGTAGAAAGATCGCAGTCGCACAGGATATGCAGCACCTGATCACAACCCTTGAGGGCGCACGTCGCAGCAGACCGAAAGCCCGGAACCGACTGAGCAAGCCCCTGAGAGATATTGTACTTGGTTGGAGAAGAAGAGCATGATCCATAGAAAGCCGGCATACAGTAGTTCCAGTACGCTCCACATGTTGATATCATGTCAGAATGACTTTGCGAGAGATCGTCTAATCCAAGTATTCCATACAGACGATTGTTCGAAGCAACCAGGAAGAAGCGAAGCAAAAGATAGATATCGGCGGAGATGAACTTGATCTGGTGCGACAAGAGAACTGTCAAGTTTGCAGTGACTTTGAAGTAAACATAATCCGACACGTAGCTGAGCCCGTAGAGCGGAATAGAACTTATCTATGTGTACATCGAACTGTCAGACAAGTGTTCTGAGCATCGATACTAGAGAAATTCAGAATGGTCTTCATTCTTGGTGTTTTCCATTCATTGATAGTTACAGTGTAAGATAAGGTAAAGAAATATATAGAATATAGACTTGAGAAAGTGTAATCGTGAGAAGCTATACAGCACTTACATAATCATTCACTCTAATTTCCATCCATCCATGCGCACAATACACGGTCCACTCACGAAAACACCTAACCCTCTGAACCGGTGAAGTATCCAAAATGAGGTTTGTCAATGCTCCTGAAGTCTCTCGATTCTCGTAGCTAAATATCTGTTTACAGTGGTAGCAAAATCGCAGTGTCAAGCGTGCGGGGTTCCGTCAAGGAGATGCTCGGCGAAGCCAATGGCGAGAAGAAGCGCAACTTCGTCGAGACTGTCGAGCTTCAAATTGGGTTGAAGAACTACGACCCGCAGCGTGACAAGCGTTTCTCTGGAACTGTGAAGCTTCCTAATATTCCGCGCCCACGCATGTCCATTTGTATTCTTGCCGACCAGAACGATATCGACCGTGCGAAGATGATTGGCCTTGAGTATATGTCCGTGGATGACTTGAAGAAGTACGTTTGGTCTAATTTGTGTTGCTTGGGGTGTGGTGCTTATGGGCTTTGCAAGGCTAAACAAAAACAAGAAGCTCGTTAAGAAGCTTGCGAAGAAGTACGATGCTTTCCTTGCCTCGGAAGCTCTTATCAAGCAGATTCCTCGTCTCCTCGGTCCGGGTCTCTCGAAAGGTTCGTCCAGGCAGTAATCATAACTTGCAAGTTAAATATTCATTTCTTTCACAGCTGGAAAGTTCCCGACTCCTGTATCACACGGTGAGGACCTGAACAACAAGCTGAACGAAGTCCGCTCGACCATCAAGTTCCAGCTGAAGAAGGTCCTTTGCTTGGGTGTCGCCGTTGGTCACGTCCAGATGACGGAAGATCAGGTTCTCGCTAACGTCATGTTGGGTATGTTACCTCTCCTGCTTGCTTTTGTTCACAAGCCTGTGCTCATATCTTGAACCCTTCCAGCTATTAACTTCCTCGTCTCGCTACTGAAGAAGAACTGGCAGAACGTCGGATCGTTGCACATCAAGACAACGATGGGTAAACCGATCCGTCTCTATTAGACGCTTCCTTCTTTCCGTTCCAGCGTTATGCATTTTATGCGCATGTGGTCGTATGTTTATGGTGAAAGGGATGCTGAAGAGGACTGACGAGGAGGGAAGGAAGGAAAAACATCTTCATGGGGCTGCAAGTTCCAAAAAAAAAAGAAAGGAGAAAGAGGAATGACAAATTTCTGCGTTCGTTTATATACGCACCACACGAAGCACACCCCGCACGCTTTTTACCAACGGCTTCTAAGAGGGTCGGAGCCGATTGGGAGCTGTCGACGATGCGCAGAGATTGTTTCATTTTTTTTCCCCCGGTTCACTTTTGATTTGCTTGCAATATTATGGGATTTTTTCTTCTTTCTTTTCCTGTATCGTTAGAACACAAATTATAAGATGACGCTACATGAAATAGCGCTGTCGGTCCATTGTGCGTGCATGCTTCTCTTCTAATTAACTTATGCACGCCGAAGATCAAAGGATCCGGCCCTCAACAATCGAATATTTCACCAGAAAAAACATTTCCTTTCTTTCTAGGTAGACACGATGACCATCTACCCTGCGCGCATTCTACACTTATAATTTCCACTGTGCGCGCAGCGGCAGACGGTTACTTTCCTCTTCGTAAGAGTGCACAATGCTGATTTTGTGCTCTAGGAACGACGGAGGTGGTTTGACGTGTCAGATTGAACTGACAAAAACCGATTTCGAGTGGAGCTTCGCGTGTCTATTGCAGCTGGAGATAATAGTAATAATAGGCGCGTTATGGGCGAATCGGACAATTCGAAAGAACGACGGAGTCCCTTATACCTATCGGACAAGATTTATTGTATATCCTACGTAAGTCGGCTCGGCCAAAATGAGAGAAATCATTTATTGAACAGAATATATATGTACGTATATAATGTACTTTGACGAAACTTTATCGCCCTGCATATACATACGGATATTGAATAAGTATGGATGGACGAATGGGTGAGGAAAAACTATGAAGACAGGATGGAAGACGAAAGAAAGAGAAAAGAGAAAGAAACAATACAAAATAACTTTACTGGCTGGGAGACTGGTTGATCGATCGACTGACTTGACGACATCTAAGGAAACTGGTAACATTCACCCAAGGTTAGGCTCAAGAAGAGAAAGAAAGAAAGGAATCGGATAATTACGTACGAACTGAGTAAGGAGGAATGTAACATACCGAACTAGGTGAAGTCTAAGTAGGACAGTGAAGAGGAAAAATGAACGCCGAGTATATGCACGTCTTGAATCAAGCGTTCGTAGAGGGTGCAGTGGTAGTGGCGGCGGCTTGATACCCAGATAGATAGTTCTGAGATGCCGCTGCAAGTGCCGCTGCCGTCGGAAGTGGGCTCGAAGGAGCTGCCAGACCACCAGCTCGGAGGTGAGGCGGCAAAGTATACACATTAGCCATAGGACTAGGAGTCCCAGGAGTAGCTACTGTAGTCGACCATCCATTAGTCACAGGTTTCGCCGAAACAGTATTCGCCACAGCTCTCGCTGGTGTCGCGCTGGTCGTAGCCGCCAATGCAGACGTGTAAGGCAGATAAGTCGGGTTTGTCAACGTGCTTGTGGTTGCCGCCGTCGACTGAGGGCCGGGAGTCCCTTTTCTTGAGCCCGGAGTCGGCGTGCCCACTAGACTTCCCGCCGCTGCTTGATTCTGCAACCACGAACTATACGAGTATTGATTCGAGCCGCCATATTGTATCTGTGTCTGATACGGCGTTTGTACATTTTGCGCTTGTGGCGTCGCAACGGTCTGTGAATAGGTGCTTCCGAGGTACCCTTGATTTTGAGTGGGCACGGTACGATAGTGCTGCTGAAACGCCGCATAAGTGTAATTTGTAGAATATGGCGGCGCGGGCGTCTGCGTAGTTGGTGCAGTAGACATCGCGGTTGGCGCTGTTGCCGTTATCGAAGACTGCACATTTTCCAATGGACCCTTCACTCGAAGTGTCGTATCGTCACGGACAGCAAGCCCTCGTGATTCGGACAAAGTACCATGCCAACCTTGAGAAGCCTCTGAAGGAAGTGTCTGCTGGAGAACTCGCAACACCGGAACAGGTGGGAGTGTGGCAGACACTGTCCCACCCGGTTTCCTGGGTCTGAAGGAAGTAAGTAACGTCAACGAGTCCATTATCATTTGAGCTAGAGTCTCAATCAGATCTCATATCCTATGCGTACAAGATGCAGTATCGGCTTACCAAGATTCCATTCTTCAGAACCAACTTCAACGTCCTTCGTTGTGCCATTCTCACTCTGAAGGCGCTCTTTCTGCAGCTCCTGTAATTGCACAAGAGCCTTTGCGTTGTGAAGCAGTAGTTCGCCCACGTTCTCTTCACGCTCCAAAGCGTCTAGCACCTCCTGCAGAGCTTCCGATTCCTCTGGCGCGAACAGCTTCTCAAGAAGCTCCCGGCGCTTCTCTGCTTCTTTCCGCAGTTCAGCATCCCTCGTCTCAGAAGGGACAGCTTCGACGACCTCATCAACTTCCATAGCGTCCGCGGCCTGCAACGCAAGCTTGGCACGTAGCCTTTCTCCCAATATCCGCGCCTTCTCACGAGCTTTCCCTTTTACATGCCGTCGCCACAGAACATCGCTCACGCCAATTCGTCCGACATCTGCGCCATCACTGTCAAAAGCTGGCGCAAAGCTAGCGTACGGCCCGTAGTCTAGATAAGAACCACAGCTTACGTGCCGTGTGGTCGGTGGCTTGTACTTAGCTTGGACCTTCTTGTCGGCATGGAGCTCCCCAAGTGTAGGTATGGGTTTCGAGGATGATGATGAGGGGAGAACGGCAACGAGCTCCGCATGACCAGTGCCGAGCTGCGAAAGCGGCTTCGTATCTGAACCGGCAATGTCTGAGTCCAATGACGTCCAGAGGTCCCCAGTTGGAAGTCTCTGAACAAGAGCGTATTTTCTCCGCCTCGTGCCAACGTCTTTCTCTGTATCGCCTTCCTCGTCCTTCGCTGGTAGGATATGTTCCGGCTTTAGCGAGAGCACGTCAATAGTTCGATGTGAAGCTTGTTCGACGAGCGATAAAGCAAGCTGGCAGAATCGTAGTTGATGGGCAGCAGGCGGAGATATTCGCGCTCGCGGCTGAGAAGAGATGGGATACAGCTGTTTGATGACAGACTATACAAAGCAGTTAGAACATGTCATAGAATGGAAAGTGAATGCGCATACCCGATATACTCGAAGAGGATGATCCTTTGATTCTTTCAGCAAGGTTCGCAGCGAGTACGAATCAGATGTTGTTTTTGAGCTTGATGGTGAAGAAGATGGTAGCTTAGGAAGCCGTGCATCCTGTACAGGGAAGACCCTGTCTAACAAGCCTTGCGTGTCAGCCCTATGTGGAGCGGATTAATGAGTCAAAGGTCAGATAAGGTGTTTATGCGGAGCCGAGGCGTACACTTCCAATATCTCCAGTATTTTTGGGGCGTCCTCTTCTGCCATAGGCAGGTCGCCCGCAAAGGGAAGATGCGCGGGCTCCTCATGTTGTAGCAAAGCGTCTTCGCCCTTTTCAGGAGTCTCTTCCTCCTCGTTGATTTTGTTCTGCTTTGCAGAAGGGAGGTCGTCGGAGTCGGCACCTTGAGTCCGCTTGCGCTTCTTGCTGACCGTCTTGGATGGTTTGGCTACTACTGGGGGAGGTGTGCCACTTGGATCCTGGTTCTCATCTTCGTGCTTCTCCACGATCGCCGTCGTGGACCGAGTTGCGCGAGCCATGGTCGATGTGGAGAGTCGAAAGAGGCTGAAGAGAGAGCGGTGCTTTCGGCGGTTCCACGGGACTGTTTGTAGACTTGCTGAGTGGACAAAGTGAAAGTGAAAGCGCTGTTGTTATCACAAGGCGACGAGGGCGAGTCAGACAATGACCAAGACCCCAAAATGGCTGATGTGGATGAGACGAGAGACGAGAGCTGGAGACTTGTTTGAATGCGAGTCGCGTGTAAGGTTAACAGCAGCAGGCGCGTCGCGGTGCGCGTCGTTCTAAATGAAATGACAAGAGACGTTCGACCCACAAGCAGCCGGGAAAGCCGTGACATGGCGTGACAGACTCCGTCACACGCCGAGATCTGTTTTGTGCTCATCCTCCCTTTTCTATTCTATTCCAAGGAAGGAGACCCGGTATGCATTCAAAGATAGATCAATTGTACCCGGTTTGCTGTGATATCCGCTATATCTATGTAAGAAATTACATGATGAAATGAAGCAGTTTTCCGAGGCTGAAGAGGCGTTTCCTGTCGATCCATCAGACCTCAAACATCTTGTTTCTTGCATCCACCATGCCCCGCCTCCCTCCAGCAACTCCGATCATCAAACGACGTGCGTTGAAAACGAGACAATCAAACGGACACGGTGTATTCATCCCAAGCATCCGGAAACTCGTATTTGAATATTGCGACCTCTGGCCTTCATCTGCCAACCTCAGAACTTACATCTTCAACCACGCCGAGCAGCTCGCACGCGAGAATCCTCATGTCGAATTCGTAGTGAAACAGCGACCTTCGAAAGAACCTGTCATTCGAGGCTTTTACTGTACGTGGCACTGAAGTCTAATAGCAACAAGTGCTGACAACGTTTTTGGCTGCAGTGAACAATCGAGACAAAGTGATCGGCCTCAAGGGCTACGAGGTCACCCAGATCCAGCAAAAAGTCCAACTGTTGCTCGACTCATCTGGGGCCAAGATTGTCCCATTAAAACGGAAGACGGTAGTCAGTACAACTGAAGCGGCGAGAGGCATTTGGAGTGGGCTGCACGTCCCAGAACCGTACAAGATATGACCCAGTTCTACGACCGCTGTGGCACGTTCCCTCTTCGTAGTTCGTGTCTCCGACCGATACGAATCGAGTTTCGAGTCTTGCTCGTCAATTGATTACATTTATGTAGCGATGATGATTTAATGGGCATCACATCTAGAGCAGCCGAGCTTTGGGACCAACATCGTGAGGGTATAGAAACTGTGTACCTACACAACAAACCTACATGTACTACGATCTATAATACGATACTAGAAACCATGCTGCCTAGACTGAAATCATAGCATGTAACGGTAATAAGTAACTGGACGCATGGAACGGACAATGGCTTGGAACCAGGAATCAACAGTTCGAAAGGTAGTTCAGAGTCCTGCAACTGCTTTTTCTCGTAACTCCGCAAGACCTTTCCTAGTATTATATGATTCTGAGCGAGAAGCTCCAGAACTCGCAAGGTCTCTGTCTTCCAAAAACATCGGTATCGGACGGACGAAATATGGCTCAGATGTCCCAAAGAACTCTTGCTCTGGTTCTCGTTCCTTCTCTTTCTCCTTCCATGCGTCTGAGAAGATGTTAAACCTGGGAGTTGGACCCGCAAAGCGTCGTGACGGCAGTGCAGACGCGATACCCAGGCGCACTCGAATATCACTAGTGTTTTCATCGTCCTCATCATCGTCCGTGGCGTGTGAGAAGACACTACGCGTCGTAGGAGCCAGGTATTCTAACCTTGTGCGTAATACAGCTGAGGAGGATGAGGATGCATTTGTGCTGCTACGCCACGCCACCCCTTGATTGGTTCGGATGCGCTGGGCAGTAAGAATCCGATCGATTTCCTCTTCCTCATCGGTTGGTATCTCGTCTCCGTTCGCATCAAGACGTGCTAAAGCAGAATCGATAAGAAATCTGTGCCAAAAGCAGAAGACAGAAAAAAGACACGGACCCCAACCACGTCTCCTCCGGGTAGTCATATTAGTATTCAAAGAAGGCGAATCCGTTATAAGAGGCGGCAGATCCGTCTCGCTTTGCTGGGTTTGTCTTACTATATTGAATGAGCGCCTCAGGCGATCCAACGAGGAAGGTATAGCGTTAGAATTATTGCTATTTGTAGTACCACCATTCATATTTGTGGCGTTGGCCTGAGCAGCTGATAGAAATTGCTGTTCTGTCTCGCCGTTGATAGCACCGCGAATTGCAGCGAGTGCGGTCGGCCCGAAAGGATCATCAGTCCAGGGATCAGAGTTCAGTTGGTGCACTTGTTCGTCTCCATCTGCATTAAGTCGCCGAAGAATACGGTAGGACCGCCCTTCCTCTTCGTCAATGACTTCGTGATACAAGTCGTCCCCTTCTCGACGTCTCCTAGCCGTGCGCGAAAAAAGAGCACCATCTAAGTCTCCTCCACCCGTTGAAGATGAGGAAGGGCCTAAACTGCTCGGCGCATCTGACGGACCGCTTGAAAGACGATTTAAGTAGCCATATCCATTTTGCATACGAGAAGTCGCAGCCGGTGGCCGTTCTTCTTCGGTCTGCTGTGGTGAAGCGTCTGAACTGGACGGGCCAGTTGATATTGTTCCTCCAACGGAGCTTGAAGGGCTAATTGTCACGAATCCCAGAGGATTTTGGGGCCGCCCGTCTGGATCCATTTGCCTTTGAATACGCTCGCTACGGCCGTTATCATGAAGCAGTCTGCGAACGATTGGACGGCGGTAAACATAACGGTCAACTTCTGTTTCCGATCCATCACTATCTTCATGACGTTGACGTTCGCTTGCAGCTGATTCAAACTGCGCGATGCGTCGTGATACCCTTTCTGGCAGACGAGCAGGAATGACAACTCGGGACATTCCTGCACGATGAGGTATTCCAACGGACGGATCATTCTGGCCCTGCCAATGGCTTTGCCAAAAGACAGTTGATGGCGGTATTGCTCGGCGGCGCTGGTCAGAAGTGGAACTCCCTGAAGATCGAGCCGCAGCGCGAGATGCAACACGTCTACCAAGCAAGGTGCTTGGGGAATCGTCATCACGATGTGCAACACGCCAAGCGGGAAGCGTATGTGCAGGACGAACTTCTTGGTTAGTTCGGGTTTCTGAACGAAGTAGTCCATCATTGCTTTCTGCGCTCCGATTAAACTCTCGTACGGGTCGAAGTGGTCCTGTCCGTCCTGGTACAGCATCCGATGTCCGATTCCGAGGCGAAGTCGCAGCTGCGCTCTCTGGCTGTCTAGGGAGGCTAGTTGATCCGTCTGATGGGCTCGCAGAGCTTGTAGTATCCTCAGTTCGATTAACGTCCTGCCGAGTCCGCGCCAATATTTGTATCATGTCTGTCGTAGCATGCATGACCTCAGGGAGATTCCGTTCGATTTGGAGCAATCTCTCACGCAGGCTCTCAAAACGTGGTGTCGGATTGTCCTCTTCAGACAGAACAATGGCGGAGTGAGACGGTCCAATGCCAGTCTCCGCATTTGAGGTGGGAATTTGCGGAGCAGTAGCAGTGGCTTGTCCTTCGATCCTATCCGCACGTACTATACTTTCTTCTAAATACGAAAGCGCGCTCCGAATTTGCTGAAGCCGGCTAAAAGTATCAGTTAAGTCTGGAGATGTGTTCTCGGACGTCGTTTGTACGTTGTTCGATTCTGAACCTTCTGTTGAATCCTGCAAAAGACTGCGAGCTGGTTCCTGGTCTGAGCCTCTCGTGTTTGTAATGCTGCGGCGAAAGCGAGCCCTGGCAGGAGTCCACCGAGCGATTATTGACGCGAGGTCTTCATCTGAGTTTTGCATGGCAGAAGTGAGACGAAGGATGCTGGTGGGAGGAGAGGCGATAAATATCTCTTCGAGTGGACAAGAGGTGAATCGAGCACCTTGTCGTCACGTCTTCACGCTGTGGCCGCTATGGCCAGCACGCGGGTTCCACTACTTTCGATTATCACGATCCTCAAGAAATTCACACTCGAATTGCTCCGGTACGTCGAAGAACAAGATATTGGGTATAGAAAGGTGAATGAAAGTGTGTAAGACTTCACGTTAGCACTGTGGTGTGGTCATATTTGTGTGACTGACTACATGCACGTGAGACAGGACGCGTCCGTCGCGTCTCCGAGCTGACCCGTCTACGTCTAGCACCACGACTTACTGGTAGCTTGCCCATTTTAGTACCTACGTCGCAGAATACAATGTTTCGACAGCTGCCACTAACACTGCGCACCGCTGCTCGTGCGCGCTCAACTGGGCCTTGTTTCCGCCACTTTTCTTCCCATGCACGGCCGAGGACCAATTGGAGTGCAGCCTGGAAACGCAGCGGCCTCCTCGCAGCGGTCTCCGCTACGGGTGCTTCTATCTTCTTACTCCAGAAACGCGACAAAATTCTTCTCGACGCGAAGCCGCCAGCTGCTTCTGAATTAGCAAAGTCAGGTACCGAAGCAGTACGCAGTTCGTAAGTTGTACTTGATGCCGTGTTTCTCGCATTCATTCGTGTCTACTTTTTCAGAGGACCTTGCTACTGGAATTGAGTTTCCTGAGGCGCTCGTCATTCCATCTCGTGTCCGTTTACCGCCATTCCAGCTTGTGGGACTGGGAGTGCGGACAGTCTCGTTCATCAATATCAAAGTCTATTCAGTCGCATTTTATGCAGATCTCTCTAATCTGAAGGTCAATAGAATCGCCATGACTCTCATGAGGTTGATGAAGTTGACATTTCCTTTGGTTAGATCCCTGAGAACCTTACTCCGGATGAAAAGATTGATTTTGTCATCTCAAATACTGCATGTGTTCTCCGAATGAGTACGTGCCGTTAGTCGGTTTCTCTTTTTATCGTGTTAAACTGACTGGTATGGATTACAGTCCCGACGAGAAATACATCATACTCCCATCTTCGTGACGGTTTCATTCGATCAGTTCAATCAAGATTGTCATCACAATTAAAAAGCGGAGAAATCTCCACACAAGAAGCTGAAGAAGCTCAATCTCCAATCCGGAAGCTCAAGTCCATGTTCCCGAACACTCCGTTGAAGAAGGGTCAACCCCTAGACATCCTGCTGTTGGCGCCGCCAAAGAATCCTGATGAAAAGAGGATCCTGGTAGTTCGAGACCTTGGCTCTGTAGAGAGCAATTGGTTGGCAAGGTGAGTTGATGACGATTTGCTAAGACATGGCTGGGATCTGACAGGTTTATAGGGAATTCGTTAGGATGTATTTTGTCGGCAAGGGAATCAGCCCATCTGTAAGTCCTCCTGCTCTCTCTGACTCGACCACAGTAGCTAAACGGTATTAGATGAAAAACTTGGTCATTGAGTTTTTTGAGTCGCCGCGGCCTCAGGTTTCGCAATAAGCACTGCTAGGATATCGGTGTTTGTTCCCGATCGCATGTTATCATAGTATCCCTGCTCTGCATTCCAGCTCCCACCTCAATCTTAATTCGGAATCTTGTATGTTCCTTCTGATAGGTCATCTAGTTCGAAGCGATTACCCAGTGACATCGGCCAGGAAAAGGCTACAGACCTTGAGTGTGGTGTTTAGTTATCCTTGAGCTGCCGAGAAAGGGAGTACGCGTTTCAGACTCCGATATACGTTTGAGATCGACGATTATGACCAAGCTTTCTGATCTCTTCAACCAGCTCCACTGTTGTCCCACTTATTTCTGAGCTCATACATAGTGGACTGTTGTTCTGATACTGATACTGAATCATTAAGTTAAGAAACCGATTGCCACTTAGATCCTCCGTCCATCTTCACTCAATTCTGCAATCTACGAAAAGTCTCGCTTCGTCTTATCCTCGTTTGACTTTCTCACTCTGCCGAACATGATCTCTAATTGGCGCAGTATTTTCGCCCTCGTCGTTTTCCTACTTACCAGTCAGTAGCTCATTTGTTACCTGATGGTGCAGTACCTTTCAAACTGATCTTTCTTTCCTTGTTTTCCGCAGACCTTGTTGGCGTCTTCCCTCTTTATATGATAATCCCTCTACCCGCGTCCTTCGCTTCTCTTACTGCGAAACTCGCAGAAATCCTTCGTTTATGCATCCCTTCGCAGACATGCTGCCATCTTCATCCATCTTTTTGCAAGTCGGACGCAAGCACGCAGCCCAAAAGGAAGATTCATTGGTATAGGATTGTCATCAATTTCCAAACTGCCCCGCTTGCAGCTGTGCTTCTTTTGCTGGCTACGCAAATTTTAAGTGGACATGACGTGAGAGAAGGTATCGTTGGTAGCGACTCCAGTGGCATACAACCGCTTGATATAATGGCGCTTTTCATGTCACTGGTAAGACACTTTGACCTGTAAACTGTGTCTGGTTGGTCCTGGTGTTAATACTTTACCTCAGGCGTATCTTTCTATTTCGTTGGACGCTACTGGACTGTTTCGCTTCTTAGCATTCTGGGTCGTTCGTAAGGGCGGCTCGTCTGGAGGACGCCTTTATCTGTATTTGTATATTTTCTTCTTCATTTCTGGAATTTTTGTTGGCAATGTGGGTTTTATCGTTTGGATACATAGAATGAGCTGATAGTATGCATTCAGGATCCGGTCGTCCTCTTCGGTACCCCCTTCTTGGCTTATTTCTCTCGCGTCTCCGGGTAAGTGGTCTTTCCAATGCTTTAGTACGTTCTTGTAACGACTATCCCAGTATCGTACCTCCGACAGCTTGGATCTTTGCTCAATTCGCCACAGCCAACATGTGTCAGTGTTTGTATAGTATAAATCTCACTCGTTCGCTCACACTTCATCAAATTATTTCTGTAGCTTCTGCTGTGCTTCCTTCTTCTAATCTTACAAACCTCGTGCTGACAGGCGCATTTTCTTACTCATTCATCTCCTTCGCCGCCCATACAATTTTGCCTACTCTTGCCGCTGCGACGGCAGTATTCCCTCTTCTTGCATTCGTTCTGTTCACTTCGACGGAACTCGTTCCTCGAGAAATCGATGTTGTCGAACTTCAACACTCCGTCTCCGAGTCTGAATCTGCTTCGTTGGGAGACATGGCTTCAAGACATGCACCGGGAGACCTTACAGATAAGCATGGAGCGATTTTCGGTTCCATTTTGCTGGGTATTACACTCGGTGTTCTTATTGGAACATCGCCTCTCAAAATTCCGGTGTGGCAAGTGACGGTTCCTCCTGCTTTGATCATGCTTGGAAGAGACATTTGGCATGATCGTAAGATGTGGACAAAGGGTTCTGAACCTGAAAGTCTTGAAGGTGGACGGTTAGAATCCAATAGTGCTCCGGATCCGATTGAGTTACAGCCTTTTCCGAAGTCTGATGAAATGGATACCCCACAGGGTGACGCGACGGAACGGAAGGGCCGCTCAACGCTAGTTTCACACATCCAAAATATAAAGAGGGACACGCTACCTACAGTAATGGGCATCATTCCGCGCCTTCCACTCTCGCTGGTTCTTTTCGCGTTCTGCATGTTCATCCTAGTCCAAGCTCTAACAACTTGGGGTTGGGTTGAGGTTTTCGCTGGTTGGTGGTCTGCGTGGATTCGGGTATGCACCGATAACGGAACGGGCTCTGCTACCGTGGGTGCTATCTGGGGGATGCTACTGATTAGCACCTTGCTATGCAATGTAAGAAGCTTCTTCTGATCGTCAATTCTATATTTCAGTTCACGTATTGACTGTATGTGGTCCGCATAGATATGCGGAACGAACATCGGAGCAACGATCCTCCTTGCGAGAGTCCTGCAAGCCTGGCTTGCCTCATCTGCATCTTCAGGCACCACCATCGACCCAAAAGTAAAACTCGGCTCGATCTTCGCACTTGCCCTTGGAACGAATTTTGGTGCTTTCACATTCTCCTTCTCTGCGTCGCTCGCGGGTCTGCTCTGGCGAGACATCCTTCGGCAGAAGGGTATTGTGGTTCGACAGAGGCAATTTGCGATGCTTAATCTCCCCATCGTTGGTGTCGCTGTTGTTTCAGCGGCTGCGGTGCTCGTCGCAGAAGTTTATGTTACTGCTCGGTAAACTTTTGTCGAGGCAAACGAATGACCTTGAAAGGAAGACTTTTCCGAGATCCGACACTAGGAGACTTTCCGGTTTCTAATCCGCGCTTTCCTAAAGAAACTGATAATCACATAGAGAAGCTCATCGCATGCTGGTAATCGATGAACAATAGAATCCATCACGTTTCGCACGCACAGAAAAAAAAAACACTGCTTTCATAGATACAAATGTATACACAACTGCTGGTGTATGTATGTAAAAGTACAAATTGTGAGTCAGTAACGAAACGTTCTGAGTTTCAAAGACAGCGAGAAGCACTTCCAATGAATTCGCACAGCGAAGCGAGAGCAACAAAGCAAGATAACATGCATAAACCAAAACAACAGACACGCAATTAACACCACTACTGAATGAATCCGGAGAAAGGAAGATTAACCAATGGCAAAGGTGACAATTAGGTACCCATTCGCAACGAGGATGACGACCCAAATGGCATACGACAGGATCGTCAATGGCCATCCGTTACTGTAGTCGATAAACTCGGTCGTCTCGTCCCCGACATTCAAGGGAGTCGCAATGGTCTTGGTGTACGCCTTGTCTGCTCGAGCTTTGACTTTTCCCATCTTCGTTTCTGTTTCCGGTTCCTCGTCTTCTACCGATTCCGCCTCTCCTGATTCGAGTATAACGGCCCCCGCGTATTCTTCGTTATCAACAGCTTCTTCCTCGGAAGGAGACGATGGTTCTCTTCTCTTTTCGTCATCGCTCATTTTCAGTTCAGCGGAGTTGTCCGTCCGTACGGGTCTCTGCGGGCGTGGCATTCGCATGACAACGGAGGAAGATGTAAGCCAGATAAGGGGGAACATGACGAATGGAAGAACGATGCTAAGGACGACTTGGGAGATCACTAGAAGAGTGTCTATGCCTTTCCGGCCAACGATGACGGCAACAAGCATGGACGGAATGAGACCGAGGAGACGAGTAACGAGGCGACGCAGGAATGGCTACGGATCGTCATCAATACCGCTATTCAATCATCACAGTGAGTGAACTTACGGAGATACTCCATTGGATGAAACCTTCAGAAACAATCTGGCCAGCTAGAGTCGCGGTTATACTCGCACTTTGTCCCGAGCAAATCAATGCTATTGCAAATATGATCGCGGCAGCTGTCATTTATAGTTAGCATGACGGACGAGCAGTCAAGAATTGAAGAACTGACGTCTTCCGACATAGTCTTGAATTAACCTGAACGCATCAAATAGACCTGCAGGAGTCCCGTCCGCCGCTTTCCCTGGTCCATAGAAAAACACAGCGGAGGACAGGATTAAAATTCTAGATGGTCATTACAGCGTGTTATCAGAGAAAGATCAACAAATATCGTCAGAACTTACGCTGAGTTGATAAGCACTGCAAAACCCAATAGGCTCAATACAAGATCCCAAAGGCCGTGCTTGTATTGAGCTTGAACGAACTCGATCGAGTTGTTTTTCCGTTCTCCGTACGGGGTCCATGTATCTGGCTGGTCTTCGTCACCCCGTTGCCGCACACGTCTTGCCGAGAAGAGATCTTTCAACGTCTTCTTGAAGGAAGAGAGTTTCGTCGAGCGCTGTGCCGACGAAGGCGTAGGAAGACTAGATGAATCCGTCTTGCCGAAGGAGAGACGATCTTGAGTTGCAAGGCGAGAACCTAAGAATAGTCCGTGCGGCATGACGGTAGCGCCAATTATTCCTACGGCTAAATGATATATGAGGGTTAGCACAATGCGCTGAGTGATTATGAGATACATACCGGCATAGAGGGCAGATGGATTCACGAGGTCTTCCGAAGGCAAATAACCTTCAAATACATCAGGCCAACGGGGAGAAACCCTAGCTAATAAAACAATGAAGCAGGAAAAGACGACCAAAACCTAACCTCGACATATTGATACTAGAAATTAAAGGGATAATGCAACAAGCTTCTCACCAGGGAGATGATTATAAATTCGAAGAGGCGGACGGGCCTTTTACCATTCCCTTTGGAAGGGTCGCCGATGGCAAGGATGAAGATAACATCGAGTGCCGTTAGGAGCACGGCAATCGGAAGGGGTAATTGTGGTATTAATAGGACAAGTCCGATTGCTGAGCCTAATAGTTCGGCAATGTCTGTGCTTATGATAGCCAGCTCCGATAGTACGTAGAGCGGGTACAGGAAGACATATCGGACGAGCATCGGGTATCGAGGATGGTCGTGAAGGAGCAAACGGCAATGAGACGCCAAATCTGCATAATCCACGAATATTGAGAATAGATTCGATTTTCAGCAAAGACAACAACTCACCTAATCCAGTCACGCATCCTAACTTGCTTGACAGGATCTAGCGGACGTGTTCACGGTTATAGCTGGTCAACATGCAATAGCACTGTTCTAGCTTACTTGTAAAACTACAGCTCCCAGGCCTGCTAGAAGCACAACAAACAAAAGCTTGTAGCCAAACTCCGATCCGGCTAGGAGATCGGTGCTCCAGTTTCCTCTGAGGCCAGAGCAGTCAACACAAGGAAATATCAGCCAGAGAAAAAGACGTACGGGTCAAAGTAGGCGACAGCACAGACGATGCCGACACCAAAATGATGCTTCATATGATGTATGACAGTGCGAGACATTGACTTCAGGGTGCGAAATCGCTCCTGAGGTCGAGTCTTGCACTCCGACATGTCGTTGGTATCTTGGCGAGACATGGTAAGCTGAGATGGCCTTGAAGAGGCGACGGAGGGGATGGAGAATGGACTCTCATGGGGTCGGAATAAGAGGAGAGGACGGTACCCGACAGTATGGGACCCAGTAGTCGGGATGGACACAGAGATAGTGAGAGAAGTCTCGAAACAGCACTTACAGCAGGCGCGTCTTCATATTCAACTTAGAACACGTCCGCTCGTCGGACCCAGCCTTGGTCTTCACCATCATGGATCTCGACGATTTACATCCCGTTGACGATTATAGCCATCGTTTTTTTATTTGGCACGAATGGATCCAGGTGGTTATGAACAGCTTATTAATTGAATTATGTGACTTGGAGCTCAATTAATCCGAATTCCTATTGGCTTTTCTCAAGGCAAATGGCCCGTTGACAACAGAAACGGTCTTCGATTACTTTGCAACTTCTATGTTCTATGACAAGCAGAGCAACAATCAGGTCCTTCGTATGCAAACAATGCATACCGGCCAACCAATTCTAAACGAAGCAGAGGAGCTCAAGTACGAGTCGGAGCCAGCCACAATGATATTCAATCTCACGCGTTCGTTTGCCCAGACGCTTCACAGGCATCGAGTTCGCGATTGTACACGCCCAGCCACCCTCTCTGTTTATTATTCACAAGCGCGAGCGCCTTTCGCCTGAAGAAGGTATACGCTCGGTCTCTTTCTCATCGGCACATCAACACTGAATTTTGTTTACTCTCACAGTCCGCCCGCAGGCGGCATATTTTATCATTAACAACCGTATCTACCAGTCCCCTGACCTGTACACCGTGTTATCCAATCGTCTGGTTTGTTTTTTCCGCCTTGCCAAGAGATCGGTTGTCTTCTTATCTCATTTATTTTCGTCCCAGCTTACCAGTTTACATGCCCTGCAATCGTCATTGGATGTCCTTCGGATACACAGGCCAGACTTTACCCCACGTACCGGTTTCGTCTGGCCGATCGTCGAGGCTCCTGCTGCAGATACCCTTGTAAAGAAACGCGCTACGGAAGATACCCTTGACGTTGCAAATGGGTCTTCTGACTCTCTCCTTGCTGCTGCCGCAAACTCGGATTTGAATAACCAGAAAGACGGTCCCGTTGCTTCCAATGCAGCGGCGAAGAAGCAAGAGAACGTCATACCTCTCGTCAACGCTATGCGAACGACCGCAGCCCATACTACAGCGAATTTCACACCTCGAGAGTCATCACAAGCTCCTGGAACGGCCATGTTTACTCAGGAGACTCCACGGGCGTCCTCTACCCCTGGTCCAACCCAGTCAACGCGAGAAGAAACCCCTGCCTCTTCTGCAGGTGAGTTTTTCCCGCATTCCTCCGCTAAACTTTGTCTCTTACCGGTCGCCAACAGCTGGGGCAAAGAAAAGGAAGAAACGTGAGTTTTCCTTCCCTATTTTTACCACCTAGATATTACAAGTTCTGATTTACGATTGTTACAGGTATGTCCAGTACTGCAACCGGACCTGAACCCAGCACTGCCGGGTAATGTCGCATCGCACATCTATTTACTTCACCTCGGGCCTAGTATCTTCAGACCCCGCTTATTCTTGGGTCGCATCCACGTAAGTAGCAGGAATTGGACACACCTTTCTTGGGCAAAAAAATCCGTCAAACTGTACTCTCAAAACTTAGTTGATCGCGATCTTCTCATCGGTTCCCAATGAAAAACCGAGTATTTATTTACTCAGCTTGCCTCCTGAAACAGTCTTCGCATTTGATAGAAGGGATTTGCGCCCGTCTTTACTTATTTCGTGGCAATCCTGCGCAGCGAGGCATGTGGTAGAACCCTAGTATGGTGTATGCTCAACCAGAGCATATTCACTCAAACAATATAGTAAAGAAGACTGATTAATCTCCGATAACATGTACCGCCCTTTTGGATTGTGTCCGTCAAGTAGATAATCTTGTCCTTTAGTATCCATGACACGGGTTCGGGAGCTAAATGAGATAGATTTCCGCGAACCACATGAAAAACTTTCTCCGCACAGGCAACGTTGCTTTGTCTGGAAAACTGTTCATTCAAGCACGGTATCTAGTCATGTTCTGAAGTTGTTCACAAAAGAACGCATATCACGCAAACAGCCGGAGTCGGATGAAGTGCGGCGCTACCGAGAACCGACACCAGTAAAGCGATTGGTTAACCAGCCAATAGGAGCCTGTAAGCTCGATCCACGCGGTCCCGATCCAGAACCTAAGGCCAGTGGGTTGGCGGACTGGAAAGACTGCTTGCGGGCCTGCGAGGAAGCATGAACTGTATGGAAGACACGATCAGTGGGCTATCAACAGCAGCGACGGAAATTAAGACTCGGAGCGGAATCTGTAAGGAGTCGACAGAAGAATGGTCAATGTGAATAAGTTGGATTGAGGTGGAGAGGATCGAGGTCAGAGGAGACTCGAGAGGCACAGACAGCGCAGAAAAAGGGATGTGAAGATAAATTGAGGTGGAAATATTGACCAGGCAAGGAAATATGAAGGAGTACGTACCAGCTTCGGCAATTTCGTTGACATTTGTCTCCAAGACAAGACCACCTTGAATGACCTCCGCGAGGATGTGATGCACCTGAGTCAGACAGTCAGAGGACGTCTTGAAAGATTAATACTACTTTTGCCGAGGGTACGAACATCGTCGAAGTGGAACACAAGGTCGAGCTCGCAAACGTTCTCAAATGACCTATCTAGAGACTCAACGAACACCTAATAACACAAGCTCTAGAACTTGGAGAGCTCCACAAACGAAGCGGGATATGCACACCTGAATCAAGTCCAGAATCCCCAGCTCGCTCTCCGATGTATCCACAACGAACACAAAGTACAGTGTTGCATAACACCGATATACCACGCGCACTTCATCTCCGATCCTGTCGCCCAGCAATGCGTTAAGTTCCGGTGTGTCAAGAAAGTTGCATAAAGTCGGAGAACGGGAAGACACGAGACTGAATATCTTGTTGATAAGCTGTTGAGAAGGTGTCCGTAAGGGCGTGTAGAACTTGGTGAGGCGTGGCACGCCGGACGTATTGACTGTAACGCATGTTCAGACGCTTTTGAAGTGGAGAGCTAAGTTACTGCTGGCGCACATATCAATACAGCATGTATCATCGTGCAGGTTTATGGCGAGTGAAGTACCGTGGCTCCCCAGGTCTTCGTCGCTCCGTTTTTGGAAGGTGATCAGCGCCTGCTTAATCATCCCTTGTCCCACTCACCGAGGTATTCTATGTTAGTTTTATTACAGTGCAAATGGAATATTTGCTGCTTCTATATGGCACTTTCTTGCAACTTGGGGATGTTGTATAGGTAACAGCTAGAAAAACAACTACGAACGATCAACGTGTGTGGACTCCGTCTCTACTGGCAATACCCAAGCAATCAAGTTATGCAACACCATGGATTGTGTATGCTAAAAGTAGTACTAGAATATTACTTCTAATACAGACGAGGCGTCTGTATGTCGTATGTTATGCCTCAAGTGTTCTTGCTTCGTCTCTGTTCCAGATTGTAGAAAACATCGGTAGTCCAAAAGTACATGTAAATAAAATTTATTTATTCGTCATCGTCATCTTCAGTCATTTCTTCTTCAGTCAGATCCTCATCTTCGTCGCTGTCTTCCTCGTTTTCCTCACCCTCATTTCCGACGCCAATGATAACGGGATGGTTCGCGTCCAAGTTGGCATTAATTTCATTCCTTTCGGTATCGTCGCGTTCCGTCGGCTCGCAGAGATGCTAATCCAACCAATAGTAAACACAGTCTCAAGGATTGAGAAAGAGATGCAAACACTTACATTTAACTTCTTCGCATGATCGGGCTTATGCGTTTGCGTCCGACAATTCCACCCATACCTAATTACGCCTAAAGTCAGTCCACTGCAGCACGAGGTAGGGACCGCCGAGACTAACCAACAGTTTTCCTTGAATCGATGACCGTCTGACAGAGACGGTATTAGTATCAGAATCGGGGATGATCAAGTCTCGGCTTACTTTTGACTAATTCGCTCACGAACCATGAATAGATTTTTTGGGATAAGAAAACGTGAATGCAAGACATGCACAACCAGTCTGTCCTCTTCCAGTCATTGTTTGGATCATTTTGGCCGTCAAACATCTCGCTTAGAATCGAGGCGGGCGAAGTGCGCCGGACAAGAATCGCGTTCAAGTCCGACCTCACGTAAACGTTGGCATTCAGCTTTCCAGGTAAAAAGCTCAAGAGAACGTCAAACGTGACCACACGTCGTAATAAATGCCAGTCTAATTGCGCTATTCAGCGTAGCAAAGAATTGCGCAAGGCTCACATGCTCACTGTTCTCTCCAAAGAGATCCTGAGCTTGCGCAAGACACTTTTGACCTAGCGACAGTGAATTCACAGCATTATAGGGCAACATAAAGGTGACTTACAAGCTTGGACCTCTTCGACTCTTGCATTTATTAAAATAGCTTGTCTGTTGTATTTCCTTTTGAACAACTCGCTAGCTTGTCTGTCCCTGACTAAAATCGTGTAGCTGTTCACGATTGCAGTTGCAGAACGATGCAACGCAATACCAAACACCTGCGCATTAACGTTCCCGTCGAAGGCAGCTAGTAACTCGTCTACACGTAGTTCAAACGGCCTTCCGCTCCTGTCGAAGGGTCCTTGCAGTAAAGATAAGAAGATGGTTAGTGAAGCTTGGAAATAGTTCTACCTTGGAAGGTGGCCATCAACGTGTTGTAAACCACACCCAGGAATTGCATTGCTTCATACATTTGAACAAGCTCTTCTTCGCTCATATTCTTTAAGAAGCTGACGTCCAAGTCGAGAGGCCTTGAGTTATTATGTCTATCATTAGCCAACACACTGCATATCCATATTCGATAAATGGCTCGATGAAATCTGCAGCTCTCCTCTTCAGAGAGCGTGCTGACTGCGGCCGTTCGATCCTTATGACTTGAACCCAGCTATGCTGAGAGAATCTATTCACATGTGGTATTGCTGCACTCACAGTATGCAGAAATATGATTCTAGTCTCTGTACTGCCGCCGATACACCTGACAGTACACGAGCCTCAGCACCAGTCACATTGCACGTCCAGCAGTGCGAATCCGGGCTAGAATCATTCAATCGCTCCAATAACACCTGCATAGGCTCATTTCCGAGCTTATTCATCGTGCGTACGAGAGCAGCAGCAAAAGACAATGCCGGTCCGACTTCGTTCGTCACCACAGCCCGCATTATTGAACGTTTTCGGGACGAGAATGTCTCAGAAATGAGTTTCGAGGCAAGCACAGCATGCTGCAGGGACAGGAAGTCGGGCAAGAATGTCAGTAGACGGTCGCAAACATCGAAGGGAAGAGTGCAAAGAGACATGATGTGAACATGTTCACCTCGTTGGTTCATGTGGTTCGGTTTGTTATATTGTCGTTCGGAGCCGCAATATGTCACAAAATTGATGCGCCCACTACGTCGAGTCACATTGTGTGACAGACCGTGTGTATCACCTACCGCACACCCTTGATATATTTCACCCGAATCACCCGCCTGATGCGCCGTCGCTACTTATAGTGACTCAAAATAATTCAATTCATTTTGGCTTGCACTAATATTATGACTCATCCCTCGGCAACCATCCTGGCTCCAATCTCCCAGCCAGTGTACTCACAGGACCCGCGAGGCCTGCCTGGCTCTTGAAGCTTTCAAGGAAGTTTTTGATCATCCCATAATCCATTGGCTCTTCGTCGCCTGAATCCCCTTCGTCACGCTCAAGAGCAGCGCGAAGTTCCGCGTCCATGGCCGCCTCGATATCTTCAATCTCTCCATCCATTCTCGCGTCGCTTTCAGCTGCTTTCTCCTTCCCTTTTTTGCTTGAAAGTGGTCTAGTGTCGTCATCTTTGGACTTTCTGGAGGATTTATGCGCTGTGGTAGACGTTTGCTTCGTTAGCTGAGCTTTCCTCAACTCCGCTTCCATTGCTTCCATGACAGCTTCAAACGAATCGAGATTCGGATTCGCGTTCGGTAGAAGGCCAGACCGAGCCTGCCGTTGTCGCACGGGCGTAATTTCCTCTGGCTTCTTGCCTGGTTGCGCAGGGATGCCTTTATCTTCTTTCGGATGATTCTGCTTAACTTCCATTCCCTTCGGAACGTACGCTATGGAAAATGAGGCGTTAATTTTGCCAAAGAGCAGAAATAAATACGATTACCTCCTCGACTTTTCCGGTCTCGTAGAATGTCGTTCCACATATCGTCCGAAATACCAAGCGCCGTGCGTGAAAATTCAAGAAACTCTTCTTGCTCCTCCCGCATATCTATTTCGACTTCCCCAACAATCTGCGGGCGTTCATCTTCCTCTTCCTCTTCATCCCCAGCCTCTTCATCTGTCTCGTCATCCGAGTCGACTCCGTCGAACTTATCACGAGGCAAGATCGGTCGGCGAATAGGTCTTGAGCGTCGAGCGGATTCTGTCGCCGCTGCCTTCGTACGGTCCATAATTTCAGCGACTCCTGCTTCTGTCGATTCCGATTGAATTGATAAAGGTACCTGAGCCGTTTCCTCCCTTCGTTCCGTCTCTATCGTGATTGGAGCGACTTTCTGAGAATTAGCGTAGAACTGTGGTGGCATCTTGCCGTACTCTGATGGGTCGAGAGCAGGAACAAGTTTGTCCATTGCTTCCCGGCGAGCCGCCTTCTCTGCAGCGTCTACCTCGCTCTCAACCTCTTCCATTCTGGCTTCGCCCTCCAGTGAATCGTCATCACTGAAATCCGATAATTGATCATCGTCTGATATTTTCTCACTATCGTAAGATCCAATCAGTTAAAAGCAATGAAGACTATACAGGAGGGAAAAACACGCACTCTTCAAAGACTGCACCTTCGAGAGTACCTTCATCTTCTACAAACTTTTCAATCTTGCTCGCCAGACCTTTTAACTTATCCGCCTGAGCTTGTGCTACACGGCTCTCCTGTTCTTCCACTGAGGCTGGTTGGTCGACCTCCATCGCGTCTTCATTCTCGGCTGTACCCCTTGTTTTTGGACGCAAGGTTTCTTCGAGTTTCTGGTCAAAATTCTCCGCGTCAATGTTCATCCAGTCGTCAGGATCCTCTTCCAGTTCCGGAAGCGTCGGATTTTCTCCCGCCTGTGCGATGGCATTGTTGACGAGAGTCGCGAATGAAGGACGGCTTGCGTTCCTTAAAGTATCTCAGGTAAGACTTTGTTCGATTGGAAACACAGTCTTTTCCGACTTACTCATCACGTCTCGAGTTGATAAAAACTTCGGCAGCTCTATCTTCTAGTTCGTTCCATAACAGAGAGCCTTCCAGCTCGCCTCTGAAGTATCCATTCGATTTTAGCTTTTGGATATATTCAACGTATTCCGTATTCCTTCGAAGAGCATCTTTCCGAGCCTCAGTCTGAAGGAGCACTTTGATCAATGAACAGAGCAAGCGTGAGACTTATGACTTACAGAGCTTTTCAGAGCATCTGCATTTATTCCCTCCGTCTTAGATTTACTCTCCTGATACAGCATCTCAAATCCACATGCCTATTGTATGCTTCAGTAACGTCTCAGGCACTGGTGAACGCGTCAGCCACGCACAATTTTCATACCAATATCTCTCCATTTCCACTCTCGTGTTCGTTCTCGTTCCTTGAATTGTCCAAAGACTTTTGGAGGGTGGAATTTCTGACCGGATAGCTGAGCATAAGCTGTCCGCGTCATTCGGACGGGGCTTAATATCGAAGTTTGCGGGGGGAAGCGTGACATTTTGTGAGCGGCCTGAATAGATGAATTAGCTCGATAAGGAAGAGTAAGAAGGAAGGGAGGACTAACACGAAGCTGGATGGCATCCCTTGTATAGAATGTTTCGACCGCTCGTTGAACTAGATACGGTTCCTTCACGAGAGCCTTGGCAATATCAACTGGAATAAACGCTTTTGTAACATGGATGTGCTGACGAGCCGCACCAGGATAGCTGCCCAACCATTAGACAAGCAGAAGGCAACAAAAGCACGCAATTACACACCCAGATATCCGTTTCCACACGGCCTCTTGCACCTCTCCTGGTGCTTCGGTTGGATCTCCGGACCTGAGAGCTTTCAGAGCATCCTGCATATTCAACCATCCGTCGTCGTCGCCATCCATGAAGTCCTCTCCTTCATCGCTCTCATGACCACCAAGATTACGACGCCGCTTTGGTTTTGTGGACGGTGCGGAAAGGTAGGACAGTGGAACAAGGTGAATATTGCCCCCTTTCAGCCAGACCTTGATGCCAAAAGATGATAAGAAGGCGATCAGAGAGGAATGAGTTATTGTATGTGCACTTACCCTGTTCTCGGAGTTACTTGGTGTGACCCACGATGGCAGGTATTCAGCTGCCTCGATGAGCAGAAACTCTCCATCCGAATCATATACGCTGCATTACAAGTTTCTTCTGTTCATTTCTATCCCGTCCTTTCAATATAAAAAAGAAGGTAGTTTACCTTACAGCAACGTCCCACTTCTTGCTGACTTCACGCAAGAGCCAGACAACACACCACTCATCGTCAACACTGTCCCCAACACGCATACGACCTTCAAGCATCCATGCGTCCTGCTTTCCCTTCGGTGAGTTATTAGTGTCTAAGACGACTTTGAGTTCAAACACATCGCGATGCCAGATGAAGTCCGTCGGGAGGAGTTGCCCGACGTACCCCTCGATGAGCGCAGCAAGACTGGTCACTGATGACTTGTCTGAGGCATTAGGAGAAGGATGAAGCGTGTACTGTAAGGTGTCTTCCGAAATGCCTGGAGGTCGGTTGAAGATGTCCATTATTGTTGAAGGTCAACGAATTGAATAGAGACATATTCAAGTTCATGGATGACATAGCGCCGATCTCATTAGCCGATCAATGATTTATCACGTGGTGTACCGCGACTATAATTTGCTGGTAGCTGACTCCCGAGCCATGCAGGTTGCTCTCCTGAAACTCTAAGTATGACGACGGCCCCGCCCTCAAAGGAGCGCAACTTGCTCGCGGTTATAGGGGATGAAGTAAGTCATTCACTGATTCGCTGAAATTGTACGGTGTCTGATGCATTGTGTCGGACTTCTCGCATTCTTTGGACCTGTGGCGCTCCTTACTGTTTTTCATTGATCATGGATTCTATTAACGGTCGTCTCTGTATTCCAATGGGCATGTCACTATAGGACAGCATTACTGGTCTTCTCTTAGCAGGAATTGGCCATGTGAATGAGCAAGGAAAGAAGAACTTCCTCATCGTTGATTCCAGTTCGTGTCTTTCTCTCTTTCACTGAGATCGTGCTAAAGCTGTCTTGGTCGCCTTGCTTTCATGTTGCTTCACACTTCGATCTGTGGATAGAAATGCAACCCTCCACAATAGAGTCCGCCTTTGAAGAGCTTACTGAACGCAAAGACATTGCCATCTTGCTAATCAACCAACACGTATGCCCTTCTTTCCAGTGCCAGTAACAATCACCAATGCCTATTGTGCCTGTTAAGATTGCAGATAGGATCCGACCAACTGTGGATAGATACCAACAAGCTTTCCCTGCACTGCTTGAGATCCCTTCGAAAGAACACCCCTACGGTACGTATTTGATCTTTTCTTTTCGTTGATACGGCAACTGATTCTTGTATGCCAGACCCGAGCAAAGACTCCGTACTCAAACGTGTGCAGAAACTTTTCGGAGACTAACATGTTGTCTGTTCTTGAGTCAATGCTAACCGAGTTTATATTCCTTGCCTGCTTCTACTTCCCGCATATCAAGATGTATTCATTTCCGCGAGCCCATGTCATCATAGAAGACATACAATCAGACTTCTGCCGAAAGCGATGGCTTAAGAGATGCTGCTAGAGATATGATCGAGCTGAGTGGGGCTGCTTTCCAAAAGCCTATGATACAAGTACACCATCTGCAAACCGGCTGAGCAAGATGCACACACGAAAATTATCTGCAACTATAGCTATAATGAGGGTCATAGGTGTGGGCTTGGACAAGCAATCAGGTTCGAGGGGACTTTGGATTGAATGGGATGGAATGCACGATAGCGATGGCGCTGATAGTACACAAGGCAGAGCGAAAGGATGCGCTGAAAGTGAGAGCCATATCGATTTTTCGAACATGCGGGAGGGTGTTAAATTAAAATATCGAGGAACGGATGCATCATGACCATCGCAGAACTGCTTCGTGTTCGCGCACATCTGGGGTGCGTACTACGAAAATGCGCTTCGGATAGTGGACTCGTGAATCTGAAGAAGTCGTTGATTTAATTGATTAGAGTAAATGAAAGAATATGACGTACGCGGCATATCTACAAGGATGTATCGCCAGACAAAGTCTCCATCTTCGTTCTGTAGAAACACCGGAGAAAAGCGTCATCCATGAAAACCAGACGTGATAGAACTAAACGAGTTTATTTGCTGACCTTTACAAGATCACAGTGTACCTCACCCTCTTCGAACACTTTTACGTGTTTCTCTGTGCCCGAACCCCCGCTTCGGCTGGTAGCACTTATGCCCTTTCCGATACCAGAGAAAAGACCAGTGATAGTTGTCCAAATTCCACCTTCCTCAGTAGTCCTTCCGATCCGCGTATCTCGACGTGATGACGATGTTGTCGTCGACGGTGAAAAATCCGGTCCTGATCCTAAAGGATATGACGGATCAGGGGGTCCGGAATAGGCTTCTCCTGATAGGTAGAGAAAAAGCCGTCGTGCGCTGTCCCGTGTGTTTCGCGCCGTTTCGCTGGCCCAGGACTGAACCTCTTCCCATGTCCAGGTCTCTTCTCCGACTCTCTCCACCGTTTTCTTGATTCGTTCGAGGTACCCTCCATCTCCGTGAGCGGACCGAGGCTCCGCACGAATGTAGAAATTAAGCAGTAGATGTTCCCGTCCAGCAGAGTCCTGCATGACTCGCGAAGACACGCGCCTGTTGCGATGACGTGGCCGGACAGCCGAAGGTGGGTTGTTATGGAAAATCAGTTTTCCCGGGAGGTGAGCACGAAGGACGTCGGATTGTTCTATGAGCTTGCTTGCTTCGTTGAATTTAACCGTTGGAGAATTGCGTGCGAAAAGTTCGGAAAGGAGTGTGTAAACGAGGACTATAGTTAGACCTGCGCCGATGGCGATGACCGTGAAGTTTGATGTGCGCTCGGTCGAGCGGAGAACTAGCGCAAAGTTATTAAGACATCAAAAACCCTGCAATAGGCAGCTTTGGATTCTGAACGTACCTTTGCCCTTCGTAGACAATTCACTCCATTTCTTCTGCTTCGGTCCAGTCCTTTCAATAGGGCCTAGCATGAAAGGCCCAGCAGTGTCAGCTTGTGAGTCACGGACAGCTTGTCTGCGCTGATCGAGTGCCTGAGAAAGAAGAGAGGATGGAGGCGCATCACGATGAGTTGCGTTGACCGGGGAGGATGACGCGAACCCGCGTTTCGGACCTATAGGGGAAACCTGCGGAACATTCAAACGGGCGCGTGGGCGCACCCGGGGGTGGAGTTGATGGATACATGGTCGAAGAAAGGAGACAAACGAGCTGCTGCCTCGATTAAACGCGTACACTTGGACGCCGTGCATGGCGGAGTCAAGGGGCAAAAGTCGAGTGTCGATCTGTGGATCATCAATCTTCGCACGTGACTTTGACTTATTTATCCTCGGATCCGTTTATAGAATTGGAGTGTATCTTTGAGATTAAGGTAGAAAACGGTAGCTAGTGGTACATCCTATGGCACGCAAGCATACGATACAGACGATACACTTAAGTACGTTCGCCACGGAGACGGCGGGCAAGGGCAAGGTCTTTGGGCTGGATAGTGACACGTTTGGCATGGATAGCCGCAAGATTGGTGTCTTCAAAGAGTGAGACGAGATATGCCTCAGATGCCTCTTGGAGAGCCATAACGGCAGACGATTGGAAACGAAGGTCCGTCTGGACAAGAATAGTCATAAGACAGCTGCTAGGTGAATCGGCGCGAGACACGCACCTTGAAGTCCTGAGCAATTTCGCGGACAAGACGTTGGAAGGGGAGCTTGCGGATGAGGAGCTCCGTGGACTTCTGATAGCGACGAATCTCACGGAGTGCAACAGTACCAGGCCTGAAGCGATGGGGCTTCTTAACGCCACCAGTCGTGGCCTAGACGCAAGAAAAACATTAAGGACTGTATAGCGTAAAATCAAAGACGACAACTCACTACAGCAGTTTTGCGAGCAGCGGAAGACTTGGCAGCGAGCTGCTTACGCGGCGCCTTGCCTAGACTTGTGTGAGGACAAGTACAGTGACAGCATGGATAAGGAAACCTACCACCGGTAGACTTGCGAGCGGTCTGCTTTGTGCGAGCCATGGACAGATGCTTTGCTAGCAGATGCCGTTAGATTGAGGAAGACTCGAAATGATGAAGATCTGTGTTTAAGGAAGGAAGCGCGAAACAATCCGCGTATTTATATTATCTACAGGATGTGGACCGGCATTATCCGAAAATAGACGAGTGGAGGACAGAACAACCATTGAACCAACGCGTCGCGACGCGTGACGCCGATCTGTTTGTGACTATTTACATGTGGACTCGGATGATCTGTAACGCGGCGATGACCTCAGCCATTCCGTCTCGCCGCCACTCTAATCTAATACAACAAGCACCACGCCCAGAGTAACGAACGTCGACTTACAATATATGCATTTGTTTTGCGGAACCATGTTCTATTGCCAACAGTGACTAGGCAATACTAGCCAGCGGATGCGAAGCAGTTTGTAATGATGATTGGCTCTCAGGAGACCGACACATGTACGACGGGACGCTGTCGATCGGAGCACGAGTTCTGTTATTAATCTTGGGTTGGGGTAGTCTACACATTCTTCAGAACCAGAACCGATCCGTTCCCGGGGAATGAAGTCATATCCTACGTCGTCTTTCGTTCCCTTATATATCTCCTCTGCCACTCGCTCACCCAACTGACTTCTTTCCAGTTCACCTCTCATGTCTTCCATCACATCCACTCTCAAGTCCGTCGTCCCGGGCATGGCTACCAACACTAAGCTCGATGATCTCGCGAGAGATACTGTTGATGTCCAGCATCATGAGCCGGGCATGACCACCGATCACGGCGTTCGCATCTCGGATACCGACAATTGGCTCAAAGCTTCTGACGGTGTCAACACTGGTCCCTCTCTGCTTGAAGATCAGATCGCACGCGAGAAAATACACCGCTTTGACCACGAACGTATCCCTGAACGTGTCGTGCACGCCCGTGGCACAGGCGCCTTCGGTGAATTCAAAGTCTTTGATGACAGCGCCAGCAGATGGACTCACGCCAAGGTCCTCACGGATCCTTCGCGTACCACTCCTGTCTTTGTGCGCTTTAGTACCGTTCAGGGCCCTCGCGGTAGTGCTGTGAGTTCATTCAATGACTTTTAAACCATACTTTGATCTGACTGTTAGTTAGGATACTGTTCGTGACGTTCGAGGATTTGCTGTCAAACTCTATACCCAGGAGGGAAATTGGGACATAGTTGGCAATGATATTCCTGTATTCTTCATTCAGGATGCTATCAAGTTCCCAGATTTTGTTCATGCCGTTAAGCCGGAGCCCCACAACGAGGTGCCGACTGGTCAATCAGCGCATAACAATTTCTGGGATTACTTCAATTTGCAGCCAGAGAGTGAGTTTTAGTATGACTTCGATGACACTTTTGTATTCATTTCTGGTTTAGCGTCGCACATGGTTATGTGGGTCATGTCAGATCGGGGCATCCCTCGCTCTTATCGCATGATGCAAGGCTTTGGTGTTAATACTTATACCTTGACCAATGATCAGAATGAGATTTTCTTTGTCAAATTCCATTGGATCCCTGAGCTCGGCGTCCATAGCTTCATGTGGGACGAAGCGCTAAAGCTTGCCGGTCAAGACCCTGGTAAATGGATGCTCTTATCCATACGTCCAATCGGAGATCTGATGGTTTTATATAGATTTCCACCGAAAGGATTTAAATGAAGCAATAGAGAATGGCGCGCCGCCGAAGTGGACCCTCGGTTTGCAGATTATTCCAGAGGCGGACGAAGACAAGTTTGATTTCGACATTCTCGATGCAACTAAAATTTGGCCCGAGGATCTCGTCCCAGTGCACCCGGTCGGCGAGCTGGTGCTAAATCGAACTGTCGATGAATTCTTCCCTCAGACTGAACAGTCTGCTTTCTGCACGAGTCATGTTGTTCCCGGCATTGGTTTTAGCAATGATCCACTACTTCAGGGAAGGAACTTCTCGTACTTTGATACTCAGATTACACGTCTCGGACCCAATTGGGAAGAGGTCAGTTGAATTGTAGTGTCCAGGCAATTCACCTAACGTACTTTGATAGCTCCCGATCAATCGACCTATCTGCCCGTATATGAATTTCAACAGAGATGGGGCAATGAGACATCGAATCACAAAAGGCACGGTCAACTACTGGCCGAACCGATTTGAGGTCGTGCCGCCTGTTCATCCTGATAATGGAGGATACAAGGAGTGAGTTAAAATTTTCATGTACATGTTTGAACACTATCTAACCCATGTATCAGGCACCCTCAGGAAGTACACGGAATCAAGCAACGCGTGCGTGGAGCCAAATTTTCGGAGCATTGGAGCCAGGCACAGCTCTTCTATAATTCTCTGTCTGACGTCGAAAAGATGCATTTGATCAGCGCAATTTCTTTCGAATTGGATCACTGCGACGACCCAACCGTCTATAAGACAGCGATTTTGCGTTTAAACGACATCCATGTCGATCTAGCGAAGCAAGTTGCAACTAACGTTGGCGGTCCTATGCCTGACAAACCAGGCCGTCCCAACCACGGTCATAAAGCACCACGGCTATCGCAATTTGATTTCATGCCTAAGTCTCCGACCATCAAATCACGCCGCATCGCGTTATTGGTTGCGGACGGGTTTGATCTATCCGTCGTGGAAGCCATGAAGGCCGCACTTTCTGCAGCAGGTGCTTTGCCCTTCGTTATTGGTCCACGCAGAGGCGAGATTTATCCTGAGGGCACTACGTTTGGCAAGGGCGGAGGTATCGTGGCGGATCACCATCTTGAGGGTCAGCGTTCAACAATGTTCGATGCACTTTTCATTCCGGGCGGCGCAGAATCTGTCAAGACACTTGCAGGGAACGGACGTGCAATACACTGGGTGCTCGAAGCATTTGGTCACCTGAAGGCTATTGGCGCAGTCGGTGAAGGTAAGTCAAGCCATCTCGTCTAGGCTCTGGACCACCTTTTGAACCTAGTCCTTGTTCTTAGGTGTTGATTTCCTCCGCGATGCTGTCCGTTTGCCTGGAGTCCAGTTTGCCGAGCCATCGGGTGACTCGGTCACAGTGGACTTCGGTATCGTAACTGCACCAAAAATGGGATCACCTGCTTCTTTCTCAGAAGGATTAAAGATTGTTAAGAATGCGACAGACTTCATCGGCGCTTTTGCATATCAGATCAGCCAGCACAAGTGCTTCGAACGCGAGGTCGCTGGTTTGTCTAATAAAGTCGCATACTAAAACATCGCACTGCGCTGCTGACAAAACAATAATGCGTGTACAACTTTTCTGTGCTCTTTATATGTAAATTATGACGTGTTTTTTCTCTCTCGTTGATGCAACATTTGTGATGGTTCGATGAAGCGCTCAGACAGTTTACTAGGATAATCGACGAATAACTTTAGATCTCCTTCAGCGATTTCCTTCCAATTCGCTAGGGCTGCGCAGTCTTAGATTCCAGGATGACTAGTTCCAAGTAACCCGAGCTGATGTGGAGGAACTTCCGACATTCTATCCCTGTCACAACACTAATGTTATCTGTGGGGTCTTCAATGGACTGTGTCAATGAACTACGCTTATCACAGAAGTCGAATTAAGCAATGGTGCTAGACCTTGTCGACGTAATTTGCAATATTTAACACTATCAGACTGCAAGTGCTCGCCGTCATCATCAGGTGAATGGTGACTTCTGCGGAGCGCAGTCAGGATATACCAGCGAATACACGTATCTCAGAACGAATTTGATTTCCAGTAGAGAAATGCACAAATACGAGGGTTACTGCGCGATAATCGATACAAAATCTTTCAATAGTCTCATTCATGGGAGACGTTAAACCAGCAGAAGTTCCGCAGCCTTCGACAAACAACGCAGGAGGACAGATGAGTCATTGCTGGCGCCTGCGGAGCGCAGCTGGTTCTTCCCCAAAATAATAGTCGTCCGGACTTGCAAGCCATAGTCCTCGCAAAGGTCAATCCAGTAGAAGTTCCGCAGTTCGCGCCAAAATCGTTCCATATGCTACATTCTTTCTATCGATGTCAGAATAATATCATAGTTTGTCCGCAGTCACATGTGGCATTTGGTGTTGAGAACTTCACACTGGACGTGACAAATACGAAACCATGCCTACAGAAAGGCTCGGTGATGTCGGTGAATGGGAGACCAAAAATATTACGAGCTTCAGATTGACCGATGATGGATCACAAATGTGATATAGCTGTAAAGCGCGCTAGCCGCCCATAGACCCAAGTACACAAGAAGAATCTAGTTGTGTCCAACACTTCATATCAGATGCATGCAGAGACAACCCAAGTATTAGTCCGCAGCTAACATCGATGGTATGGTCCGAAGAGTGGATTGCTGCCCTGCGGAGCGCAGCATTGTCTAGCGCATTCTTTGTAACCGGAAAGTAATCTGAATTATCGAACGCCAGTAAAAAGACGCAGTCCAGGTAAAAAGACGTCACATATTTGACCATAGATTGAAAAACTTCGAACAAAATATCATCTCGTCCGCAGCGGACCTTGCGAAGGGTCCAATAAGCCGATCGGGATACGCACCGGTTCCGTCAATTCAATCATGGGTCGGAAGTACGGGGAGCTACAAGGATCATGCATGTCAACGAGCTCCGTCAGCTCCGTCAACCAACCTCCGTGCTTCCGGCTGCGCATCATAGAGTCAAGACGCGTTGTTTACGTTTGTGTACAATTCCGGAGCGCAGTTTAGCTTGTGACCGCAGCGCATCAATAGCGCTTGAGTCTAGGCAGGAGAGACGATCGTATAACCCAAGCGTCGTCAATCAGGAACGGAGTTGTCTTCTAAGCACCCGCGAGGCCCGTCAGTGAACGGACCGGGCAAAAGTGCGAGTTCTTGGCGTAGAAGGATAAAAAAAGTAAAACGAACGTGGCGCGAGCTGCGCTTTGTCGAGTTTCGTAACTTTTGTCCCTGCGAGTCTGACGCGCAGTCGGTGGAATAGTTCTCGTTGGAAGATTTGGAAATATAAGCGGGATCTGAAGTCGGAGCGCCCGGTGTCGCGCTTCCGTGCCGAAGTGAGCCTTGGGTGCGTACCATATGGTTTTGTGAACAGTGAAGTGCTGCGCAACTGTATGAGTGATTAATATTGCCAATTCCCCTTGAATGAAGTAGCGCTTTGCTTCTTCGCTGAAATACATAGATTGCCAACGTTGTCCGCCCGGATCCGTGATTTGATCATCAGCGCACACATCGTCGTGTACCGACAATCCATGTACCGACAATCATTACTGCGCAGAGCAGCGTGACTAGAACGATCAATCCAGATTCACTCAGGGGAGTAGCAATGCAATGCCGCTGGTCCTGACTGAAAAACTCCCTGTACAGTGAATAATGATGTAATATCAGTACTACTCTACTAGTTGTGAATTCTCAAGGGTTGAAATTTCCCATTTTAGACTACTCTTTACTCTAAGTAGTCCACAATAAAACAAAAGAACTCCTATAAAAGTGCATTAACTAGTCATGACGCCAAACTTGAACCCCCAAAGGGCAGAACGTCGTTAGGAATGACCATAGAGCTAGACACAGAAAAGACAGTCAGTCAAAAGAAGATTAGTATTGCTTCATTAGTAAGTGTCATCATTCGAATTTTCACTTTGAAGAGCAGAAATAAACCGTTACGGAAATTGTATACATGCAGGCAGTGCGCTGACGTGGTAACCATTACGGCAATTGCCACGAGAGGGCAACAGGCGAATCCATAGGCTTCCAACTCTGCCCTTGAAAGCATCGACGTATATAGTGAGTTTCTTTTTTCCTGCTTCATGAAGACCCAAATGGTAGTTGAAGAAGGTAATAATAATGGCAGGAATAAATCAAGGCGCAGCACCTGAATGATTCAGTGTAAAAGTAAAGGTGTGACTGTGTGACAGCGCAGCCACCGGCAAAGCGATAAGTGCCGTGGGAGAATGCGACGAGCAGCGCCGCAGTCGTGCCCCTGTTCAGTCTTGTCCTCTCACTCTCATTCCCACTACTGCGATCAACCTCTCTTCGTCGACTACTAAGTCATCCTTCAGCGTAACTCATCCTCCTAAATATCCCAGCAATGGAACAGTATATCTCTCCAGAGCTGCTCACAAGCAGCAATACGAAGCAGTCGCAGCACCAGCACCAGCAGCAACAGCAACAGCAGCAACAGTTGCAGTTGCAGCAGCTCCAGCAGACAGCGGCCAATCTCGACTTCCTGTCCTTCACTAACCCGACCGACATCCTAGCGCCGCATCCTGACCTGTTCGAGTCAGAATTAGACTCATCTCTTGCGGGCTTCGATCCTCTCCAGTTGCAGTCGCTCATCATTGAACAACCAGACGCGTTCAATTTCCTGCGCTCCGACACGCCGACCTGTGGCCCTCCCTCAACGATTACTGTTAGTTCTGAGTCTGCATCGGCGTATGAGACCCTTTCGTCGTACTCAGAGTCGTTCTACAATCACAATCAAGCATCGTCGAACTACTCGTTCCCTTTCGACCTTGATATGGATTTCGCACGTGCATCTCTCAGCGCCCATAGTGATTATGGATCGGCATGTGCCGCTCATAACACCGCCTCCGGCTTGGCTGCCGACGCCACGTCGGACTATTCATATGAAGCGTCAAGGCATTCGCCCGCCAGTAGTGGTTCTGGGTCGGGCAGCATCTCGCTTGACGAGTTTGCCCAACCATCTCCGAGGCCTGCGAATCAGAATTCTACCGTCTACTCAGGCTACGATACACGGTCGGACTACTACCCAGTTAGCTCCAGCCATCCGTCATTGGCATACTCTTCATCAATCACCCCGTCTGCGATTTCAGCTTGCGCGCAGACTGCCCAAGTGCAACCTCCTCAAGCGCGCGCACCGAGTCCAGTGGGCGCGAATCTCGCGTTGTCGTTGTTACCTCGAATCTCGTCTCGTAATGACAATCACACGGTGTCGCGCCTCCATCCGGTAGCGCAGATGCCAGCACATCAGAATAGCTCGCGGCATCTTCGGAATGAATCTTTTGAAGATCCACGCAAGAAATATCAATGCAATCAATGCTCACGTGCCTTTGCCAGAGCGTATAATCTCAAGACTCACATGGCAACGCATGATCCTCTGCGCCCCAAACCATTCGTCTGCTCGCATACTGGATGCGGTCGTTCGTTCTCCCGTAAGCATGATTTGGGCCGTCACTTAGTGTCAATCCATCGAGATGAATCCGCTGCGAGTAGCTCAATGTATGATGGTGGTAGCGATAGTGGTAGCTCTAATGGAGAGCCGCGCATCGGTGTTAAGGACGGCATGCATAGATGCGATGTCTGCGGTAAGAGCGGTCCAAAGAAGTGCTCCTGCAAGCATGACGGCAAATAATTGTTCGGTCAAGTGTCGCTTCGTTAAACTAATTGTGAGTTTCTTTTTCTCAAACATAATTGTATTCTTCTAATTGAGCACCGCAATAGGATGATTGTACCAATTTCTGTCCGTCGTTTAAAGGACGACGTCGGACGACGGGTCGTGGTTCGATCTGTATCCTCATTCCAGGCTTCCGTTTTTGTGTCACGTATCGTACCGTTCAGACACCAGGCTGGGCCCAGCGACGAACGTGATCAAACGGCCCTGGAGAAGGCGGCCTTATTCCTGCCTTCATTCGCGTTGTCATCTGCGAAACAATATGCGTCTTTCCTTTCCTCCCTTGTTCTCAATTACCTTGGTTACCAGTCTTCACATTTCGTCCTCTTTTAAACGAATTGCTTCGCTTTCTTGTTTACCGCCAATATCTTCACTTCTTCTCATTTATGGTATCTCAACTCTGTCGGTTAATTAATTATATCTGCCTTTGTAACCTCTTGAGCTGAAGCTATTGTGGATTTTTGTAACTAAACAAAACCTACCAACACATACGAGAAATACTATATTTATGTGGATTGTATAGATCGCCAAAGTTTGACCGTTGTGGAAGAGATTGAGTACTAAAGTAAGGATCATTCGTCTCGGAGTGTCGTGTATGATGAATTCACTTCCGGTTGATTGAGAGGTCTCAAGTGCGTTACTTCAGACAGCATTTTCTCAGTCATACCCCGCTGATGGAGCAAATGAAACTAATATAAGGTCGTGATCACCTCAGGCTCAGGAGTGCGTAAGACTAGTGAGAGAAACTTGTATATTGGTCTGCAGTGGTACATTGAAACTCGTATGATATATATGGGTAGGAAAGCGTATTGGAAGGAAAGCGAAAAAGGCGAGACAACTAAACACCGACCCTGAATTAGATAAGATCAATATACTTTTTCGATGGATGATGGTACTATGCTCACCTATGGACAACCTTTTTCTGAAGACATGTCATATCGACAACGTGAGCTTGCGGTCACCAGGAGCAGACCAGGACAACTTACCTGTCCAGAAAATCGAATTACCTCTCTCTTCTCTAATACGAAGAGAGTCCGCTCAAGGGCATGGCTCGAATAGCCTTGGTTTGTGACAAACTCTTTGACGAGGCTCTGGTAGCTGGTGCTCCAGCCTATAGGAAGACGTCGTCGAAGTTCCTTCTCAATCCGGTTCATCTCTTCGTTGAGTTCAGAACGCGAGAGGCCATCAACTGAACCTGCGGAAGCTGCATCCATTGTCGAATATTTAAATAGGCGGATTGCTTCTTCGACATGGTACGGCAGTACAGTTGGGGAGAGCGTCATCTTTGCAAGAGACTCAGAAATGCGGACTATAGCCTCAAGTTGACTATGATATTCCATTAGAAACAATATCAACAATTATGACACATGTTATGCTCACTCACCGAACGGTGATTGGGATTGAACTTCGCTCATCATTATCTTGTTCGACTTGCTGGATCTGCTTCCTCAATGCAACGAAGTGACTGCTGAGCATTTCCTGCGCTTCGGCGGAAAGTCTCGGAGCGCATTTCCTACATCATTGATGAGCATCAGAAATGCTGGGGAAAGATAAATTTTCATACGCTTTGCAGTAGGCGATATAACGCTTCATCTTATCAATATCAATTTCACCTACTGTTTCTCCATTCTCGCCAGAATTGTCATTTGATCTATTCATATGGATATTCATGACATGCTTAGCGATTGTCTGGAATTCATTCTCATTAGAGTTTTCTTCAAACAAATATCGGAACGTCGAGACTAACCCGATCGCGCTGTTCGTTATGTTCATCTTTTACGATGAAGATCATGTCGAAACGGGATAAGATAGTGGTTTGGAAATCGATGTTCTAGCAAGATATCTGGATCATTTCAGGCTTCTTAAAAATCAAAGGGAACGAACCTCTCCAGGGCTTCTTCCTTCATCGTATCTTCCCCAAATAGGATTCGCAGCTGCAAGCACACTGGTTCTAGAGTTAAGCACAGTTGTGATTCCGGCTTTGGCGATCGATATGGTCTGCTGTTCCATGGCCTCGTGGATGGCAACACGATCCTCGTCTCGCATTTTGTCGAACTCGTCAATACAGACAACCCCCATGTCTGCAAGGACCATAGCACCGCCTTCAAGGTAGAACTCACGCTGGTGACATGTGAATAAATGTACTTTTAGGAGGTAAAGTAGAAACATACCGATACAGTATCCCTCTGTACGGAAGCTGTCAGACCGGCAGCACTGGAACCTTTACCAGACGTATAAACAGCAATAGGTGCCACCTATGCAGAAAGAGCTCGTCATCAATCTTGAAGTAGATTACACCTTACGCTTACTTTTTCTACGAATTTGAGAAGTTGGGACTTTGCAGTACTGGGGTCCCCAAGAAGTAGCACGTTGATATCTCCTCGAAGACGCATACCATCAGGAAGAATCTTTTTGGACCCGCCAAAAAGTAAGCATGCTATTGCCTTCTTGATGTCTGTCAATGACTATAATCAACACGATGCAACATAATTCACACAGATTTGAAGGTTACCTAGGCTTCCGTAGATGCTCGGTGCTACACTTTTGGCGAAACGCTCATAGAAATTCTCGCTTCGAGCCATTTGACCAAACTCTTCTTCCTCTTCTGGGCTGAACTGAACTCCAAAAGGATTTGAGCCACCAGACGCTGCTGATGGTGACGACAACTCGAGGTGAACAACCCGAAGATATGGATTACGAAGCGCCGCAGCTCCCCCACTCCCTTTCTGCGAGTTACATAGTCAGACTTGTGGTGGAAATTTCGTATACGATGCTCACAGTTTTTGCTTCGTAGGTTGAGTAGATGCCCGTTGCAATAACTCGTGATCCTGGTACGACCTTGCCTGTCAAATAACGGTCCGCGGAAAGCAAAATATGCCGGGGTAGTTCTCCCACAGGTACCATATCCGGAGCTTCTTGCAGTTTCAACGTCTGGTGATCGGTGAAATTGCTCTTTGAATGGACAATCAGATATGGATCCAAGGGACAATCTTTCTTTTGACCAGGAGGCTCTGGTGCATCGCACTGTCTTGGCAGACCCCGATCTGCTCCTCCACCTACGCCTCCAAGTCCACCTGGGGGATATATATCTTTCGTAGAACGACAACCTCGGCACTGGAGATGCAATTTTGTTGCTCTTGACGAGAGCACGGACGTAGAAATTACTATACCAGGGACACGAACGAGTTTATGGAGCGTATCGGCCGATAAATTTCGGAATTGAAGCATATTCAACCCCGACTTAATCGTTACCTGCACCGTAGGGATGATAGAAGCGTCTGCACCTGTGCTCTTGGCGAGAGGGAAGAGTATACTTCTGGCTGCGTTCGCTGCTGCCGCTTCGAACTATAAACACGTGTTAGTACATAATCTCGGGATAACGAAGCAACATACGCTCGGCATGATCTCAGCAGGCGTCTCCTGTATCGCGTGGGCCAACTCTTCATTGTACAACGCTACATGTTGTAGATCCACCTCCAGGTAATATTGCTTAAGCAGGAGATTTGCACGAAGTTTATCGCTGATGACAGAAAATGAGCGGTGATATTCGCAGCTCAACATAGAATGACACTCGTTACCGGTAGATGAATTCGCCACCGACGCGGTACTCGAGCAAGAAGTCGAGCAGCATGCGCTCGACTTCGGCTGGACGTTCGATATCCCGAGGCGGGGGTGCATCATGAACAGCGATGGAATAAATTCTGTCCGCATCGAAGCCAGACATTGTAATGAGGATGAAATACGCGGATTGTAAGTAGGAAGAGATGAGAGAGAAAAGCGTGTCGTTTGATTGCTGACCACGAAACGCCATCTGACCTACCCTGAACACTCGTGTCTGGCTTTCCCACGATCGGTAACAACTACTCTACTTCTATTGTGTCATCATTATCTATTGATTACTTGTTACTAGTAAACCTAGGATGATATCGAAGAAGAAATGCAAGGCTCTAGCGTACTTGGGTCCAGCGGCTACCTATCCTAGGGACTGCGCTCCGAGTCAGGGGCCTCGCGCAGCTTCCATACCTTCTGTTCATGTTTCCCGTGCAAGTTCATATCATGTAGAACAAGCGCTGTTTCAGGGTTCTTCTGCTTATACTCGCGCTTGACTCATAACCCCTGGCCTGTTATAAAGATCGACCACTCTGTTATCATACCTGTACAGTCGACTACAGGACACTAACTTGTAAGCAATCTACCAGTGTCACTTTGAAATCAACCGCTGACCAAATCCAGAATCTCGTATGCGGCCATCTATTGACATCGACAGACTAGATTATCAGCCACCATGGGCTCTAGAATGTGCGGAAGACCCAGAAGTTGACCTTAACTTGGCCGAAATAAGCGTATTGCACTTCTCCGATGCTGAGGAACCAACCGAGCTACGGCCCCCTTGCGCGAAATTCAACCAGAGCATCTGTCTATCCCAGGCCACTTGTCCCAGTCCCCATGTTTGTGATAAATGCTTCTCAGCAGAACACCCCGCCTTCCTGTGCGCCGACAAACCCGATCGTACGCGTTCCCGCACAAGAAAGGGGAAAATGTGGAGTGAAAATGTATCGTATACTCCTTGTGCAAGAATCTCGCTTAATGCGGAACCACTTCCTAGACCACCACCCCGCAGCAAGCTACCGCCTGATCTTGTTCGAGTCGTAGATGAGCGTCCGGAACTTTTCAAGATCGTCACTTCGATAGATGTGGATACCTTCGAGGCCCTTTTATCAACTCACCCGAATCGGCCGCATGTCGAATCGGTCATATTTTCATTGAGAGAAGGGTTTTGGCCGTATGCAGGCATGCCAAAGCAATTGCCTGATGAATCCGGGAGACAACGGCGCTATTATGGTCCGAAGCAGGACTTTCTGCTAAAATACGTCGAAAAGGAGATTGTATCGCAGAGATTCTCTCGTCCTTTCGGAAGGAGACTTTTGAGAGGTATGGCGGCCATGCCGATCCACGTAGCACGAGGGCAAAGCGGAAAACTTCGTTTGATTTACGACCACAGTGCTGGCGAGAACTCATTGAATTCGCTTATTCCGAAGTCCGAGAGGAGCGCTGCGATAGACAGGATTGACGCTCTTATTCGCATTTTGCGTAATCGCAAACTCGACCCGACCAAGGTGACGCTCTTCAAGTCCGACGTATCACACGCCTTCCGTATCCTACCCATGTCGCCATATTGGCAAGCATTGCAAGCCGTCAAAATCAATGGCCAGTATTACATAGATAGGTGCAACACTTTCGGAAACGCAGCTTCTCAGCGACTCTTTTGTGCATTCTATTCACTCGTCCTATGGATTGCTGAGAATGTCTGGCGGCTGCCTGACATCTGTTGCTACGTAGATGACAATTTTTCCTGGGATTTTGCCTCGTGTATGAAGGATTACAAGGGAAAACGATATTCGAAAAGACTACCGGTAAAACAGGCGCGTTTGCTCGAGCTTTGGGACTTGGTTGGTATTCCACATGCTCCGAAGAAGCAGGAGTACGGTTCAAGTCTGTCTATTGTTGGCTTTCGAGTGGACTTAAAGCGTATGCGCGTCGCTGCGTCCGAGGATCGTCTGAAAAGAATCATCGGGATCATGTCTGAATTCCGTTCCTCATCGGCCATTACATTACACGAATGTCAAAAACTTGCAGGCTCTATAAACTGGATTTTCGAGGTCAATCCCCTCCTCCGTCCGGGAATTGATTCGTTACACAGGGAGATGACGAATGTCGATCAGTCTAATGGCAGCGCACAGGTAGATATGACAAAGCGGATCGTCTTCGACTTACAGTGGCTCTCGGATTTACTCCAGGAATCGAAAGGGATACATTTTACCAGTACCATCCCTTGGGGACCAGATCAGGCTTCCCAGACTGCTTACGTTTGCGCGTCCAGTGAAGGTTTTGGCATTTGGTTTCCCTCGAGCAAGCAAGCCTTTTATCACAAGTATCAACGTCCAGTGTCAGCATCCTTCGTTTCAGACATACATGTATTCGCTATTGCCTGCGCAATTGATAGGGCCGTGAAGGCGTGGAATGGAAATTTGGAAGGGCGGCCAGGAAGACTCTCCATTTTAACTCTCGACAAACCGACCGTCGCTGTGTTTGGTCAGCTACGTGCACGGGATGAACTGCGGGACACTCTGCTTCTCGCTTTGGAGTTGTTAGTCGGAGCAGACATCGACTTCCTCGTATCGCAGACAGGGAAGCAAGGCGACTTTGATTTCGTTTCCCGCCTTTCGCACGAGTCCAAGGATGTCCTCGACACTCTGTATTCAGACTTGAGCATCACCATTAGAGAACTCAATATCCCTACGGAACTTGCGAGACGAGCTGGATGGAAGACAGACACACGCAGACGCCACATTTCATCCCGCTCCAAGTCAATCAGCGCTGTCTCGCGTAATTCGGAATGTAGTAAGGAGTCTAGAGCACGCGCATCTGAACACGGAGGAATGACTTCGGAGAAGGGGGAGTCTGGATTTATCAAAACGTTTCTAGGGGGCATAGGCGAAGGTTTAGCTAAACGGCTTACATACAATTTCAGATGAACGTAGTAACACATACATGTAGAATACACGTGTAATAACTTTGCCTTGATCTGTCTTTCTTTACTGACCGAGCATGATCGACATAGTCTAATTTGGGACGTCGCTAATCCTTGTTCGTTGCATAACACGTTGCTTTCTTGGTTTCCGACAAATGCCACTGAACGTGCCAGGCCTTCTTGCTCCCTTCCAGCTTCTCTTTCGCCCTTACCTTCTACTGCCATCTTTGGTAATAAAAGGTGCGGAAAGCATCGCATAGAGTTTTACCATATACTGAGTATGCATCCTTGAAGTCAAGACTTACGATGTCTAGACTTCCACGTTCTTTACAGGGCTGGGTACCGTGGAGCAGTGATTGACAAAGATAACTGTCTAGTGCGTATGCTACTTCTGACTATCAATCCTAGCTGAATAGTAACCGTACATTAGACTATACCATACGAAGATTCTCTCGTGCCAGAGCTCAAGGTGCGCAAAGACTTGCTGTATTACCCATCTTTTACGATCCAGAGCCTCTAGGAAGCTTGGGAGGAATGCAAGACCGTCTTCGGTGCTGAGAACATACTCGTTGTAAGCAACTCTGCTGGCACTCATCTGGATCCTGGGGGTATTGAGGTGAGATACGCAACTACAATATCAAACTAACGTTTCTGAAGAGGGAAAATCAGGCCGAATCCGTGTCGCACCATCTAGGTGTCCCTGTTTTGCGCCACGGTACCATGAAGCCAGGCTACGCTTGTATCAGCGCCATAAGAGCATACTTCGCATCGCTCCCACAACCCATCCCCGATTCCGCTTTATTCATTGTTGGTGATCGAATATTCACAGACGTTATACTCGCAAACCGAATGTGCCGTTACACGCGATATTTTCCTCGGAGACCTACTGTAGGCTCGGTACGACAGGACAAAATGAACGGAGCTTCCTTGGAAACACTACCTGAAAATGGCCGCCAAGGCCCTTTATCGATACATGTAGAGCGGATCTGGCAGAAGGACTCTACTGCGATGCGGTACTTGGAAAACAAACTTGTTGGTCTGGTCCGGAGGTGGAATAGCGCGGAAGTCGAGGACGCTCATAAGTTATTCGTCCGAAATTGATTGTATTATGCTGTGTATGCCTATATACAGAAGTTTGCAGAGAAAAGTGAACGTTTGCGAGATCTACGGTCTACACTCTGGGATCCACATCCGGATAGCAACACCATCCTTTTGAGAGATGGTGAAAATGCAGGAAACATAAGAAATGGATAAATACGAGGAGTCGTTTTATACTAAACATCCCTGCAATAAGTCCTGAAGATTGGTTGCCGCTAAACTCGCGGGATCCTGATCACCGCATGTTTCAGGAGATGGTTCGGCTGTTTCAGCTTTCGAACCGAAGGCATGATCTGCGTCGTAATTCAAGTCGAGAACTTGGTCAGAGGTCACTGAAAGCCAGCTCTGATGCTGGTCTTCGGACGTCCTATTGTTGGTCGAATCCCCGTCCATGCGCAGATCCGGAGGGACGTTAGTGAAGAGAGAGTTTAAAAAGTTCCATCCTTCAGAAAAGTCCTCTTGCCCAAGTCCATTTTGTAGCGCCTCGAACGCTGCGGTTTGTGATGGACCTTCCTCCCCGGTAAGATTGAATAAAGAGGCGTACGGATCGTCTAGATTTGGGACATTCATGTACTCAGAGTTGTCGTCCATATTCATTCCAAAGTGTACAGCGTTGTCAAAGGTGGTCAGGAAGTTCGACTGCCCACCATTTTCGGCAGGTGAAGGGTGATTCGAATTCTCAATTTCCGAAGCAACGGCTGGCGAGTCAACTTCTGATGAATCAGATGATGGTATGTCCGAGCTAGGCAGATCGCTTCCATCCACGGGAACGATGGATGGACTAGAAGGAGGCGGAGGCGAAGACGGCGGTAGATCGAGAGACGACCAATCATGTATCTTGCCAAAATTCATTACCGAAGAATCCGACCGTATCGAGGACGTCTGTATGGAAATACTGCTGGCCAGAACATCATCGCTACTTGCAATAGGAAGTGAACTAGGAAGTTCGCTTTCTCCCTCGAGAGATCCGCATCGGGTCCCCATGTCTATACCAAGCGATGTCTTTTTGATTGCGGTCGGAATATCTGACGTTTTGGTATTTCTCTTTGTTGGAGTGGGTGATGGAGGCATATCCTCTTCCTCATCTTCTGCGAATAATTGCCGCGGCTTGACACCAGATGCCGTCCTTGTATTGGATGGCGTTGGTGTGAAAAGAGACGAGAAAGTCGCAGAATCACTCGGAGTTCTCTTCGCCGAGTTCAGCAGAGTCGCTGGCGGAGTCTTGTGAACAGAAGGTCGAAGAGGTGAAGTTCGAAAGGCCTGAAATAAAGTCGCTAGCCGGGTTTTTCCTATAGGTGATGTATACGCGATAATTGGAGCTTTTCCGGGAGAGCTGCGAGGGGAAGTGTGCGTATTCTCTGGAATCGATAATGCATTACGCGAGCTGGATACAGGCAAGGTTGACTGATCCAGCGGACGACCATCGTTTGGCATGCTGACAGTACGTCTCATTGCACCTTTCCCTCCAAGCCGGCTAAAACTTTTCGATTTACTCTGCTTTTTTGACCGCGTTCTGTTCCCACCACTGTTGCCTTCACCCGGGATATCGGCTTTGAGAGGTGGCGCTGGAGGTGGTACACCTTTAGCCCAGTCGGGAAGGACATAAGGGCCCTTTCGGATGATGTCCACTGAAGCATCTTGTCGCGACGAACGGAAGACAAATGGCTGTTCATTACGCTTGATGAAAGAAGATGAAGCCGCTTCTGAGGAAGCAATGGGCGGTTTTTCACCCCAGAGCGTACCATCAGAACGTACGCGAAGACCACCCCAGCCCCTATTGAGACGTACACCACTAAGATCTTCGGCTGAAGGTTTCGTTTGAGACACACTCGTTGCAACCCTTCTGGTCTGAGAAGCTTCCTCGACAAAAGTCGCATCACTGAGTTTTCTCTTTCTCATGTGGTTGCCAGATGCGGAGGCTCTTTTTGTATCTCCCTGATCCAAGATTATTTTCGATTGGGCACCAGTAGCTCCTACGTTGATTCGAGCTGATCCTAATGGCGACAAGCGTCCGGCCGACTTCGATCTCGAGTCCTTTGTATTCTGTATAGGAGGCTCGGGTCGTGGTTTCTGGTTCTCCTTGTCTTCTAAAGGGTCTGATTCATTATCGGGTCTTACGGTGTTTACTATAGCTTGCTCTGTGCTCTCGAGTGGCGGAGGGTCCATGTTTGATACGGGATTCGGGGCAGAACTGGGCTGCTTTTGTTGAGCCTCTGCATACGCCAGATACGCTCGAAGAAAGGAGACCAGTTCGGGACTAGGTGCCAAGCTTCCCTGAGGGGAAGAAATGCTTGTGTTGGTCGGATCAGAGGATACAGAAGACAATGCCGCCAACATGACAGCGGATTCCGGAATATCAGGTGCCTCAGTAGTACCGTAAGGTCGAATTGTACTTGAAGAATCGATACTCTCAGCATCGGAGCTTGGTAGTGTATCAGAGCTAGTAGACTCCAAAGATCCATCATAGTTAATATCCTCGGAGCTCTGACTGGATGGTAGTTCCCATGGCTCAGACGTAGAACCCCGGCTCGAAATATTTTCCTTCTCCACGCCCTTGTTTCTCTCTGGAGCTCGCGAGTATCTACGCTTTGGTGGTCCGATGTATGGTGTTGGCAGCTGGTGCGCTCGCGTTGCATGGGTGGGATTAGGTTTTCGCGGTTCTTTCGTGCCCTTAGGAATCTCATGAGGGTGTAGCTGAGCCTGAGAAACGGAGAGACGTTCGTTGAACGACGGCAAAGGCAACGGATTAAAGGTCAGATATGGTTGATTTCCCGTGGTACGCCTTGAGTTGATTTTCGTCCTTTCTGAACACGAAACGTTGTGAGGCTGGTCAGGCACCGCGTGCATGGCTGCCGGAGCCACCTTCGTTATCGATTAGAGTCAGTTCCTTTATATCAGCGCAAAGTCAGCGCACCTGTCGCAAAGACACGACAACTTCGAGAGCGTCTTCATTCTGACCACAGTCAACTAACGTGCCTGTGACCATGGTTGTATCCGGTGCGTAAGGCGAGAGAATATTAGAAAGTAGTCCCATGCCCACTGCCACTCCCCCTGATTGGCCATGTCGATTCTTTGACATAATATCTTCTAGAGGATCGAGGATATAGAATGAGAAGTCTTTCGCCGCATCGGGGCTAAGTTCAGGACTGCCAAAGACAGAGGATCAGATCGGGTAGTTTAGTGGTTAGCATCACAACAGATCATAACTCACCTTGAGCGACATATTGCAAGAGCGCATGCTTTGAGTGAAGCACGGCCATGCTTCACAGGCAGGCAGGATGATGACGAACTATCTACAGGAAGAAGTGGTACTTTCTGAGGTGCTTTGGCAAGGATGTACTGAGGAGATGTGTTGACAGTATACAAAACTCGCACTGCCCCGTACAGTTCGTGGTTAGATGGTCGGCACGGGCATACCACAATATGGACATAACTTACACGATACTTCAGGCATCTCTCAGCACGCGTTGGGTGGTGGTGTGTGGTTGCATTCAGAAATCCGTGCGGCACAAATAACATAACGCGCACGTGACAGACAAGACGCGTTCCTGAACGCGTGTCCCGTGAGCGCGACAACTTTCATACATACAATACAATTTGTATATCGTGTCTTCAATCCATCTAGTATCCCGAGCAAAAAAATGGCATCCATTCGTACGTCATAACTTAATTTACATGACATGATCATCTCGAACAAACGCATGAATGAATATCTACCTGAACGAAGTAAAAAGTGAATAGGGACTCGTCCAGCTCCCAAAGATGAATAGTACAAGATGAACCGAGCGACCATTGCGTATACAAGTTTAATAGATAGGATGATAAAAGAGATGAAAAACGTAGATAAAAACGTCAAGACCAGCTACTAGGGCCAAATGTCTGGCCTTCCGCTAGTGTCACTAACGGCGTCCCGTTGGTATCAGCAGTGTTCTGCCAAACCGTATTTCCCCACCAATTTAACTCGATGCCATCTTTCGGGTACTGCAGACAGAAGAATATGAGAATGAGCGCGAATGCGACTCCTGCATCAAGTGCAGCGGAAAGAATATAGTTGAAGCGCGACCACCACTAGAAATCAATTCAGTACGGAACAGGTAATCTAGCCAAGATGACAGACTTACGCGGAGATGGCGGCGTCGCATGAAATACTGGAAGAATGCTCCAAACATGAACCAGGACGAGAAGTTGATACCACTTGCTGGCGGCATCATTCCTAGTCCGGACAGCATGACAGGTACGTTGACATATCGCCAAAGGGATAGGGGATATCGTTTCGCGAGGTAATAGGCTGGGATAGGGAGGATGGCTCCGATCAAGAAGAAGTACACAATGGGATAGTAAAGAGCGCCAGGGCTGAATGTGCGGGCAGGCCCAACCATACCCCAGATCAGCGCATTAGATCCAAATGTCCTTGTGCTTGGACAAATGAACATGTGCTTCTGCGTAGGACTACACATGTCGGTGATGTTGGAGAACATCCACTCCTGCACAAAAATGACGACGACAACGCATTCTATGGTCGCTACCAACTGAGCGACGAACATCATGCGTGGAGGAACTTTCATGTAATGCCCAAGTTTGAGATCCGAGATGAAGTTAATAGCCTGATACATAGTCATCAGGGAAAAAGTCTTGAAAATCATCATTGCGACAGGTCGTCCAGGAAGGATGTAGCCCACGACAAGCTCCCCAAGAACTTGTAGTGCTATCGTCTGATTTGTCATTGCGCGAATGATTCCGGCCGGAACGACAAACACGAGCGCCAAAAGGACAGCAACGATTAGAGCCCATACAGGCAATTTAGTGTCCCACGCTCGGACTGATGCAACTGCCATGCCAAATGCGCCGAGCCCGAGAAGCGCGTACCAATAATGCGGGACCTCCGGGTAAATTGCCATGAGGCGGCTATGAACGTCGCGGTTGTCTCTCAAAGATCTGCGTGTTTGAACGACAATGTCGCGACGATACCAGACTGAGAAGCATATTTAATCGGTACATTCCGGCTGACAAGCTAGCAAAGTACTTACGATACGTGTGCACAATAACGGAAGTGAACGAGGCGAATGTCACCGCATACGAAAGAACGTAAGTGATCGGCATGAACAAGGGTGAGTATGCCTTGTAAAGTTCTTCGTTGAATACACCATCTTGGAGCACCGCGGTCACATCGTACGTCATACCCGTATTGTCGAATGTCGATCGGGACGACATCGGTAGATACTTGGCGTAGAACGTATTCGTGTCTGGAGGCAGATAAGAAAGACAGCACATTTTCGAAAATGGAAAACGTACAATACATAATTGGTGCAATCAACCACACAAACACAAGGAAGACACCAAATATGTTGACTTGAGCCCACCACTACTCAACACATCAACAAATTGGATCTAACAAGTGAGTGAGATGAACGTACCGGAACGACGAGCGGACTACCAATGTATGAAACCATTGCCCAATCAAAAGTAAAGAAGCCCATGCCCAAGCCACTCGAATAGCCAAATAATTGATTGACGATGACATTCTTCGGCGCAATCCAACACACCCAATTGAAGATGGATAAGGCGGTAAAAATGTATCCAGGGAACCAATACCAGACGAAACTGGCAATAAAGGCATATAAAAAGAAGCGTTGCCGAGACATGTGCGAACCATCCCTTTTTCCGTAGCTGCCGTGAAGTGTGTTGAACAAAGCGCAATTTACAAGCACACCAGGGTAAATCATGGCAGCTGGCCAGACAAGGAACTGTCGAACGACGCCTGCGCAAGCATACCCAAGCAGTTGCGACGAGAAGCAAAGTAGCAACTGATACCCTACATCCCAGTTCTGGTTGAAGTATAAGCGTTGAGCGGCGACAACGTCCGTTGCATATACTCCGTTCGCGATAACACTGGCCATGACCGTTATTAGCGTGTGCTCTTTGATGTTGAATGGCCCAGGATTGAATGACCAGACATATCCAAAGGTCCGGAATCTAGTCGAGGGAAGCACCCGCTCAAGGAACTTGCCACAGGGAAGGGCAACAAGCTGCGCTACGATCCCCGAGACGTATACGGTCGGATCTGTTGAAATCCATGGTAAACATGCGAAGAGAAAGTAAAAGTGGTGTAGCCAACATACATCGCATCGAGAAGAATTGGTTGACACCCGACACAACCAAAGTGATGAGGATACCAAGGAACCACATTCGGAACGTATTTACGGGCATATTTGGATCGTCTGTGTTTGAGACTGCTGCTCGCACTTCCGCATACGGTGACTCACTATAAGTGCGATTAGTTATCGTCAACAAAGTAAAGAGGTATGTACGCACTCTTCGTAGTCGACTGCTTCCGTCGACTGGAAACGCAGTTTCGAAGTCGTCTGGGATTCCGTATCGTAGTCGGATGACGCTCCTTTGGAAATCCGGGGCATATCGAAGCTGCTTGAAAACTTCGGTGGAGGGCCAGACCTCTCATCGTCGAAGACGAAGCTACTCGTCTCGAACGACGCTGCATCTGAGGCATCAAAGCCCCAGTTAGGGTCGTTCAAGTGCAACAACGCAACCGCTACGTCCTCTGGTACATCGGCATGCAGGCGTCCATGATGCCTTTGTCTGAGGTGAGGGGCATGGTAGTCTGGCGCCGCTTCTTTGTTCTCCATTGTACAGCCCCACAGACCAGTATCAAGTATACGGAGGAAACTGGGCGAGGGAACGGATGGGCAGCAAACAATCAGCTCAGACTGTTCTTTACATAGTGTGCGGGAGTCAGGTCCAATTCAAGTGCAGAGACAATACACTGTATGGAATCATAAGCCTTCGTTGGGCGATGAAATGGAGAGGCTTCGAGAGCGGACTTCGCGAACACGATAAGACAAAGAACAATAAGACACGAGATCACTCACACCAAATTCGATGATGGGACCGGATCAAGAGCCGGAAGAAATTCTCAACTCCATCAATCATCCCGTGCACTCCGTGGTTGTCTCAGACCCACAGATTGCATATACAGATAGAATAGATATAGTACAGAACAGATCAGGGATTGTGTCGCATTTCAGCTGGCAGAAAGGTGGTGAATCGTTCCAGACAGACTGTAGCACCTGGAAGGAGATAAGGAGAATGATTTAGAGACAAAAGCACGTTTATACCAGAAGCAGAACCAGTGGACATTCGTCGGCGAACGGAAATTAATTGTGTGCCTAATTCGTCAATTCGTGTCGTCTTTATTGTCGTCGCTCAAAGTAGAAGGCACTGTGTCTTTCCGTGTGAACTGTGATCGACACTTCCTCTTTTGTCGATCTACCTTTTCACTCTCTATCAGTAGCTACGTAGTTAGTACTGTACATAGGATGTCTTTTGTTTGCGTTTCTGAGTGTCCCCTTAGCAACGGAATACTGTTCTAAGCGCAAAGGCATTTTTACCATTCTTCGAGTTGGTTAAAGTGTCCAAACAATAGATGGCCGACTTGCCTTCAAGTTGTACGTTCAAGTTGACTGACTTTAAACTTGGCATGGAAGACGAACGAGTTATCACTACAAATTCTTTGACAACAATGATAGAAATCATCATTCTCCATGGTTAACAAGCTTAGTATGCCAATTGGGAGATACTGGTGATCACTACGCTGAGTTCTGATCAATAGGGTTCGTCAGCTTGGCCGACCTTGTCTACTTAACAGAACTTCAGATGATCGAATCTGTTCTGATGAGCCCTTTGAGTTTAATACCTCTATTGTCTTGATTTTGGCCATGGAAACAAAAGATCGATCGCGAGTTGGATGCATGGCAACTACATAGTACGGGTCCACCGGAACTATTCCAAAATTTGCGCGAATCAGTTCTCTTACGGGTGGATTTGATGCTTCTCAACTGGCATGAAGGGCAGGTTGAAGAACCATTCATTGTTCTTGAAAAGACGTTCTCAGACACGATATCGATGTTTCCGACATCTCTACGACGCGACGATAAATGAAACAATTCGTCTGTCACTATCTCTGAATCCAATCGCTCCTGCCGTTGACTTTGGTTCCGCAACATGTACTATATTGCATAGGTGTAATCAAAATCATATTTCTATCATTGTATCAAGATTTGGATTAATATTAATATTGACCTGTCTAAGTCGAATATTACATAAAAATGGAATACATTATGTATCATTCCATATTGCGTAATACTAGAACATCTATTCGTGAGAACTTCCGAGTAAAACTGTGCAGTATATATCACATGACTCAAATCTGTTCCTTACCTCGCACATTGAACGATCTCAACCCTCGACTTTGACGGAGTTTGTCAATACTGGTAGGCATCTTCCTAGTGTTTGGAGTGATATTTTTTGACGCAGTTCTCTCGATTCTGGACAGAAATTTAAAAATGACTCACGACGCGGTATGGTTCTCTCGTCCTCGCAAGTTTGGTAAGGGTAGTCGTCAATGGTGAGATTCTCGAATCAGTTATTGGGCTTCTGCGATTACTCTGGTGGCGACTCATACTATAAGAACCAAGGGCTCTGACACCGTTCTTATAGCCGTCTCTGCGCCCATCAGGCGGGTCTCATCCGCAAGTACGGCCTTGATTTGTGCCGTCAGTGTTTCCGGGAGAAGGCAAATGCCATTGGTTTCGTTAAGGTACGGTTATCATCCAGCTGCCACCTACAGCCCACTTCGCTTATTCGTAGTCTTCGTTGCCAGAATCGATGAAGACATCGTGGCTTCTGCATCTGCCTCGTTCTAGTCTATTTTCGCATTCATTGCCATATACTCAAAGGACACAGGCAATCTACGAGTCTTCCTCAGTCAACTTATCACTGGGTATCAGCGTATTTTATGTGAAATGATGTAGTCGTCAACGTGCTCTTACACGATTATGTCCTCCTATACGCGTGAGATGTTATTCGTGATTGCAACTCCTACAAGATCGAGAGTTTGGTGATTGCTATGAGGTGGAACGAAAAGACTAAGTTAACCGAGAATGTCCGTTTCATTTAAGACTCGCCGCTCTTTTCCCGTATCAACGCTGGCATAGATGTAGTGGCAAGATTTCAGTGAACGCGTAGTATGTAAGCACAGACAATCGCATACCGGCCAAAAACTAACGAAATGAAAAGGCCAGCAAGTCTATTGACTACTCACCATTAATTGAGAAATATATTGCACGCTACTTTGATGTGTTTTTCGTGAACTAATCTGAGATAACCGAGTGTTTCTGCAATGACCAGAGACTTCTTTTTCGAAAGGAAAAAAGGTTCCATTAGCCCACGGCGAGGGTCGAACTCGCAGCCTTCAGATTTTTCACACCCATGTACTCGTAAGAGTCTGACGCTCTATCCGATTGAGCTACGCGGGCAACATTAAACCTTGATGCCCCTTTCCTTGATTGGTTATTATGCAGGCATCTTTTGATGAGTCATCATCATCTGATCTACCGAGCCCACAGAGCATTGAGTATTCTAGCTAGAGCTACATACTATTCCCGACAATGAAGAACAACAGCTCGTGTCTTCGCATAGAGAGATGTATTTACGAACTACAAACGCAACCAAAATCGGCTCAAAGAAAACAGGATAGCACGGGAAATAGTTGATAGCCATCTGTAGCACAACGAGATCAAGGAATAGATATACGAGTAATCATGGAGGATCACAGAAACTCGAGGGTCTGTGACCGGTTCTCAATCATTAGTAAGATCAATGTACGTCATATGCTTAGCCAGCGTGCTGAGGTCATCTTCGCCCAGGTTGAGGATTCTTAAGCTCGACAGTTACCAAAATGCTGCTCTTCAACGTAGAGATGTTAGCAAACTGCAAGTGTCTGTGTCTGCACCAGAGCGCGATTCTCTAGTCGGAGGACGACACGGTGAGGATAACGCCATCGTTTGTTTTGGTCTTTATACGTGGAGTGAATGGCAATGTTCCGGCTGGTCGTAGAGATCCTGTAACAGAGAAATTACATGAACACAGAGGAAACCTGCACGAGCAACACCTACAGTATGTGCCAATACATTAATTACGGGCACGAGAATATATTACAATGAACGTATTATTATTTGCTGCCTCTCCAGTAGCGTCTTTCAAAAAGAAATTTCTCCTCGTTTTTCAATCGTAAGAGCCTGCTCCCTGCTGCAAGTAGCCCAGCGAAAGCTTCTCTGTAATGCGCAACCTTTTGCAGAGTCTCCTGTTCGTCCAGATCTGCGGCAAAAGGAACGAGATCTGCCTCTTCCTCATAATACTTCTGCATCAGCGTGCTCATTTTGCTTCGTTTGTTCGCTTCCTGTGATGAGGTGGATGAAGTTTGCACGCCAGAAGAGTTATCAACCTGCCGGGAATCGTCCTGATCCGATCGTTGCTGTGCTGCTAGCGCTTTGATGTTGCGGAGTTGAACAATACGATCGGCTTTCAGCAGCATGCGAGCGTTGGTCCCTTCCTTCATGTGTCCCAAGAGCAATCTACGCGCATGCTTCTCCAGTTCAACTGCAAGTTCAAGGACGTACTCGGTCAGTATCCTATCCTCCTCCCGCTCTCTTTCCCTCTCACGTTCCGCAGCTCCTTCCTCGGCTTCTCTAACACTATCCTCATTTTCCATGTCCACCCTTGGGATGCCATTCAGCAGCTTTGTGTCGATCCACTTTTGTTTGGATGTGACGAAATCTGTGTGGGTCCTTCCTAGCCTTTGCCGAGTATCATCCTTGCGAAGTCGCTCCTGCACATCTCGAGGCATTCTTTTTTCTTCATCCGCAACGTCTATGGTTCCTTTGGTAATTCCCTGGCCTTGCTCCTCGAGGTTTGCTTCTCCAATGCCTGCCTTTGCTTCGCGTCGGAGGAGCAGATTTGTCGAGAACTTCTGGAAAATACTCTGAATGGTCTGTATTGCGAAGGAGGCCATGACCGGTACAGCCATGATGGAGTACAAAATGAACACCACTAATCCTTTCGTCAGCATTTTTCACGGAAGACATTATAGGAGATATACCTCGACCAGCAGGTGTTACGGGTACATAGTCCCCAAACCCGATCGTCAGAAAGAAGACGTAACAAAAGTACAGCCCTTGACCATACGTCCAGCTCTACGGAATAGTCGGTAAGTTATATCTCCACAAACCAGGACTTTCAGCACTCACCTCAATCTGAGAGAAGATCAAGGCACCTAGAACCCAGAAGAGTAGGAATCCAGTGCAGTTTGTCAATAAATCTTGCGCCATCTTCCCTCTGTCAGTTTCATTATAGAGCTTTCGTAAGAATTCTAGCTCTCTCTCCAGACTCGGCTCTTTTTCGAGTTCATCCTCCTTCTCCTGTCTTCGCCTTTCAAACTCCCTTCGCCTCTGAATGCGCCGTGAAGCGAGACGTCCACGTAAAAACCGAACGAGCAGCTCGATTATAGAAGCGAGCTGCACAATACCGACGAGGACAAATGGAAATAATACGATCTGCGAGACAGGCTTGGTGGGATAGAAGTCTCCGAAACCAATTGTCAGGATCGATACTACTGAGAAATAAATAGCCTGCAGATAAGTCCAATCTTCCTACAAGTAGTTGGTCAGTTCATTTTTCACAAGACTATGATACTGACGATAAGGGAATCTATCTTACCACCTGAGACATAAATAGTGCCAGAAGCCCAATGGTCAAAACGAAAAGGGTGTTCTCCAGCATGAAATGTCTACCTGCTATACGGACCCTGACTTGATTCTCGGATGTTGACTGATCTGATTTGCCGTGTACATGGAGCAAATAGTGGGACAGGAGCAAGGCAAAAATAATGAACGCAAGGATTAAAGAAAACAACCTAGAATCAGGCAGAACTGAGCTGGCAAGCGGAGCTAGGAATGGAAATGCACATACGCGCACCAAAAACCCTCCCCGTAACTGATTCCGGCAATGTTCCGCGATAGTATACCGTAGGCAAGGACATTACCGAAAGCAATGCCAAGCTGAATCTCGTCGGACGCGTCAGTCTTCCGCTTCGAGTTTCACACAGAGACTTATACGTGCCTTTACTACCCAGCATCCCAGACTCACACGAGTTGAATATCTCCACAGTCCATCGCTTACAGAGAAGCGGAGGAGGAGAAGCCAATTCGCAAGAACATTGAATGCTAGACCAACGGCACTCAACACGATATTCGTGTGTGGATCCGGTAACTTTGTGAGACCGCTTCCGTCCGAATTGTGTTGGAAGAACCATGGTTCACTAACGTCAGGTCAACGGAGGTGGTAAATCATCACAGCTGATGCTTTTGCTTACGTCAGCGCGGGAATATCCAGTAGCGTGCTCAACGGCGCTATCACTGCTGCTATAAGAGGCGCAAAGACGGGCAGTGACTTGAGATCATCTTTTGTGGGCAGCATCAAAGTGGCAAAAGACAAGTGTAATAGCGTATGCGGGGCTGGTGACGGAGAACGCTCCTATATATACATGTACACCATCACAAGATCTGTCAGCCTTGCCGCGTCATGAATAATGTTCTATATAAAGCCTTGGATCCGTTAACACAGAGGGGCAGACGACTAGATGTATATTTTGACCAATTTAGTTTCTTTCCACAACATGAGCTAATGAAAAAGTTACTGAAAGCAAGCCAAGTAAATAACAATGCGAAAAAAGAAAAGGGCAATAGTGGTAAATACAGACAGACGAGCGTGCGAGCTATGAGACAATGGGTGGACCGATGATGATGCAGAACCGAGCACTGTGCTATACACGCAACAATCAAGAACGGAGTCAGAATGGGGAAACAATCAAACAGTCCAGTACTCGAAGGAAAGAGAAATTGAAGAGCAATGGGAGAAGCAACGATTAATGCGGAGAAATACAGTATGTGATGGCAATGGCAGTTAGAGGGGCGCGGGTTTAAGTAGGTGCCGTAGCACGGGTGTATGATGACAGACTAGCGAAGCAATGAGACCAAAGGAAATGATCAACACAGTAATCAAACATTAAAGGACCAGACTTTGAGTGGTTACGATAGCAAGGTTAGATAGAATCTTGGTGGATGATTTTGATGGCGAGTGGTATACTCATAGCGATGAACAGGAACGATGTGCCGTGTCAACACCTCGAGGTGCTCGCCATGCATGCGTTTTGCACCTACGCTTGGGATAATGCTATACGTTCTTGAGTGGGCGTAGCGAATATTTACATGCTGTAACCATACGTTGCGCGCTGGTAGGGGTCATTGATGCCGTTCGCGATTCCGACTGACCCACCGTAAGACGCTACGCCAGGAAGTTGGATACTGCCATTGAAATTGCCAACGCCAAACCCATTCGTGCTGGAACTGAGCGCATGAGTATGTCCAGATCCGCCTTGAAGAACATATCCATCAATCGCCTGTGGCTGAAGAGAATGAATTGGTTGTTGCAAATGCAAAGATGCCTGTTGACCGTGTAGACCGGTGACTGCAGCATTACTTTGACCGAGGCCGTACATAGGCGAACGAGTACCATACACATCCGCCAGCTGATTGGAAGGATGAATGGACCCTGAAAGAGGTCCACGAGGTCCGATACCAGGGTGCCCCACGACGCCTTGATTCGCAAGCGCAATACCCATTCCCTGTTGACCGTAAGGACCGCCGTATTGGGAGATTCCGTTCGTATTTGCCAGTTCCATCTGCTCACGTTGAAGCTTAGACTGAATGCGCTTCCCGTAGGGCGTGTTACGGATGAGCGGAAGTATAGGACGGATGCCCTCGACAAGCAGTGCACGCTGCCCGGGTTCAGCATAATCGAGGGCAGTCTGAACGCAATAGTTCCCGAAACTGTCGCGAAGGAGCTTCTCGAGGCGCGTGCGGTTGAGGATCTCGTCAATAAGCATCTTACGTGTGTTCGTCTCTGCCACGCGAATGCATTTCTCGATGACATTCGAACTGAACTTTTGCACAGAGAGAGCGCAAACGTTACCTGTAAACTGGCGTATGACAGCATCGCTGAAGCGGCTATCGTTCAAATCCAGAATGTATTGCACAACCTAGAGGAGTATAATTCAGATGGATGTCATCTTCAGCAAGTCACCGAGCTTACGTAGTTACCGTAAGGGTCTTGCACTAGTGTGAGGGCATTATACGTGATCTCGTTGACGAGCTGCACCCTCTGGTGATCTGACGCATGGTCAATGCAACGTTGAAGTACACAGCATCCGTGACGGTGAGTTGCAACTTCGACACAATTCGCGGCGACCGCATTGTAGATGAACTAAACATATAACATAAAAATCTAAAAAAACGATGCTTCTCATACAAAGTACGTACCTGATTGTCTTCAGGTGACAATTTGTTGAGGCACTTCTGAATAACATGGTTGCCGTTCAAGTCCTTGATAAGGACCACTACGTGCAAACTCAATGCGACGATGATAGAATGAATCTGAGCATTGTATCTAAGATCAGTCTGCTTCCGCCTACGCGTAAGCATATAAAGAAAGAGGAAGCACAATAGGTACTTGCCTGTCGCTGTGTCGACAGAAAGTCGATCATCTTCTGCACCGCACGCGTACCATGCATATTCAGTGAAATGTTTACCAGATCTTGTGCAACAGATTCACAAATCAGATTACGCTGCTCGTCCGTCGAGTACTCGAGAAGCTTTTGGCAAAGATAATTTCCGAAGGGATCTACAGTACTCAGTCAGTCGAAGCTTCTGGTAGAAAACTAGGCGCAAAAATCCTCACCCGTCATCAATTCTGCAAAGTGCCCAAACGTTTCACGGAAAATTAGGTCCCGGTACTCCGGATTACCCTCCTCGAGCTTCTTCTGGAGGAATCGGCAGCCGTGTTGATCCTTGCACAAAGTAGCAATCTCGCCTTGAAGGTCTTCCAGACGGGTACCATTGAAACGGTTGACTGAGTGAGAAAACAGTGAACTGTTGCCCGTTACCATAGATATTATGCCACTTACGATCAATGTCACCACGTTTATGTTTAGGGCCATGAAGACCATTCATCTTATTGTCAGACCCAATACGAGCTCCCATAGACAGACCGTAACGAGAACCATGATGGTGGTAAAGGGCGGTCGAACCACCAGTGCCACCAGATCCATTAAGACGTCCATTCGACTCTAAGCCGTATCCATTGAAACGATTGTCTTGGTTCAAATAGATTGAATCAACATCATAGCGATTCTGTGCCGAGTCATTTGAGCTGAAAGTCAAAGGACTTTCATATTGAGACGGTGAGATCCTGCTGAGCGATGCGGTAGATGCCAGTTCACCAGCGCTTGCAGGAGCATCAAGCACACTTGCTGAAAGGCGAGCGCCGAGCATGTGAGCCTCTGAGCTCGATTGTGGAGTACCAGGTCCTCCAGATGCCTTTCCAAATTGTCCAACGTCTGTACGTAATGAAAGCGGACCTGGACTGACGTTCAAAGGCGATGCACGACGTGATATACCAGGCGTATTTTGAAGCAGTGGTGTGCCACTCGCAGATACCGTTGCACCGAGCTTGGATTGTAAGTCGTTCAGGCTGGAATTCAGCGCTCCCGCTCCAAGTTGTGGTGTACCTGTGCGCGGATCGCTACGTACCATAGCGCCCTCTTGGCTCCGCGTGAACTGCGGCCATTCTGAGGACTTCTGCGACAGCGGGGCAAGATCTAAAGCGGCCGATGACGACGACAGCTGATAGGAAAGTTTTAGGTAACATCACAAAATTTAGCAAATTTATTGTACCTTATTGCCGAACTCTCCTTTTGAGGCTACAAGCTTATCATCGTCGGGAAGAGGCAAATGCCTCATAGCATCTAAGAAGAGATGAGGATGAGCCCTTTTCGACGCATACAGACAGTAAGAACAGAGGTAAGGATATTTGATACAAACTCTGCACTTCTTTATCGAGCTGCTCATCCAAGAGTATTCCAGCATTGTAGCCATTTCCAGGACCACTGAACTGAGCACCTTCATGACCTCCTACATATCCTGCCCCGTTGATGCCGATCCTATTCATCGCCTGGGAGCCTGTCCGACTTAACGGCGACGTATTACCATTGGAAATGGGGTCTTGAACTGACAAGCCCTGCAGTTGGTTTGCGAGATCCTCGTCGTGCTCGCTCGCAGAGGTCCGACGGCTCGCCGGCATTGATTTTACACCTGCGCGAGCAAAAGCTGAGCCATTCGATTCCACACCGAGCCCATAACCAATCTGCGGGGTATCCGCATATGTAACGGACTTCCGTTTGTCAATATTGACTCCCGCGCCAACCGCGTTCGACAGAGCCGCGGGGTCCATCAAATGACCGTGCATGACGGGAATCGACGAGTGTTCGCCGCCGACAAGGGTCGAATTGACACGCGGCGGTGTGGTGGGTGCTGACGCAGCGAGATGCTGAAGGTTCTGCGAGCCGTCTAAGGGCAGACTGAGAAGCTCCTGCTGCTGTTGGTGTTCCAGAGCGCGCATTTGCTCTTCAAACATTTTCCGTTGTATGGCACGCTGGCGCTCGTGTTCCATGCGTTTTAGCTCGACACGCTTTGGTTTTACGAATGACATTTCTCAGATGCGGTCACAGCAGTCAAAATGACTGGGGACTCACTGCTGAAATATCTGGCATATTAGTACCCAGTCTGGCCGCCTGGACAAGAGAGAAAACGGAAGACGTGTCAGATGGGTAGTGCACCTTAAGGCCGACGCGACCCACCGAGTCTGCGAGGTCGAGAAAAGCAGGTGGGCTCTGCTTGCGCTCCTCACTCGTGCGAGAGTCGATCGGAGATGCTGAGTGGTCGGTAGGGGCGTTCATAATGGACAAATTTGAGATATATGAATCAATGAAAAAAGTCTTTTTCCGGGTGAACGACAGAAGGGCAAAAAAGGGAGGTAAAAGCGGAAATTAGCGAATATAGAGAGATGATCTAGTCGCACAAGCGTTATCCTAGGCTTGCATGTGAGCTGAGCACGCCCGGAGTGGAGGTGGATGTCGTAACGAGGGGGCGCTCACCAGAGAACGGGAAACTTTTTTCAGCCTGTCTAATAAGAACTGGTGATACAACGGCGTTCTCTACATGCAAGACGAGAGTTTTAGAAGAGATACGAGGGATGAAGGGAGGAAGACGAGGAGGAGAACGCACCGAGCAATATGAGATTGAGAGGAAGGTAAGTAGAGGAGCTAAAGATGCGTCCGGTGTAGCGGTCGGGTTATAAGGGACCACCAGTCGGCTAGCGCGGCAGGCAAATCAAGCGGGCTTTCTTCACATTTATTTCCATTTTACTCTTCTTTTTTTTATTCCTTCTTTTTCTTCGCCGTACCGTTCGCGGTTAGACAGTTCAGTACGTACCAACCATCAGAAGCGGGGTGTCTATACCCAATTTCTCGGCCGAGTATTATTCTCTAGTCCTTGCACTCAAAATCCTATTAATATTCTTCTCTCTATAGAATCAACTTCTCATTTTCCTGGCCCCCTTTATACATGTGAATATATTATATAAGCATCATCAGTAGATTGGTAATTACTTCCTTGCAAAATTAAAATTGTATCGTGTGTGGCCATCAGAGAAATCAGAAAGGTGCTGTTGCAACGCGACACCCGAGCCGCACGCGTGAAATTTCTCAGCGTACGAGTGTGGTCCAATGTGCGGATCGGTTATTCCCCAAATAATCATATTCTTCCGTTTCTTCCGGGGAGAAACCAGTAATTCGGCCAGGGCCACACCTGAGGAAATATTTCTACTGCCATGCGCCACGATCTCGTTCCTAAACTTTAGACCACCGGTCAACCTTAAATGGATACCTCAGCAAACCTCAAGAACTTGACTGAGCTCCTTTCGACTCCATATCCATATATTCTATTCTATTCCTCAATGCACAAATTCAACGCGCTGGATCGACTTCTGCGTCCCCATCTTCAGCTGAATCTAGACGCTTCTCTGTCTCGGAACTCATACTGCTCGGAACTGCGCCTCGTAAATGCACACGCGCTTTCAGATTGCCCAACAAACTTTCTGGCGCAATACTCCCGCGCCTTGAACGAGTTTCTGGCACAGGCGTTGTCGGTACAGAAGATCCACGGACGGTGCATCGGTCATCATCTTCATACTCGTCGCTACTCCCCGAGGTCTCTTCAGTACCGTACTCAGGATCCTCTTTAGGAGAAGGAAGAGATACAGATGATTCTGACGTTTGCTCCCAAAGGCTTGCGTCTTCTGTCTCTACGGCTTTGCTTGACGAAGCGACAGAAGATGAAGACGCGCCCCGTCCTCTCCACATTGAAGAGAGAGGTAACCCCAAGTATGACTGGATCTGGATTCGTGGTAGGCGAGGACGTAACGAGCTGGTGCCGATCGTGGTGCCCGATCTATCTTCGCTGCCAGAAGACAGAGATATATCGTCAGCACCCTGCGCTGCATTAGAGCTTGTGACCAAACTGCCGTTCGGACCACTCTCGGCTAGATTAACAGCGTCTGCGCTATCATCGACAGTAGGTAGACCAACGACTCTCCCCTTTGGCGTCGTGCCAGAATTTGCCTCATCATCCTTCAGACTCAAAGGCGGAGGCTCAGGATTTCCAGGCTCCGTCGCTTCTGCTACATAGGGACTCGGAGACTGCAAACCAGGCGTGATAGATACGACCGAGGGCGAAGGTCTTTACGCGATGTTCCGACATTTTTTTTGTAGATTTTTTCGGGTCGTCCAAGCGAAAACGTCAGGGCATATCGGCATAAGCGAGACGCGGGAGTAATTTCAGAAAGTCGCATGTATGTAATCGAATAAATGAAAGAACCATGTCAGCATAGTGCAAGCAGAAAACCAATATAAAAACAGATAGAAGAACAGTCGTCAAGAAAGCGAGTTTAAGTGTTTGAACCCAGAAGAAACGCCAGGGACGGCAAATATGGAGTAAAGATGACGCGAACGTGGGACTCACCTTGGTAATACTCCCTCTCCGCTAGTAAGCGTTAAGAGGAGATTCTTTAGGTTCGGCAACGTGTGGCGAAGATCTAGTGCGCGGAGATTACGCTCTGCCATAAGCTATCAAGTTTGGAAAGTCAGAGGGCAGGAATACTCCTCAGGAACAATTTGAAATTGTATTGCATACTCGCAGAGCGTGTACAAAAATTGACAAGCCACCGAAATGAGACTCACCATCTCAATATCTTTATTGAGAAGAAATACAGCGTACTCAAATCGATACGTATCGACGCCCTTCGAATACAACGGGAACCTAGTAGAGGATAAATACACTCTTACACATATCCGTAAAGACAGAGGAAAGCAGATATAACTCACATCCGCGGCCCCATCATTGCAGAAATGGGGTCCTTCACAAGGCTACGGCTTCCCACGTACGTGATTGGGTATACGAGTCGTTGACACAGATAGGCTGCCATTAGATGCACGAGGAGAGCTGCATACCCTAATGAAGTGGCAACGTTGTCTTCGGTTACTGCAGGCTCATGAGGGAGTGATAGCGGAGGTGCGGGATCGTTCCCTTGCAGTGGAATCGGTAAAGGAACGCCGAGGATAGTGTATAGCAGGTCAGGTGGAGAAAGAAGCTCTATAGGGAAGATGAAGGCTAATGTGGAAAGGAGTGACGTCTGGACAGGTTTGATACGGTTTCGGAGGCCCTGTACTCGTTTTCTTGATAGTTACCAAGACAAGAAAAATCAGAAATCGATTAGCGGGAATTAAGGATAAGATCCACCTTTCGTCTGCTAAGCGGACGCCGGCATCGAATTCAGTAAGTAGATCATCCTCATGCAGAGCACGAGCCTCAGCCAGTCGCATTCGCCGTTGGCTGAGCTGCTGTCTATGCGATGAAATGCTGTCACGGGCTTCAATGACAACTCACGCGTCAGAATGTTGTTAGTCAAGGCTCAAAGGCGCTTCTTACCCGATTTAATATGATCATCAAGCAAATCCCGCTGCTCTTGTAGACAACGAAGTCGGTACTCGCGCTCTGATGATTCCCGGCGCTAAAGCACGTTGGGGCTCAGTGAAGAGTATTACAACCTGAGAAACTTACAAGCACGGTTCCAGGTTCACTTTTCATGAGACGGTTGCAGTTCTCCAAAACATCCTGCAATAGATTCCGTGCATCCAATAAGGATGCTTGTAGAGAAGCGAGCCTATGAGGATTCCTTAGGATTAAAGGGGGGGAAATCAGGAAAACTTGAATACACACTTTACTAACTCATTGAGGTTCGCACTTTTTAGCTGTCGCCGTGGTTTGCGTTGACGACCACGATCAAGGGAGAAAATCGTTTTAGAAGGCGGGCGTCTACGCGAGATTTCAGTATCGGAGTTATAGCTCGGTGATCCTGGGCGACTAGGCAGGGGTGTGACTCCGAGCAATGAGGAAGGAATATAATGTGGCCTATTCGACGTGGAAAGAGTAACAACAAGCGTATTTGAAGGGAGCTTCCAAGGATGTTCGGCAAGCTGCAGCAGTTTACTGTTAGCAAACGCATACCATACAGCTGCTTCAAGCACTCACATCATCTGGCAAAGGAACCAGGTCAGACAAAGAAATGTCCCATTCGCAGAGAATGTTCCACTCGTTTCCGAATAGGTCGTTATATTTCTCGTCCAATGATTCTACTTTCTCTTTCCCTTTGCTTCCTGCACAGATATCCGATTCGCCGATTCTTGCCCACAAACGAATAATAACTCTGTCCGCAGACAGGTCCGTCCATCGCGCGAAGGCCTGATCCTGGGAATCTAGCATAAATTTCGGATTCGTCGACGGCCTGTGGAATGGAGACATAAAAATAGGTACAAGAGTTGAAGTTGGCGTAGCAGGAGGTGGAGGCGTAAGCGGAGGAGATTGTGGAAACGTCCCCATCAGCGGTGAATCGGATGTTTTGGAAGTTATGTCATTATTGATAGAACTAAAAGATGAGACCGAAGGAGATAAAGTATTGTGACACGACCTGTTGGCGGAGGTGGTCGAAATGGATGCAGTTCGCCGAGAACGTTGGGCAGGAGAAGACGAGGGGAGAAGATGTTTGAAATCGACCGAGTCACTGAGCCGTTTTAGTGGTGTACTCTTCGTACCTCGACTCTTCCCTGGTGTGGGTGAAACGGGTGCATTCGTATGATCAGGTGGAGGATGAATCGTCAGAAAAGTATCCACGAGTCGACTCCATATCACATCTTCGAGCTGCTTCTGAGAGTTCAATGTATCGGATATCCAAGATGAAGAAGATTGCGAAGGCATCTGCCACGATGGTACTGAATCTTCCGGTAGCGACGCCTTAGCAGCAGTTCCAATTTGTCGAATCTCCACTGAGCTTGTCTGTTTCTGTCTTATCGTTGACGGACTTGAGGATCGCTTACTACTCGCATGCAAATTGGCTCTTGAGCTCGTACGCTTTCGCATGTGCTTGTTTGGCTCATACGATGCTGCACCGTCATAATCGTAGTCAGAATGGACACTCCTAAAAGTGTGTGTTGACGCAGAGGAAATCCGCCTCTTCCTTCTTTGTCCCAGAAGTATGTCTGCGTCGTCTGACGCTGATACGGACCCGTTTCCTGGGCCATGAAGCAAAATAGACGATCTCTGCGTCAGTGCTGAAGCAAGAGAATCTCGCGCGGGGAAGGGCGAAAGGTTACGTATTTGAATGGACGTTATATGTCGAAGACAGGGCTATCGGCGCATTGATGAGACACAGTCATAGTAAGAAGCTCATTACAGACGAGTAATAGCATACCTGAGGCAATGACAAGTCAAATGCATCTTTGTCTCTAGGTGAGCTGTCTGCATCCATGGTCGTTCCCTCCATATCGCTAACGTTTAACGACACTTTCAGCAATTTTAGAAGGAGGTCGAGCTACACGCAAACGGTTAGATCCAGCTTCGAGCTAGAATGCGCACAGAGGTGCAGTCAGGTTCAGAAAGTGCGAAGGGTAGAGGCCATGCAGATCAGATGGCAGTACGTTTGGTCGTTGAGAATTCCCGTTGAGTGCTATTTCCAGATGAGGTAACTAGCTTCGATCACCGTCACGGTTCCGTCAAAAACATCATTTGCCTCATATCACTCGCTTGCTCACACTTGTAACCGAGTCTCACAATAACTTATCACTCAATGCCCCCGAAAGGCGCGTCAACCACGGCGAGACCCCAGCACGCTCGTAAGCCGTCTGCAATAGCCAATCCGGACTCTTCCACGAAAGAGAAGGGTAAGGGCAAGGAGAAAGAAATGGACACGGAGAAGGGCAAGAAGGACGACAGTGCTATTATGCCTCCACCTCCACCACCTCATAAACCACCTGCAATCCTTGAACCGGAGATGAATGCTTTGGAAGATAGTCTAAAGGTTCAGTGCACTAGTTTTGTGGCTCGAATCATTAATTTAGCTAACACAACGTCCAGAATGTAACTGTCACTGCAGCTCAGATCTTCAGGTTCTACGCGGACACCAAGAAACTGTGTGTGCAAATTGAGCTCATCGTGGCTCCATTCTCTGACAGTACACTATAGTGGTGTACAAAATCGAGCCCCTCGCCCCCCGCGGTCCATGACTTCCGACCTTGAGCACGAGCTTGGGCGATATGACCAGATTTGCGATGCCATTGATACTCATTTGGCAAGTCAGAGCTTTTGGGTTCTTACACGTCATTAACCGATACCCTAGGCTCGCTCTATCGCTATTCTTCAACGAGACCTGGCGAGAGAAGAAAACCGAATTCGTGAAGAAGAAGCCGAGAAAGCCCGGGCGAAGGCAGCGGAAGCCTCAGCCAGGGACGGAGACATAGAAATGGACACTGTGACAGAAAGCTCTAATGAAGTTTCAGGAAAACAGCAGCAGGTTCCGCCATCCGGTGCACTGGCAGGAACAGGAAAGGTTCCGCTCCGTCGGCCGTCGAAGATCTCACTCTCTACATTACATCGAAGTCCCTTCCCTTTGAAACTGGACCTATCATCCACTTCTTTGCGTCTTGGCTCTGAAGAGGGAGGCTTGAACATGTCAGCCTTGGATAATCTGGACGCCTTAACCACATTGGGCTCAATGGGCGTGGATGGTATTTCTGGACTCGCCTCGCCAGGTGATTACGCACGTTGTTCTATTTGAGTTAAAGCTCATCGAATTCCAAAGTCACACTCGCTCCAAAATCCGCGCGTCCTATGGGTCCTGGAGAGCTGCCGCCTGAAGTCCTCGCTGCTCTTGCGTCCGCTTCGGGGGTTGGCAGTCAGAATATGCAATTGCCAGACCCGAGCCATCATGTCGACATTGACTTAACTTTAGATGACGACTTGCGGGTATCTGTGGACTTGCTGAACTCTGGTGACTCTGCGGACAAACCCATAGAGCTTGATATTGAGTCGGACGTGATGATGTCCGACCTTCATGTTTCTTCCGACATTTTCGGTGAGCAAGGGGTAAACGGAGAACAGCCATCTGGATCACCTGTGGACTCCGACATTGAGAAACTCTTTGGCCCGGAAACTGCTGGTATGGCTACTGCAAACAACGCTGATGATGGGAATGGAGTGGACATGAGCATGTTACTCTCAGAGAATCATGGAGACGAATTCTTCGCGTCGCTTGATCCCAAGAACCACGGTCCTCACGATGACTCAATAAGCAGACGAACCGAGACAGGTCCTGGACAAGGCGATGGAAGTGGAGACAATGCGGGATTTGACTACTCATTGTTCTTCAATGGGTCCACGAACCAAGAGCAGTTTGACATGATGGCGCATTTCCTAAAGATGGAGAACACGGGAACCGATGCTGGGGCATCAGGGTCCGAAAAAAACTCAGCCCTCGATCCTTCAGTAGCTACATGATGATCTTTTGGCATATATATTTGGAATAGCACATTTCAACCGAGTACTTACTACAAGATGGTGCCACGTAGTCACTGAATAGACGTGACAAGCATCACGAGATGCGTGACGCACGCGTTAAAGGAATCTCAAATTAGGTTCATCATAGCATCTGGCCCTGTGCGAAACAATGCTTCTGTGAATAAAGCGTCACGTTCTTCTTTGCTTCCTACCACTTCCATATTGTTCTATCGGGTGCACCATGACTCTCAGTGGCTCTAGTAGTCTCCGAAAGGCATCGTCGCTCGTTATTAGTTCTCCGACTAAGAGTAGCGTACCGGTTAAGAAGCCTAACAAAGTCGCTGTTGGCCGTGATACCGCGCCGGATAGTAGCGAAGGGGAAAGTGGAAGGAAAATCACGTACGCCGCGACGCTCGCTTTTGCCATGTTTTCACTAATTTATGCGGTAGTGCGTACGAAGGAGATATCGTTGAATTATCTTCGGAATCAGATGATGACCAGATTAAAGAAACGTGCGTCCAGGCTTGCCGGGTTGAACTTACGGTCACCACCAAGTTCTGCTCTTGCTCACACTCAATCACCTAGCTCAACTAGGAAGAAGATACCGCCTGTCGGCTCTGATCCGTTCTTGAGTTCTCTAAGAAGACCCGCAGGCTCGTCAAGCAAACGAACCACGGCAGTTGTCGAAGAGAGCGAGACTGAGGATGATTCTGAGAGACAACAGCACTAGTAAGGCGCCATAGGGAATACGAAGCACAGTACGAACTTATATCTCGAATGTAGCGTTCCGAAAGCCAGTAAGATGTGGCGCACAGTCGTTTCAGACTCTGAAGACGAACTACAGGAGAACGAAGAATGTGATGACATACATCGAGGACCTGCCGAGGATGTCGATGGAGCAGTACTCATTTTGAACGATCCCACATCTTCTCGCAAACCTGTAGCTCGTAATTCCGATTCTCAGGTCAAACAGAAGCAAAAGAAGCCAGCGCTTGCCTCCTGCGCCGATATTATTCCGAGTATTCAGGACGCAGAGCGCGTTGAAGTGGAGAATCCCTCTTTAGCTCGGACTCCTGTCTCTCCTCGACCCTATGCTGCACCGGGAACGCAAACAGAATTACCGAACTTTTTTCTAGGCGAAGATCAGCCGAGGAAAGCTTCAGGACGCGCGAAAGAGACAAACCCAACGAGGGATCCAGCTTCCGCAACTGCACCCACAACACCTGCAACGACAAAGTCAAAGACTAAGCGCAAGACTAAGAAGGTTCTGCAGCAAGAGAAACAGGCGCAATTGGCCGCGTATGCGCAAACTTTGTTTGACGAATTGAACTCATCCGTGTTTATGAACCGACTTCCTAAAGACACGCCGCTGATATGGAACAATAGACTTTTGGCCACTGCGGGGCGGGCAAAATGGCACAGGCAGGTTTTTTTTTCGTAAGTTTTGATAGAGTGGATTGTGGTGACACATGCCCATAGGGATAGCAAAGGAGTTGTGACAACATACATTGAGCTTGCTACGAAGGTTCTTGACTGCGAAGGTGCTTTGATTTTTCTGTGCTATCTCGTCATATACTAATCTTATGCGCTTTTAGACCGCATCCGAAATACGCTCTCGCATGAAATGTGTCATCTCGCATGCTGGGTCATTAATTGCAATCCAAAAGAAAACCATGGCGGAGTTTGGAGAGGCTGGTGCGTATAGAAACTCGATGTCGCATCTAAACTTAGTTATAAATACAGGGTAGAGGAAGTCATGCTGAAGAGACCTGACATCTTTATAACGGTGAGTAATGACTATTTGTTCTCAATGCCTTGCTCTTATTAAGCTCGAAATACTTGTAGACGAAGCATTCCTATGATATCTCATACAAGTACGAATGGCAATGCCAAACTCCCACTTGCAAGAAGATGTAAGCAAAACTTAGCACGTCCAAGAATAAGCAACTTACGACGTTTAAATAAATCTGTTTCCATAGATATGGTCGTTTCAGCAAGTCCATTAATCCAGCCAAGAGTAGTATGTCGAATATTCACCGCTTATGAACAAACTTGATAAACGTGATTTAGTCTGTGGCGCGTGTAAGGTGGGAGAGCTTATCCCTCTCTTCCAAGTTAGGACGAGGAAAACAAACGCTGTCAGCAAATTGGCTGCAAGTAAAACGCGGGGTACGTGTCGAATAGTGTGCAACTCTCCACGGTACTCATGTAAATTGTAGACCCCCCTGTTACAGGATCTCCTCGGCCAGCCAGAAATTTGCGATTCATTCCTTCACGGGTCAAGGGCGAGATGGACGATGGTGTTATCCTCATCACATCGTCCTCCGACTCGGATAGAGAATCGCTCTCCGGTGCAGAGACAGACACCGGCTGTCCTGCTGACGTCTCTGAGCCGAAGAGCACGTTGCCGACTATTCAACCTGAGAGTCCTCAACTTGACGCAGGCAAGGGCGAAGATGATCTCCGCGCGCTGATCACACATATGTCCTACATTGATATTACTAGTGATTGAGAGTCGGTCATAAACACTCACATTAATATTAATATTAATGTGATCCTCCGCAATTAATTGTATCTCTAGTTCTTGATCATGTCACGTCATGTCATTAATACCTGCTATATGTCCCGTGCTATCATGTTTTCTCGAGCTGGTGTTGCACTTATTGTTCCTAGATATAACTCTATATATAGGCATGCGTTATATGTAATTTATAATGCATATGCTTCCGTAATACTATGCATACACACATGGTCTGGAGCGTATTCTCCGTTTTGCATATAAATATTTAGGAATAATTGTACAAATAACAATATAGACAAAATGTAGTCTTTGCATGCATAGTAGAATGTAAAGAAGAAAATCGGAGTCTCGGCAGTGCCCATTTATATAAGATTATTGCCCGCCTAGCTCAATCGGATAGAGCGTCAGACTCTTAAGAGCTTGTGTGGAAAATCTGAAGGCTGCGAGTTCGACCCTCGCGGTGGGCTAATGTATCTTTTATACTTTACGACCAGTTGAAAGAAAGGACTGTTTTTCTTTTCAGAGAAAAAACACTACTGTACTGTGTACACGAGTAACAAACATTTACCTGATCATCGCGAGGTATCGGAGGTCGGCAAACGCACCAAGCGATCCGCGTGCGTTCGCAGACGTTCACACGCAACAACCGGTAGGATCTGCTGTTATCGGAGCTGCAAATTTACGATGAAATGCACTCCTATTTCGACTTTGAATTCCTACCTCCACATTTCATGTATCACTCTGAAACTTTGTAGGACATATGTTATGATATACAAAACCCACATGGGCTCAAAACTTTGAGAATTGCAAAATCATGGAAAGATCTTGCCTTGGAGACGGTCAACGAAAAATCATCGAGCTCCATAGACCCGTTACTCACATTAACATGAGAAAAGCGGCAGAGATTCCAACTTAGATATTCGGATGGCTTTCAATTAGTGTGTAGAACGGACTCCAAAGCCCGACTCGGAGGCAACGAGCAGCGCTGGAAGTCAATGAAGAAATTCTATGAATTCATCCAGCCATACTAGCACACAGTAGATAGCACAATATTTACGCAAGTCTGACAAAACAAATGAAGAGCGAAGACGAAGTAAAGCACATTCCACGATAGATAGCAAAAGTACATGAATTAGTTGATTAAATGATAGATTAGCCAATAAGTTATATACCGCAAACGCCAAGACAGCATTGCAAACGCATACAACGACGCTTGCATGTCAAGCATTGTACCTGGAGACCCTCAGAGGAAGCGCAGAGCCACTCCCGAGCCTATCCTTGACGTAAGGACGAGTGACAATAGTGTTATATTTGCGGATTTCTGCGGCAGGTGCAAACACGAAATGTGGGAGTAGCGCCGCGAGGAAGACTTTCATCTCGAGGAGAGAAAAGCGCCATCCGACACATGCGTGTGGCCCGAATGTGAAGGACATGATGTTTGCTAACCCTGGATGGTGTGTGGCGTTTGCCGGTAATGAGAACCATCGGTCGGGCCTGTAGGTCGTGAAGTGAGTCAGTTAGTATGAAGAATCTAATCAATAAACCAACCTGAAGATCAATGCATCTTCTCCCCATATGTCCTTGCTGTAATTCAAGCCTTCGATAGGTATATGAACATAGCTCCCTTTTCGAATATGGACCTCTCTCGCGAACTCTTTCGTGCGAAGCATGATGGGCTCGCTGAGCGGGATAACTTCGTCTTTCATAGCTACGCGTATCGTACCGTGGGCAGGCGGTGCGAACCGCAGCGTTTCGCGGACAACAGCATCTAAGAAGGGAAGGCTATCGAGAGCGTCGACGTAACCTGCCCTGCTAGATGCATCAGCATGGCATGCAGCGAGTTCTTCGCGCAATCGAGTTTGAACCTCGGGATTCAGGGCTAGGCAGTACAGAGCCCAAGAGATGGCGACGTTTGTCGTATCTGAACCAGCAAACTAAATGGTGACAATCTATTTCAGCTGTGACTAGTTGTTGTACGGAGAGCAACGTACCAAGAATGTCGAAATTTGATCTAGGAGCTCCGAGTCGGAAAGCCTTGTTGAGGGTTCTTCCGAAAGGTTCGCCTTTACTGTCATGCTTGAGAGTAAGTTGCATGAACCGAACCCTGCAAGCTCAAGCTTACTCAGTAAAGAAAGAATGTCTTTGTCCCAAATGTCCTTTGGCGTCGCGATCTGCGCCATTATGGCTTGCTTTTTGCTCTTGATGATTTCTTCACCTTTCCTTTTAATTATCTTAAGTGCGGCATTTCGTCTCCTTAGACCTTCGTCTGGGAGGAGTTTCTCGATAATGGGGAAAAACAGTTCTGCGATTCGTTTGAAGTCGGGCCCGTTTTCAACTGAGTGAAAGAGAATGCGATATGCAAGATAGACCTCCTCCGTCTCGGTCTCGAGTGCTCGAAAAGCGTAATCGAAACCTGCAAGTCCGATGACATCAAGGGTTGCACGCAGCACCCAATGGGTGATATCGATAATCACTCCTTTATTTGCAGACTTTTCCGAACACTCGATACCAGCCTCGTCTTTTAGTGATTGCTGTTCCTGGAGTTCTGCAATGATGAAATCCCACTTGCTTCTTTGTCCATCATCTACCAACGAAAGCCATATGTCTCTTAGTTCTTCTGCCTGCAGTAAAGTCAGTATTGGGTTTAATAAAATACCACATTGCTAACGACCTTCTGGAACATAACTGGTGCAAGATCCTTCAGAGCATTGGATGTGAATGCAGGAGCCATGATCCTCCGTTGTATCCTATGCTTCTCACCTTCCATAGCGAAGACACCTTGAATGGGGAATTGACATCGCGAATAACGATATCAAAGAAAAATCATACCTTGACCGAGTAATTGGCTAAGAAGTCTGCGCGTTTGCCACGGTCTCTCGAATGTCTGGGAATTGAGCACGTACGAAAGCGCTCGAAGATCGAACGTCATGAGCCGGTAGTCATGCTATTGAATAGTGGGCTTCCTGTGAAGCTTAAGCAGATGAAAACACGTACTGCTCCGAAACCATGGTAGCGGAATGACTTGCCAAATCGCTTAACCCAATCTTCATGAGTTTGGGGAGTTCGTTCAGGATCCATGACCTCATTGAAATGATTGGATAATCGAGGAGCATCAGGGCCAGGCAGATGTCTCAAGGGATCAAAAGGCGGAGCGATCAAGTACAGATTGATTATCCACCAGAGTCCGCGGAATAGCTGTACGAGCACGCATAGAGCAGCGACCTTTATACCATATTCAAGCCCACGGATCCACGTCTCAACCATGTCGACCGTCATCCCATACAGCAACCAGAGCCAAAACCCGACCAGTAGCGAAATGGACGAGTGAGCGGAAGTCAAGAGGCGAAGTAGAAGGCGGCTTGCTGTCCATGATCATGGTATGTATATATATATATATAAGGCTGCAGTGAAAATGTCAGGTCAGGAGATCCACCAACCTTAACCCTAGTTGCCCCTTTTCAGTCTTTCCTTTATTCCAAATTTTAATGTTGCCGTAATTTCTTTCCTTCCTTCCAATCTCGACTGTATGTGAGCAGGATATATTTTTCCAGAACGAAGGAATCTTTATAGCGAGTTCTCTGCTGCCTAGCAGCGGGTGCGCAGCATAAAGGCTCAACTCGGGTTGCTATTGGAGGACGGATATCAGATCAGCAACGGAAGTGACGGTGACTTTCCAAAAACGCGTAGGGACACGTACACGTACGCGATTCTGGTCTGGCCGCCGTTTGCAGGCAAAGTTCACCTTAGTCCCCTCTCGCCGCTCATGTCAGTCCCTGACAACAACTCTGTCAAGCTCTCTTCATCAAATAAATCTTCGAGACAGCGTCGCAAGAACAAGGATAAGCCTTCGCCCTCTCCAGATCCAAACTCGAAGCCTATGCCAAAAAATCACAAATACCCCGCCTTGTCATCCTCCCTGGAACTAGAAGGCATTCAAATTCCGCCACGAACTCCGAGAGGAGGCTATGGTTCCGACGATGCCGATGCCACAGATGAGGTAGAGCTGAGTCTACTGAACGAGGATGAGCGTAGGGCGGCAGCAGGAGATGGGATGGATTCGCCTTCCTCAAAATCTAAGCACGGCGTATCAGCCAAGGACAAGCGTGGGATGGCATTGCTTGTCGTTCTATGTGAGTCTATGTCGTCTTATACCTTCCGTTGAATACTAACCGAACTTCTGAAGATCTCATCCAAGGGGTTCCTGTAGGCTTGGCTGTTTCTTCTCTCGCAAGGATTCTGTTGCTAACTTATCCGTTGCGTTGCTCAGCTTGGCCTTGCCCTAGGCTCTGTCCCATTCCTTCTACGAGAACACTTGTCATATTCCCAGCTTGGGACGTTCGCTCTCGCTCAATATCCTTACTCACTCAAATTGCTATGGTCACCTATAATAGATTCTTGTTTCTTCTCGGGTGTAGGCAGGAGAAAATCATGGATTATACCCATGCAACTAATCATTGGCACTCTTATGCTCTGGATTGCGAACAATGTAGAGGTGCTTCTGGAGACTGTACGGAAATTTGTTTATATGATTAGATTTTTCTCACTAAGTTTGTTACAGCCGGCAGAGAACATCAACAAGCTCACGTTCATTTTCACTTCGCTTGTTTTTCTATCTGCGACGCAAGGTGTGTGTTTTCAGTATTGAAATAGATGATAGAAGGCTGAATAAGAGCGTCAGACATCGCGGTTGACGGCTGGGCCCTCACGCTTCTGTCTCATGAAAATCTATCGTATGCTTCCACCTGTCAAACAATCGGTCTTAATACTGGATACTTTGCATCATTCACCGTATTTCTGGCCCTCAATAGTGAAGCATTCGCGTTCGTTTTTCTCTCAGATCCTGTTTTGCGTTCACTCAACTGTTCCACAGATCAAAGTATGGATTTCCGGTCCTCTCGCTATCATCTTACTTGAAGTTCTGGACTGTTGTTTGTTATTCTGTCACTGTGTGGCTTTTATTCGCAAAGAAGGAAGATAAACCATCCGCAGACGATGAGGACATGGACCTCGTAAAAGTCTACAGAGTCATTTGGCGCATATGCAAGCTTCCGCGTGAGCATTATACACTCGACGTCAACATCATCACGTTTATTTACTGTTTCGTTTCAGATGTTCAATCTCTCCTACTACTGCACTTCGTTGCTAAAGTCGGATTCCAGGCGAACGAGGGCATAACCTCCCTCAAACTAGTCGAAAAGGGACTCGGGCGAGAGGATCTCAGTATTGCGGTGCTCATTGATTTCCCGTGTCAGATTCTGGCAGGATATCTCACCGCACGCTGGTCTATGGGTGACAAGCCTTTACGTCCGTGGCTCGCCGCAGGCTGGGTGCGTTTAGGATTCGCGGCAATATGGACAATAATAGTTGCAAAATTTCCGGGGCCGAATATCGGCTACTCATATTTCGCATTTCTTGTGGCAATGACGGTCCTGCAGGGCTTCTCGAAGTGCGTCTTCTTTCAGGTAACCTGAATCAGGGATGTTTACTCTTCTTCCTTCGATCGCCGTAGCACAATCCAGTTTGTGGGCATCAGCGCATTCCATACTCGCATATCAGACCCGCTCATTGGAGGAACGTATATGACGGTGCGTTTCATCCCCGAGATCTTCAATTCCATAATCTTGCTGCATTTTGTCTATTCGAAATGCTCACCTGTTTGTGCGAACCCATAGCTTCTAAACACGTTCACGAATCTTGGTGGCACATGGCCACGATACTTCGTCTTGAAAGGCGTCGATTTCTTTACTGTTGCTACTTGTAAGATATCTGAAGGAGGAAGTGAAACGATTTTAGAAGGTACGTCCGATCATGTGTTTGCCAGCCAGAGTTTCGTCTGGGAACCGTGGCGAATTCGAGATTTGGGCTCATTAGTCTGTCTGATGTCTTCCCTTGTGTTGTCTGTGCTTGGTCCCGCCACATAATCAGCGAGCGAATGCGTGTCGGACCTGGGTAAGGCACACTGCGCGGATCTAGGCGGGACGTGCGTAACGGAGCGAGACGGATATTACATCGTTTCAGTGGTATGCGTTGTACTTGGAGTGATAATCTTGTCAAGCTTTGCTGCACCTACGGCCCGGCGTTTACAAGGTGAGCGTGGCCTAGCCCCGAGTCGGAATTGGGAATCGTTGCTTATGAGCGATCGAATTTCTTCGCAGCTTTGCCTACGAGCAAGTGGCGTGTGGCTTCTGCGGGAGGGTTGTGATCGGAGGAGACTTTTTGGAAATTCAACTTTTGCTATTTGCTATCGGGTTAATATTCTATTTATACATCATAATTGCAAGCAAAGCGCACTTAAAGATCATATACGATGTCGGAAGTGGGGCAAGCCATGATTTGCATGACATTTCCATTGCTCATTGTAAGTCAAGAACTCAAATCAAATTCTGGCAGATTCTATCGGATACACATCGAGGTTCAAGCGATTTATTCACCTTTGCGCTCTTGAGGTCTATTGACTTGCATTGATTATTTACTTTATTCTGTCCGAAGATACTACGGAGAAGAAAAAGCTCAACAGACGGCCTGAACATCGTTGCTCGCGTCATAGTACCATTGTGAGCACGAGACGGAGATCATACGCATACGATTCGTTGAAACTTACCGAATTGAATCGTAAGAAAAGTTCTGGGCAGAATGAAATGTGCGGAGGTGCTGACTGAACGAGCGCTCTTTCGATGCGTGATCCTTCGGCTCGGCTCGGTTAAGTTTCGGCACGAGCCGCGCGCTCACGGCAAGGTCTTGACCTACAGTCATTTCACTCATGAGTCCGAGTCTGAGTCATCCCTTCTCCTAGGTGACTGTGTTCTGGCTCGGGTCGAACACAAAAACATGCGTAAAAAAACCGGATTCTTCGACGTGGTCTCCTTTCGCGGGAGTGGTGAATCACGTAGGAGAAGTGCTACAGTTTCACGCCAAGATTCCGCGTTTCCTACCAAGCAGTGTAAGCGTAGGCAACCTGCGATCCATCTGGCATCATCCCTGGCCAGGATTGTTCTCAAAGCTTGGTTTGACCCTGCAGGTGCTTGTCAGCGACCGACTGCATTGTTATTTTCTCCAATCATCACCTGCAACGCTCTGAGTCATGGTCATTCTGAGCTTCCGATACGTCGCACTACACTACATCACCCATCCCCGCCCGGATCGACGTTTTATTCACATTCACAACCCCTATTCACTTGACTTTGTCATGCGCTCGGTGCGTTCTCCCTCGCCTTCGTCAGCGTATCTGCCGTCTGACTTGCGTATGCACTTTCCTATCAAAGCGGTTTCAGAGATTCATCACTGCTGATCTCGATCAAATATTGGTGAGCTGCGAAATCAAAGGCGGGATGGAGATAGAACTATGATCTAATCAGTGCGTCTTACAAGTACAGATTGGTGCGGTGCGGTGCGATGCGCGATTAGCCAATATGCACTACACAGCGTCGCAAGCCTCAATACAAGGCAAGGCTTCGTTTCAATCTCGGCATGCCCGAATTCGGCTAGATAACCGTAACACGCTGTGGCTATGGCCTTTCGGCGTCTCTACCACAAACAAATAATCAAGATGCGTCCTGATCCCGCTGCGCATTTCTCTGTGCGGATATATAGTCGGACTCCTTTCCACAGGTGGCTTGGTATCCGCCTTTCCCCTCGAATGAGATAACCTTCTCTCACTTTGTCGACCCGTTCCCCACCTTCGCATACGGAGCTCACACTAGCCTATCCCTGATTCGTTGCCTGCCTCGCGCCTGTCTGCAAGTAGACACACCTTCGCCACACGATCGACATAAACTTGTACCATTACGCGCAACCTCGGTACATATGCGTTCCTCAAAAACCTCGAAGCCGGCGTCGCCTCCGCCACCAGGCTTTCCGCGTATATATGAATTCATGCGTGTCTTCCTTCGCCGACGCGATGCCCCGTGGGAGGTAGTCGACCACAAACACGTCCAACCTGTTCCAACGTTCTTCGACGATGAAGGTTAGTTACTGCCTTTCCTTCCATTCAACACGCCACATACATCCCAGCATCACACATCGTTCTATCATCATTACGTCTTTCTACTTCTATGTCATGATCTAACATCAAACAATTTGTTCTACAGATGTTGATATTCTCCATGTATGCGCGGGCGAAACGCGGGGAACTTATGTGTTTGAACTGCACACTGGTTCCGCTAGCAAGCGACCAGAAAAGACAACCACACTAATTGATACGGTAGTCGACAACGAGCATAGACGCAAAGCCCTCATTTTTGCTCGTAAGCAACTTCTCGCGGAGGTTGCGAAGAAGGATTGCAATGTACTACTACTTGAAGGGTGCGTGCATGACTCATCTCAATTCTAATATAATTCGTGCGTTTTACTGACTCCGCATCTTCACTGGTGACTCGAAACAGATGGCGTCTAACAGTCCTCCGGAAAGGCAAACGCATCCGAATTGAGGTGCAGTACAACGGCCGCGGCGCTTTAGCGATTGGCAAACCAGACCTTGCGGAACGGCATCCGCCCTTCATCGAACTGCTGGGACGAGTGTAGGTGGCGAAGGACACGAAGAAATTAAGAGCACAAGGTGTCTAACTGCGACAATGCGTCAACTGCGTTTCAACGCAGCTTCCCTTCCGTCGACGATGCATCTCGCTACATCATGGATTCCAATAACGGAACATCACACGAATCATCAAACGAATGACGGCATGCCGAGTTAAGAGGTATTTTCGAGATGGTTCTGCCATCTGCTTCTGCGAGATCGCAGTAGAGTCCTGAGCCAGAGACACTTTGCCCGCAGTGCTGTTCCCATCAGCTACGGGACCGTGCAGTGCTAGAATTGGCCCGCGCGCATCAGGAAATTACTCGTGGGAGCTACCACGTTCACATACATTATGGTCCAACGCTGCGCAATCGTGGGAATTGCCGAGATTCGACATCACAATATTCGCCTTTACACATTCTATCAACCTACGCTGGCAACAGAGCATCAATCGGTACAACCCAGTGCCATTCCGTTTTCTTGGGCTTGCATATCGTCTCTTCGCTGTCGAAATTACCCATTCCATCTCATTTCTAACGCCGTTTCTCCTGACGTATTTACTCGCAAGTATCTCCTGTGTACCCCTTGGTTGGACCCACACCCCCTGCATGTCATCATCCTTCACCCATCGGCTTTGATCACGTATGCAATTATTTGTAATCATAAGAAAGTACCCAAGGTTTTGTTGTAACATCATAGAAGTTGTATAGCCGATTTCGTAACAATATTTTTTGTGTATGTAAGTAGAATAGCGTCAACATCGCACTGTATGATAGGAATGGACTCTAGAGAATCAGTTTCGGTCCGACATGCACGTTTGCTCAGGTTTGTCTAGGTCTGGATGGAAGGATAACCAGCCGCATATTTCCTCCGATCGATTGAAATTCCCAGACCCAGAGTTCTTTGCGGGAGAAGCGCTGCCAAGGTGTGTTCAAAAGACCGATAACTTTGATGAATGACAAGCAGACGTAATTCATTCTCAGTAATTTTTGAATAAAGACTACGTAAAAAGATTGAAGTGCTATTGTTGGAAGCAATCAGGTGGTCCAGGAGTAGGCACTGAGTAGGCCAGTGGGCCAACACCTATTTTGTGCTCAATTCATTAGGTAGTCAATACAGATGATGGGCGTATGTCGCTAATGACCGTCGGACATCGATTCGCGTAACAACTCGAAAATAATTTAGATAATTATTTATTATTTTCGATAAATTGGGTGAATTGCACGACAGAAGTCCGACGGAAACAGTTACTAGGTCATAATCCATGGTAAGTCATAAGCAATACAATCAAGATCTGCGAGACTTCGCAGTTGAACTTCATTGGCGCTCTGTATTGAATTTTCGTTGCTGGCTCCTTGTTCAGCCCTCAGACGTCCTTGACAATCTTGCTTTCTTTACGAAGAGTGTAACCAGTCCAAGACTGGACAATAATAAAAGGGCTGTCAGCACAGATAGAAGCTGCTATCAGATAGGTTCCTACCTCGTCATACAGTGTAGGTTTCTCGACCCCCAGGATCCTCAGTCCGAGCCACAGGACTCCTGCAGACATACCGCTTCCACAGCTTGCGATAATCGGCCTTCTACCTTCCAACACATCTTTCGCGTTTTTCTCTCCAATTGCATCTACGAGCGCCTTCCGCAATCCATCAGGAGGCAGGAAGGTCGTGTAGACCACTCCCGAAGGAGCAGTATTCTGCTGCAGGAAAGCACTGAAAGGGAGTGAGAAAGCGTTCGGTATATGTCCAGAAGGCAGTCCCGGTCGAGGTTCAGGATCCTGGCCTATAAATCTATGCCAAAAGGTTTAATGCTCTGGAAATGCTACTGTGATGATTTCAAGCTAACCTTCCCTTCGGTCGAGCATCAACGACCAGAGAAGCAACGCTGTCAGCCGAGGGATCAAGCTCTGCATTTGAGACGATTTGTTCGTAGCCTATGAGTATCGGAAGCAGGTGAGATTATGCCGGACATAATCATGCTTTTGTCAAATTGCATACTCTTCACGACTGAAGCGTCGTAGGCCGGAGGTGGATACTTCGCCTCGTCAGTCTGCTTAACTTCCGTCTCGACCATTTCAACCGGTAGTCCTTCTGCTTCCCAGCGGGGCAGTCCGCCGTCAAGCACGCTTGAATTGGTATGTCCGAAAGCACGGAACATAAAGAGTGCGCGCGGAGCACTGAAGATTCCGTGGGAATCATATCTGCAATGCAAGCACCGTTAGAAGTGACCCGTCTACTTTTAAGAAGGCATACATCACAACGTGCGTATCCGGCGTGATGCCGAAGCCCTCTACAATGCACAATATTTCAACGTCCGGACGTAACTCAACTTCTTTTGATAATGGTGTAATAATACTCACGACAAGCCTTTGCAAATTGCTCTGGGCTGGGCATCATATGTTTAAGACCCAGCTCGTGCGGACTTGCAACAGCATCCAGGTCTAAAAAGCGTGCTCCAGGCAAGTGTTTCGCTTTGAATTCCTCGTCACCACGACGTGGAGAGTTCGGCATATGCCAACTCGCATCCAATGTTACGACTTTCTTTCCTGCATGCGCGGAAGCAACAGCAGACTCGAACTCACTGGGCGTCAGAAGAAACGGTGCTATGACCTTAGTAGACATTCTGCGCGAGACAAGAGATGCTGAACGACCAAGAGAAAAACGAGAGGATATACGGAGAAGGAAAGCCATATTTTCGATACAAAAATTACAGCATGCTGACTGACGGTCAGAGAGACCGAAGGCACATGAACTCACGTGCAGTGGCTGCATTCTATGGCACGTATACAGATATAAACAACGCGTCGACCATTACTACAATAAGAGCCTTTTGGATTTTGGAAGCAAGGGTGCCAGGCTGAACGTAGAAATTGCCCCATGTCATCATATCCTTCAAGCTAATGTCGGCTTAATGGATGTGACTTCCCAACCGTCGTCTCTAAGAGCCTGTTCGGCTGCAGCGTGATCTGAGGTTGTCCCTGCCGTGTGGTTTGAGATGATGTAGAGGGGTGATCTGAGGTCGAGAGGTCCATTTGGCGCACTTTCAGAAATCACGTTCTCACATCATGATCTTGCGACTTCCCTGCCAAACGGACCTCTATCTCAACAACAACAACAGCTTGGATCTGTTTTTGAGATAGAAATCTCACATCGTCTGTCCAGTATCTCATAAGTTCTCAGCAAAAGTGAGGGTTCTGGACCAGCCGCGAGATGGGGGTTGCAAAAACATTCCTACGGTTGAGGTTCTCAACTTGCACATTTACATGTTGAGGTTCAGGTAAATCACGATCTTGCGAGAAAGTGCAGCCGAACAGGCTCTATAAAATCTATTCTCGAGGCTCACAAGAGAATCGATTACATTCATCATCTTTGTAGATTGGGGTCGATATGGGATGGAAGAGCGTGGCGCAAGAATATTTAGTCTTGATTCCGACAATATTACCTTTCGGGAGGACATTTATATAATTTATACTAAACGCGACTAAATGTATCAAGACTACGCCGGAATGTGTGTGGATACCTGCAGAGATCAAGAATTGAGAGAAAAGGTGTCTGAAGTGTGCATCGCGTCAAAATCTCTGGACAGAGATATGTCACACAAATTATACGAAAGGATCAAAATTGCAAAACCACAGAAAATCTTGAGACGCATAAACGAGAATGTTTAATTTTCTCTGAATTTGTATTCCCACGTTTTTTGACGTAAAGAACACGTGTCACTCAAAATTCTCGCAAGCTGTACAAACTGGACAGTACGGACGTTTATTCGTGTTCACACCGTCGTTTCTCCTTTTCGTGCTCAGTGTTGTCTCTAGCTGCTCTTGTCCTGTGCAGTTGTATATTATGGGAAACGTGAGTATGTTATAGGAAGCTCGAACGGTTCTTTATACTAATAAACCTTTTCTGCGAAGGGCGCCAAAGCGGCTCAACGACGAGAACGCTCTGAGAAGGGTGGATTAAAGGCTGCGAGGAGTCAGCTGAAGGTGAACGAAGCAGCAAAGACCATTCAATGCAAGATTTGCAGGCAGCCTTTCGTAGGTTATTTGGCAACTGTTATATGAACACGGCTAACATCCATATTTCCATGTCGAAAGATGCTGACAACGCGACCACCGCAGTAAGTGGATCATTTCCTTTGAGAAGTGGGAGGAGAACGGAGTACTGATTGCGATGGCTCAGGCTCCTCGAGCACGCTCAAAATAGGCACAAAAAGACGAGAGAGGAGTGCTTTGACTAACGGTCACGTTCGGCCTCTCGTTTTATTAACTTGGTTCTTCTCTTTTGTTCACTCTTGGGGTTTCCCTTCGCACGGCGCAAGTAATGATTAGTATTATAGAGGGCGTACGTGTATGTTTGTGCTTTTGTGTCGAATGCCAGGATAGTCGGAATACCGTGGAAGACGAGGAATGTGGTGCAAGCATCAGTGTAACGACGTGTTCAGAGTGACGTGAATGAGCCACCAGCGCCTCCAGCCTGTGCATTGGCACCCATTTGTTGCATCCTCTCCCCAACCTTCTTGTTCACCTCAAAAAATTTCGCAACGCAGCGATCTACGCAGACGCTCTCTCCTTTGTTAAGATCCGCCTCAGTGAAACGCTGGTTGATGCATTTCGTGTAACATGACCTAAAGACATATTATTGAGCAGGAAAACAAGATGGAAACCACCAGAAAGTGCTAACGAGACCAGACGGTTAAACATGTCTGTAATCATATCTAGTCTGGCGGCTCGTCAGACAACAATTCAGATATCCACAAAATGAAAAAAAAAGACGAACTCAGCAGTAGCGAGCTCAATTCGCTCCGGATTAACATTACCGGCTGGAGAAGCCGACGGTGAGCCTCGAAGGAACGACATAGTGACAGATACAGCGTTAGACGGCAAAAGTGAGAATGTTTAAGACTATAGAAAGTGAGCGGATTCAAAAGGTCAAGACACGATTGAGAGACCAGTCAGGCACGTGATGTTTAAATTCGTCGATCTACGTCTGCGACGACGATCCTTCCTTTCTCAAAATTTTGAACAGCTCCAGCTTTCGGTGCACGATGCTCTACTAAAGTGCTTTTATTGTTTTTCTCCTTTCCACGCCTCGCGCGATCACTACTCCAATGGACTTAGACTCTCAAGCACATTCTAATGCAGATGCGACCGCTTTTGCTGTACATCGCTGCAGATTTGTAGACTATTCTCCCTCTGCAATAACTTCAGTCGCGTTTCCTCCCCTTGTACTTCCGACATCGTCTAACTCGAGATCTGGGAATTCGCGAAGAAAAAGAAAAGGATGTTTTGGTCATCTTGCCGTTGGTCGTTCAAATGGAAATGTTGAATTATATGAGTGGTCAATACCACCAGGCCAACAGGAGCATTCGCCTAAGAATCCCCAGGCATGGGTGCTGTCCAAGGTGAGATGATTGAAGCTCGTGCCCGGTTGCTCATAAACTGATACAATAACGAGATTATGTATGGTCCGAATCCTTCTAAAGTCGATTCAATAGTATTCGTATTGCGACATCCGCATCTCCTTGCGTACAACGAAGTTCCTACGTTTGCCGATCTGCGGTTATTTAGTGCGGGAGGTGGGAGCGAACTCGTAGAGTGGGATATCATGTCCGGGACAATACTCGTCAGTTGGCTTCCTCCTGGAAGTTGTGTAAATTTTCTTACGAGTACCTCCAGCGCACGCTCAATTCGCAAGGCGGAGCAATATGGTACATGGCTGCTAATCCTACAAGTACTCAGCTTGCACTTGGTTGCGAGGATGGTCGCGTGCGCTTAATAGACATGTCTAATGGCGAAATGTCACATTTACGGCGGTTTGATCGAGCAAAGTGCAGGATACTCAGTATTGCCTGGGGCCCACCAGTACTACCTATACCAGCGAGGTCGGGGGATAACGAAGAAGACGAGAAAACCAGCAGTGAGGACGAGGATGATGAATGGACCGATTCTTGGCTTGTAACAGGCGGATCCGACAGCAGTCTCAGGAAATGGGACGCGAAGACAGGGAGAATTTTGGACAGAATGAGTACCGACAAAGCTCGGGGTGAAAGGACGTTAGTCTGGGCCGTTGGTGTTCTTGCGTACGCTTTCCTGCCTCTGTGTCATATTTTCTCGGCTGAAACGATGCACAGAGATGGAACTATTGTCTCGGGTGATTCTTTAGGCATCGTGAAATTCTGGGATTCACGGACGTGCACTCAGCTTCACAGCTTCCCGGCTCATGGTGCAGATGTATTATGTATGACCATCAGTCCAGTAAGCATTACTTCCAATTATTAGCTTCATTTCGCTCATGTCGGTATAGGATGGGCAGTCCGTCTTTACGTCCGGCGTGGACCAGAAAGTGTGCCTTTTTACTCATGTTAAAGTATCCGATACAGACAAGCCAGGGAAGAATGCTAGTCATAAATCGAAGGCTCGATGGGTACAATCCACCTCGAAACGCATGCATTCACATGATGTCCGAGCGCTTGCAGTTTGGCCACCCTACTTGCCTATCTCTTCATCAGCTCGGCCGTCACATCCTAGTCCCTTTTCTAGGATTGCTCCTATTTTAGCTTCTGGCGGTTTGGATGCTTCACTTGTTCTTGCACCCTGTGCTACTGGGGGCACCTCAGGTCAGCAGCTGATCAATCCTCTGGCGACGAGCGCAGTATCGACGTTTGAGGATTCGTATCACCGTAGACTTGCCTACCCTACAGGACTTCAACCTGCAGTGACAGTTGCACGGTCTGCTCGACTGTTGCTATGTAGACGAGATACTAGTCTGAGCATTTGGCGAATAATAGGACGCGCATGTATTCACAGTGCTCTAGAAGTCGACCTTCGTGCCGCCGATGCCATGGATGTGGATATGATACCTCCTCGTGACACAACCGAAGGAAAGAAACAGCAGGACGGAGATGAATCAGGGTATGAGAAGCTGCTCGATATGGAATTGGACACCATGACAAACCTGTGCTCGAGCGCTATATCAGATGACGGGCGTTGGCTAGTGGTATCAGACGCGTACGAGGTAAAGCTATTTGAACTCCTTGCAGATACAGAAGACAGCGGATAAAACCGAGACGCGTCAAATCCTTCGTAGCAATACTCTCAGCCTACCTTTCATCAAATTCACCATCGAACAAAGAGCCTGAAGGCGCCAGTGCCTTAGGCTTTACTCCAGATGGAGGCAGGCTGGTGATTGCATTATCGCAGAGAGCACATGTGCTAGTCGTCGATCTTACGGGACGTTCTGCGGATGGACGACCTGAGCCTCGTGTCCTGAGGAGGTTTGAACATCATGCTCGCCGCGAGGCGCTGTTCGCAGGCGGGCGTGTTGTGAAGGACATCCCGGAACGTGCCAACGGAGTCGCTCATGTAAATGGTACCGCGGACTCAGATACTTCTGATGATACTTCCGATGTATCTGATGCCGAAATGGATAAGAACGGAAATTCGGAAGAGGATGACGAAGACGAGGAAGAATACGCGTTTATCATGCGCATGGCCTTCAGTCCTGATGGACAGTGGTTTGCCACGACGGACGATCACTACCGCACACATATATTCAATCTTGATGCCGTGCAGGTAAGAGTCTTCTGGCTCGTTGCGATCTTTCACTAACCATTTAAATTCGTAGCATTATGCCGTCCTTCCCACATCTCCTGCCCTCGTCACCGCACTTGCATTTTCGCCTCCTCCGTCCTCAGCATCCCTCGCATCTTCAGATTCCACCTTACTTATCCTAGCACACGCGGACTCGACTATTGGCGTATTCGATGTAGAAGCGCGCCGGATTCGCACCTTGGGCTTCTCATCTTGCACAACTCGAACAACTTCCGCGTCGCTGGACAAGTTTACACGATAGCGTGCTTGGGATCGCCATTGAACCCCGAGCTTCTTCTTCCTCGACTGCTTCCTCTGTTGAGAGATCAAAAGATGGCGCAAGGCACGTTTTGTTTTGGGGTGCTACATGGCTATGTCGTGTTTCCCTAGATGCTCCAGTTGGGTGGGGTGACTTCGCAAAGAAGCGACGACGGAATGATCCCCAAAAGCCGTCGTCGAAATCAAAGGGTAAATTCAAAACAAAGACTGGTTCGAATCCTCCGGCAAGCCGAGCGCCAGTCGCGGCCGCAGAAGGCAGAGAAGTCGATGTAGGGCCGGAAAGTGAAGAAGAATCAATGAGCAACTTTAAGCTCGTGACGCGATACCGTCCGATTCTGCGAGTAGACTTCCTAGACGCTGGTGAGCTGCTTGTCGTGGAACGCCCTCTTCTTGACGTGTTGCGCGGTCTGCCACCGGCGTTCTTCAAGCCTAAATACGGTACCTGATGGGTTTCGACCGTGCCAGAACTTCAGAAAAGTATATAATATTGGCATATCATTTCCTTGCAGATTTACTTCTTGTCGCCATTGTTCTTTTGCGTTACAGTCCAACATCCTTAGTACGTTTCACAAGCATTCAAATACAAAAGTACATTTACTAGAGCCCAATAGGAGGTAGCATCTCCGCAAAATCACAGCCTAGATTGCATTTTTTCCAAAGTAGCTGCAAGCTCCTCCTTCGAGACTTTCTTGATAGGCCAATTCTCCTCGATACTTACAACAAGCCCTTCCTTCGCGCTTGGTTTCGGGATGACGTGAAAGTGGACATGATCAATGTGCTAATAGCAGTAATTATTAAGCAACGCCGTATAAGGGTAGACTATCTTGGCCATGAAACTCGCCTGGAAGGCCATCTTGCCATTGTTCTGGGCCGGCGGAAAAGGGTAAGATTAGCGGAAGTACTCAGGTCGGAATGTCGGTTGGTGACAGACCTGTAGAATATTGTATTGCTCAACTCCGGTTGCAAGTGCGATCTTCTTCACCATGGGTCCGATTTCAGACAGATATTCATCAGGGAGAGTTCCGATTGTCACAGAATGATCTACCGTCGATTGAGAATACAGTGCTCGTCTGATTCCGGGCAACACGAATGAATGAAATGCTTACATTTTGGAATGACCAGTGTATGTCCCTCCGCAACTGGACTGATATCAAGGAACGCTAACCTGATTTCTATTGTTCAGCCATCTCACGAGTATTTTGATGATGTTATGTTAGTCAGGGCAAACATAGACAGACTTACGTTCGTTCCGTTTCGGCAACTTTGAAACTAGGAATAGACCCTGTGTAAAACGTCTCAGTTAATGATTTAGCTGCACATGTGAACAGTCTTGGCCACCTTCGATTATTTTGCAGAAGAGACAACTTTGTCAACGTGTTGAATACAAGCTCAATGCAGGCACCGATACATACTTACTCTTCGTCCTTATTCGCAGCCATAATCAGAACAGGTGACAGAAATCACGAGAAGTTGAAGAATCGCGCGCGCGGATACTCTTTGAAGTGTGATTCAAAGAGTCCGTTTATAGCCGGTGTACCGTGTTACAACTGCTCACACGCTCGGTGGTTTTTCGTGAGTGAATAATAAAAAATCTAAGTCTAGCTCGAAGGAAGTGGACTACTGTTCTACAGCAAGTAGTAGTCACGGCCTCGAGAACGAAAGAAAGGTCTAAAATTAAGTAAGTTGCGGACATAGTCATATTCCAGGTGTTCTCTGCCTGAGCCCGAAGATGAGCAGGAGAACAATCAAGAAGCTTCCGTGACGTGATTCGACGATCTTCCTGAATCCCGATAGGCTGAGTCGAGGCCAATATTGATAAAAATAAGCGAGCCGCATAAATATTCTATTTGGAATGATGACGTATTTGACTTTGAATAGCAGACAAAAGAATATTAATATTGGTGGAGACTGTAAGTTCAAGCAGAAGAAAATGCTCTGGAATATTAGTGAAAATGTAATGCTCAAGTAGTAAAATGGAGCGGAGGAAATCGAGAGAAGGCATTCGCGTCGATCCTTGGTTCCCACGGCGGCGCGACGCCAATTTTAAGCGTGGTGAGTTCTATCTGTGCTTCGTCATGGCTGACCGTGTCCTTGGAGCGGGGAACGATGCATTTTCGTTTTAGAACGCGTCCCAATGGTTAAAGGCCCTTCTGCTCTCTCTCTTCACTTTCATCAGCGTCTCATGACCTCCATTGCCCTTGCAGCTCGTGCTTATCAGCAAAGTTTTGATGCTCGCCCGTATACCACTCTTGCATTCACTAATGCAGCACTCAATGCAATCGGCGACGCCGCAGCACAGATTGTGCAAATGGCGGTGAGCATCTTCATCGGTACTTGGATCTGAATTATCATAACTGATAGAAAACTTTGGTAGACTGCAAAGCGCGTAAAGCACGAAGACACGCTACGATACGATGTTCAACGTACCCTGCGATTTTTCACTTTTGGCTTTGCGATGGGTATGTCTTTCAGTCTGTCTCTGTTCATGCTCTTATTTGCTTACGCGTATTTCTAATAGGTCCCGTTCTTTGTCGCTGGAATAAGTTCTTAGAGATGCGTTTTCCATTGCGCGCTCCACCTCCAAAACCCGGCATTGGTACTTTCTCCCCTCTTTCGGCAGGAATTCAGATTGGAACCACCTCGCCTCATATGCTTGCTCCACTCAATGTGCCTATAGGACAGATACCACGGGTTAGCGGCCTCGCTGTCGCAAAACGTGTGGCAGCGGACCAGCTCTTCATGGCTCCTATCGGCCTCGCACTATTCATCGTCTCAATGGGCGTCATGGAAGGCCTTGATGGCTCACAGATCAAGAAGAAGTTCATCGACCTTTATCCCAGTGCTCTCTCTGCAAACTGGCAAGTATGGCCTTTGGCACAGGTCGTGAACTTCCGATACATGCCTCTCTCCGCTCGCGTACCCTTCCAGTCGACCTGCGGTATTTTCTGGAACTTGTACCTCTCGTTGCTAAACTCCAGCGAGAGCCGTAAAGAACGCAAGCAAGAGGCGATGCGTGATACCGTTGGATGAACGTCTAGCGCTTCGCGTTTCTTTGTTATTCCAACACCTTTTTATTCCTAATCAATTCACTTTAGAGAGCATCCTCCAAATTTTGTTGTCCGTGCGTCTCGGTCTTGCTTTGGACGCATACCCATCTGTATCTCTAGCATCATTGACCATCTCTTCCAGTTTCTTGTCTCTTTTTTCTTTATTATATACACGACGCAACTTTGTCTTCATCCATCCAAACAATAATGTGCCAACCCCTCACATAGACTAGGAAAGTACCAATAGTTTTTGGTAGATAATCATAAGAATGCGGATATTTGGCAGCTCTGGAGCTATACGACGTCCCCGGAAAGAGCCATCCGTCAATAAGATATCTCAAGCGAGGTTTTAAGTGAGTCCAGTTCGGTCCCTTCCGTACTCTTCGTAATAGTTTCGATCAAAAAGAGATAAAACAGGTTTGAATTCTAAACACAGACCTAACTCTCAGCTAGCAATTATACAGTTGCATAATTAGCCCTTGCCAACATATCGCTGCTTGTCGTAATCCTTCCAGAGTGCTTTGAACACGATCTTTCCTGCCGCATCGCACCCACTAACCATAAGTGCGTCTCTTCCATGTTCGCCCATCGCCTCGCAAAGTGCATATAGCCCAGGAGCGAGTGCTTCGCGAATAGAACCATTAACGGTGACGAGTGGGTCGACCAACATATTGATATAAGCACCGAGGACGGGTGCAGCGTGTTTGGAGAAGGCGCCGAGCAGGGACTCTGCAATCCGCTCTTTTTCTTTGCCTTTATCGCGAGATGTGAAAGTTCGAGGGACCGTCTTCGCTTGCAGCGAAGTGAGGAGGCGTGCTATGGCGCGTCCTTCGGCAACGCCGAGCGGTGTACTCGGTGAGACCCACCACGGGAGAGTATCAGAGACTTGAGTACGCTGACGCGCTCCAAGTTGCGCTCGTGGAGCGCGTAAGGACCGAATGAGTGAGCTCAAGACCATGCCGAGATGTGGAAGTGTTGATGTGATGAGGTCTCGTCGAAGGCGGATGAGGGAACCTACGATCGAGGTTATGCTATGCACAATCCCAGGACAAGTTTCCTGCACGTGTGTCGTGGAACCAGTTAAAATTTTCGCAAGTAGCAACCAGATAGGTCCTAGTGCCGAATATCGAAGATATGCGGGCTGTTATATACCGAGGATTAATTACGAAATTTTGACGTAAAGCGGTAGGGACAATCTACTAACCTTCTCCGAGCACATCTTTCCGATGAAGCCAAGGACCTCCATCATGAGCTCTGTATCGCCGCCTGCACATTTAGAATCACCGCAGAAGATACTCAAACAGGCTTCGAAATGCTCCTGCGTGACTTTCATTGTGCCTAGTATGTTCAGACATCAGTATTGGTTTCGGCCTCAGCCAAGTAAATCTGCACCTTCAGGCGCATCACCTATGAGAATGCTGGACAGATGCAGGGCAGTACGCGTCTCAGCATTCGTGGCGAGACCCTTTTCCAGCGCCTCACAGAGAAGTGAGAGCACATGGCCAAACTCAACCACAGACAACGTTTTGAAAGTGTGCTCTAAAGCTGCATCGCACTCAGATTGGTCTATTATCCAGTCAGAGTATGTCCCGTGAACTAAAGGATATGCGTAACTGACCAACAAGCTGCAGTCTTCCAACAAACAGTATGTACGCGGCTACCGTGGATGATATATGTTTTTCTCGTTCCTCCGTGTTCAAACTGTCGAGCTCCTCCAATAGCAACAGTAAAATTTGCGTGCAATACGATTTGACTTCTTCATTTGATGACGAATATCGATCAGCTGGCATGATCCTTTGCACCAGTTGAAATCCGAAAGTGCTTGTGCCTGATTCGCTGCATTCTCAGAAATCAGCAAGGACATTTCTGCGGTGAAATCTACCTTTCTTATTTAGCCATTTTTGCAGCATAACACAAGTCCTCCACAGATGGACTACAAGCCCCCGTGCATAACTTATCTCCGGCATCGACTCCGCTGTTGTTGATAAAGCACCTGAATATTTGGTCTGCATGTCGGAGCATAACTCATTGACTGCGTTGATGCATGAGGTGGAGAGTTTCCTATGGCGCATGGTGAGTATACGATGAGCGTATGTACTACAAAGAACACAAGTAACGAACGACTGACTTGGCATCAGGACATTCAGCGACCAGTATCTCAATGAACCGCAATCGGGCTTGTTCTGACATGTCGGAAGTCTGTCCTTGGATAGTTGTACATAGAGATATGAACTGATCGGATTTATTTTGCGTGGCGGAACGGACAGCTTGCCTGGAAGAATACCGTAAGAAATCGATACATCGCGGAAGCACTGACAACTCACTTGAATATGACCGACAGTAAATCCAGCGTCACTGTCCTGATATCGTTCCCGAGATTGCCTGATTCGATTATCAAATACTCAACGTAAGCCGGCAAATGGATCTAGACAGCGGTTTGTTCAGATACGATCAAGTAGAATATACCCATGCTCACAGAGATAATATCCGTAATGTCACATGAGTCAGAAACAGATATTATCCACAAACGAATTGAAGTCTTGGTTATTCGAGCTAGAACTGACGACGCCTTCGCTGATTCGGGCTCGTAATGAGAAACAGCAAGGTCAGAAACAAACGCGCGGCGGACGAGAATAAGCCTCGCGTCGCGCGGAAGGTACTCCCGCGGAGCTCGGCTTAGTAGGCTGAACGCCGCGAGTACCGATTGAACTTGCTCTGTCGTCCAAGCTTCCAGAGGACCCACTGAAGAGGGTTTTGTCTCGTTCGGAGCACGGACTTGCTTCAGAAGATTAGAAAATAATTCCCACTTAGCAAATTGTGTGACGGAGTAGATATTCGAGATCACGGCATCTGGAATGGATCACATTCAGCACCGTCCCATAAGCTTACGAGAGATTCTCACCTCGGATATTTTGCAACTCCCAAAAAACCGCTGAATGTAGAACTCGGTTCAAGAGCCACATGAAGCAAATTTGATTCGGTACCGTATGGCTCCCGTCAGATGGATCAGCTCTCACAAGCAAAAGTCTGGAGATCTGTTCCAGTTGCTTTTGTGACGCTATTTCACTGATGCAGGCCATTAATTTTCACAACAAAGCGCAAACCACGAAATACGAACTCAATTATGGGAAGCCATCTGTCGAACAGGAGATGACAGACCGCCAATGCAACTCTTTTGCGGCTTTCAAAATCTACTGGGTTCAACGAATTAGATGAACCATTCCAAGCCAGCTCGGCTCCGAGATGTTTTTGTCCGGGTACAGCCAGATTGTTCTCTAAGTAAATGACTAAAGCATCGATGACTGCTTCTCGTTCTTCTGGGCTAGCGCCCATGAAGTCCGCGTCAAAGAATGCCCGGAGCTAGTACGAGAAGTTGGATGAAGGAATATGTTCGAGACGGCTGAAATTACATACCAACTCGATGATAAATTCGGGTATTGTCACGATAGATTGGATACACCTAGCTGTATCTTTACCAGTCGCGATGGATGGTGAAGACAAGCCTGATGCACGTAAAGCAGGACATGTCAGGACCGCATGACGGATGCGGAGAGTCGCAGCAGAAACACATTGCACTGCCCAGCCATTGCTTGAAAGACTCGATCCAGAGAAGGCAACCCGAGCCGCTTCTGACAACGCCATGTTCCAAGTACTGGAGACGCTCTTTATGACAGATGCCAAAGTCGGTTCTGAAAGTGAAGAAAAAGGTAGTGAAGGAAGAATAACTGCTATAGTACGAGCAGCCAGAGAATAGCGAAGAGCCTCGTATTCTACTGAAACGAGGAAAATTTATAGTCACTCCTTGGACCAGATCTTTTCGGCTCACCTTTTTCTGGCTCCGTTGCAAAGCACCCAGTGTTAGCTCGTTCAGAATAAGCTGTCCAAGCGTTTCTCAACGCTGAAAGGGAAGAGTCAACGGCAGCTTCCGTTTGTCCTGGAGTAAGGAAAGCTCTGATACTTCGGGAAAGTTCTTCCAGGTGCGCAAGGCTAAGAAGTGCTCCAGACGTACAGAGTCGATGTGCTTGCGGTGCGGTTGATGCCGTTCGTAGAGCATTGTTGTCAGAGAGTGCCTTCAAAACTAGGCTTAAGTAGGATGGCATTGTCCGAGTGTTTGAATGGAATTCGAGGACCACGTGAAGCAACGTCTGAGTTGAAGGATAGACACATGGATTCATCTAATTGTGAGATAAGTATTGCAGAAGCGGGTTCGTTCAGGCTGATATACTGACTGTAAGTAGAGCAGCCAAGACATCGGGTAGCAATGGGCTGAGGAAATCAAAGTCAATGCGTGACACAGCGCAGAGGATCCGAAGGGCTGTCTCCGAACTATCTATTCGTTCATCTAGAACAATGTCAGAATTCATAGGACACAAGACAGTAAACATCAAGTACCTTGGAATTCGAGTAAACTTGTAACAGCAGAACCAGCAATATCATTTAAGACATCCGTTTTCTCCGTGAGCCCATATCCAACGAGATTCGCTTCCTCTAAGGCTTCAACCAAAACCAATATGTTTTTCCACACCTCCAGAACATCCCCGCATTCTCTTAATGCTCTGTAACAGACACCGAATGCCCTCATTCCGGCGTCGCGCAGCCTATTATGTACCGTATGTTCCTGACTTTGGCTGGAACCCGAGCCGAATACAGTATATCTGTGTTTCCGCAACTCCTGCACATAAGCCCGAAACAGCATTGGCACAATTTTATACTGCGAGGTTTGCATATTCGACAAGGAGTATTTTGGATTGTTAAATATTGTGCCGAGTGGATCACTCGAATTCTTCAAGGAGTCAAGGCAGAAAAAGACGTCAATGCCAGCTTGATAGACTTCCGATATGAGAAGCTTCGCCTCTCGACTCATAGCAGTCGGAATCAAGGACTCAAGGCACACGACACGAGTCCAGCGCAAGAAGCTCTGGTCCATGAACCAGGAGAAAGCCTGTACCAAATTATATATAGTCATACAGGATGATCTGATAGAAGAACGAATCACAAACCTTCTTTCTACCTGTCGTATTTCCAACCGCCTGTTTGAATGTCCTTGTGATCAAAAGACAAACCGGTGCAAGGTGATTGATCAGAGCGGATTTGGAAGCAATACACTGCAACAATGAGCCAAGGCAATCCGTCAGCGCGTCAAGACTCATTCGGGTGCCGGCTTGAGGCCAAATGACTTGTATCGACCGAGCGAATGGTTCAAGTGCATTCTGAAGATGGGCTGGCTCCGCGAGTGATGCACATTTGAAATATAATATCACAATATTCAAAATAGAAACACGGGTACACAGGCCCGATAACCATGTCTTGTTTTGGCGAGTAGTCTGCGATGGCGAACTCATGTTTAGGATGTCATCGAGGAGTGTCCAGTAGTCCGGGTTGAGAACAGTCGCCCTAGAGCTGGTCGTCATTAGGATAGTCCCATAGTTATGAGAATAAGATATGCTGACCAGGAAGCACCAGCATCTTTACCGTGTTTGATAAAGGAAGTCAAAATCCACTCCGCAAGTACTTCAGCTTTACTCGGAAAGTGAATGTTGTTCGATTCCCATGCTTTCCTTGCAATTTCGATCTTCAAAGGCCCTCCAGGTGCAGAGGGATCCTCGGGTCCTTTCAGGGCCTTGATTACAGAGTGCGAAGATGTGACATTTTCCATGGTACTCGCCAGCTCGCGGCTGCGAGAGATGGTCCGTGTCCGACGTGAACCATGAACATGAAATTTGGCAAACGATCGGCACAGATCGGCATAGATCTACACGTACGAAGTTCTTTCTTGTCACGCGAGGATGATTCGGACTTTTGTATATTTTCCTTGTCCTTGACTTTTTGCTTGCATGACAGACAACCAGCTTCTGGTCGAAGAAGAGCTTCAGGTTTTAGAATCCATCTATCCGGACTACATATTAGAGTCTTATCCGAAATCTATCCAATTGGAGATTACCGTTGAACTTGATACGCCTCGCGACGTTTCAGTCTTCACAAACAACCTGCCCGTCAACTCACCGAGCAATGGCTCATCGATTTCTTTGTCATACTTGCCTCCTATCATACTCAGCGTACAGCTCCCTAACGGATATCCTACGGATTGCCCACCCATCATAGCATCTCTGCACGCAACTCATTCCTGGCTTCCTAATGAAGCACAACTCGCGTCACTTCTTACGGGAGCATGGTCAGAAGGAGAGTGTGTGTTGTGCTACTGGGTCGAGCTCGTGCGTAGCGGAGAATTCCTGGATCGATTGCACTTAATCGATCACTCTGGTCACATACGGTAGGTATGCATTTTCCGAATATCCAGACCAGTACCCCAATCATCTGAGGTCAGGCTTCCGCACACAGGATCGCATTCGCTACTACCACAGCGTCTCATAGAACATGACACCAGAGTAGTGGCAAGAAAGTTCTCACAGACCTCCTATCCTTGTTCGATATGCTTCACTTCCTTGAAGGGTACCCGGTGTATCCAACTGGAATGTTTGCATGTCTTCTGCCGTGACTGTTTACGGGACTTTTGGAGTTTGTGTATCACAGAAGGCTCCGTAGAGCGAGTAGGCTGCGCAGATCCAGCCTGCGTGAAAGGAGGAAGAGCAGCTTCCGAAGAGGAAGTGAGGCGTGTCGTGAGTGATAGAGAGATCATAAGATGGAAATGGCTACGAACCAAGAAAGAGATCGAGAAAGGTGAGGACCTTACTAGTATGTCAAAATGCAGAACTTGAAGACAATCAGATCCGACTATTGTGCATTGTCCAATTCCAACGTGTCAGGCAGCGGTTCCAAAACCCAGTGTGGACCCCAATGCTTCAGCTGCATGGGACAGATTTCGGAGCTGTCCGGCGTGTGGTTTCAACTTCTGTTCCTTTTGCAAACACACTTGGTGAGCGTCCATTATCAATCTTTTCTTCTGTCACATCGTACTCAATTGTTGATAGGCACGGCCCTATATCAGCGTGCCCGAAGTCCGTGACGCTCACCGCAGTCATGGAATATCTAGATCTGCCTGAGGGCTCGCCGGAGCGCGCGGCACTAGAGAGACAGTTCGGGAGAAGCACTTTATTGAAGCTCGTCAAGGAGTATGAGGAAGAGAAATCGACTGTGGAGTGGTTACAGATCTCGACGACAGCATGCCCGGGATGTAACGTCCCGGTAGAGAAATCAGTGGGTTGCAATCATGTACGTAACTGTTTCAATTTCTTTCGAATTACTGAATCGGAACTATTATTCTTAAAGATGATGTGTGCTAAATGCAATCAGCATTTCTGTTATCGATGCGGAGCCAAACTAAGTGCGAGCAATCCTTATGCGCATTTCTCCACAAGGGGCTCAAAATGCTATGGGAAGCTATTCGACTTTAACAATAGCTCAGAAGAAGATGGATGGCAACGTGTTGAATGGTTCGAGGCGCTGTAATGAACATACAAGTTGTATATTGTGCAGTTTGCTTTTCTTTAAGCATCTTCACATCTAGAGTTGACCTTGTTGCGATGACTTTCGAGTTATCTGTATTGATAATAGTACAAACTGGTTCATGCGTCCTCGTTAAAAAGAAAGATGCTCGAGTCGAGTGTCTCGGTTTCTAATATCACGTGATGCTGTACTTGAAGTGAGACGGGGTTGAAGTAAGAGACCCTTACGACTTGTTCCTTTCCCTCATCGTCGACAGTTGCTGCATGCCCGCACTTCTACACTGAGCGGTGCTGAGTGTACTCTTTTGTCGTTGCTCTTGCTTTTCTTTCTTTCTTGTTGCTAGCGCTTTCCTTCACGTCGTCGGTATTTTTAAAGCTTTGAGGCGTCAGCACTATCTCCTCTTTGCTATACCCCTTGTCTTCCATACCCGCTCAGCAAGGCAACTGACGATTAGTAGGCGCAGCGACCTTCCTTATCCGCGTTCACCGATATGGATATCTATACGACCTCGTTCACTTATCCTCGTATTCCCCCAACGTCGTTTCCAACCTCTACCCTTAACTTTGCGGATCCCTACGCAGCGGGTTTGTTCGCAAATGATTCGCAGGCTGCGAGCTCACTTGTAGCGGATGCCGATGCCGTTCAGAAGGTCGTATTGTCTGCATCGGCGAACCATGGCTGTCTTGTGTCGTTCACCAAGGCAGCTCATGGTAGGGGCTGGAACTTTCACTTGTCAGGTTCTTACCAACAGGTCATGGCCGCCCGTGGAATGATTCTGCGCGAGTGTCCTACTCAGGTTCGTCTTTGGTATCTGAAACACTCTCCTTCCGGCTAACGTAGTTTTCCTAGCACCGGGCATCAATACGCCTAACGCGTTCCGAGATCCTTGATCTGCCTTCGACTAATCCAGTTGTGAAGCCGGAAGTACGCACTCGTCTTGATGAAATTGCCGCGCAGACCAATGTGCGCATTGCAGTCGTTAACAGTCCGGGTTCAGCGTCTCTTGCACCGCCTGATGCTGTGGGTGCGGATGGAAGCTGGGCAGGACTTGAGTCGGAGCGCGTGTGTGAGCTTGCGATATCTGGCAACGGTGTTGACTGCGTAGATATCGCTCGGGTTCGCCTCCTCGTTATGCTGGACGAATTGAGCGGTCTTCATTCGGATAGCTATGACATTGATCCGAAACTTCACCCAATCTTGTCAGGGCGTCGTCGTTGTGCCATTCAATCTATCCAAGAGGAGACTGGGACGAACATTTACTTCCCTTCTCCTTTGCAGGGTCTCGTTGGTCCTGGTGTAGGGCAGTCTCAATCTCCTATTGGAACACCACGACAGAACAACACTAGCATCTGGATTACGGGCGAGTTCTTCGGAGTTCAGCGAGCAAAGGACATGCTGAACAAACTTGCTATGCAAAAGGTATAGTGATTGTCGATCAATTTCTTCTTCCCATTTTTAATACATCGACAGAGCAACCAACTGATCCCGAGAGACACGGCAATTCTTCCCCGCAAACTCGACTGGATGCTGACAGATCGTATGGACGACTTGAAGACTATCATGAACGATAATGCAACATTCATTAATTTTCCTCCTATCGGCAGCTCAACTAGCTTAATCACCGTCTACGGCGATAATAAAGTCAACATACAACGCACTATTCGATCTGTCATGCAACTGGCTTGTCAGTTTTACGTAGCCTCGCTCTGGCTTTTGCCAGTTCAGTTCAATGTGCTCCTCCCTCCCTCGACTCTCAATCCGGCGCAGATGACCACTGTTTTGAAACAGACTTCGGACGTTTCTGGTGCGGAAGTTGTCTTTAAAAGTATGTGCTTTGAAATGCATGGGCTTGAACACGAAGTACGGGCAGCAGTTTCGATGGTTCTAGAACTTGAGGCAATAAAGGTTAGTCATTCTGTGTTTCCATATGAAAATAAACTTACGCCTCCCTCCGTAGGCCTTCCAACACGAGATCCGCTTTCAAATAGAACTCGCCAACGAGCACCGTGATTTCATCAGCGGGAAGAAGAATGGCAAAATCAACAAAATTATGCAGACGTCGAACATCAAAATCAAGTTTGAAACATTCAATGAACATAACTTTCTCATAGACATCGCAAGCAACGACGCCGGCGCATTACAGGGACTCAATCTTTTGCAGGAGGAACTCCCTGCGGAAATTTCCTTTCATGTGCCGGAAGCATATCATAAACGTATCATCGGCGTTGGCGGCAAGAGTATCCAGCGGATCATGAAGAAATGGGGCGTTTACGTGAAGTTTTCGAATGCGGAAGAATTCGCGTCACTTGGAGGATATCTGGACAACGAGGACAACGTGGTCGCTCGTACGCCTGCGAAGAATGCCATGAATCTTGAAAATCTGAAGGCCGCGGTGATTGAATTGGTAAATCCGAAGGTATGATTTAACTCATGATTACCCTTGAGTGGAAGGTGAACTGGCTTTTAAGGACCGAGATTATGTTACGGAAAAGATAATCATCCCTCGCAAGTATCACAGGACTTTGCTTGGTGAAAAGAGCATTTTCATCCATGATATTGAGGGAAAAACGAACTCCAAGTTCCGTTTCCCGGACAAGGAAACGGCTTCAGACATTGTCACCATTTTTGGACCTGAATCTCAGGTTCACATTGCAGCCACGATGCTTCTTGTACGCTCTTCATTATATAAATTCACATTATTTCCTCCTAACCCATTGTTTTTAGGATCACGTTCCCTTCGAAGCTGAATTCGCTCTTCCACCAAGCTCTGATATAGGTCGTGTATGCGGCTCTTCGGACTTTATGGCGTTTACGGAACGTATCAAACGCGATTTCCAAGTTTCCATTGTCCCTATCGTCAGGAAGAAGCCGAACAATTCGTCGTCTCTCTCCTCTGATGAATGTTCAATCAAGTTCGTTTGCCAGCGTAGCAATAGCGATTTCCTCGTAACGGCACGCGAACATCTTGAACAGTTCCTTATCTCGCAGAATGTTCCGGTTTACCCTACGTACAGGACGCACCGACGTGCAGATTCATTCCAGGAATCGTTGCCACATTTTGACAGCAAGCTCCTTTCCGCTGCCCACAGTAACAAATCCGCGTCTTTCAGCCTTCCATCTCGCCATCTAACGACCAACATTCCTCCGGCTCCGGCCGAAACATCGGTAGACAGGAGATTGAGATTGGCTAGTTCTACGCCGGATGTCAAGGCAATGTTTGACAATCATAGCCGCGGGCATGTTCACAGCCACTCCGCGCAGCACACCTCTTCGTTCCTGTACAACATTGAACAAGAAGACAACGCGGAAACGGATTCTGTCTATGACTCACCCTCTGCTGACTATTGGACACCACTCCCCACGATTGTGAGTATCGGTTCCGTATTGAAGTTTCTGTGTAGAACTCACACCTCTCTTTCCACAGAGTACTCAGCCACCGTTAGCACGGACACATCAGTCAGAGGATGCTATCAAGCGCGGCTCAGATTCGCTCTTGCAGGAGAAAATCAAGGAGAAACTTAATAAGCCACGATCAGTGCAAAGTCGCGCTCAATCGCTTGATCTTACCTTCCAGCTTTCGCGGATAACGGAGGCAGGATCTGGTCAACCCGAGTCACCAAATAGTTCCATACCTGATGATGATGTTTCTCGTCCGACATCCGCGACTCTTCCGAACTTCCCGAGCGTGTATGCTCCTCCTGGATCTGCGAACGCAGGCATGGGTATGCCTTTACGTGCAAACACTCTTCAGGCCAGCAGAGCCGCTCGTATATTGGACGATGAGAGTGTTGAAGAAGTCAACCGAGTCATGTCCAACCTTGGTTTGTAGAGATTGGGGAGCACAATGACGCTCTTGGTCTATTTTTTCAACCATTTCTAACATCATCTTAAAAAAAGAGCGCATCACAGTCCAGGGGTTCATCGGAGAATACTAAAACACATCCTTATTTCTTTTTGCTTATTGTTGCAATCTCTACTCCAGACTGTTTCCCGTCTACTTGTCGTTGCTTCTATCATGCACAAAGATTTTCTTTACGCTGTCTTTTTCTGGTCGGGCTACATCAATATTTTAGACGATCTACTCGCGCAACATCTACACTACTTTGTTTCTCTTCTCTGTGTTCGCATCTTCTATCGTAAAAATGTACATCTCTGACATGGCACAGGAGGTCAGTTTCTACAGCCCAATCTCATTATTTTTATCGTCTTCCATTCTGTACTTGGAGGGGTCTGATGTATTGCCCAATAAGCTGCATCTGCGAAGTGTCTTATATTAATATAGAAGATCATTAATTTACAATCCATGGCACATCAAACACTACGAAATCAAGGAATTCCTGCTCCATGAGAGTCTGGTATTCACCGAGGAACTCTTCGCCTCCACCTCCTGCACCCACTTTTACCCGGGCGCTATTAGAACGAGGTGCTAAATACGTAAAGTGTGCATTTAGGATAGCAAGAATTTTCTTCTGTGTTTTAGGCTGGGGCTTATGATCAAGGAAACCATATAAGTCATCGTTCTGGCGTCCTGTTAGGGGAAACATGTCTCACCAGGATAGCGATTCCAATATAATTGGCAGGAAGACCGTAACGAAGCACGCTCTCCACGAATAACCTCAAAACTTTCAGATGCACAAGGAGCTTAAACGCTTCGGAGAAGTTTGTCCTCGAGATACGTAGGAGTTCGGTCTGATCGATAAGATTAGACGATTTTAAACAACTGAGAAAATCGAGAGACAAACCCAAAGCTCTCTCTCTGTTGTCCCAGCCAGCTCAAGCTCTTGCTGATGTTTCAAGGCGAGTTCGTCTGTGAACACGAAATCCCGTACAATGAATCTATTAGCGATAACATTGTCAGATATAAGTGCATGAACGCAATGTTTTAAATTATGTACTTGTTTTCTCGGCATTTCTGTGCAAATTCGTCCCTTACTCTCTTGAATAATATTATGGCAAATAGAGAAAATTCATCATCAGATGCGACTAGTCTGAAAACATTTCAGGTCTAAGTAAGAAATAAAGGAAGCAAGTCGCGCTCACTTTGAAGATCGAGGGACAACCATGGATGAAAGATGTTCATATTTTGAGTTCCAATCCTTCACAAGTGCTCTACCGTAACGTCAGGGACGTTGAATCAAATCTTATTGGATACAACGAACTTCGGAACAGCAACAAATACGGTCTCCATGTATTCGGAATCCTTTATAATGTCCTCTTTTGAAACAACGTCCACTAGTGAGCGTACGGATAGGTTGCCTCTGAATTATAGCAAGTGAGGGTTGCAATTCTGATAAAGGTGACGGTGAACATACGTTCGCTTTCTCTGCATCTGTATTAATTGGCCCTTCGCTATGTTGTAGTTGTTTAACTTCGCCTTCATGACGTTATCTATAGATGTCACTTCCTGTATACCAATAGCATATAACTAGGTGACTGCTGATGCACTGCTACGTAATTCCTGCTGCTCACCTTGTTGAGGACATCCGCAATCTCTTTCGAACTCTTCTGGACGTTATATCGGCCCTCATTCCACTTCCATTCTTCTAGAATGTAGCTCTCCACTGGACGTTCATCTACTAAGGTATGCTGACTTAGTTTCTGAGGGTCATTGTTAAGGAGGTTCCGGAGCGTGTCGACAATCTTCGCCACAACCGAGGTAAAGTACGCGTCTTGCTTTGGTAGGTCTTCGGATAGAGAAACCAAGAGATCCAGAGTCCCTGTCTTGATACGTATAGTAAGACTATCGGTTTATGTACATCAGTATGCCTACAATACCTTAAAAGATGGGATGGCGAATTCAGCGATATTTCTTCTGGAGAAGGAGCGCGTCTGCTGTTGAATTTTGGACGATAATTCTTGGACGAGACCTTCTGAGTCTCCATCATGTGGCACAGAAACCAACCAAGTACTTTGTTCGGAGGGCATGATCTCTTCAAAATGTCAAGTCCAATGCAGGAAACAGAGTGAGGATGGACTGTGTGTCGAGATACCTCCAACTTGGACACCAAGCCAGTGGTGGGTGACGCACGTGACTCTGATTTTTGTTTGTTTGTTTTGCTCGCTCAAAACTCATTTTGACCGAATTCCAGACTGTGATTTTCGTGCAATCATGCGATGTAGCACAGATTACTAGATATAAATGCCCAAGTTTAACAACAAAAGCCATTATATCTGTATTTAATCCCCATGTACTTACAGTGTACTTGCCGGCGTTTCCGAGCATATCACCTTCAATCACTGTATCAGCGAGAGTGCGTGCATTGATTTCTGCACGTTTCACAGAGTCAAGCGCCCCAGGGTCGCCCAATAACTCTTTCTGCTGTAGTCCGCTTGCGAGCCAAAGCTTATTTTGATGAGCTTTACCTTCCTGATCTTTCTTGATGACTGAGTATGGAAAACAAAAGACTGATAGATTTGGTAATCTAGAGAGTAGGCGGTGATATTAGAATATACCTTGCTAGTATGAAACGTATTTATCCATGCCCTTGTTTGTCATTCACATATCAAACTATCTCTGGATACTTTCAGAGAGCTGATACATGCGAATATGTGTCGTACCAAATGCGGTAGTAATGCAAAGACGATATTACGTGGTGGTCTACAAGCAACACTCCGATACACAATGAGTAAAATACAGAAGTATCAATCCTGCAAGAGAGGTCAGTAAAGTTGTGGCGAAATCTTCTTGATTCCTTACCCATAGTTTGATCAGCCCATCCCACGACGCCGTCAAGACTTTTGACTAAAAAGCGTTCATCAACACTGAGTCACGACAGGCAACCAGGACAACTTACGGTCTCGTGTGGCAGCCATTCATGAGTGATAACGACCTTCTGATGTGCATGAAGCCTCGACTTTATTCGACCAGTCTTCCAGTCCCAGAAGACGACATTGCCTGAGCTATCACCGCTGCTTACCCATTTTCCGTCTGGAGAGAAACCGACTTGGCAAGCGTAACCTGCAACAGTATGCCCAGCAAATCGCTTCTTACGATTCTGCCGGAAATTATCAGTGCTGTAGATGAGTATCTGGTTATCGAGCGACTGTGCGGCGAAATATTTCTCTGAATGAAGTGGGTTAGAGGGTTCAGCAAAGCATTCGGGTTGATCACGTACTCGATGGGTGAAGAGTAACAGCAGGCATTGAATGCATGAAGGGTTCTGCGATGTACTTGATGACGACAGGAATGTCGAAGTCCCATGCACGAATTGTCTTGTCGTCAGACGTTGTCACGAAACGTCGATTTTCGTCGACGAAGGTGATGGTATTTACAGGCCCTAGATGCTGATCGTATTCTTGAGTAATTTCCCCCGAATCGATATCATACTAGGCATATGTCCTTCGTAAGAAATCGGTTTTCTCAAACAAGTAAGAAACGAAGCACCTGGATTATCTTCTTGTCCGACATACCCGCCAGGAAAATGTTTTGCTTGTCGTCGTCTGGATGGAACTTTATGCAATACGGAATCTTGCCGTTGCTGAACCGTTTTATACATTGTCCAGTCTCGGTGTCCCAAAGCTTCATTTGTCGATCGTAACCACAAGAAAGGAAGCGACGACCATCATTTGAGAAGCACAGATCCTTCACGGCCTTCGTGTGGCCCATGAACGTGCGGAGACAGTTTCCGGTTGTATAGATGTCCCATAACTAATCGCTAGTTAGTTTCCTCACCAGGCATGTTCGAGACTTACTCACCTTGATTTTGGTGTCCATCGAACCACTGAGGAAAAGGTGGGCGGTATTTGGAAAGAGCTTGATGACCGAGATGCCTTGGGTATGTCCAGTATACGTATGTATACATGCCTTCGGTATGAAACATTCCTGGGAGCCAGGCTCTGATAAAAGATGCGGTGCTTGCGCGAGTGGTGGATGCATGTATGTTCTGCCCTGGTAATCTGTTAATGATTTCCCATGGAAAATTGACGACTCCTGGCCCGCGGCACCACGTCTCCCTCTTGACTTTTTCTTCGTCGTGGTCTCTTCCTCTTCCTCCTCCTCCTCCTCCTCCTCCCCCTCTTCTACAGCCTGGAAGAGCTCGTCTGGCAAGTCGTTTGTCCTGTCATCGCCCTCATAACCGGCCCAAGGACCAACATAAGCACCTTCTCCATCGACAATATCAACGTCTCCCTTCGGTTTTCGTTTTCGTTTTAGTTCTTTCTTCTGAGAACGACTGACACGGTGCATATCTAGGGTTGCGAGTCCATTAGCTTGCGCTTTCTCCACCGCGCCAAGTATGGCAGGTGCACTAGGATCCACTGAAGGATTTGCGGAATAACCAAGAATGTGGTACGTTAAATGTTGTTGTCGGAAAGCGTGTTCAGTCATTGCTTGCTCCTCGACATGGCCCGCCAATGCATTCTGGTATTTAAAGCGATTTCGTTCATCGAAAGGATTCTCTGGCCCCTGCTCCGGAAGTATCATATCGTTGAATGGGATGTTAACATTCATCTGAGTGTCTGTCGGCCGTGTTACCAGAGATGTTTGCTTTAGAGGGTCCTATTCACAATAGCTTTAGCATCAAGGTAAATTAGACAAGAGACTCTTCACACACCTCTGCAAGGACATCAGGAGCACTTGTCTCAACCTTCGTCCCTGTCTCCGCATCTCCGACGCGTGGTTTCTTTGAGGAAGGTAGAGCTGTAATTCCGAAGGCATCCTGGGCGTTCACAACAGCGCTGTCCTCGTCTGACGAATAGTCTTGGACAAGAGACATAGTACGACGATGACCCTCCGAGCGATTTTCAATAGACCAGTGCGCTTTTACGGAATAGGAGAACGTTTCACGACGACAAGAGTGCGGTCAGTACTAGTGTCGACTGTTGGAAGTTGGCGTGAACCAAAGCGGCGATCATCATTTAATTACATAACGCAGTATTTCGATTCACGTCCCTCCGCTTTATTTCAAACCGTAAGTTAGTTAATGCACCCATGAGCAAGGCGAATGAGCAACAACGCTAATTGTGGTCGACCATGGACACCATATGAAGATGACTTGCTCAAGGCTGCCGTTGCCATTTACGGCGATAACACAGAAAAATGGAAGGCGATTGCTCTTTTGGTGCCAGGAAGGACGAATAAAGCTTGTAGAAAGGCACGTTTGAAGTTTCTCGTTCACACCGAGTGTAGCCCGTATCGCTAATCCTAAACCATGTAGCGCTGGCTTCACTCACTGTCACCATCCGTGAAGAAGAGCGCCTGGACCTCGGAGGAAGACCAGCTCCTTTTATCGCTCTTTGAGAAGTATCCGAATAAATGGTCTCGGATCGCTCGCGAGATCCCCGGACGAACTGACGACGCATGCTCAAAAAGGTACAGAGAGGCGCTAGACCCAAATCTCAAGAAGGATGAATGGACAGAGGATGAAGAAAGGCATTTGCTAGATGCTCTCATGCGTCACGGAGGTCCGACAAATCCAAGATGGGTGCTCGTCGGACAGGAATTGCGCCGGAGCAGCTTAGGCTGTCGCAACAGATGGAGGCATTTCGAGAGAAAGAAAAGAGCTTCGACTCGTCGGGGTAATTCTGCAGACGGCCTGTCGAGCTTCGAAATTTCAGATCAGCAAAACTCTACAGACCTTTGGATTCTTCTTGCAGAAAGCGGATCTTCATCAGACTGGGAAGCTGTTTTGAATTCTCTTGGTGTTCCGCTTGAAAATTCCTCAGGTCCTGAAGCAAACCACGATTTCCGATTCGACGCCTCCTTGGGTGAACGGAACGAAGTCTCTCACCGAGCTGTAGAATCTGTCTCGACCGAGCCCCAAACGACTGTTAACCATCGTGCCGAGTTACCTGGAGGCGCGCATGTAGGCAATTTTTCTCAAGATCCTCCAGTGACCACGAGCTTTTCTTCAACGTCGTCTGATGCCGGGATAGAAACTCAGACTAATCAATGTACCGGAACAACTGCAGTCACGGGATCGTCTGCTGGTAACAATATTTCTGATTACTCTTTCGACGTTCGGGTACCGGATTCGCTTGACTACGGCGACTCGAGAGACAGTGATTCGTTTTGTGCCTATGATGTCGATGCTCAAATTTCACGCCGAAGCGAGGAGAACCGAGTCCGTGAAACTTCTGAGGAACCACATCATGCACCGGAGACTCCTGGCAACGCGCAAACTTCGAATGGTCTTTTTACACACGAAACGGAAAACTTGGGTTCCCTAGGTACATTGGCCCAAGCAGCGTCCACTCTATCTCCTTCACCTTTGGCTAGTGCCGACACAGGGCAGGCACAGCAAGCAGGACATAGTATCGTCCTTCCGCCTCGGAAACGACGTCGACCCGCCACGTACTCCATTGCATATGCTGGTATGAATGTAATCTCCGACGTAAGTGGAAGACCAAGGTCCGAGCCAAAATTATCATCGTCACTTCCTGTCGCTGGCGAGTGCGTCCCTGTCGTGACTGTATCTCTCTGGTCTGAATCTGACGATCTGCAGCCCATCAATTTTAGCGTATGTCTGCGGTCAATAAGCTTGTTTACCCGCAGGTACCAGCGAGAGCACTTCTCGCTACTCAACGTCTGGTGAACTGTTGAACCACTATAAGGATAAGCACATGGATGATGCAGGGACGAGTAGCGAGACACCATTCCGTTGTGGCCTGACGGGATGTAATAAGGGATGGAAGGTATGCCGTCCCTGTTACTTCCAATCGTCATAGACTGATCTTGCTTGTGTTTTCAGAGCATAAACGGTCTTCAATATCACCTTCAGATGTAAATAATGATCTTTACCCTTTGTATGTGCTCTGCTGATTTCTTTCTGTCAGCTCCAAGGTTCATTATCAGCTCATCTGTTCGCGTGCTGCGCCCACACCAAGGCAGAATGCGGATGCCACTTCAACGGCCTCAACCGTCGATCCAACCTGTTCCTCCGACAACGTACCCCGAGGCGGTGCGAAGCGTACACATAAGTGTCCTCATCCGGGATGCTTGAAAGAGTACAAGCAACTAAGCGGACTGCGTTATCATCTACTTCATGTGAGAGTTTTTTTTTCCTCCGAGAATCAAGACTTTATTCTGATCCTGTTCTCCGTCGTTAGGGCCATCCGAAAACCATTCCGACGCAATTCAACACTGTTCCTCCCAGAATTGCGGAGCAGCTCGGCATATCACCTGAAACACTCGCATCGTCCAATTCCTTACCAGTATAATGTACACACAGATTCTGTGTCTTCTTCGCGGCCGTGAGATGTACATGTACATAATTGCATAATAGTCGAAATTTGTCGGAAGCATTGGTCTTCGTGCCGCAGTCTCCGCGAATGGAGCCGAGAAGTCAGGACAGGATAGAAGAAGGAATCACTTACTTAAATCGCTTGGTGTAACCAGGTTTTACCTCGTTACATAGTTGCTTCGAGAAGTTGCAATGCCACCATAATTCATACTTAACATCGATGATGATCGTCTTCGGTCCCTTCGGGGACCAACAAAACGTGCCTTGTTTGTCGTTCTTTGGCTAACAACATGCAGGTGTACACAGTGCAAGTATACGGGTCGTTGGACCCGCGGCTATGCGGTATCACACTTGTGAGGTGCAGAGAGACTAATTTTTTGAAAAAGCGCGTTTCATCCATTGTCACTGATTCCATTTAAGAAATTAAGCGTTTAATACATTTGGTTTCATGGTATGACTTGTCCATTATTGCGAAACGAAGCACTAGCGCGAACCTACCGGTCAGTACTAGTCCCCTCGAACTAACCTTCTCGGCGCAAATAAGTCACTACGCAAAAATGGATTCACACTACGCATTAGGTTTGTTTGTACCTGTATGTCTACAGAACCCACTCATTTATCAATTCTCTTTATATTATCGATCGTTCTGGAAGCGCTGTGACCATCTCAAGCAAGTTTTTCCGCTCCTTTCAGAGTTACTAATCGAGTCTTAAGTTGATCTATACATACTAAGTACATATTGATACTCCCTTCAATCCAATTCAGAGAAGAGTAGTAATGCTAGTACCCTAGAGTTCTTCCTGATTCTTCCTCACCCGAGTTAACCAGAATCCCGTACTCCACTATAAATAAGATGCAATATGAGATTCAAGCGAAATTCGTATATACGATGATGTTACAAACTTGACTGTCAATTGTCACTGGGCAGTAAAAGTGGAGATGTATATTGGCTATTACTGCGAGCTGTACATCAATGCAGAACCACATGCAAGGATCTACAAAACCCACACCGGTCCCATTACAGGACTCAATTAAAGAAGCAGCACATGTAAAAAGTTGATATTTTCTCAACCGTTGAGGGTTGAAATCTAGTCTCGGATCTTTAAAAAATAGTGAATATGCGTGCCGAAGAACTAACTGCACAGGGCTGCACATGAACATTTGTACTATACTAATTTCCTATCTATGGGACATCTGTAGGAGGCGATGACGAAATCCTAGAGCTGGGACCGTATCGGCCCGACTACCCAAAATGCAAACCTGCGTCAATTCGCAGTCTGTGGTAGTATTGCCAGCACAACAGCGTTCAAGACGCAATGGTATGCGTCCTCACGTCTCTACATAGGAGACAATTCGAAATCAGTCGCCACGCATTCATCTGTTCTGAGAACTTCATGGGAGTAAGTAAGTAAGCACGCTCGGCATACTCACTCTATTGACTCTTATCTAGAATCTTCCGGTACCACAGGGTTAATGTCCCCGAGGTATGTACGCATTGAAAAACAATTTCACCGAAGAGGTGGGCGCGGCCATGCTTGTAAAGGGATTGTCACACCCCACGGCAGCCGCACGAAGGACTTACTAACGAGGAATCGGACTCGGGGTACGGTTTGCCTATTAGCCTGCGCAATATCCCTGCAGTCGTACTATCGTCGAACATCGCGTCATCCATATGGCAGATTCAGCGGGCTACTACTTGCCTGCCTATCGCGTGTATGTTCGATGATCCTTCCCAGGCTCAAGCATGTCCAAGCTCCAACAAAGCACGGAGCACAAAGGTTCGGCCTCCGAGTAATTCATCCCCCTACACATGTCGATGCAGCGCTAATACGAGCTATGAGTTCTGCAGAAACAGTCTACCGAAAGGATCCCTTGGCAATGCTGATTCTGTTTGACCAGATAGCACCATCAGATTAATACCGCATTTCATGTATAATGATTCCCGGTTGGCAAGTCCGAATTCGGAGTGGGGGGCGGTGCCACGGAGCCCGAACGAGTAGGAAAAAAAATCTGCGGATTTGTTGTCGGATGCCGACGCCTTTTGACATTTCAACGTTTTGAAGCGGCAAACATTTGGATTTGATGCGAGAAAGTGGCAGAAAGAGAAACGCAGGAGAGACTCGTTCCGCAAATAAAGCAAGCCAAGAGTTCCGACTTCCTCGAAATGCAATTTAACATTGGAAGAACGCCGAGAGAGGAAATTGAGCGTTCGAATGTCAGTACGTCCAGCTGAGTTTGCCCCTCTGCTAGCCATGTAGGATCAGACGACCACCCATTTTGCAGTCTTCTAGCGTATGGAAGTTAATAAAGAGGCCGGCAGACCAGCAACTGAACAAGGCTCGAACAGGCACAGAGCTTGTTCACAAATCACCTGCTAAACTAGGTGAAACGAACATCGCAAAAAGGGTTTGGGAAGATGAACAGCCCGGATGAGACGAAGATGCGGTGCGATATCCATATCAGATGAGCTTGATATGAAGAACGAACGGTGGGTTCTAGGGAGGCACCGAGGACAGAAAGAAACACAACGTCACACCTTGAGGACTTGGGAAGAGCTAGAACTTCATACAGAGCAGCGGGCGGAGCGGACGCAGGTGGGCTCTTGCGTCGTTGCATCCAGCTTGACCTATCCTGCTGCCAGTGAACTGAACGTCGGAGATCTATGGTGTGTCCGATAACGACAGAACGAACGAACGAACGTGAGCTCGGACCTCGGAAAGTTGCGGTGTCCGTTCCGGAGACATGTGACGTACCGTCGATATTCCCAAAACAAAAGGAGAATATTACTAGAGGACATTATTATAATAGAATTAATGAGTCGCTGGGTCGAACGAGTGACGAAACCTCGACTGAGATCCGACGTACAAGTAGCGACGTTCATTGCTCTGTATCTCGCAGCGCCATGGTTCCCCTTTCCCCGCAGCACAATTATTACCATAGTACTCTTGTCTTTGAGGATTGATCACACAAACACGGAGAGCTTGCTTGCACATCAGTAAATTTGATATCTTCATTCGTGTTTCAAGAGATCAGTACTAGTCTGCTCGGCATGGTGCTGCCGCGCCTCGGCGCGGGAAGCAGGCATCCGCAGCAACATGCGTTATTTTGATTGATCGAGTCCGATGTGACGTGCTCTTGAGATTCGGCACCTCCGTGGGTAAGCTCAGGATCGGAAACAAAAATTAGAAGACTTGGCGCATTTGATATCATAGGCAAGAAGTAATTGTAAGTGTGGAGAGGCCAGAAGTCTCCCCGCTTTTGTGGTGCTTTCATAATTATGAAGAACGGAACTTCCAAGGATAATAATAGAGCGCAAACTTGATGGTCTGGTCGAGAATGGACCGCTAGCGGAACGAACCGAATGTAAATGGACGAAGGCGGCGCTTCACGACGAGACGGTAGTGAAGACAAGCGATCCGGAGGCGACCAGAACGAAAAATTAAGGATTAGAAACGACGGAAGCTCTCGATGCGCGTGGACAGATGGGTACTCCGGTGATGGGTCTGTTCCCGTCGGTCGTCGTTGACACCGTAACTGATCCCCATCCACACGGACAAAGCAAATCTAGAGAGCTTCGGAACGGGTCGACGCACGTCGCTCAACTTTCTTTGCTGTTCCTGGAGGAATGCGGGAAGGGCCGATGTGGCGACCTATGAGAGCGAAGATTACTCAAGAGAGAAGACAATCAGGGCAAGCATCAGAGCTGCGCCGGAAAGAACGTGAAGATTGAGGGAAGGCGAGCAAAAGGGGAGGAGGAACTTTAAATTTAATATTACGGCCGATGCGATGGGCCATGTTGATGAGACGAGATGAGTTTGGCGCCATACAAGTTAAAAATGGAATCGGAACTGAAGCGATATCCGCGGGCCTTACCACTCCTTCACGTGTTCAGAACATTTTAGATTTCATTCTGTCTGACTGCTAGACTGGCGTGTGCGGCAGCGACTTGATGAGGTCAATCGAGTTGAAGTTGACGAAGAAGCGAGTAATATTTTGGAAGCACGTGCAAGGACGGACTCAAAGGCGACCCTGTCATCGCTTACACAGCCAATTTAAGGAGGAGTGCCGATCACCGGGAGGGCAAATCATGATCTTTGTCACTTATTTCAACAAGTATTTCAGTCCGAGCGTGACTGAATGTATATTTCGGCGACAGAAACCATTTGTGGAAATGACTAGCCGGATTAGGTAAGAGAAGCCGGAGCCAGGACACGTCGTTGAGAAGGTCCAGTCCATGGCCAGGTCCCAATGTACGAATGAAGCACGCGGACTCTCCGGCACGGATAGAACTGCTTATTCTTCTCGCAGGTGCCACGGGTAACCGCCTACTTACTCCCACAGCATATATATCCCGTCCTTCCTCGAGCCCTTTATAATCCGCTCCTCCCACACCCCGACAACTCTCTCCCAGCAGCACGCTCCTTGCCTCTTATCAGGTCCGTTCTTCTAGATCCTCTCAATATCTCCCTCTCCTCATAGCCTTCTAGTGCCCTGTTGCACTCCATCACAACAACATCATCATCATCTCGACCTGTCCTGTTCCCAAATTGTTAAACACAAATCCAGGAGATTTTCAAGCAGAGCATCTCGTCCCCTCCACCTAGCAGCATCCTCTCAATTTTATAATGCTGTCATCAAGACTATTCTTCCTTTTCTCTTGTCTCTTCGTCTTCCTCGTTCTTGCCTGTGCTGCTCCCGTATGTTCATATACTTTATCCGGCGTTTATCCTTTGCTCACTTGTCTCGCTCTTTGCGCGTTCAGGTAGCACAGCCTGACGATCTGGTCAAACGTATCGCTGAACCCGTGAGTATCTTTTCCAATTCGTTATTACCCTTTTTTCGACATGCATCTTGATACACATGCGTCTTCGATTCTGATAGCAAAATGGAATGGGTGGCAGCGGAAAAGATTGGAAACGTGAGGCACAAAACGGCATGGGCGGGTCTGGAAAGGATTGGAAGCGAGAGCCAGAGGCTGAAGCTGACCCCCAAGGCGGGTTTGGCGGTTTTAGCAAAGACTGGAAGCGGGAGGCTGAACCTCAACCTGTGAGTATCCACGTACCCAATCATTCATCAACATTCCGTCGCTGAGACGCTCCTCGTCCAGCAAGGCTTTGGCGGTGTAAGCAAGGACTGGAAGCGAGAACCGCAAGGTGGTTTTGGTGGCTTCGGTAAGGACTGGTGATGACCGTCGTCCTCAACGCGCAGCCAGAGTGATAAATCCAATCATCATCATTTTTTGGGACTTGAGATAACGGATTAGTTGGGGTTTTGTGGAGAGTACGTGTCCTTCATCATCACTGCTGCCGCGAACAGGGCTCTTATCCGACCTACTGCATTCCTGCAGAACGTGTACTTTTTAGCTCGAAACGGTGTTCCCCATTCAGTCCTTTCTCGCTTCACTGTGCTTTTCATTATTTTTTCACTTCCTTTCTCAGACTGTCTTCACGAAGACTAGTTGTTACTCGTGCAACCTTTCCGCCATGATACTGACCTCGACCTTACTTTATCTTACCAATCATTTTCATTTGATCGCAGATTTACAATTTGTAGTGTTGCCGTGCCAGCCCTTCCGCTTTCAAAAGATCATATTTTCTACTTTTTGGACCTTCTCAGATGTTGCGCGCAACATGTTTTCTTCTTTCCCCTTTATCATTGTCCCTCCTGGCCTTGTCATTCAATACGCCGTCTGTATGACGCTCACGGTCTTTACATGCTTGTAGCTGTTTCAATTTCATATTTTTTGTTCCAATATCTGTGCCTCTAGAACTAAGCAATCCATGATGATGCTGAGCATGACGCTACTGCATATATGTTGTACAGTATGTCATCGCGAGAACCTAAACGTCGTGTTTGTGTGCCTCATGAATGTCGTCACTTCTGTTTGCATACGTATGATGTTTCGCTCTTTTTCCTATTACCTAACCCCGAACAGGTCAAACGAAGTTCCGAGTTGGGTACCAAGAACTTTCGTGTTTATTTTTTGCATGATTGACGCCTGTAGCCACGCAATTCTCAGGCCAAGGAAACAGTTCACCGCACATGTGCCGCTTCATGCCCTCTTTTTTTCTCCTGTCACTACTAGTGAGTGATCCGTCGGAGTATTGCTTCTCCATTGGTTTTTTCTTGCGTTGTCTTGAGCATCGCCTTGGGTTTGATGTGTGATGTATGCATATGGCCTAACTGTCCCATACGTTACAACGTCTTGTGGAAATCCCGTAATGAATCAATCAGTTACTCATTCGCTCGAGAGGTGTGTTGTTTGTGGCGATGTTCAGCAGTTGACATCGACGTATACTGTTCTTGCTTGGATTTTGATTCGTTTTTTTATGTTGTTGTTGAAGGCTTGGCGCATACACGCGTGCGCCGTGCAAAGTGCGCAGCAGCAGGGAGCAGCACGTTGTGGGTCCTTGGGTGGGATCTTCTCAACTTTGTTTTTCAAGGGCCGCCGGATCTGCGTATGTCTGGTGTCAAAGGGCCGCTAGTACTTAACAGTTAACAGTTTTATCCCGCCTTAGCCCGACCCATTCATTGACTAAATAGAAATAGAAATGAGGATGCATACAGATCCGTCTAGAGCGCTCATATTCACCGATCGATGGCGCAGATTAGCTGATCCAAGTGGATGGATCTCTCATTTTTGTCCTGTCCTATTTTCTTTCCACCTTCACACACACTCGGATCTGTGTGAGCGCTCCAGAATTTTTTTAAAGACAATCACCACCATCATCATCATCATTATATCATCGCAAAGAAAACTTACATATAATTAAGCCTGAGATATCGGGAAGGATGAGATTGACTTTGTTTCACGCGCATTCGACGTGCTCGCGACAGTGGCTGGGGTCTGAAATGCATCCTGAGCGAGTTGAATGTTCGCAGGCAATATATTTATACACTGATGGAGCACGAGTGAGTGTCCTCGTTTGGTGTGGAGATTACCAGGCCTGTCCGACCCGTTTGCTTGATTAGGAACAAAGTTACTTGGAAGGTGTCGGGTTTATCAAGTTAGCGTGTCGAGATCTGTTTTTGTTTTTGTCGCGTAATGATGTTTTCTATCTCGCAGATGATATTGACAACGCAGGCGTGTGATATATATATCCTCATGTTTTGATATCTCAAGATTCTCTGGAATCCGCAGTAATTGTGAGAGTCCGATAGAGACAAAAGTGTTTTAATTCTAAAGGTAGATTGGACGCCGTGTACTAACAGTCTTCTGTTTCCTTTTCGTTGAGCCAGAGCCGAGTTTTGAAGATGATCGCGTGGGGATGCATGGCCTTTCGATGGTTAGATTGAGATTCAGTCTGCCGCTGGTTCAGTCCGCACCGCTAAATACTAACCAAACGATCCGACATCTTTTCCCAAGTTCTTCGTCTTTGAAATAGTTGCATACTTCCAAACCTATCCAGTGAACGGATCTGTACAGCCGAGGACGACTTCCGTCGGAGGTTTTCGTTAGAAGAAATAGTGTTCGACTAAAGAGATAGTCCGGAGACTGGAATAAATAACCAAATTTAGTTCTGCAAGTCAAAGAAAGAATAATTCCGTCAGTTTAGATTTGCTTCCTCGCTATCCTAGTACTGCCTCCGCCGCTTCTCGAGTCCTCTCCAACGTCACTTCAAGTAACGTACTGCGAAAGATCGTGGAGATCCTAATTCTGATACCTCAGCTGATCCTGGATTACGCCGAAGAGTCGGCCGAGCGAAGCTTTGCTGGCTTTCAAAGTGCGGAAACCGTACCATCTGAGCATGCCAGCGAGGCGCTGAGCTATATATACCACGCGTACTGAATCCGTGTGGATTTGGACAGTACTGGCACTAGCTGGCTCCTTTTGCGGCTGAGCGGGATCAGCATCATGACTGGATAGCAAAGATATCATACGAAGCAGGCATTGAGGACGCAGTGATGCTCCATGACATGTGCCTTTTGAAATGTGTCCGACGTCGTTCAAGCCCTCTCTGGCCAGTCAGGAGCATTCTGGGGGAGACGGTGAGGCCAATCGTGTCACGAGCAGCCGCATCGGGTACCTTGTCAGACGTAGTCCAGACCAATTAGCATCGCGCACTAGAACTCAGAAGTGCGCTATGCGGCAAAGGTGTGTGATCGACAGCGCTAGTGGCGCTGATATGGCGACTCTAGCTCACTCATTAGGATTAGCCGGGCAAAGTGCCGTTAGCCGGGATGCCGCGTTTGTTTGTGCAGAAGCAAGCATCACATAATACACATATACCTCTTCTCCCACGATCCACGAAGACAAACAAGAACCTTTATTGTTGCAACTTCTCCGCTCGAGGCCTCAGCATGCAGCGGAAATGAAGTGGATTGAACAAACGATTCGAGTTGCAGCGATGTCGTTCGACAATTGGGCACATACGTGAGCCTGGCAACCCTGCAGGGCCCTGCAAGTGTCGTCCTCGAGACAGGTTACGTTCTGATGTCGCTCTTGTCCAAATTCTGATCTCTGCTCTTCACAAGTCACCGTCGTTCGATATGAAAGGCGATGGTGTGATCACGATCAGAGTGCGACATCGATGGATCCTCTTGGGCAATCGGGAAGACGTGCCACTAACGGAAATTAATTTGAAATTCATACTCACCTCCGACAGACTCCTCTCGCGGATCGCCATTTCCAAGGTAACGTCCTTCATGTTCTGTGTTTTGATTCCTTCAATAATTCCTTTTAATAAGCAGACAATACCCATTCGTATTGATTAAAATTGGAAATTACCCCACTGTGCAGCCCTACTCTCTGGACAATAATCAGATGGAGCAAACAAGATAAGCCAAGAGCGGTCCGATATTGTGCTTACATGCTCAAGGACATGACATAACTCGTTTTGTTAATTTTCATCGATCTCGACCCTGACGAGCCTCGGTAGTCATCGGCCCTCGGCCTCGAGAGAGTCTGGGCACCCGTAGGAGCGAGTCTTGAGTCTTCAATCTTTTTCGTTTGCGCCCTTCGCATACTTTTCACATCGCGAGTGGACATTACATAATATCGAGGAGACGGGGAAAACTCAATGACGGTCCGGAAAGAAGCAGACCCGTTCCCTGCCGTTCCGAGTCTCGGATATACCAAGCAGGTCGTCGGCCGGCCGCGGCTCAGCCGCAGTAGTAATCCGATCGGATTGTCGGCAAATCTTACCCGGTGGCCAATCAAGAAGCTCAATGCTCGGTGTAGTTGCCTTATTTGGGGTAGTTTGCTCGGCCCATTTCCAGGCCCAGGCACAACATAAGTAATCACCAGGTACGCTCATGACCCCGTACAGGAAAAGCTTTAAATTGATAGCATAACCCACTTTTCATATTCTACACCCTCTTTGACCACCTCGCCTACCCGCTGCAAGTTCAGTGCGTTTGTGCTCTCTTTTTGCTCTCTGCCACACCGTTGCTTGTTATCCTTTGCGCATTTTTCGTGAGTCTACTGGACAACAATAAATGGCGTTTGGAGCTGACTAGCGATGGTTCAATGCTTGGCGTTTGTGCAGATTCAATCTACGGTCCGTCATGCGAGTATCGTCACTTATCGTTGTCCTTGCGGCCATTACTTTCGTCAGCGCCGCCCCCGTACCCCTTCCCGAAGCGGAAGCGGCTGCGGTCAACCCGGATTGGAAGCGCTCTCCTCCCGACTGGAAGCGTGAAGCGGATGCCGTACCTGGTGCTCCAGATTGGAAACGTGATGCGGACGCTGAGCCCGGAGCACCGGCTTGGAGGCGCGATGCGTCATGGGGCGGAACATCTCACTTGAAGCGTGAGGCAGATGCCTCTGAGGAAAAACGGGACCCGAGATGGGGCAATATATATACCTGGTAATCGCTGAACCGGGTTCCTTTCTCCTCGTCTAATTTTCCTCGTTGCAAACTCAAGTTCGTAATATGCGTGATTTGTTTCCGGTTGTACGCTGATCACTAACTTATTCACTTAGTAGCTGTATCGGTCTTCTCGTAATTTTGAGCACTTTTCTGCCTCCTCATCACCAACTTACCATGTGGCTGGGTTTGATCTGGCACCAGCCCTCTAACTCGATCCTGATCGACTTATGAAACCGCACTTGCCATTCCATATGCTCTTCCAGTGCTCTTGTCGTCGCTCATTATTTTCCCGAATCTTTTTCTCGAGTTTGCCTCGTCGGTGCACATTATGGATATATTTTCTTCTTCTTATGGATCTCCGGCGCTTAATTGTTCGGTATTTACCCTGTGGTTGCGAATTGCATGCTTCACGGATTAGGATTAGGCCGTCGAGGACTTCAGCAGTTTACTATACTTTTGTAACTAAGTATTTTAACCCCTGTTACTTTCGTCTCTTTCTTCAACGAGATGTATTGTACACTGTACATGTGTAGTCCTCCGTTGAAGACGAGCAAGAATTAAAGAACGTCTTGCCCGTATATTTCCTATTCCGATAATAGGATTGTTCTTAAGTGGCTTGTGCATTCAGGTGTTTTAGAATACGATAGATTATGCGCCATAATGATTCTGAGTAATTGCACCTTAGCTGAGCGGTGCACGAAAGTTCTTGTCATAGGGCATAAGCCTTCTCAAGCCGTCAGATGCTTGTCAAAGTGAGAGGTGGAGTACATCCAAGATCTCGTCCGCAGCATGCGGCCGGATACGAAGTGGCAATTTTTCCAACACTCGTTCAGAGTAATGGGAACAAAGTGGCGGCATTCTCTTCATTTCGCCAGTAAGTATGTGCATTGTGAAATAGAGGGCACATCCATTCCAGGGCAGTAATGTGAAGAAGATCGACGGAAAGCGATTCAGTCACAATCCAGGCATTCAAATGCAATATAATAACCTTCTCAGGAGCACTCTCAGGAACTATGGCTATGCAGTGAAACGCGTTTCCCTCATCTCGTGTGAGAGTGAGTAATCCCGTTCGTTCTCTGCGATTCCAGAACATGTTGAACGTGCGCGTTTTATGCGGTCAGTCAGGATCAGAAGAACGCGGACAAGCTTAAGGCCTGAAGAACTTCAGGACATAGAGGTACTCCCGGCCAGACCGGCGTTCCAATACAACCTGTGAGAAATGCCAATATTGGCAGAATGTCAGAACAAGAAAGCGAAAGACCAGCGAAGGATCCAAGAAGAAATTATTGTACCTTGCTTTCGAACCCTTGTTCGATCCTCATGCGTTTCTGAATTGAAGGGACGTCATTTTGCTTGACGGCGACGAGATAAAAGCGGCCATTGCGTGAGAGTATATCCTGAACGTATGGTACAAAGGTCAGTTAGAAGACGTAAGCATATGCCATGTACACTCTTTTGATTCTTTCCTACTTGCCTTTACATTATTAAGGACTTGGTTCGTGATCTCCATACCTAATTTGCCACCTGCCCAAGCCCCTGCAATATCCGCATCACCTTGTGCATTGAGGGCTTCTTCGTCGGCTGTAGGTACATAAGGCGGATTAAAAATCAGGAGATCGACTCCGCCGCATTTCCGGAACCGTTGACCGAAAGCATCTGAAAGTGAAGATAGTACGGGGTCTAATGTGACCTGCGATTGAAAGTTGTCGTCCCGAGTCAGTGAGTACGTGAGAGGGTCTCCCTTAGTTGGGGCTAATTTGCTTTCCGTACGTACATTGTTCTGTCGTCCAGTAAGATGAGTGCATCGAGCTGCGTGTCTGTTGATGTCCGTGCAGAGATAGACTTTAGCCAAGGTACGGTGAGGTCACATGTTTCTTGAATATAGTTGAGAATATACTTACGGCATTCGGATGGTCCGAGAGCTTTTGCAGCGAAGGTGGAGACACAACCAGAGCCTGATCTGCACGTCCAGGAGCAAAGTCATCATCTAGAATGAAGTTGAATATACGAGTATTTCAATACACACCCAATTTCAAGACATATTCGAGGCTTCGCTTCACGAAGCTCGTTTACATCCGCTTCTAGAGCATCGAGAAGGATGAAAGTGTCCTCTTGATTTGCTCATGGATCAGCAAAGGTGGGATCTTTCTACGATTACGATCAAACGACGAACCAGCTGGCTCATAGACACATTCGTAGTCTTCATGGGTAAGGTGGCTCAAATCTGGTGTTGGTAACGATAACATCTACCACAGGTCGCTAAGAAATTTAAAAATAACTCCATTTAAAAGTCGATCACGTCGATCAGTACAAATACACACAAATAGCTATACGTGGCAGTGAGAGTACAGCATCGGAGTCGGGATAGAACAACAGCTCAGATTTGACTTCCTAGTGTTTTTTCTGCCTCGTAGACCGCCTCGCAGCCTTTGACGGCTCCTTTTTCTGCGGATGTTGACTTTAAAAAGCCTAGAGTTAGCATTGCCCTCAATCGATTACAGAACAAATGGCATTCACACACCTCTTCTCTTTGATATCAGATACAACTTCATCTTCCTTATCGTCATCATCATCGGCATAAAGTGACAACTCGTGCAGCTTCTTTTGCAGCTTCATTACGCCACCGGTTGATCGTGGCTTAGGAGACTGATTCGCATGTTTAGCGACCTTCCCGTCTTGCTTGGCCTTGGGAGTCGATTTAGGTTCTGAATCGGGAAGCCATTCATCCTCCTCATCTTCCTCAGTCACGGCACTAGACCCTTCTGCTTCCTCATTCTCTTCATCCTCATCGAAATCGGTATCGGCACCAGCAGTCATGGTCTCATCCGCGTCCATTTCATCGATGCTCATGTCCTGATCAAGTAATCCAATCGTCGACGAACCCTTCTTTGATTCTGAGTGCGATTTACGGGCCAATGTAGACTGTGTGCTGGCGTCATCATATGTTGTCTCAGCATCTTCATCTTCGCTGAAACCGGCCAAGGAGTCCTCCAAAGAATCATCTTTCTCATCTTCGTCACTGTCCTCGGTCTAAAATGAGAGGTCAAATACGGAAAACAAATTACTAATGAATTTACTGACATTGCGCGTCACATTACTAATGATTTCAGATCCTGCTTCAGTGCTCTCAAAACTCGTCTCAGCGGATTTTGATCGAGTCTTCCTCCGCGAGTTTGTAGTGAAAGCGCCGAACTGGTGGAGCATGTCTATTTTTGCATCCGTCTTTGCTTCACTCTGTTTAACCTGAAAGAGACTAGTTCAGCACCTTCCATTTCATTGGAACAATAATCTCGCAGAAGCTTACAGCCTTTTTGAGGCGTTCAGCGAACACGCGCTGCATGTTTAACATGCGCTCTTCCATTTCTTGCATCACTTCTTCCCGAGTTTCGGCTTCTATGATTGCGCAACGCATCTCCGATTCGTACAGCTTCAGCATCGATGATCAATAAATTTGTTCATGCACGAATTCGTGAAGATCGTTACCTTAATACGTAAATCCTCCAACTCCTCAAATAGTGCGTCTACTAAGACGTCCACAGGTTCACCATCGCCATCAGACTCTTCGTCCTCTTAATAAACATGAGGAGTCATTGGATGTGCCCCGAAAAAAAAGGAGATCGGAGCAAAGAAGCTTACCTTCGATAATCTCCACATGGGCTTCACTTCGCTTCCGTGTGCCTATGCCGCCTGTAGTTATGGTCACATTCCTCCGGTTAGGAGCTGGCGTTTTATTGGCTTTGAACACCCTCTCCGTGGGTGTTGGCGTCTGTCGAATATTTGCCTTTGGCACGGTGGGAGGCGCAGTTGTCACTTCTCGCGCAAGCGCCGCGAAGCGCATTACATGACTGTTTTCATCGAAACCTGTATCATAGGGATTGACATTCACGATCATGACGGCATGACCTCCCTGTTCACCAGTAAAGAAGTCTTGGAAGAGCTCGGTTAACTTGCTATGCCGGAATGGGATGATAGCAAGTTTGACTCCCCGACCAGGGTTCGCGATGTCAATCTCACCCCGGCCTGGTGCAGCAAGCATGGCAGCTACCCTTCGTTGATTGCTCCGCATGGCCTCCATACACTGACCGAGAACCATGAGGGATTTGTTGATGTTTCCGGCTTCCTTCAATCGATCGCCTGTGTTGTGCGTGTTTTTCGTTCGTTCTGAGCCAGCTAGATCAACAATAGAGAGACGTGAGACAGAGACATCGGAAGGGTCCCCCCTGTGAATACGGACAGCGCGAAGCGTGAAGATCCCGTGGCTCCGCGAGGAGACGGCATTTGTCAAAGTCCCGAACACTCGACGATTTATGTTTCCTGTGCGGAAGACGTGCTTCGCTTCTTCTGCAGAGCGTACGCGCACGCACTTCAGACCGGCAACATATTTTCCTCCACCCTCGGGATCTTTCTTGAGTGGCAGTGCTTTCCTCTTGACGAAAAGAACGTCTGGTGAGGAATGCAATGAAGCAAGGGACGCTAAACTTGACCATGTGCTGGAACTTGATCCAGCAATTCGTTTTGAGCGCGGAATACCATTTGTCCTCCCTTGGGGGGTTGCACATGTACTGTCTCTATCATCATTAGCTGGGTCGTTGGCCAGCAAATCGAAGATCTTTTCGTTGTACACTTCGGCATATGAGATCCAGATAGAGTATTCATAGTTCTTGTCAACGGGAACGGTTGTTGAGTCAACGTCTTGAGAGTTGATTTCTCCCAGGACAGCTGCAATGGCCTTTTCTTCCGACAGTTCTGGGAGTGCACACGTAATATCATCGTCCATCGTTCGTTCAACACCGGATATCCGTACAGGTCGGTACTGTAGGCTTGCTCAATATCAATCCAGGCAAGCGGTGTTGCGACTTACAGGAGCATTGCTATGGAGACCCTCCAAGCTGTTGAAAACGACGTCAAGAGTCCTTGGGAGAAGACCAGCGGTATCCTTTTCCGTCCCTCCTTGGATTGTATATGTCTTTCCCGAGTTCGTCACACCATATGTGAATATTAGCCCATTTTGTCCTTGGAGAAGGTCTTGAACAAGCGGTAGAGTTGTCTTTGTGAAGAATTCGGACTGGCGTGTTTCGGGGGTGAAAACATGATTGAAAGTGTAGATTTGAGCTTGAGGGTGTAAACGAATACGATTGCTTCCTGAGAGAACAGTCATCTGCACTGCTGAGTCCGAGAGCTTCTTAAGATAAGGAGTCGCAGTTTGATCATCGTCGTTAGTATCGCCGTTGGGACGGATACGCAAGAATGCCTTAGAATGATCGTGATAAAAGGATTGCAGATCTTTGTGTTGAACATTGGCGTACCTTGATTGGCTCTCTGTCTGCATCATCAGTATTAACTTGTGCAGGTACTTTAGCCTTCCCTGTTTTCTGATTCTGTGGATAGGCGGCGTTTCTATTAACGAGAGGTTTTCTCGGTTTAGTCTTTTCCGTCGCTGCTTTTTGTGCTGAAGCCTCTGCAATCGCAGGACATCGCGCAGCAGCGGTCCGAGTGACTCTTGCAGGAGCAGCTACCTTGCGTGATGCTGTCGTCTTACGAGTCGCCATCCTGTGATCAACGCTGAGGACAGACTTGAAGAAGCAGGGTGGCCTCGGCGTGTGTTTGAACACGACGCTCACGTGATCGCGAAACACGCGAGTCATCCGTGGTTGGGTCGCGCTCTCAACCGACACTACCACAGTACCAGGTCAAGACGCGCCTACCATGCCTCCACAGCGTCGTCAATCACTTGCACCAACCTCAAGCTACAACAGTTCTCGTCAAGTACTGGGCAGGAAACGAGCTCAAAGCCTTGTTCCGGGCGAGGCAACCCGACATCTTGTACCGCGCAAAAGCATCCTCAAATCAACACACTTTACCTTCACTTCAAATCCTCAGCAGAACGAGAATGACCCACCACCAGTCATAGAAAACGTGGGCGAATCAATGATGGAAAACACTGGAATTCAATACACAGCTGAGATTTCCGACAATACAACTCGCAAGAGCTTGGGGCGCCGTGTGAGTTTTGCTCCTCTTGCTAGTTTCCGGTGAGTGCTTGCTTGGCCATTGCCAGTCTCTTCTTGTTGACTTTCCCTATCAGTGTATTTGAGACGAATGACAACACCAATAGCACAAACGGTCCGAGTTCTTCGCCCACTCCAGCCTCGCCGGCAGAGTCTGTTTCGTCTCCTCTACCCTCTCCTCTGCCACCCATACAATTGAGTAACGAAAATGACTACCCAGGCAGAAGAAGTAATACGGGTCCGATAAGGCGAGATTCCACAGTCTCGGACTATGGCGAAAGATCTATGTCTTTGGACATGGACCAGGAGAGTGACGACATCTCGGAACCACCTACAGACCCTATCTTCTTTCATGACGCTGCTAATGGAGGATCTGATTACGGGCCGCCTTCAACGGATTTTGACGAAGACACAGAAGAGGAAGATGACGATGACGAAGAGATGGAAATCACAGAAGCTATCGCTATGAACATTGACCGAAAGCGCTCTTTATCAATAGCGCAACAACGTGAACTAGCCAGGCGATCGTCTCTGTCCTTACTCGCTTCTCAGCGACACTCGTCCATCAAATTCTCACCTGCTGCGACGAGCCGACCTGCAGACGAACAAGCAGAAGGGAATGACGCCGAAGAAGATGTAACTACAAACACGCAAGCTACGCAGGAAAGCGAAGCACCCATGGAGTTTACTATTGCTCTTGGGCAGCCATTAAAGAAACCCCGACCTCCGAGTAGCGCATGGCTTGCACTAAAAGCCTTGGTGAACGGTACCTCTGGTGACGACAACGACAATGACGACAATGAAGACAACGAGGACGAGATGGAGCTATCCAATGCCCTATCGAGGCTCGAACAAGCACGCTCTTCCATCGGCTCTGGCGGCCAGACCGATGGCGATGTAGATAATGGCGCGTTGCAAGATGACAGTTTTACGAATACTGAATCGAGCATGGAGATGAGCATAGATGCAGGAGATCGCACAATCAACGTAACAAGCCTTATGGGAAGGGTATCTAATCTTGAAATATCTGGCGACGAGTCGGAAAGAAATATAAGGCGCATACTCGACGAGGACTTCGCGGGTCCGCTACCTACTGCTGATACTGCTCCGCTGAATATACATAGAAAGGAGAATGGATCAGGACAGGCGACGTCTTCAAAACCATTGAGAAACAGCGTATTTTCTGCTTCCGTTCCCTGGCAGGCGTCTACAGCAACTGCATCCGCTTCGGAAAATGAGAGGCCTATTTCTCAAAGGTCTCACTCACCGGGCGTGTTGAAGAGCTCGGATCCATCCCGTCCACCGTTAGCAGTCAAGTCATCATTGAAATCCTCTGTCTTTTCAGCGCCTCCTACGCCTTCCAGAATTCCTGTGTTCGTATCACCAACGAAGCCCAAAGCGTCTGCGCCATTATCGCCCACGAAAAAACGTGTGGCGGAAGCGCCTGATGCAGCAAGTGATGCCGGCTATCCAAGTCCTGCAAAGAAGCGTCACCTCGAGAACCCTAGTAATGCCAATAACAGCTCTGAACCAAATCCCGCTCCGGTGCCTGCAACGGAAGAAAGCGCAGATGGACCTTTATCTGCATCTTCGGTACCTAGGGCAAGCTTGGGTGGTATCCGGCGACCATCGGGCTATTTCGCACAGAGACGAAGCCTGACTCCTGGAGTGGAAAATGTGCCAAATGCATCAAGGTCTTCATCTCCCGCCGCAAATGGACCTCATGCGCTGACAGATTCAGGCAGACCGCAGAATGCAAATGCTCCTTCTACGTTTTCATCGTCGGTGACGCAAGATAAGAACACGGATATGAACGTGAACCTACGTCCAGTTGACACAGACAAGGATAAAAATGCTGCATCCGGCGCAGCTTCAACAGCACCTACTGTCATCGTAACAGCAGACCACTCTCAAGAAAACGGTGTTCAGAGTGATGCTATGGAGGTAGAAACCGAGAAGCAATCACTAGCTATGCAACGAAAGTCACTAGTAAATCCTGATATGCCACCTCCGGATGATGAATACGACGATGTTGTGAGTGACAACAGGTTTCTTTATCTTGAAATGGTTTAATGGTTTCTACCAGCCCCAAATATCCATTCAAGAATTCTTCTTGATGACTGGGATTAAGTTCCACGACTACACGATTCCCCGTCGATCTACGATCCACCCATCTCAACTGCAAGGGAATCGACGAGGTAAACCTGTCTCGTCTTTGCTATACCCCAAAATGTTAATGCTGCACGTTCTTTGAAATCAGATTCAAGCGTACCGCCTTCAATGGCCGACTATCTGATGGCAACCGTGGTGCATGTTCCGCAGCTCGAGCTATACAGATTGATCACCAGAGATCTGCAAACCTTCATCGACAACAGTATGAAGATATATCGCGATGCGGAAGAGGAAGTTGCAAAATTGACACCGATCCTGTTTCGCGAGTTTGCGCAGGCGAACGAGGAAGGTCGCGAAGAACTCATGGCAGGTCTCTATCGTAATGACATATCTGAAAGTTCTGATTATTGTCTTATAGCATCAACTTAAACTGATCAAGGCAAACCGGCTAATTGCCGCTAAGGAAAGATGGTACGATGTAAGAAGTCGCTGGATTCAGGGCCTTCTAGAGACCGTCGACCGCGGTTTCATCGAGCTTGAAAAGGTGACTATCTCAATGATCTGGACTTCATCGTCAGTCCTGAGTTTGTCGTTCCCATAGGATCGAGACACTCTCACGAGCATCATTGACAAAGCTCAAACTCTCCTCCCTGCGTTGAGGCATCAACACGCGCAAGCCCAGGCACAACTCGAACGGGAGCGAATCGATATCGAGGAGGTAGAGAACAGTGATCCGGCTTACCTTGAGGAGCTTAAGATCACCATTGAGGAACAGAAGTACGTCTTCTTTTTTCTATATTCCTTTTTCATTGTAACTGCAAATTTCTGATGTTGCCTTAGTCAACTTCTTGAAGTCTACAAAACGGACGTAGCTGAAGGGACTGCGAAGATTGAACGACTTGAAGGGAAGCTTGCAGAGCTTGAAGCGCAGAGACTGGAAAATGCTCAAGCCATTGAAGCAGCGGAGCGCAGGATCGTGTTAAATAAGACCAGTACTCGTGCCGAGGTATTCCGACTCAAAGGTATGCATGTTCTTAAGTTCAGTACTATCATCTTTTTTTCCTGACCTTTTTTTCTTCATTTCTAGATGAACTTGAATGTCTCCAGGCGTTACATTCGTGGCGTCTAGCTAAAATCTCGCAACAATTGATAGAGCTCGTATTTGAAGAGCAGCTCTTCGTCTCTATTCCATGCACGAAGTTCCGTCCGGTTGCCCCAAAGATCACTATAAAGCGAATAAATCAAGCAAATGAATCCAAGTGTTTGAAGCGGATCGATTTGCACCCTCTCTTCAGCGAGCTTGTCGTTCGTCAAGCCGAGGAGTTTGCCCGAACTTTATCGACGACCTCAATCAAGCGGGTAAGTCATGAATAGCCTTGACATGCTCTTTAACTCACATTTTGATTTTTGATTGGCAGGTTCTCGAAGCTCTGAGTGACTTCTGGACGTCGTGCTCACAGATTCGGACGCAGTTCGTCTTTCTGGGGATCAAGTATCCTCTCAAGCTCGAACTTGCCGAGGTTGATGGGACGACAAATCTGAGGGTAGTTGCGTCGATCCTATTTTCCAAGCGTACGACGAAGGTGCTTGTAGCCTTTGTATTTACGCCGGAGGTGCTTGCCGGCTGGCCGTTTGCGATCCGGAAACTTCAGTGCGAAGTGAGGACTGTTTACGGGACGATTGAGTAAGCGATTCATTTCCCTCTCAGATCCCTTACTGATATATCTGTGCTTTCAGTCCTGAAGAAATACGTAATACCATAAAGGAACGCCTATCACAGTCCTCCATCGAGGACAACCATGCTTGCCTTCTTGATTCTTGTGTCGAAGCTGCTTCACGCTTTGAATAAATTTATACATATGGGTTTTGTTTTACAATCACATGCGGAAGAGCTACTATGTACAGTCACCTGACAAAAGTTTTGTCGCCCCTGTTTTTAGGCAATTTTTTGAGTAATTTTCATTTCTCTTGCCCAATTCAGCTCCGCTGGGTCCAAAAAAAAATTACAATCATTCTATAATATAGACCAAGGTCCCTGCAAAGTTTGACAGTGAAAACTCGAAAATTGAACTCAGAACAGAAATAGGCCAAAGAGACTATATGCACCAAATTGACCCATTTTTCCAGTATTGTTCAACCTCCATGGACTCAACAACACATTGAAACAACATGAAATTTTGTTCTTGAGCATTTCTCATGTGCAGGAATGCCTTATGATTTTTTCAGATTTTTCCGATGAATGGGGAACACTGGGCTGCATTTGGTGGGGTCAGAAAGTGCCAGTTTTGCTGATTTTCCCTTTTGTTTTGCCTGTTTTTTGCCTCACTCAAGCTTTGTTGGCCTCTGGTCTCTTCCCCACTGGTTCAAAAAATCCAGTAAATTCACATGGCATGCATTACTATCAGAACAGCATGCCAGCAAAGTTTTGTGCCAATAGCTTATGTAGAAACATTAATATGCAGGTGGGAGTCCTTGAGAGTCAGTTATTTTCCCTATATAATTTAACACCACCGAAATAAGGTTTTGAGCTCATTCTTTCATATTTTTTTATGGAAATTTGAAGGTAAGTTGCTTCTTATGATGGAATGCTGCTGAATTTTTTTCAGAAGGAGAAAATGAAAATTGATAGAGAAATTTGCAAAAAACATGTAAAAAAGGGGGCGACAAAACTTTTGTCAGGTGACTGTACATTATGTCTATCTACGCTTGGTTTAGATATGTTGCTGTTTCAATGCAATAATTATTGACACGATAAATATTATTATTATTGAATCGCTCGTGAGAGTCGTAATGCACGTGAATGCGCCAAAGGGCATATACTTGTACAAAGCAAGATCGATGGAAATGAGCTGAAGAGACTATATAATACAAGACATAAGTGAACGGCGAAGGTAGACACGAGGACAAGATAATAATGGATGCACCAGGAAGATCGAAAAATGAGGGCCGAATGGGGAGGAAGGTTCATGTAAGATGAAAACGTGCAGCTATGGGAGGCGGTATGCGAATCTTACGACTGATGACAAGTTGTGCTTCAAACACATCAAGTGCCGAACGCAAGACGGCCAGCGTCTCGCGATTTGCATGTATGGCATCCATCTCACCATCAGCAATCTCGCGCACACCGGTCCATTTCTGGTGAGCGTCGCGCATTGCGAAGGCAAGCCGCTGGCGCTGTTCAACATGCTTTAGCAGTCGAGCACGCTCAGCACGCTCGCGTTCTGCCTGGCTAGAAAGTGCTTCAGATACGGCCTGATGACGCTCGTCTTCAACTTCGCGCATACGTTCTTGGAGTGTTTGATGGCAAGCTACATGCGTCTCCTGATTGTCTGATGTCGACATGGATTCGCTGTGGGCGCCGCTAATGCTAGCAGCGCGAGAGCGTGTTCGTGCTTGCGTAGAAAGAGTTTCGTGCAGACGCTGCTCAAGCTCATTGACATGCGTCAAAAGAACTCGTTCGTCTCGCTTACGCGATTCTTTCAATGCATGCATCTGTTCTTCCAACATGGAGATTTGGGTGAGGCGTTCTTTGGCGAGATTCTCCATCGAAGCTAGCTGCAGCTTAAGCAGCGTCACAGCAGCGGATTCCGCCGAAGCATCAGATGCAAAACTAGGGCTCCTGTGAAGGGTACTGGCATGGTTAGAAATAGGAGGTGGGAAAGGTGTCACTGTTGGAAGGAGCATCTGTGAAATTGAGCCATATTTACTCGGTGATGGGAGGGTAAGGGGAGTCGGACTCCGTTCATGTCCATCATCCGATTCCATGCGCATCATGCTCGGACTTGGGGAGACAAGACCCAGAGGAGTCGTAGGAAGGTCATATTCTTTGATCAGCCCTCCTTGGAGCTGGTCTGTGTTGATCTCCAGAGATAGGTCCGCCAACGCTTGCCATGCTACTGTCGAGTTCCGATCGGCTGTTGGTCGTCGATTGGGCGTCGACCTTCGCGACGTTGGCAAAGATAATCTCTCGCTTTGAGGAGTGTTAACGCCAAGAGATAAATCAAGAATAGAGGTAGACTGGCGTGGAGGTGTCGATGCAAGTGGAGGACCTTGATAATCGAATCCGATCCTCGGAATAGCAGGTGTGGGGGCAGAGGGCGAGGCAACTGCCGCAAGCATCATCTCAATGTCGTCAATACTTTCGTTGCCTGGATCCTGCTTAGCAGTGGAATCCTGTAGCACAGGACCGGTAGGCGTATTCTGATTCGATTCGGATGGAGCCCTCACAGAGGCCTTGGTGATAGTATCCCGGCGCTTCGAAGTATTCGAAGTATTCGAAGAACGCAACGGACTTGGGCTATCGCGGCCGCCGGATAGGCCCGGCAGGTACCGCGACACGAGTTTCTTTGCCGAAGAAGGCGTGTGAGGACTTCCCGAGGAAGTATCACCTCGTGGAGAAGGACGAGGTAAACTGGATTTCTTGAGTACGGGTGAAGGAGTCGGCTTCTGAGATTTCTTGGCGCGTGGAGGGGTAGATGTAGTGGGAATCCTCTCCATCGAACTGCGCGGCTCTCGCGGAGGAGATCGTTTACCGCTATCAATGCTGGTGGAACGCAAGCCAACGGGTTTCGTAGCTCGACGAGGAAGAGGGCTTATTGGCCTATCTCCCTTCCCCATCTCGATAGGCACGTCACTGATACTCCTGGTCTCCAGACTAGAGTTATCTTTTTCCTCTTCAGATGTACTGTGCTTTCGTCGCGTCCCGACACGAACGGCGGAAAGAGTTTCTTTAGGTGAACCCTCGACAATGACTGACTTGGGTCTGTACTTGGGGAGATTAGAAGCAGCGACGGGTGGCTTGCGAGGTCGCAATGTGTATGTGGAGTTTTTGTTGAGCGTTGTCGATTGTGCGGCCGTGGTGCTCGTGACCTTCACGCCGGTCTCATCGACAGATGACCTTCCAGCCCTTTGCAACGAGGAACTCGTCTTTCTCGTTGTCACGGTCTTCTCATCAGGCGACGTGCTATCTTTTGCCTGGCCCTCGGGAAGCGTATCGAGGGGTTTCACTCCCCTGGTTGATGTTAGGGTGCTGGAGCGGCGTGCAGTTGCGTCCTTTGCGTTGATGGTCGATGCCGACTTCTTGTGAGTAGATTCTTTCTTGCGTTCAGAGTCTTTGCCTTCTTTCTCCTTGTCTTTCTCCTTGTTCATAACGTCCGCGAGCGCCTTGCCGACAGACGCGAGATTCAAAGAGTGTCGAATTGAGCTTCTGCCAAGTCGTTTAGTGGTCTTCGCCGCTTCGGGCGGTTTCGTCGGTGCTACGGTGGCCATCGTGGTCTACATTGAAGCAGATATACGTTAATAAGTAAGGCAATCGACCTTTGTGCAAAATTGACCTTCAGCTGCTGTAGGCGGATAGGCGGGTGTTCGGGTTAAGTTATGCTTCACGCGCCAAGAATTTAGGAACCAAACAACGTTCAAGTTCAACGCGTAGCGAATTCCCACGCATTCTGAACTCTATTCTACGCGTCATGCACGTGAGCGCCATTCTCTCTTGCCAGGAAAAAGGTAGCGGAACCAAACGCGGACCATTCATTAATTTAAGTCCCAAAATCCGCGATCGAGTTTGTTCCCAAGGACACAGTATTCACCTCAATTCCCCTTGATATGAAAAGCCTGCTTGGGTGCGGCTCTACCACATAAAACGCCCTACACCCTCCCGTTCCATGTACAAGAAAATATACATACTACCCCAGTTAATAAGAGTATACCACATCCCTTCAAGCCAGACAGCCCATTGCGGCATATCTATAATCTGCGCGCGCATTATCACGTATGGTATTAGAAAATATCGAGGTTCCAAGAGGGGAGTCAACAGAAGAGTAGGAGCAGCAAACAGCGGCAGAGCAATGGTCTGCAAGAATGTTTGGGAGGCTCCTGGACAGAAGAAAAAAGCGAATATAAGCATATCATTGCGACATTGTAACGTGAAAAGGCTCTGACCGATGCGGATAAACCACGCCCATGCGCAAGCTACATACACAGGAGAAAACAAGTAGGGAATTACGGGATGGAACCGGAATATCCGACGCCAAATATAGAACGTGAAATGTCGATTATCCGACAATAGAAAGGGATGGTGAATACTGAATTTTGGAGAGTCAGGCTACTGTTTTCAAGAAGATTGAGGAGAATAACGTACGTGAAGAAGTGCACAGTCACGGCCACCGCCAATGACGATAAAACGGTGATCGCAGTGCGTCTGCAGATCTGTGAGCACAAAATACTAAAACTCTGCAGGGAAACATATCTTACTTTGTAGTTCCGAACATACGAGTTTTCACGTCATTGAGTAGTTCGAAGGGACCTCCCGGACCGCTGACAAGAGCAGGCCATCCGAACAATGTCGCGAAAGCAAAGAAGTAATACAGTTGCGGAATGTGTACCACAGGAACATGATTAGATTTATCCCCTGTGAAATTGATAAGAGCCGAGTCTGCACCGCTGATTATCGAGCTTATAATCTTACCTAGGACTATGCCGTCATTCCAATAAACGAACATAGCGAATAGAAAAACGTCTATTGCATAAGGGACCGCATCGCATACGATGAGCGGAAGGGCGCGAGGCACGCTGAACAGGATCTTAATTAGGTCCGCTAGAGAGCAACAATAAGCGGGATCTGTATAGAGAAGTGAGTGTTAACATACAGGGAGTTGTCGATAAAGCCAGAGGATCATAGAGCTTGACCTCTGACTCCGAGGATTCAGGTTGATATCGCAAGGCCCTGAGCTGACTGTACGCATACGCATATATGACCCATATAATATTGGTCTGCCTGAATGCACAACTCGCGAGACCTAGCTGTGTTCAGTATAAGCAATTATTCCTTTCTGAGTACAAGAATACCTACCAGCGCAGAAAGTGTGTGGCTTCCTTGAAGGGCCGAAGTGACTGACAGTAGTACGAGAACGAGGCTTGGAACATCAGTGTAGTACAAGAATCCGAAGAACCAAGCAATTGGAAAGAGGGAGATTGCCAGTGCATCGGACGTTGGTGAAAGCAGCTCTTGAGGGGGTCGCACTCGTCGCTGGAGACTCAGCAATCGCGTGAGTATAATGGGAAGTGATAGCAGAGAGATAAGAGGATTCAAGCGCAGGATAGATAAGTTGCACTTGAAGAGGAATAGTTTACTGAGCAGGACGCTCAGAACGTATCTGAACGAAGTATTGTAAATGAACAACTGAAGTAAAGTAGAAAGGCTTGAAAGGCTTACAGTCCAGGAGGAGTGGTAATCTTCGGATCCCATATGTCCCATTCTCCACGACAGTACGCTTGAGCTTGCGGGACATGGAATGGTTCATCCTGCCTCCATAAATTATCAATACTACAAACATTCCATGATGGGGAGGACACGGACCATATATGGCTCCGTTACGATGCTATTAACTTCTCTAAGAAGAATGACATTTGCCACACAAAATGCGAAGTAATAGATAGCGTTCGACATGTTCACGGACCAGGGAGATTAAGATTTCACTTGGAAACAGAGAAGAGATGTTAGTTAGGTAGACACGTCACGATGCAGAAGGCGCGTCTTACTTGATCGGCGCTTATTTGTACTTATGTACAGTGCTTGGATCGACGCGTAACCCAGACGTGCGAGCAGGGCGTTCTCATTCTTCTCTGCGCCGGGCTGCGAGGATCGCGTGCGCACAAAGCCTCCTGTCTTTGATCGTCTGGTCTACGTCTGTGTCGTATTCAAAATGAGCAAAATGGAAACGGATGATCTTCCCGTTGTGCTGCCGTCGACTACAACATCTGCTCTGTCTTTGTCTTTGTGAGATTACTTCAATAACCTCACACTCGGCTAATATCCGATAATTGATTCTATGCGAAGCACAGGCATCCGTTACCCATCTTAAACATCTCGGAACATTTAACGCGACTAAAACTGCAAAAGAATACCAACAATCCCTTTGGTGTGATACGCATATCTACATGTAATCGCCAGGAAACTCATGAAACTGTAGTGATTGGTGCTTTGTTGGGTACTCAGAACGGACGGGAAGTGGAGATCGTGAATTCGTTCGAGCTTGCGATGGACGATGACACCTTACAACGGGTTGATCATGGATTTCTGATTTCACGTCGGGATCAATGTATGTGGCTACATATTCCGTAGCGTCTCACTTATGTCACTCATCTATCTACTCTTAGATAAACAAGTGTTTCCGTCTTTAGAATTGATCGGCTGGTATACCTGTTGCACAAGAAGCAACGGCCCAGCACATCGCCTTGCACGAACAGGTATGTCATCCTTAAGCTCGGTCAGGTCCATACGCCACATAATCCCTGTTCAATTTCAGTTCGTAGAATACACGAGCACACCTATTCTTCTCATCCTCCAACCAACGAGCGAATCCGGTCCAGAATCGGGACACTCACTTCCCATAAAAGCCTATGAGCCTACTGTAGAGATTCGCGATCGAGTTACAAGAACTGTCTTTGTCGAAGCCAGTTATACCATTCAAACTGGAGAGGCTGAACGAATAGCTGTTGATTGGACCGCAAAGGGTGGGGAAGGAGGAACAAGTTGTGAGTCAGTCCGTCGTATCAGACCTGTCCTGTAAGCTTAGCATCTCTGCCGCTAAGTGGAATCCCACTTGCAGACGCAGCGTGCGGCTGTTAAAATGCTGCATGACCGCATACAGTTACTGATTCAATATGTTTCTGGAGTTGTCGCAGGTATGCAGTATGGATTAGCACGAAAAGATCAGATGCTGAGAAGGCATGGACTAGGAACATCGCCTGTGGATCATACTGCACTTCGCTCTCTATCTGCGCTCATAGCTTCGTTGCCTGCATCCGAACATCCTGGGTTCCGGGAAGAATTTGACAAGGTCACTATTGTGCAATCCATCCAAGCTTAAACTGAAGGTCATAATACTATCTGAACAGGAATACGAAGATGTGCAGTTAACTGCATTCCTCTCGGCTTTGACTAGCTCAGCAAATGCATTGAACGACGTAAGTCACGCTTATTCCTCCATTAGTGGTGTATCTTCTCATGCATCCTTGCTTTCAGCTCGTCGATAAGCACAATATCCTCACTTCTAATTCTGGTCGCGACGAAAGACTTCCAGGTGTGTTAAAACGACGCGGATTAGGTGGGCGAGGTCCAATGGGTATTGGGATGATGAGCGACTGGGAGCGCGGTTTCCACTGAGTTATGAATTGTAGAAATGCGTGAATGATTACATTAATATTCCGAGTCCTTGCACAAATATCGCATTTTATGTGTCTGCTAAGCTAAGGTCCGACGGCATAGGCCATTGGGAAATGTGTATTCGTAATAGAGCAATAGAGCCTAATAGAGCTGACGCGAAGAAGCATGACCCGCGTAACCGCGTTCCCACCTGCGTGTTCTCCTTCCTCTTGAACAACGACTACGACGATCTGACGACGATGGGACAGCCTGAAGTGTTGACTCTCTCGACTATTAAAGGTCTATTTGACCTTAAGGGCGCGTATCTGATCGCGTATGCTTGGCTGTTTGGCATGTGTAAGTGTGTTTACCGTCCCACATTCACGATGCTGAGTCGCTCCTTGTGCGGCAGCTCTTTGGGTGACGTTCTTTGGAGGTATGTTTAAATGCATCAGCAACAGAGTTCTGGAACTACGAAACTGATGGCTGTCTAGGCGTTATCGCGTACAGAGCCTTGCGTTTGTCCAAATCTTCTACCCGTACAAGTCTTACTCTCTGACTTCACAATAGCGAGGCAACAATTCGGCGCTCTCCAGCACCGCACTTTTCCCGTCTATTTCAGACTTAGCATCGTACTTTCGTCCATCTTGCTAGGCCTATGGACGTGGTCGCATCCCGCTGTGCTTGCGAACCCGACGTCCTTACTATCGGTGGACGTAGCGCAGGCCTACACACTTCTTAGCATCATACTTTTCCAAGCTGGCAACTATTTTGTCATTGGGCCGTATACGAGCAAGTATGTCAAGATTATATCTGATGTTTTGGTATTTTACTAAAGAATTCTTTCACGACTGCGTATTACGATCATTTAGTCTTATGTTCCAACGTCACAAACTCGAGAAGGCTGAAGGAAAGCAGTATTCGGATGAGGGTGTCTCTGACGAGATGAAGGCGTTGAGCAAGAAATTCGCGCAAGCCCATGGATTCTCTTCGATCTTTAATCTGGACGCGGTCATTGCGATCGGTTTCCATGGATTGTGGATCGGACGTCATGGTCTCGGAAACTTGTAAATGCTCATGTTGAAAGGATGCATGTTCTGACGATCATATATAACTGACGTGTCTTGCTGTGCGGTGACGAACGTAGCTCGCTCTTCTGAGCAAATGCATGTAAACGTCCCCTTTCAATAAACTATTCTGCTGTCTCAAAATCGAAGCTATTTTGTTATAGTAAAAAAGTAGCAGAAACAACGCGGAAGAGTGGTGACGCAAGACGATATACGCACAAGCTCAAGCTCCGACAGGGTCATTGGGTACCCACCCCTCCCGCAAACTTCGCTCCAGCTTCTGAATCTCTTCTGCACTGGTTGCAGCAGCAATAGCTGCACGCGTGCGGGCTGCCTCTTCCTTCGTCATTAAGCGTCCTGCCTTGAATTGAGTGGGCGCGGCTTTTGGTTCGTCTGCATGGACAGGTGCTTTAGGTGCATTCGCGGAAACAGTAGTCGAGAGCGTTGTAGCAAGAGCTGTCAAGAGGCCATTTGGTGTGACGAATAACGCTTGTGCTGTTTGTCGTTCCTATTTATATTCACATCACACGACAAAGTCAGAACAGAAAATAAACCTCTATAATATCAAGCGAAACACGTACCTTATCCCTAATTCTCTGAAAATCAAGTACTCTGAGTGATGGTATTCTGAATATAATCCATTCTCGATACCACTTTTTATCCTTGACGGGATTTCCCAGGAGAGTGAGGTATTGAAGTGACTTGAGCTCCCTGAGCGGCTCGAGGTCACCGAGTTCGGATATGCTGTTGTTCGTGAGGACGAGAAGAGTCAAGTTGGGTACGGAGAGGTGCAGGCCAGGAGAAATCGAGGATATTCGATTGTTTGCAAGCAGGAGGGTACGTAGACGACGCAGGAGAGGAAAGTTGGCAAGTGCGACGATGGAGTTATCCGTGAAGTCAATCGCATCATGTTGGTCCTGCGTAAGTTCAAGCGCATGAATCCAGCCTTTCGCTATGCATAGTGTTCAGCGTTGAAACGCACCTTGGTTACACCAAGATTTTCAATTGCGGGTATCTTGTGTCCTTTATGATTGGAGTATGATTAAAAGATGAGATGGCTTGTTTGAACATGTTAGATTGTTGAGCAACGCACCACGAAGGTCTAGCTGCCTCTCCTTGACCGGATTCAGCGCTGATGGAGATGCGCTTATGAGCTCCGGCGTCAGCTTCATTGCAGCGCACGACGACCAAAGGAATCTGCTTATGGAGGCTGAATGACGCTCCGAAATAAATCGTACGAAATGAGAATCACGTGATATGCAATGCGTGTTTTGGTGGTGGTCGCTCCACTGGCAGTGGCAACTTCGCGTCTTCCTCTCAGCAAAGGATTAGAGACATGGCACCTAATCCTGCATATAGACGTCTTAACTTGTGGGAAATCTTCATTGCTTTGCTTAGCTTGTGCTGACAAACCACCCAGATACACCACTCCTGAAACCTACACGTTCGTTCCTGCAGACGGCGGAGACCGCAATCTCATAGTAAATAGGATTTCCGGGGAAATTCAAGTCTCATGTATGTGTCCATGAGCTTCCGGAGTCTGCAAGTCTTCTGACTGTTTACAAGCCAAGTTCCAGGCCTCTGCAAATAATGTCAAGTTCAAGAACACTGATATTTTCGGGATAGTTGGAATCATCTCGTTAGCCATCAGTGCGTATCGCATTCCCTTGGACATAATCACTTCCCTAAGCAATATCTAGCTGACTATGTTGTCGTAATGACTGGACTTGAGTTCAAGAGCGAACTACTTGGCCATGAAATCTTTCGTGCCACCAAGTTTGATTTACTGCCCATGAACCCGGATGTTGAGCCCGAATTATACCCCGCTGAACACTACCTTACTGGTCTACTGCGGAAACACCTGGAAGAGGGATTGTTTTGGTTTAGCTACACATGGGATTTGACACGTCGCCTTCAGGCACAGTGGAGTGATAGCGATGATGGGAAATATCTCTGGGAGGTCGTGAGTGTTTATTTGAATGGCTTTATTCAAATTAAAGTAATCACTGACAGACATTAGGCGGATGACAGGTTCTTCTGGAACAAGTATGAGTTTTACGATATATCTGAAGGATTTATATCGAATTACCACCTCCAGATTTCTACAATCCAGGCTCATAGATGCTGCAGTTGCCGATCCGGAGAAAAAGGTACGTGACCAAGAATCGTCCGTTTTCCAGCCTACTTATTCTAGACTGCAGATTAGCCCTTTCATCCTTCCTATCATTTTCGGCAGTGAGTGGCTACATTCTCTCAACGCTCCGCATAAATCTCAAATATACGCCCGTAGCTTTTGATATTCGACCGACGACTCTAAACGGGCATTCCATAAGATTGTGCCTCATTAGTCGACGTTCACGATATCGCGCGGGAACGCGTTACTTCCGACGTGGTATGGACCGCGACGGACATGTCGCGAACTTCAATGAGACCGAACAGATATTACTGGTCGATAAGTCTGAAAAGACAGGGGCGCCGACCGAAGCTCGACTGAGCTTTGTTCAGATCCGAGGTAGTGTTCCTCTCTTCTGGGCGGAAATCAACAATCTGCAGTATAAGCCTGAGTTGCAGATCATGGAACTGCCTGACACGGTAACTAACATTTCTACTGCCAAGTATAATGAAGCTGAACCAGAGTAGGAGAGTGGACTGCGCGCTCATTTGCAGGAACTCGTGAATATTTACGGCGAGTCCGTATGCGTGTCCTTAGTAAACCAAATGGGTCATGAATTGCCGATCAAAGAAGCTTTCGAGCGATATATAAAAAAGGTAGTGCACCCAAACACTGCCATTGTTCGAGGCTTTTAGTAAACTTCTTTGCAGCTTGACGTACCGAAAGTAAGATACGAACATTTCGACTTCCACTCTGAATGCAGTAAAATGCGGTGGGATCGAATTAGTCTCTTGATCGAGAAGATACAGGCTGACTTACTACGAAATGGGTACGTATCAAGTTCTGGTCGAAGACAGAAAAATTTGACATATCGACCTTCCAGTTACTTCTATGAGGATGCTAGGAGACCTGATGCAGTCAAACTCCAGCGAGGTGTCATCCGGTCGAACTGCATGGACAATCTTGACCGGACAAATGTTGCGCAGTCTGCTATCGCGAAATGGATGCTTAATAGACAGCTTCGAGATATCGGCATTCTCCAGGAACATGAAAGCGTCGATAAGTACGAGGATTTCATGCATCATTTCCGACACAGTGCGTGTTTCCCTCACGTTTCATATACCGTTGCAAGGGTACTAAGAAATTATGGGGCTTTCTCAGTGTGGGCAGATCACGCGGATTATATTTCGAAGGCGTATAGCGGCACCGGTGCTCTCAAGACCGATTATACGAGAACTGGTAAACGCACGAAGTGGGGCCTGATTGATGATGGTTTAAACTCGGTTATGCGATATCTGAAGAATAATTTTTTCGATGGCCCGAGACAGGTTCGTCCAATCAAATCAGGGGTTCATCTACTTTATTTCGATTCTTACTCTTTCTTCCCCTTGCGTTTACTTGTTGGCTGGTCGCTCACTTGGCTAATTCTTTCTCTCTGTAGGATGGATTCGACCTATTCACAGGAAATTGGACTCCACGCCGGGGATCGGCGGTTCTAGGCACGCTCTGGTTGGATACTCGACCATTGTTAATTCGATCTGTAGGTCTGTTGTTGTTTGCTGGGGCACATGCTCATTTCGTTTTCGCTAAGATGCCGACGCTCGTATCACTTGCCTTATTTATGATCTGTGCGGGTCTTACGCTTCCGCGATCTTCGGGTGCGTACAGCCTTTTGCCTTTTGGGGGGGGATGAGTTATTTCTAATTGAATTGAAATGCATTCAACCCCACGATTCTATTGGCCATAAAGATTACTCGCTGTCTTATTGGTTTGCATTGTGGATTTCATTACTGGTACTTGCTCTCGGGTTCGTCCTCGCTCATGGAGTTGCATATGTCTCATGGCCTCGGTTGAATCCGCTAACGGATTTGATCGAGTACAATGGACCTGGGTACAAGGGTAAGCGACATGGTCGTGGACTTGGTATCCTTGCTGCTCCAGGGCTTAGACAGGCGAACGTGATGAAGAAGAAGCGGGCACCTACTAAAGAGATTGAAATGGGAGTGTTTGAGAAGAAGAGGACCGATTAGGAGGGAGCGCTAGTGTAGATTGGACAGTTTGGATATTAATTCTTATGCACTTTTCTAATCTTTCCACTTTCATTTCGCTGATCGGTGTACATGCGTGGCTCTTGTGTACCTGAGAGAAGCTGGGTTGGACTTTGAGAGACTGAGTCGTTTTCTCAACAAAAATAGTCTGACAGTCTGGCACACGTCTGAGGCAGTAGTCAGGGGCTGCCGTTATTCGTATGCACTGTTGTGAGAAGAAAATGTTCCTGGATGCCGAAAACATCGCTGCGCAATATGTACTTTTCAGAATGCACACTAAGACACCTCGCTGGCGAACACAACTTTCAAGACTTCCCGTGAATTCGCCTTCTCGTGCAGGCGCAGGGAGTACTTCGGGGCGGATGTATCGGTCATCACTCAGCTGGAGCGGGGAACTGGACTTCTAAAGGGTGTCGACTGGCTTCTCTCGTGCTGATAGCTTGTGATTTGGGCGGATTCTTCGCGCGTCCGTGGGTGCGGAGAGCAAGGATGGAGAAACGGAGTAACTTAGGGTACAATATATGGGATTTGTATGAAATCGTTAGAAGCTAGGGGCTTTGCGTCGAGATATTGATCCCGATACAGATTCCGAGGACCAAGCGGTGCATTGCGGATGACCCAAACATACTGACATGCTTTTGAAATCCTTTCAAGATTTCTTTCTTTACCACAGGAGAAGGTCATAGTAGCCGACACAATTTTACACAATTTTCTGGAAAAAAGTGAAGAAACTAAAAAATTGTGAATGTGTACAGTACTTTGCTGTTATCGATGCTTGTGGAGAATCAAGCAAAAAAAAAATTGATTGGAATGAAAAAGGGAAAGGAATAGCCGAAGGGATGTAGAAACTGAATGGATGTGAGTGGATGACGGAAGCAGCCGGAACACCGGATTTGGGTTTATCCCGTATTTTCACTTATTTGGCACCAGCCTGGAAAAAGAAGGAGCGCCCAAAGAACTCTCGGTCCGGCCTCAGATTACATACATACATACTTTATCCATCGTCCGTCACCCTTCAGTCTTTCTCCCTGTTTACCTCCACCCTCGTCTCTTGCGCCTCGCGACTCACTCGACACTGGCCCTTTCGTCTCGAGAGTGTCTGCCCAGGTCGTCGCTTATCGGTGCTCGTCTCCCGACCAGCCTCGGTGATGGCGCCTTTGGTTCCCCAGTCTCAACAGCAACAGTGCGCAAAGTATCAGTATGTCGTCACCTCGGCTGGTCCAAAGATCATCCCTGTGCCTTCAGAGGTCGATTGCAGAGATGAGGAGTCGGCAGCGGATTACAATTCAGGAGGATATCTCGCTGTCAAGGTCAAGGACACCTTCAAGGACGGCCGCTATGTCGTACTTAGGAAACTTGGGTGCGTGGCATTATCATGATTCTGACCCGTTTATTCATAGTTGAGCTGACCTGTCGTTGTCTCTCAGCTGGGGCCATTTCTCCACCGTCTGGCTGATTAAGGATACTCAGTACGCCACACTTTTGAGTTTTATTTGCGTTGTTTGGCGCTAATTTCTTCTCGATCAGTCTGAATCGACATTCTGCGCTCAAAGTAGTCAAATCTGCTAGTCGTTACGCAGAAACGGCACGCGATGAGATAAAGCTGCTGCGTAAGGTGATGAACGCCAATCCTCAACATCCTGGTCGCGACTTTATTGTATCTTTCCTCGATTCGTTCACGCATCAAGGGCCGGAAGAGTCGCATATCTGTATTGTGTTTGAGCCGCTGGGTGAAAACCTGCTGGCCCTTATTGAACGGAACAAAGCGAAAGGAGTGCCTCGCTCCCTCGTCAAGGCAATCTCCAAGCAAGTCTTGTTGGGCTTGCAGTACCTCCATGACGAATGTGACCTCGTGCACACCGATATTAAACCCGAGAACATCAGTGAGTAATACTACATCTTAAAATATCGGCCAAATGACTAATGACCTCGTTTCCCTCAGTGATTGCAATTCCAGACGTCGAAGCCCTTATCCTTGCAGAATTATCGACATCACCTTCTCCAGCAAGTCGTCGTGTTGGTGTACCTCCCGGGAAATCGCGGACAGGATCTGTACTGATCCCCAAGAAGAACCGGGATCGCCATGTGCACATTTTCAGCTCTCAGCCTCTTCCCAGTCCAACGTCTGCTAGTTCGAGTAGATCGAGCAGTCCTGGAAGCCGTGGGGGTTTGCGTATGTCGCAAATCATGAACCCTCCCAATACTAACGGCGCGTCCTCATCTGAGGGAAAAGGTCTGGTCGGCTCGGCGCCTCAATCTGGTATTGAATCTGTCTCTACGTCAGTCGCAAGTTCCGTAGCTTCGGCTTCACTCGTATCTTCCACTCCGCCTACGTCACTAGGGTCTGCGGTGTCCAAACTAGACTCACCTCCGGATGTAGATGGCGCGGAAAAAGGTGTCCCTTCTAATCTACTTATCACACCTAAGGAGGCGCCCTTACCGAAACAGAACAACGGTCCTTCTTTACTTACACAGACTGCGCCAGCAGACCTCAAGCCTGAACTGAACGGACCCCCAGCGTCGGACTCGGATAAGACCATGCGATGTCCAACTCCGCCACCGGCGTATTGTGAAATTCCAATTCAGATAAAGATCGCGGACCTCGGGAATGCTACCCCCTCACGTGTACATTACACCGAGGATATCCAAACCCGACAATATCGGTCGCCTGAAGCCATTCTAGGGCGATCGGATTGGGATCACACCGTGGATATCTGGAGTGTGGCTTGCGTGATCTTCGAACTGCTCACAGCGGAATACCTTTTCGACCCTCAATCTCAGAATTCCCTGTTCAGCAAAGACGACGATCATATGGCGCAAATTATCGAGTTGCTCGGCGACTTCGCTCTCGACGCGAAGATGGGAGGAAAGTACAGCCGTGAAATATTTGATTCACAGGGCAATCTAAGGTATATTAAGACGCTCAAGCCGTGGCCGCTGAAACGCGTGATGATGGAGAAGTATCTCTTCACTGAACACGATGCACAAAGCCTATGTGACTTCCTTGAGCCGATGCTGCGCATTGACTTCCGAGCGCGGGCGCGGGCCAGTGACATGATTGACCATCCCTGGCTTGAGTCGGTGGACGAAGTCGAGGATGGTGATTGTCTATGACGCCGCCTCCTTTTTGCATGTCTCTTATTCTTCCCCTCCTCTCCCTCTTACTCTCTTGGCCCTCATCCATGCAATTCCCTAAACGCATCCACTCACTGGCATCAAGTCTCATAGACTCATCTTTCATCTCTTACTTAGACATTACAGCTACTCCTCCGCATCCGTGCTCAATTCCTACATTATTACAGCTAGATCCGTCGCGTTTCTTCCACCTTCACGCTGTCGGGCTTGACTTACCGTCCACATATTTATGCTATCCTTTCTTCCTCCCGACCTCCCGATTATGGTCGCCGTTCGTTGTTCTTCTCCAATCGGTTTCCGCCTACTTCTGCGTACTCTGGGGACGTGCAATACTCACCGTCTTCCCATCTTCCATGCACCCCACTTTGACTCCCTTTGTGCCAGTAGGCACTCTATCTTCCGTGGCACTTTCCTCCTTTCATTTTTTATTTTATTTGCGGCTTGTATCAGAGTACCTTTTCTTCCCTTTTCCTCGTACATATTATCTGGGTGTTTTTTCTCTTCTTCTGCCGACTGTAGCTATGCTGCCTTTTTCTTATTCTTTAGTTTGCTTTGTTTCCTCTCCACTTTCCCCTGATCCTCCAGACTCCTTTCATCGATATCTGTAAAGCGCAATCCCTAGACATATTGCGCAGTACTTTAACCTCTTTCCCGCTCCTGTCAGCATGTCGCCATTACCAATGTCCGCATTTCCCTTCTTGTCATTTCTTCTCATCCCCTTTTCTGGTTCCTTCTCTATTATCCAAACGTGGTAGCACGCTAGTAGTTAGTATTAGGCTCTTAGTGTAGATGGCTCGCGATTGGACGGACGTTTTAATGCAAGTTTTTTTTTCCTCTCTCGATCTCTCAAAAATCATGCCTTGTTTACTCGTATTCGCCCGTGTTTGCTCGTGTGAGACCTTGTGTGTGCGCGTTTTAGTTGTCGAATCAAGGCCAAGCATTAGTATTGGGCCTGGTGATCAGACTCGGATTGTCGGTTGTCGGTTGTCGGTCCTGGTCGGGCTTGTGTTGATTCGGCGTTAAAAGGCGCAAGCTGTGTGCAGACCAAGGGGGGCAGGGTGGGGGATTGTGTAGCGCAAATGGGCTTCTGGGGACGTCATAGATAAAGGATTGGAAGTCATGGGACTGTACGTGTTGGTGTTGACAAGTTCGAGGTCTGGTATTGTGACGTCTGCAGTACTACTATTCTACTACTAGTCTAGGCGTCACCGATGGGCTTGAAGCACTGGTCTTATCTTGGTGGTTAGGGTTGTCTGGAGACATCCCTGTAGCCGCAAGTAGTACTAGTAGCAGGGTTTTGAGCAGCATTTGTTACATTCGGTATTTCGTTCGTTCGTTCGTTCTTTTACTTCAGTAGATTTATTTATTCAGAGATCAGGGTTCTCGGTACTTTGATATTTTTTTTGTCATTATGATCGATCCTTTAGTCTAGTTCTGAGTTCGTTCGATGGGAGTAACCCAAGTTATATCAAATGATATACGATCCACGCATTCAACAGCTCTTGTAATCTCACCAGCTTAGGCTCATAGTATGTCCTGACATAGGTAGTTTCGCCAAAGGGACAATAATACTGGATTAAAGAAAAGATCATAGAAGACGGAGCGAATGTACTTGTATTCGTTCGAAAACGGTGAAAGGTGTCATCCCCCTCCCCCCACCTCTCTGTCACTGTACACAGCCAGGAAATCATCAGCATAGATTCTTTTCTTGTGTCGATATTGTTGGATACTGGGGGTTGGACAACCACTGACGGATCTACTCACAGCACGATCAGAGGTATGAAGGACGAGTTAATATTCGAGATTTTGTTGAAACGAAAGCTATCCAGGATAAAGACGGGACCACCAACGCAGTTGATTCATCGAATTAGATGGCACAAAAAATGAATATAAAAAAAGACCACAGATAGCAAGCTATCTATCTACGTATACGAGAGTATATACAAGCAGCAAACAAGTACTGTCAGGCTTTAAATATTATGAGATTCACATTGTAAACCCCAATATTACAACGCGGCAGTACATGCGGAAAGAAGGTGGGAAAGTGGTATACAGAATAAACGCTAGGTCCGGAAACGTCGTCACAACAGTCATGAACAATAGTCAAGCGGTAGGTCAGGAGTAGGTACGTGGAAGCGTCAGATGAAATGAAAGGGCATAGAACTCGTAGCGACAGATGTGCGACGGACTCGCGGAGGAATAGGAAAAGGGGTGCGGTGTGGTCGTGATTAGCGAAGTCAAGATTGGAGACAAATAATAAATCGTCAGGCTTTGGAATGTTCGTAAGAATTGAAATTTTAAGCGTCTCTTATTAAAGGAATGATGGCGGCGCCGTTGGGACTCAGAGCATTAGAGAACTGACACCAAGGAAGGCTCCAACGATGCATGACACAATTAGAGCCTGAGCAGGAAGCAAGTTCGGAAGAGCCGTCGGCGTAGCTGCTGAACTCGAACTCGAACCCGTTGACGCAGCACCTCCGGATGTTAAGCCTATAACGCACGTAATCAACATTCAAAGTAACTAATGACTGGTATTGGTACTCACTTCCTGAAGGAGGCGGGTTCGTCGAGTTGTCATTCGTCTCAATGTATGCGTTTGCCATCGGCATGTTCAGACACGAGATAACAGGCGAAATATTGAAGGCCGGCTGGTGAGCAAGTGCCTCAGGAAGGATATATCCTGTCGCAAGCTCCACAGTCTGTTCGAACAGATCGTGCTCAAGGACGATGAAACCAGTATCAATCGTTGTTGCTACAATCAAAATGAATCAATATCCGAGTTTCGAAAATGTCAAGGAAACTCCTTACCATTGCCGATGATTTCATTGAAATTCTCGATGACCTGAGACGATGAAATAGTGCCGGCGTTGATGTTGAAATCACCTGTGTCAAATGTCGCTGTAGTGCTCAGACGCGTCCAAATGACGGGCTTGAGGCCCATGGCCAGCGCAATAGTCCGAACACGGTCACTGGTATGCGCATTTAGTCGGAGAAAATGAACTAAAATGTTTCTTCATAACCTACTCTATATCGCCAAACGGTGGACGGAAAGTATTGGGTGTCACACCGAGGATATCCTTGGTGATCTTCTTCGTCCACCCAAACTCCGCGATAATTTCCTCATTAGTCAGAGTCGTAAGTGGCGGATGACTCCAGGTGTGCACACCGATTTGGTGCCCGCCCATGTATTCCGTCTGCAGCGTATGGGGGAACTCGAGCATCCGAGAACCGATAGTAAAGAATGTCGTCTTCAACTGCTGCTCGTCTAGATACTAGACATAGCACACTTCGTGAATAAAAGCGGCAGATTGTATGACATGAAGACAAACCTGAAGAAGGTTCGGCGTGTAGAATGCAGGGCCATCATCATAAGTTAATCCCCAGTGCAATGTATCAGGGCAAGCAACGATGTCGGTATCACGCGTGCAACCGCCGCATGTCCACCAGCAGCGAGAAGTGTCGGCTACAGCATCCGGATTGGCTGAGCAAGCAGCAGAGCCCACCGTCACGCTAATGTTGGGTATACTATTGGATATTAATGAGCCCGGAACAACAACGTGCCGAAGAAAACTTACGAAAAGCCACTGTTCTGCACCTCCTGAATCCATTGTTGAACCTCTGCAGAATCGGTTGGAGGCGTCTTGTCCATCGTAGGGTAGTTCGCACTGCTTAACCCCGAAACTACACAAATCCAAAAATGGTTAGTGCCGTCCTAACCCCAATATGAACACAAAAGTAAAAACCGAGAAAAGAATACTGACTGTCGGGAAGAGAGGGAGCATTGGGAATCGCGGAAGGCGTTACTCCTGGAGTAGCAGTGGACGGAAGGGGGACCGTTGAACTGGAGACCTCCTGAGCCGTTATCAAAGACAACGGGACTGCAGTCGGGTTTGTCGATATGAGCGACACGGAAATCTGAGTGGCGCTCGTTGCATTTCCCGTAGTCGTCGCATTCACGGAGGAAGAGCCTGAGGGGAGGGCCGAGCCCGAAGTGGATGGAACTGGCGCCGAGGAAGATGGCGGAAGTGTCGATCCTTCGGATGACGACGGGGCCTGGCGTGGATAGATGTATCGAGGGGGATGATCTGCACAGGCAAGAGCGAGGAGAGGAAGATGGGCGGAGACTGTTGCGAGGACGGCAAACTTCATCATTGGATAGGCGGGAAGATGAGAGTTGAAGGAAGAGCAGACCTCGAGTCTCACGACGAACGCGAACGCGTGTGCTGCGTTGAAGTATCTCCTCCGTGAGCCGTGAGCGTGAGCTCAACTTGTTTGATGTCATAAGTGATTACAAAGGCACGGCACACTATAAATACATCGGCACACTAATATTCTCATTAAACATAACTTCTACATTTAGCAAGAAAACAGAAAATAATTATCATCACTCAGTTGCCGCTCTCATGCTGGCCAGATGCCGGCAACGCCTTTTTCATCTCTCAGTACTAGTACTAGTGCTTCCTCTGCTTCTTTGGCTCGGGCTTCTCTAGGTCAATCTCCTCAGCTTCGTCCTCGTCTTCCTCGTCCTCTTCGCTGTCCTCGTCAAGAAGGTTCAGTTCGTATTTACCAGTGAACAGGTTGATCGCCTCTGGGAATATACTCTGCGTGATTAACAGACCAATCTAGAAAAAAATCAGAAAAGTAATCAAGGAACGAAAAGAAAAAAAAAAGGACACCTACATCCAGTGGATCTTCCTCATGTTCGAAATAATTGAAGAAGCTGCCTGCATCCGCGACGTCCCCGTCATCAACTAAGCGCGGTTGCAGCTTCGTTAAGTTCACCGCGTCGCTCTTCCAGTTGATCGAGATTTTCTAGAATGGTGGTAACACTTATAAGTACGCTCGACCGCGAGGGCACTGATGATAACGCACCTGAGGTTCTACGTCCCGCGTCCAATCAAAGTCAAGCATCGACGGCGTGATGCCATCTTCGTCTGGCTTTTCGTCTTTGGCCGCAGGAGGCGGAGTGTACTTGTATACCTTCTTCAACACCTTGTTGCTGAAATACGGGTTTTCTCCAAAGGACTACGTACGGTCGGTATACAGTGCCAATGTTCAATGTCATACGTCATTCAGAACAACCAAGAAGACTCACGAATTCGATAGTAAAGGCGCGAGGCTCCGCAGGATCACGTACGATCCATAAGTCCTCGAGCGTCGCAATCGCCTTCTGGTCATCCGGGAGCTGTACATGCGGCGCAAACTCTGGGTGGTTCACCAGAGCGACGGCCCAGAACTTCGGAATCGTCTTCACGATTTCGCGGCGCTTTTTGTATATCGGTTCCATGCGCTTCACAGATCCGAGTTCTGCGCGTCGTACACCACAGAGTACACGGGGCCGGTGAGTTCATGGGCGGCGTCGGAATATGGAACGCAGAACGAACAAAGAAAACGTATAGGAGAGAAAAAAACAAGTCAATAATTCATTCTCACAAAGAGAAGAGAAAGACGTTGCATTACCAGTTATGAGCTCAGCGCGTAACACGTCCGCACCAATATCCTCCAGCTTCTTCTGCACCTCATCCGAAATCTCGACGTCGAAGAGGTTCTTGACATCATCGCCCACAGGCGACGCAGGGCGCTTCTTTCCAGACATAGCCGTTTGATCGCTTTTCAGTAGTAAAACGTGAAAACGTGAGAACGTGAGAAGAGTCTGTCTTTCTCTTTTTTTCTTTTCTCAGTGGGATGTTCGTGTGGAGAGGTTTTAGCACCGAAGGGGAGGGACGATGAAGGTGGGTGATTACAGAAATGATACAACGAGGAAGTAAGAGAGCGAGGTCGAGGTCGGTTGGTCGGTTGGTCGAGAAGAGGACAGACAACAAGGGAAGCACAACGACCCGCCAAGGGGCTCACCAAATACTTATTTTTTTTTTCTTTTTCGGTCTTCGCCGAAATGTATCGACTTTGGCGCCGATCACTTTTACTTACATCATCCATTTGTTACTCTCTGCAGAGACTAACCCATCCGATGATGAGGATGGAGTGTGTAGGACAGGACTATTGGTATGTCGGAATGACTCAATGAGAATAAGAGTACATCCATATCAATCCTTTACAAAGCAGGACAAAGCTCGGCAATCAATTATGTTTAGTCTCCCGAAGAATACTTCCAAGGAATAAAATAATCATTCGAGAATAAATTTAGTTTCCCGTGAACCTTTAAGCTTCGTTGTATTTTCCTACTAACCTAATAAGAAGCTCCTAAGCTTCCCTCCTAAGCACAACCTACGAGACCGACACCCATGTCACACGTAATACTGACTAATTTACAAATCAAACGAAATGCACAAGAAATGTTTATAATAATAATCAGCGACCAAGAGGCAATCAAATATCATAAACAGGAGTAGAGGGTATTTGTGCGTCATCATGGGCTCGTTGAAATGTGTCATGACCGCTGAAGAGCCAAGTGCTTCTCCAGACACGATAGGATTCGCTGTTTCGGGTATTTCGGTGCGACAGGGACTTCCTGTTGATGAGCCCATCGTCGGATATCGCCTGGATCTGTGAAGCGAAAGATGACAGTGAACCATTCAAAGAAAAGGAAGAGGAGAAAGGCGCAAAGACTTACAGTCGGTGATGATCCCGTCTACGTTCCATGACATAAGTTGTTCTACAATATCTAATCTGTTCACCTACACAGAGGGATTTAAGAGATGTTCACAAGTGTATTGAAACCAGGAATACAAACCGTCCAGACTTTGACGTCCAAACCCAACCTGTGCGCCTCTCTCACCATCTCGCTACTCGCAAACGGCACATAGCCCTGCATGCTTGGGTCTGATACAGGAGTCTCGAAAGACTGAGCTGAGGGAGACAAGATGTCTGCTCCAAGCGCGTCGGCCGCTTGTGCCACCTTCTCGCCCGTTGATGGCCCTGGGAAGCTGGAGAGGTCGATCCCTCCTAGCCATGGTGAAGGAAGCGAGGTATTTGTCGGGTGAAGTGCCGTTTCGCTAGAGTCGTTATCAGTCGAAGATTATTGTACGAGATCTACTATGAATTGCTTACTCGTCTATTAAAGCGGAGGTGATTATTGACGGGTCGAGTTTCTACAGAGTTGCATGAGCGAGCTGAGAAATATAAATGAGTCTACTACCCACCTTCATCTCCGATAGAGTTCTCCAATCAAAGCTTTGATACTTCACCAGTATCACATGTTTAGTTTTGCACACTATAAAAAAGGGTCCTGCCTACCGTAATGGAACTCTTATACCCACTCTTCTCGAACAACTCGTGCTGTTTTTGTACGAACTCTTGTACACCCTTCGTCCGATTCGGGAAAAGCGGATCGATCTTACTCTCGATGTTCCACAAGACTTGTCTATCCGGATCAGCGCACGATACGAAATCGAACGTTTCTTGCAAAGTAGAAATCTTTGTCCCAGGATACGTGAGCTGCAAGGCTACACAGACTTGAACGAGAGAAATCATAATAGAATTAAAATCGACTCACGATAATCCTCCTGCCTGAGAGCTCCACAATCTAGCGTCCTGAGTTGGGCAAACGTGAGGTTCGCAATATACTTCCCGACGTAGCTGGACATTTGTCAGGCATAGAATCCCCTTTTATTTGAAATATCGGTGACATACGGAAAGTCTGGGTCCCCAAGAAACTAAATAGAATCAGAATCTCAGAATCAACCTTTTATACGAAGAACTGTCCATAACTGACAGCAGGTTCCGTATCCTTGCATTTTTCTGCGACTATGTTCTCGTCATGCCAGACAACAACAACGCCATCCTGGAAACAGCGCTAAAGTTTAATGTGTAGGTTAATATAAAAACTGAATTGCACACTTTCGTAATCCCGTTGTCTAGCTCAAGTGTTGTCGATCCATCTATGAGACCCCTTTTGAAAGGATAAGTCTGTTGTTCAAAAGTAAGCAATACTGTAGATCTCACCAGGCAAAGCTGGGCAAGGTGTTTTCGACCGTTCTTCCACGTCCCCCTCGATGCCCCTACAAAGGACACTAAGCGACGGACTACAGGATAGCCTGAGGAACTTTCTTTACTTGAATATCAAAATATCTGTTCCTTGCTTGTGGCCCAGAAATTAGAATATTATCCGTCGGTGGTGCCAGTATCCCATGCGTGCCGAGAAAAAGGGCAACGTATTGTAAGAGTGTCATTGAAGCGAGACGAATTCGTTCGAGACGGGTGGAGGCAGAGATGAAATGAAATGACACGACTCGTTAGTGCTAGACCTATGGAAGGTGTGGGGGCGTTCTACCGCCGCCACAGTCCAGTTTTTCATCGATCCAACGGCACCAAGCGCTTGTCAGCACGGCATTCTACGCGGAACCACTCTAGGTCGAATGTGCGAGGCTGGAGTCACCACGTTTGGGATGTCAGAGAACGAACGTGCTAAGCGATCCACCCATCCGAGCAATCTCCGGAGATGATACAAACATAGATGGGTCATTCGATGTGCTCGTGCTTTCGTCATGATCTCCTGCGTGTAGAAATGTAACTTACTGACCCAGTACTCGGCAATTCAAGAGATGGGAGGGTCATCCAATTTTGGAAAGTACGATCGCGGCGCACGTGTGCGTGCCATGCGACGTTTCAGCGTGTGAACATACTCTACTCTCGCTGACACTCCAAAACACCTGTCCACTCACTCAAATACAATATTTATGTCGTTCGGACGTCCTCAGGGCTTCTCGGACATCGTCAGTGCACCTCCAGATAGGGGATCGTTTCCTCTTGATCATTATGGTGAGCATATCTTCTACTCGGTTCAAACTCGACGTCTGTCTTGTTGGGACGACTGCTATATCTGCGGTCGTACAGGTGCTTCAGAAATCCTGAATTGAATGAACACTGACTTTGTTCCTAGGAGAGTGCAAGGAGCAGATGAAAGTGTACCTTGCTTGCCTGAAGAAGAATGCAGCGACTTCTACGCCATGTAGAGCCTTGAATAAAGATTATTTGGAATGCCGAATGTCGAAGTGTGTCAGGTCTTTTTCCACGATTTGTCGTCCTAATATTTGCCGTCTCAGGGGTCTTATGCAGCGTGATGATTGGCATAGCCTCGGATTAGAAAACGTACCTACCAGCGAGCGTAACTGCTCGCCGAGTAGTTTGTCAGCCTCTTCATCAGAACAGAAGGACCCGCCTGAGTCTAAACAAGAAGGGTGACGATAATAAGCTATATCGCAGCAGTATTCCCCATTCTGTATGTCTGATCTTTGCAATTCAAGTTACAACATTCGCACTGCTCTTGCACTATTTTTCAAACCGCCCGCTACTTCGTCTGCTTGCTTCTAGATACGTGGTACACACGAACCGATGCACACGAGTCGATATGATGAGCCAGCCCATGAGAAGCCCACTTCAATATTCCATTACAAGGTTTGGAGGCCTTAAATTGTAATCAGTTCCGATATTCTGCTCTTCTGGGTGCCTTGCCATAACGTACAAGCATGCCTTTCTCTTGGCTCCTGGATCGATTATGGACGTAACCGACCTACATCTTCCGTAGATTTTCCGTGTTATGATACCGTAAGAAGTAAATGTTCGGAATTGTGGTCTAGCCTCACGATCTGCATCCAATCAGCGTCTATGAACCTGTTTCATGACAAATTCATGACCAGAACGTCGTGTTCTGTTCGCGAACTCAACGCGGAGAACCTTTGAATATCAATCGATCTAAGTGACGTATTCGATGCAAGTACTTGCTGGCTTCTTTATCTGATATCTCGGACTATCTATTCCCGAGGACTTTCTGGGCAAATGAACGTTGTTGGTACCCAGCGAGGATCGCTGATTCCGGAACTCCCGTTGGCTTTGTAACTTTTAGCCTGATTCGCGCGTTATCTTTAGAGAATATCACCAAAAATAGCGTCAGTTATTTTCGAAGACCGAAGTTCAAAACTTGACAGTGCTACGGAGACTGGGCTCCCGGCTTGGAACTTCGGGGGAAAGATGGTGCCGGCTTTCGTTTTAGGGAGTTGCGCGGAAGTCCGACCCTCTTACTTCAGGTCTAGCATACACTTTTTGTAAGATACATCGACAGTGGCTCAGTGAATACGAAAAGCTCAAGCTTTCAAGTGGCTTCTGTTAAGTTTTCTCTCCTTCCTCAGATATGCTTTCGTATTGATTCCGCCCGGGCAGGAAGTGATTGATTAGTAGACAAAATACACGGGCCGCTTGAGGCATGTTCAATACCTAACGCCGGGGGGATTAAGCAAGAAAGCAACTCCACGTTACGTACGAAAGCAGGAAGCTGTACCATTGGGTCCACCGAAACCATGCACAACCATCCTTCTTGTCAATAGCCTATCTTGCACTCGTACATATGTTTTCTGAGACCCCATCACCAAGTTCTACCATCTTATGATTTTTCCCAATCCTGAGAGACCGACTTGCGATAACTTTCCGTATCGGAGCAAATTTAAGCATCCTTTTGCCTGCGCCACTCAGAATTCCGCCTTCTAGACTTCCATCAGCTTCCCTCTTCCCATCTGCTTTTAGATTGGACTCATTTACGTGAAGGCGAGAAGCTGGCGTCTTTTCTAGGTGATAGGCGTGTTTATGGAAGTGATGAAGCGGAGTTACTAAACCTCAGCAAGGTTTGATGTTCGTTGTCATCGTTAATGTTACCCTCATCCTAGACGAGAGTGCCGGCTGAGAGCGCATAGCTACGTGTCCCGCCATAATGGATCATAGTGGGTAGAGAACAAAATTCTCGAAGTGATCGAATGGCAGTGCAAGCGAATCACGTGTAGGACCCCTGGTGGCCGTAAATAGCCTCCTCTTCCTTCTTTGCTCCTTCTCACTGCATATAACTTTGCATCTTCTATTTGTCAGTCTCAGTAATCCGAAATCCGGAAGTGAGCGGCAGTATTTAAGAAAGAGGATAAGCGCCACAAGTAGTCGCTTTCGCCATGCCGTCGTCGCCTGCGCCCGGTTCGCGCAAGTTTATCGGCGCCGTGCACGATGAATGGCGAATGTTCAGGTTAGTTCACCCGAGATATCAATCTCTGGACTCTCCCTCTTATCCACACAATCAATCTCGTCTCAGTGACAATCCCGATGACTATGAAATCGGTCCCGCCATTGGTTTCGGCGCGACCTCCATAGTCTATACTGCCCTCTACATAACCAAGGACGGATCCCCCCCTTATCCGTGTGCAGTCAAAGTCGTAAATCTAGACAGGCTCCCCCAGCAATCTTTGCGCTTACTGCATCGCGAAACTCAACTCATGAGTCTGTCGAAACATCCGAACGTTCTCCGCGTTCGGGGATCCTGGATGACCGGACATAACCTCTGTATTGCCCTGCGACTCATGAACGCAGGTAGTGCCGCTGATGTGATGCACTACGGCTGGACTGGCGGTATGGAAGAGGAGGTCGTCAAATGTATTCTTAAACAAGCGCTCGAGGGACTTAAGTGGGTGTCTTATTGGCCGTGTCTAAGTTTGTGATCGTTGTGCTTATAAATATCTATTCTAGCTATCTTCACATCAACGGGTTTATCCATCGTGATGTGAAGGCTGCGAATCTTCTTATCGACGATGATGGGACTGTGCTACTTGGAGACTTAGGTGTTGCGGCGTCCCTGTCCGATGAGGAGTCTTTTTCAAGTTCTTCTGGCTCAGGCCAAAGAATAAACTTTGTAGGACCTTCGATCGGAGACAGTGTTCGTCCTTCGGGACAAGCGCCCACCAAAGTAAAGCTTGGTAAGCGCAAGTCCTTCGTTGGAACGGTGGGTCTTACAAAACGCGCCTGTAACATCGGATCTTCGCTGATCGTATTTGTTTTATAATGCTTATGATATACTCTCATATTGCTAAACTTAACGGCGACACTAATTCTTGTTCTGATCGTCGAAAATTGTGAAACTCTCACGCATATAGCCATGCTGGATGGCGCCAGAGCTTATCTCTGGGAAACAATATGATGCCAAAGCCGACATTTGGTCTTTTGGAATCACTGCTATCGAGCTCACTCACGGCCGAGCACCCCGATCTCGGGAGGCACCAGCTCGTGTTCTCTTGAAAACGTGCGTTAAGCGTGCTTTTATATCTATTAAAGCTAATACTCCCGTTGCCATAAGTGTTCAGGATGCACCGCCTGAATTCGCTCGAGAGAGCGGTCAATTTAAGTTCTCTAAGGCGTTCAAGGAGATTGTTGAGTCTTGCCTTTTGAAGGATCCCGCTCGTCGGCCGAATGCCGCTGAGCTTTTGGAGACTTCATTTTTCAAAGGTGCCAAACGTAAACAATATCTCGTAAATACTATCCTCAGTGCGTTTGCTCATTATGAAGTTTTTTCGAAGCTCTAACTAACGTTCATCTGTATAGAGGACTTGCCGCCACTTATTCACCGTCAGGAAAGGCGCGCTAAGTCAACAGCTTTGACCGGTCCAACTCGCAGTTCAATCTCATCTTGGGATTTTTCGATTGACCTCGTGCACACTCCGGACGGGCATTCACGTTCCGAACACGACCCGGCGCATCCGAGTTATCATAACACAGTTCATTCGCATCATTCACAGCATCATCACCACTCGCATCATACGACTGTAGCGTTACCGAGTCCGACGCGATTACATGCATTGGAGGAGAATGCATTTGCGGACGCCTTTGGCCGGGCTAAGATCACTCGTCGGCAATTGGCATCGACTGATGATGATGATGATGAGGAGGATGCTGATGTCGACAAGGAACATGAAGATGATTCTCACTCTTCGTCAGAAAGTTCCGTTTTCGATGAGGAAGAAGGTGAAGAAGGATCGCATCCGACGACGCCGGAAATTGCAGCGAGCCCAATGACCGGTTCGTCGGTGGCCCCGACCCCGCTGAGCAGCTCTCCGCCGGCTGCGCTTGATATGCCTGTTCAACCAGGAAATCTTATCACCCCATCGGCTTTGAACAGTCTCGCTCAAGCTTCCCCTACGCCTCGTTCGACCCCATCTGATACTCTGCTCAGCAAAACAAAGTCGGACGACCAGCCTGAAAGTAACTCCAGGCAAAAGAACTCCAAATCGCAGCACCCTCCTCCCCCACGCCGCCGCGGTTCTTCGCGCGCATCAACGACGACAGATCGAGAGAACCTGGGCGCACTACCTGCGCTGAAGCGCATAGCCAGCACCTCTGGATGGTCTAGTCCAAATATTTCTTCTAACTCTACTCAGGAATCCTCGAAGACCGCTTCGAAATCGACGAATCAGGCTTTGAAAAAGAGCCGCTGGAGGAAGTTGATACGTGGATCGGGTGTAGGAGAGAGAACGGACGAGTCCTCTCCCGCACCACCTCCGGCCGGATTGCTCAAAGAGGGCCAAAAGAGGAAGAGCATGCTTGGGAGGATACTGGAGCGCTCGGGGAAATAGGCCAACATCCTTATCCTCACGCGAGTTTCTGCCTTTCAGCTCCGGCCATCCTAGTTTCTGAACGGTCCGACTCAAGAAGTGCATTGGTTTCGTCTCTCATTACCCGCGGACATCGCAAAAAACTTCTGTGATACCCAAGTCACTTTTATTGGCAATTTTGTCTACTTTCAGCCCTCGCATTTGCAAATGCAAACCGGAACGAATTCCTGCTTTTGTAGAATAATCTGTACTCATCACTGTCTTCATCTGATCTCATCCCTCTCTGCGCATAAGTAACTTATTCCCCGATCACGGAATGTAATGACTACTCATTGCTTTCACAATACCAATGTCTATTTTTACTGTACTAGGCTGGTATTTGCTTTGTCATTTTCGGATTTTGTACTTGCTCTTTTAGCATCCCAGATGATGTTCTACGTCGTATTTTTCTTTTTTCTCTACTGCACGTTTTACGTTCGTCTTCGATGTAGATAGATAATATTATTTAGATAACATCCACTTGACCTTCGCTTGACCTTTTTTTTGTCCCAGGAAGATCGCATTGTATTTCAGAGTGTCCAAGGTGGATTTGAAAGTGTTCTATTGTAGCAGAATGCAATGGCCACTTGGATGGATGTTGCTACCTATCCGACTATTAGTTTGCCCTCCGCATCGTTGAATTCGTATTCTGGAACTTCCAGATTCAGCTAATCAAGGATGTGATCAGTACTGCAAATAATTTGCGGTTACGGAGAGGGCTTACAGGAGCAGGGCCTTTACGAATGCGGCCGGCTACAGGAGAATATACACCAAACATCAGAAATCAGCGATCGCTAGGGATACAATGAAGCTTACAGATGTCGTAGTGAGAACCGTGACAAGGGCAGAACCTGTGTGAACAATTCCAGAATTATTTGAAACGCTTCAATATTGAAAGAAAATACTGACCACCCTCCATAGTCACCGGATTCGCCGATGGGGACACAACCCAGATGTGTGCAGACACCCAACATGACAAGCCATTCTGGTCTCTTCGCTCTGTCCTCATCGCTTTCCGGGTCCCTAAGTTTCTTCCAATCTTCTGAGCGCGCTTCTTGGATCTCATCCGCGGTGCGATGCCGGATGAACACGGGTTTGCCACGCCATTTGATGATGACATTCTTGCCCTCCGGGATGCTTCCGAGCTCAATCTCCACCTTGGCGAGCGCAAGAACGTCAGCTGAAGCACTCATGGTTCGTAGGAACTCGGTCACGGTGGATTTGGCGGTGCTTGCGGAGAGGAGACCTATTCCACCAATCGTGAAGTAGGAGACTGCACGGTTGGCTTCCGGGTTTGATGTCTGATATGACGAAAAGTCGGGTGCTTGAGGTGCATCGTCTACGATGGGCTGAGAGGTATGAACAAAACGTTGGCCCAGAGTGGTAGTCGGGTTAACTAGAAAATGGAATTCGTGTCAGTGACTTTTCAACAACACGGACCGAACACCGAAAAGAATGAACCACGTAGAACTGATGCATACCCGTTGTGTAGGACTTCGAGACTAGCCCAGACGTTGATGTCCGAGCAAACTTCAGTGCCCAGGGAGCAGGCGAATCCGAACGTGGACCAGCACCTTCATCGTGATGGCCATGTGCGTCAGCCGGTGCGCGGACCTCGAGATTGAGGTGGAGTGCAGTGGGAACACCCGAAGGAAGGGTGCGGACAGTAGGCGGGAGGGTCAACGCCTTTTTGAGCGGACGCAGGCTCGCCATGGGCGGATGAATGCTACGTCGAGGTCGATGGATGAAGTGAAGGTATGGTATGAGGTAGGCGCGATTTTCTGAGCCGGGAATCTCCGAGCCTTCCACAACCAATGATAGGCGTGTCATTCCAAGACTCGGACTTGCACACGAGTCGCGTTCGTTCGTCGCGTTCATCGTCAACATGGACGTGCCGTATAACAAGTCGGGAGCTTCCAGCAGAGAACATTACCAGATTGTTCGTAATGTTGAAAACGCGCCTCATCGAACAGAGCATCTGGTCCGTCATGAGGTCCAGCGAATCAGGCAACGCATCGGTAGCAAGGTGCTCAGTACAGTCAGTATCACTCTGCACTCTCCGTCTCTGCAGTCCATAACCTTCGGAATTGCTCTCAGTCCGAGCTTCGAAAGGAATTGATCATACTCCTGTATTGCCTGAACAGCAGTTTTGGCTCTATTAGTAGCAAATCCTTGGCCTTTGCACTCCCTTCAGCCGTGCATCTGGCTGAAGCTGGTTCAAAAATAAGCGAAAAACGCATCGGTATTGGTCTTTATGAATACACGTGAATCATTGTGGTCTGAATGTTCGCTCCAGGATACTTGTTTTGCTGGGAGGGTATGCCGCGAGATCATGAACTGCAGCTTATGCTCGTCAATACAGTTCGAAAGGTATCTTTCTTCAAACATACTTGGTAACAGCAATATTCAGTTGACCTCATAGGATTTGATGTCATCCTCCGTAGCTAGAATAAACCTTGCTTTGGAGTCACTGGTCAATTTACCTTCCTTGGATATCGTGCCAGCAGTGCAAACTCGGTGCATAGAGCTCCTATCTCATCCATCGTCAGTATGTGTCCCATTGTCAGAGTACCTTTCCTGCCTCTCACCCTCATATCGCACCAAGTCCTCGGATAAGGGCCTTGGATATGCACGCGTTGCAGTCGCTAGCTCAATTTACAGCTGATCTGCTGACTGATGAAGTCAAAGACATTGTGCTCAAGAGGCTTTCAGATGCCGATGAGAGCGTTGTTCGCATTGCGCTGAAGTTTGGTCTATCATTAGTCGAGGTGCGTTCTCTTGCTATGAACTATTACTCAATGTATTTACTTGCTTCACTAGGCTAAGCTCCTTGAGACAGAGAAATTCATGCATCAATGCATTTCTTTGATGACTCGATTTGCCGACAAGCATATTACGAGAAGTTACTCATCTAGTTTCATGATATGTGTCCTCAGCACTATCTCCGAGCTTTATGATAAGGAAGAGCCGAAATCTAAGTGAGTGATCTATAGTGATATTATTCGCAACTGCCGAATGAACGATGAACCCTAGAGATGATTATGCGATCGAGTTCCTCCCTTTTGTCCTAGCTATTCTGCGCAGAAGCATCAAATACGACAAGAAATGTGATTCCTTTTTCGTCCATTTCATGCCGTACCTCTAATGAGAGCATATGCATTTAGCTTTAACATTGGAATGCTTCCGTTTCCTGGGCCGATTCCCACCTGCAACCATCGCACGATACATCATTAAGGCGTCTTCTCAATCTCCAGCATTTCATCAACAAGGAGAAGACTCTGATAAGCCTCTACTACACTTTGTTCATCCCGTCGTCCGAATTCGACATTTTCTCTCGTCGCGCACTCTCAATGATCATTATCTCTTTCTTTCTTGTCTCATTTGCTTGGATCCGTCTTTATGGGCTGGGACGACTCCACCCGCAGAGAAATTGCTCGCGACTGCAGAAGGTGAACAAAATAATGGAGATAATTCGATTGAGACCAACGCTATACCTCTCGTATTGGATCAACTGGAAGTGGAGCGGATGCTGAGCTTTCTGGAGAGTGAGGACGAGCAAATTCGGACGTTGGTACGTCTCGATTACTCGTGCACTTGTGTTCCGATGTTAACGAGTTCTGTGTCAGACTTTACGCATTCTCATCTCTCTAGACCCGTCGCTAGTCGAAACATGTTACAACCGAACTCTGGATGCTTTGAGGGCTTTCGGGGATAGACACCCGGCGAACGATCGGGTGCTGAATACGTTGCTGCGACGTCTTGTCGAACTTGCCTTCACGATCACTTTCGACAACGAGAAAATAGAAGCAGGGAACCGAGGTCATTTGCTCTTGGATAAATTAAGACAAGTCATAGATGCGGCAGGCGTAGGTAACAGCGTGGACGGGACAATTGTGGAGGCTATCTTGAGTCGGATTCGACGAGGTTTGCCATGATCTTCTTCGATAGAATGTTGGATTTTGCTTATACATACTCATAGAACGTGCTTCATTACAGCACTCTTTCACTCTTAGCCTATTATCGCTTCTACAGACCGATGATGCTGAACATCAACAACCTACCATCGGGTCAATCAATCTAACACTTTTCCTTGTCCTCGTTGCGCTTGTTAGCGAATTGGCTCCGGATCTCGCCTCTTCAAAAGCCGAGGTCGTCTCTGTCATCTGCTTGTTCGCAGCGACGTTGCATACTTCTCCTGGTAAGCATGAAAGTCTCCTTCCTCTCTTCCTTTCTAATATCCTCCCCCAGTGACGATGCAGGAGCCTCTACTATTATGCATGACGAGACTTGTCATTCTTCTTTCTCCAAATGAGCTATCCTCACTCGAGATAGAAGATGTTCGACGAGTTGTACATGAACTGGGAGAATTAGCCTTGATGGACAAAAACAAAGTTGCGCTGATCAAGAGATGCGAGCAATTTGAGAGGGCTTTGTCAGAGCTTGGAGTGTTGAGAGAAGTCTTGGAAAGCCGGGAGAATGTCTCCGTAAGTGTGTTTACAATATTACAGTATGTGGAGCCAATCTTGAACGTGGTATTCTTGACCAGCTACCTGAATTTGCTGTCATTTTGGACCAGGCATATCGGCGCGCTTCTTTATCTCCGAATGCGTCGCCAGCTAAACTTCCGTCGACATCGTCTAACCTGTCATCGCCAAGGTCAGACTTCGTGGGATCTCCACCTCTTTCATACGGTAGGCTACGATATGACGCCTATGCTCCACCTCCTCCCCCAACCTCGATCAGATTGCACCGCAGACACAGTCAGTCATCGACTTCGCCTAATCGGAGTTCGAATCGTGCTTCCTCAAGAGCGTCGAATTCGGGAACTACAATAGATGATGATGCTGAGCTGGCGAAGACGGTCACTGTAGGAGAGCTTACCCTTGCTGCAGGAGCTGAAAGTGACTTTACAAATGTATACAGGAGTAAGGTAGATACACGCTTTTTATTGGAGTCTCCAACATACTGTTCTCACACTATATTTTTTTTTATTCAGAAGAGCAAAGTCCCCTCACTGGAACACTCTACCAGAAACTTGAAATTAACTGACGAAGCAACGAACGAGTCTACAAACCTTCTGTCGTTAGATTCTCCTTTCCTATCCGAACCGCTTGTCGATCTCAAGGATAGAGTGACGGAGATTTCTGTACCACCTCCAAAGCCACTGACTGCTTCCGGTGGCACACCGCCATACGTTTCTGCCAGCACATCTCTACGCACTTCACCAGAACCTGGCCAGAATTTTGAAGCTCTTTGGAGTGAGCTCGAGGCGTTCAGTGCCAGAGGATGGTGCGAGGATGCAGTGGATGTCGTCGTGAGACGTTTGCAAGGCCTGGGGCTGCGAATGGATGTGTTGGAGGCGGATGTTTTACCTTTTGAAGGTAAGTGGCCTTAGTCAGGGTCTCTAACTTTAATTCCTTTGCTCAATTAATGTAGGAGATCTGAAAATCTCGCTGCGCGGCTCTTCCGTTGAACAACTAGTGACACCGTCTGTAGCATTGCGACTTCATGAAGAGGGCGATGGAAGTTGTCTTTGGCAAGCCAGAAGCAGCGATAGAGAACTGGGATCGAGAGTAAAAGAGCTGATGAAGTAGACGATTCATACCCTTAATATTTATATATCCATCTTCCGTCGCTAGGTAAAATGTTGTATTGCTATGAGTCTAAACTGATGTGTGTACTGTATCATGATCTTCACTTTTATGCGTCTCAAATCCAACCAAAGTTCCAGATATCTGAGCCTACATGTAACGCACCCGAAAACAAAAGTAGCCTGAAAATTGGAATAGAAGATAAAGAATATCCATAACTCAGAATAAATCAACTACGCCTTTTCTCGGAGAGATAACGGCGACGACCTTGCCCTCAAAGTCAAATAAATCGCCTTTCTCTGTAGCAACAAGGTCTGATAGCTCTGGATCTATCTCTAATCCCAGTAGCTTTGCGAGATTAGTTGAGGCTAATGCAAGAGCTTGACTCTTCGGTATCTTGCCGGAGCTTTCGAGAGCAGCCTACCGGGCGAGGAAGCCAATCAGCGAGCATACCTCAAGAAGACACGAAAGCACAGACCCAGGCAATGTCGAATCTTGTGTTCCGAACGCTCCATGCCTCCTCAACTCCGATGCCGACAGTAATATTATGAGTCAGGAGCACCGATATTGTGCTGTCTTTCGTGATTGGTGGACCAGGAAGGCTATATTCATTCGATTTGTTTTAACGCATGTCAGTATGAACAATGAATTGTGCCTAAGAAAAGAAGTCTGACGTACATTCTTCGCCTCTCCCAAGTTTTTGGCAAAGGACGTGAGGGTGCTATGATGATGCCCACGCCTGCTTCCGCAAGCTCTGCTGCGAGCAGATGCGCTTCGGAGGCGCCAAAAATTGTCAATCGCATGGTTGCACCAGTACTTTCTTCAACTTCCTTCTTTAATTGCACTAACGTGGCCATAACATCGGCACTTTCGGCATGTACTACAAGAGTTCGTTTCCCCTGAAAAGAATGTCTGTTAACTGAAGGAATAAAGGCGAAATGAATACCTACATCTGCTACTTCCTTGAACCACTTCTCCGTGTTGCCTGGATGTGGATCGAGCAACAGATGTCTGAGCGCAGCAATCTGCGTGCTCACACTCCCAGATGCAACGGAGTGTCCGATTGCAACGTGCACGGCGACAGCATTCTGAACAAGCGCGCCTTTCTCTAATTTATGTGCAGAACCGAGACTGAATGCTCCGCTCAGCCCGCTTAGGATTCCTCTGCTCCCGGTGAACACGTCATAAATTATCGGAGAGACGATTCCAACTGTCACACCGGCTCGATAGCCTAGGCTGGGTTGAAAACATGAGAAAAAGCCAAGTATGTCGGAGGAATGAAGACAATGCTTACTATGCATTACGCGTGGCGAACTGGAGACCGTCCACTGCACGGACAAGCAAACGGTCTCCCAAGATACTCGGAATGTCTTTATGAAGTGGATCAGCAACCGGTCCATCTGTTGTTGATACTTCTCCTTGGATTTCTTCCAATCCGAGGTTAGAGCCAATTGAAATGAGGCCCGGAGTAATAGCACCCCCTTTCAAGTCAACAATGACAGCATCGGAATCACGGAGAAACTGCAGACAGGAATCGCGACTCCCAGCGCAGATGGCCTTTCCGGCTCTCGAGACGACGACTCCGCGCTCCTCAAATGAGCTGGATCTAAACAGAACCACGTTCAACCCTTCAGACGACGCACGGGTGATCAAGCTAGTTATATTTGTGAATATCACAGTCCCTCTAACCGATTTGTCGGGCTCCAGAGGTGGCAATCCATCAAAGGTCACCGCTTCTTCCGTCTCCTTATCGAAATCCGGAGTTTGAGGCGTCTTCTGGAAGACTTCCGGCTTTAGTGCAGGTTGTGCAAAGGTCTCATCAAACTGGGCAACTGCCGTCAATGAATACCTGTCGAGGCGTCGCTCCGAGTGCAAGCGGATGAGAATCCCATAGGACAAGGTCTGCGTCGAAGCCTGTCCGAATGTAACCGATGCGGTGATCCATGCCCATTATTCGCGCAGGCGTCGAAGTGACGGAAGCGAGTGCGAGATTATCTGATAGGCCATAATAGTGTGCTTGCTGTGCTTCGTAAATAAGGTAGCGTGAGTTGATAACGGGATCTGTGGGTTATAATCTCAATGCAGGGCTAGTTTATCCATGAGATTCGACGTACGGTCGCTCTTTGGAAGGCATTAGCTTTGAATAAAAGATCATCAGTCAAGGATCTTACCTTCATAACAACAGGAATTCCATTGTCAGCCAAAATGCGCTGCGCATATTCTGAGCCGCGATACGCTTCTCGCTTATAACGTGCATACGTTGCGAATAACGCCGTGGCTGGCGTACGACCTACACTTAGGAGGGTCAGCTTTCTCAAATAAAGTCAGTACACAAGTCATTTCTGACCGAAAGCTTTCTTCAAAAGATTAGGAACAAGATAAGCTTCATTTGCATGGTGGAAGGCCGCTATGGGAAATTTAAACTCGTTCGTAAGCTGCACAGAGCACGTCCAATTTAGTTGCGAGCTTTTCTGGATCAAGGTTTTAAACTGACCCGCACTACTCCATCCAAGTCACCAGCCTCATAGCAGTGCACGTGTATTTTGACGTATCCACGAAGTACGTCGATCAGTGCTTCGAGTTGTAGATCTTCCGGAAATGCTCCGAGTCCATCCCACTCATCTTCAAGAGCACGAACACAATACGAATCTTGTTTTTCTTTAGCCTGTCGCGCTCTGTCGTATATTGCACGCAACTCCCAGACGTTATCCATGCGTGAGTTTCCGTAGGCAATGCGAGGATTCTCACCGCATGCGTGTCTATTCGGGAGGGTTGGGTGTCAGAATAATCACGTAGATTAGACAGAGGCGAGAAAATATACTTCATCTGCCGCCAGCGAGGTGGCAAGCTCCAATCAACCTTATCTGTATTATTCGATATGAAAGGAGGCTCAAGCAGCATTGAAGACGGTGTTCGCTCTTTAGTCGGGCGTAGTTTTATGGTGAACCCTTGTCCTCCAATGTCATTAGAAGAACCAGGGAGAATCAATGCGCTCGTGACACCACCAGCAAGCGCGAGCTTATATGTGTCATCATGAGTGTTGAGTCCGTCGAGAGCGCGTAACCATGGTTGGGTGATTCCGTTTTGAGAACTACCGTCGATTGCTCCATAGAGCATCGGAACAGGAAAGACGCCTAAATGTGAATGCAGGTCGACGATACTGAGGAAAGATAAATATCTATATTAAACCATCCGGATAAAGGATTTGATGGGCGTACCCAGGAGTGATCCATCCACCTCCAGCGTCAATGATATCTACAGAGGAGTTATCCAAATGTTCCGCGAGCAGGTCATTGTCACCTCCAACGGTTTTAATCAGGCCTTTGTCGAGTAGGATATCTCCCTTCAAGGTTTCTTTTCCATCTTCGTTTCCAGTCCAGATAGTTGCATTCCGGATCAACGTCGCCTTTGTGCCAGGCACGAAACGGTCCGAGCTCGTTCGCGACCTGAATCCTAGAGGTGGTCCAGGACTTAACTTGAGATTTTCGCAGCGAGTCTTGATGGATGTTGCATCCCCCGGGATCTTGACCGCGCTACGAGGAACTCCACGAGGAATGCAGATTTGTGTCCCGAGCATAAGTAATGCGAGAATACCAATAATTAACAATGGTGAGGGAGGACGCTGACGCGACGAGAGGCGCGTGCTCCGAGAGTAGCTTCTACCTCCAACGTCCTCAACATCCCTTCCTGCTTCCTTGTGCATATTGGTTGAAATGCATACACATGGATGCACGCGAAAAGCCCGTTTATATATCCATGCCTAGGGAGGCTTGCTAAACTTCATCGGAAGATGCAAAGGCACAGATAAGATTATCTGATAACGGAAACGAGCGGTCAATGTATTTATACGCCAGAAGAGCATGGGATGCAGTGTCTCGTCGTTTTTCAGTCATGAATAGATAGGGGTAAAGCTTTAAACCGTCTAGGTTCTCCCGTCTCACCTACGTGTGCTTGTAGCTAGCTACTGCGAAGAGACTTCCGAAATTACGGCTGCACAAAAATCAGATTCAGATTCTCAAACCAAGTTGGTCCAAGCGATCGTATCTGGACGCACGTACTGACTTTATGCTCAATCCTTGGCTTCAATGTATGAAAAAGGACCCACGGATGGAATCATCGCTATTGGTATTATGAATCGAAGACTAGAGCCTTTCTAAGATAACGACACGGATGTTACAGTTCTAGTCTTTCATTTTCAACCGATAGGCTCGAAATAGCGATAATCGTGAGGCTAATGCTCAGATGAGTTGAGTACGCGGGTTTGAGTGATAAGATGACAGCGTTGTGGATCGAGTAGGTTGAAGTCAGTGCCTAACTTGAATACAATCAACTTGACGTTCATTCTACAATCTCGGCATGAAGAGTGATCGACGTTCTGATCGGCGACATGGAGTCCATAATGGAGGTTGCTCTTCCTGCTTGAACTTTCAGACTGCATCACGAAAACAATGTAATTTTCAGTCTTCTTTGGAGAAATTCGACGTGGATATGATCACATCAAACACACTACAGATCGCGCGACCTTCCGAGTTTTGGAATAGCAATCAGTGAATGCGCCGAAAGTTTGGCCAAAGCATGGAGAAGCTGACCATGTACAATGTGAACCCTTATCTGGTCGTCTACCATGAGACCGTGTGCAACTTGCTAGGTCTGCCCACCGTTACGTGCTGGTGTTACTCGCTGCTTTTACAACCATGAGCATGACCACAAAAATGGGTGCGGACGATGAGCGGACTGGGGCAAGTAACGACATCTGGATGGTACGTCACTCGACGCGTCGACACCGGCCATGGCCTCTTTTCTTCATCGGAGTTCTGGCTATCCTGACTCTCGGGACGCACGTTCATTTAACTCATAGTGGTCCTCGTCGCGTTGTCAAAATACCAAATGATGCAGAAGTTATCAAGGCGAGATGCGAAAACCTCAAGTTGATTCCTGGTCCTCCTCCTGAATTCCGCTCGCGGTCGAGCTCGGATAGATTCGTGCCTGGCACGAGGGCTACACTTATAAAAAATGCGACTGTTTGGACGGGGAACAATGTTGGAAAGGAGATCGTAAAGGGGGATATTTTGATTGACCAAGGCTTGATTAAAGTCTTTGGTGACAAAGTTGATCTGAGGTCGGAGAGCCTAAATGAGCTTTCTGTTGACATTGTTGATGCAGAAGGAGGATGGATAACTCCAGGGTATGCATGCTCCAGTTTGCTGCTAGTATTTACTAAGTCCATGTTTCCTCAGCATCGTCGACCTACATTCACACCTGGGTGTAATGTCGGTCCCGAAGCTTTCTGGAGCAGGGGACGGTAATTCCCGCAAAGGAATCGCACAACCGTGGTTGCGTTCTATTGACGGTCTCAACACCCGTGACGACGCTTACAAGCTCTCGATTGCGGGTGGCCTGACTACTGCATTGGTCCTCCCAGGTTCTGCAAATGATATCGGCGGCCAGGCATTCGTCATTAAGTTGCGTCCGACTAAGGAGCGTTCGCCGACTTCAATGGTAGTCGAACCTCCCTTTACGTTGAATAGTACGGATCAAATAGATCTGTCCGTAACTCCTCGCTGGCGGCACATGAAGTAACTCTTCTTAATCGATGCTTGCCTTCTACACTTTCTGAATGATGCTCTATTCTTGAAATAGGCATGCCTGTGGTGAGAATCCTCGTCGTGTATACGGAAACTCGCGCATGGATAACATCTGGGCGTTCCGTGAGATCTATGACAAGGCACGACAGATCAAAGAGAGTCAGGATGCATTTTGTACTCGTGCTCTTGAGGATGACTGGGAGGGTCTTGGTGTCTTCCCCGAGGAGCTGCAATATGAGGCACTCGTTGACGTACTCCGAGGACGAGTCAAAGTCCAGGTTCACTGCTATGAGACTGTCGATTTAGATGACATTGTTCGGGTGAGTTGAAGAAATTAACTGTATGATATAAAGTTGCCTAATGTATGCGTACCTTAGCTCACAAATGAGTTCAAATTCCCTATAGCAGCATTCCACCATGCGCACGAAACATATCTCGTCCCTGATCTCCTCAAGAAAGCCTATGGTATACTACCTCAGTATTGCTCTCTGTTTTCTAAGATTCGATTCCTTTTGTACAGGTCATACTCCGGCTTCTGCGATCTTCGCAACGAATGCGCGATACAAACGAGAGGCATACCGTGGTTCTGAATTCGCACCGCGCATCTTGGCCGATAATGGTCTTCCTGTTGTCATGAAGGTGTGGCGCTTGATTATACACCTTCGTTTGTGAGACTGACACCTCCATTAGAGTGATCGTACGTGCACTACCCGTGCCTTTTGGATAAAAAAGTGGAGTTGATTGAACGTGGAACTTGCAGATCCTGTCTTGAACTCACGATATCTTCTATACGAGGCGCAACAAGCACATTACTACGGCCTGCCAGATAACCTGGCTCTTGCATCAGTCATTTCAGTACCGGCGGAAATGATGGGGATGGACCATCGAATTGGTTTCATCAGGACAGGTTACGACGCAGATCTCGTTCTATGGGATTCGCACCCACTCGCGCTTGGTGCAACGCCTCGCCAGGTCTTCATAGACGGCGTACCCCAATTTGACAGCACATATGAGCCTCCCGCCTTGAAGCCTGAAACCTTTCAGAATGTGCCCGAGACACCGGACTTCGGCAAGGAAGCAGAAGACGCGGTGAAATATGAGGGATTACAGCCTCTCGAACCTGAGAAGTCGGTCGCGGGGACTGTAATATTCGCGAACGTCAGTAGCCTGACGACGCGGGCGTCGGGAGGCATAGTTGTAGATGTATTTGGGGCTAGCTCTGATGGTGAAAGCGGAATACTTGTCACTCGAGCCGGAAAGGTCGTATGTGCGGGAATGCAAGAGTCATGTTCTCGATTCCTCAGTGAACCCGAGGCCGTCATCGTTAACCTCAAAGGAGGAGCAATCGCTCCAGGACTTGTTTCGTTTGGTTCCAACCTTGGGCTGGAAGAAATACAAGGAGAGGTATCTACGAAGGACGGAGTGGCCCCTGATCCACTAGACAAAAATGTGCCGAGCATTCTAGGGGAGGGGCCACTCATCCGTGCGGTAGATGGACTGCAATTCGCTACTCGACATGCATAGTACGACCATCTCACTCTCGTCCTAAGATGTCACCACTGATATTCTTCCTTTAGTCTCGGCTACCGAGCTGGAGTAACACTTGGAGTGAGTTCGCCATCCCACAACGGATTCTTGAGCGGACTGAGTGTCGCATTTGGCCTCGGCTCGGCGCATAAACTTGAGGCAGGTGCGCTTGTGCAGGATGTTGCTGCTGTGCATGTGTCAATTGGTCATGCTGTTGCGTCTGGGAGCGTGAGCACACAGATTGCTGCGCTTCGTCGGTTGCTCCTCGATCCTCCATCGAGTGACGCGGAGAAGTGGTTCACGGAAGTTGTGAAAGTATGTACATTATTAATCTTTCGGCCTTGTCTTCTCTGTGTTGAGTATGAAATGCTTTTCAGGGTCAACGGATATTAGTGGTGCACGCCGAAAGCGCTGACGTTATTGCCACGCTTTTACAACTCAAGAAAGAAGTCGAGGACAGTACTGGAGAGGTAATGCAACTGACTATTGCTGGTGGATCAGAAGCACATCTGCTTGCAGCTGAACTCGCAGAGGCAGGCGTAGGTGTTATCACCGTTCCCTCTCGTCCATTCCCGGATACTTGGGAGCGACGCAGAATGTACGTACTTACGTCTCTCATTCCGGAAAGAATTATGTATTCCTTTCTTGTACCAACTGATACGTGTGTACAGACTTCCAGGCCCGCCGATTACGAAAGACAGCGCCATTTCTCTATTGTTAGCGCATAATGTTACTGTTGGAATTGGAATTGAGGAAGCATGGAGTGCACGGAATACACGTTTCGACGTTGCTTGGGTAAGTCTTATCTTCCTGCCTCCCCTATAATTACCTTACTTTTTTGCCGTCCGTGTTCTGACTTGACACGACAGGCCGCTCTTGAAGCATCAGGAGAAATAAGCAAAACCCAAGCTCTCGCTCTCGCATCGACCAACCTCGAAAAACTGCTCGGGCTCGATGTCGACCCGGAGTGGTCAGATCTGGTCGCTACAGAACGGGGCGACCTATTTGACTTTGAGAGTAAAGTCGTTGGAGTTATCGCACCGAGGAAGGGTGTTGTTGATTTATTCTGAGTTTATATGGACTGGATTTACTTTGATTGGGAATGACTGCTACGGAAGAAAGGTTCTTGCTTATGCCTTTTGGTACACGATACTTTTGAATTGTTGTGCCTTGCTAAGGCTCGGGATAGAATACACAAGTATTGTCTGTTGTTGCTTCGCGTTGTTGATCTTTTGACGGATCTGAAGTTGGTGCGAACTTGTACGACGTAAATTTACGGATGTATATGAAGACTGGATTCTTCAGCTCGTCATACTACAGCATAAGCTGAGGAGCAAACTAGGAAAAACATGAAGGATCTACCGGGAACAATTTTACGCAGAAGCTCCCCAGATTCTCACTTCACGACCCGTAATACCCCAAACCTCCTTGCCCAGTTCACCAAAGACGATATCACTCATCTCCCCACCTTCCTCGAACCTCGCTAGTTCCTCCCAGCTCTTATGCGCAAAGGCTCTCCCGCCTTCATTCCCGGCAATTCCGAAGAATTGGGCGGACGTATCGTAGATAACTTTGTTAATTTTGAAGTTCTCGCCGAGTTTGATGCTGGTTGCGCGTGTCTGTTTGCGCAGGTCCCAAATGGCGACAGAAGATGTTGAATCTGGCGCGAGGAGGTGGTACCCGTTCTCGGAGAAGGAGAGCGTTGAAACGGTGAATGGTGTACTAGACTCGGGAGTGAGTGTTGCGGCGAGTGCACCGCTCCGGATGTCGTATATCTGGATCGTAGACCCCGGAGTACCAAGGCCGAGTAGAACACCGTCTGGGTGGATGCTGGCAGAGGTGTACACATCTTCGCCTGCAGCGCTCTGGAATATGGGTTTGAAGTTGGTGAGGTCGTGAACGGAGTATGTCCGATCAAGGGATGCAAGACCAAATATGGTTTGAATGGGGTGGACGAAGAGACCTGTGACGTCGCCTTTGTGCATTTTGATCGTCTGACGGGGTGCGTACTCTCCTGACGCAGAATCTAAAGCCCACACGCGGGCCGTTTTGTCTGCGCTAGCAGAAAGTACAATCCTAGGCGACCCTTCTGCTTCACGCAAGGCGACATGATTCACGCGTTTTGTATGTCCCTTCAGCGTCGCGACAACCTTATCCGCATTCCTATCATACAACTGTACAATCTTATCATTCCCTCCCGTTGCGAATAGCCCCGTCTCGGTCTTCGACAGCGCCAACGAGTTGATTCCCGCGGGTGATGCAGAGTGCAAAGACGGGATGGTATGCTTCGCGGTGTATTTTTTGACTTGCGCGGCCGTTGCGTGCCCCGGTCCCGGTTTGCGCTTGCGACGCTGTGAGCTGAGCGCTGAATTCGTCTCATCGATTTTTTCAACGACTTCTTTGGGAAGACCTGGTGCTTCTTCGGTGGTTTGGTCTTTCATTTCTACGTCACCGCCTGCTTGAGCGGAAGGAGCGACGCCAATTGTAGCTTGTACATTTGCGAGAGCCCTGTCAAGTCAACCGAAAGAAGGAATGATGCATCAGAAAAATTGAGACTAAGTTAGTGAAGAATGAGGAACTGACTCTCTAGCAGCGTCTCTCTCCTTTATCAACCTAGCAACAACTCTCGTCGCCGCATCCTGGGCGTATAGGGCATGTGAGAGCTGCTGACGCACAGAGTTATACTGCTGTTTGAGCGCGAACGTCTCGAGAACGAGCGCGTCCCATTCGTTTTGGAGGGAGTGCAAAAGCGCTGGGATGGATGTAAGCTGAGGAGGACGCGGCGGGACCGCCTTCGGACCTGCGCAATACAAGACGCGCGTTAAGTGGCTCAAACTCAAGATGCAGTAGGGAAAGAGAATGGAAACGCACTAGCTTTTACAGAGACGAGATCAGCCTCTTCGAGTTTGTCGCCAGTGATTGGGTCAGTGCCATTGTCTGCAATGTACTTAAGAATCAGTCGACGCTCGTAGACGTGTCCACTCTTGCTGGACACTACTGGATCTTGCGGCGGTTCACCAGACAATGAACAGAAAAAGGACATTTCGAGCGTCGTCGTCGTCGTCGTCGTCGATGAGTGCCTGGCTTCAAGTTTAGTTCTTTCGTTGACTGGCGCGTTGATCTAAAATGTTTGTCGTTGTTTGAGATTTCGATTATGTCAGCTAACCTTCTCATTTTCCTTTCACGTGGGCGGCATTCTCCACGCCCCCACGTCTGCTTATTCCTTTTTCTCCTTCTCTTTCTGGTTCTTGATTACCTGCGGTAGTTGGAAATCGTGTATTGAAATGTCTGAAAAACAGCAGCGATTAGTTCTCGCTATTATAGAGTTTCTTAACCAGTCTATAGAAGATGGAACGGTGAAGCAGGACGACAGGGAAGGGTTGGAAGTGGCAAGTGCGTATCCTATTTATTCGAGCTTAAGTATTTTACATAGCCCCAGTCGTGCTATAGTTCAGTGCATTGGAGAGGCATTTGGAGTAGATCCAAATGACGAGCAACAGCGAAATCGATTAAGTATCAAGCCCGCAACCCTAATGAACGTCTTCGACGTTGTCCTCAAGACTCTGGGCAACAATGCTAGTAGCGCTGCACCTCCTCCGTCCTCTGCTGCATCGACTTCCTCTGGACCCTCTGCTGCAGACAAGACCGAAGCTGAGAAGCTCAAAGCGAAGGGAAATCAGCTCATGTCCTCGAAGGATTATGCGGGTGCAATCGACGCATACACTCAGGCTATTGCAAAAGATGGGACGAACGCAGTATACTATTCGAATCGTGCGGCGGCGTATTCAAGTAAAGGAGACCACACAAGTGCGATTTTAGATGCTGAGAAGGCAATTGAGATCGACCCGGCGTTTTCCAAGGCCTATCATCGACTTGGGTGCGTGCGATGCGTCAAAGGATTGACAATGGCATGCACAGGATTTCACTGATTTTTTTTCCCTGTGCCGTGATTAGACACGCGCATTATTCTCTGGGAGATTATTCGGCCGCATCATCGGCATTCCGACGAGGTCTGGAGATTGATCCGAATAATCCTGGACTAAAATCGGGACTGCAAAACGCCGAAGCTAGGACGGAGCAATCTACCTCGCGCTCTCCGAATCCCCCAACAGGAACGGAATCGGGTGCAGGCGCAGGAGGAGGCGGGTTAGCAGACCTGCTCGGCGGATTGGGAGGCGGAGGAGCTGGTGGAGGGGGAATGCCTGATCTTGCGAGCATGATGCAGAACCCAATGTTGATGCAGATGGCGCAACAGATGGCTGCGAATGGGGGACTTGAACGGATGATGTCGAATCCGGCTGTGCAGAACATGGTACGTGCGTCATGAGTGGGGCTGTGCAGGCACACTCTTTCAGTGCTTGTCTTCATTTTCTCATTTTATCACATTTGCTCAGATGAATCGCGTGCAGTCTGGAGGGATGCCGTCTATGGAAGAGGTCATGTCTGATCCATCACTACGAGACTTGTAAGTATTCTCTCTTGTTGCACAAAGCGCAGACCGAACATTAACATTTGTATTCTGTGCAGGGCATCGCAATTTATGGGAGGAGCGGGACGTGGAGGAGGTCCACCTGCGGGATCAGTGTAATTAGTGGTAGAAGAGGTGGATGTATTACATAATCCAGTATCGTCATCGAGTTCATACTGTGCCTTGGCTAGTGCTACTCTGCATACTCGGCTCACAGCCATCCTGTCTAAGTTCTTATTCATAACCACACTCCTTTCCCTTGTACTTTCATCTCACTTACCTACTCCCATCCTCCCCATCCCTCTTGCTCTCCGCTCGTCGTCCGAGTCATCTCTGACAATGGCGACCGCGAACGGAGGCTCAGTGGGTCAGCCGCAGCTGAACGGTCTCATACAGCAAGATAGGGAGAAACAAAACGTTACAGTTCATTCTTTTGACCCAGACGCGACTCCAGAGCAGAAGGCGGCTTCTGCAGGCAAAGGGCGCAGCCAGATCGAAAGCGGCAAGAAAGACGCGCCTGGGGGTCAAGGTGAGCTACTCGCGTGCCAACGGACTTTTTCTTCCTTTTCATGAATGAGGTGTGTCGCACACGGGGAAAAGGCATGGAAGTCGCGGATGTAGCGGAAGTCTAAAACCATGATTACAAGGACGACCCGTCACCACTTCATGACATTGCATCCGCATAATGTGCGCACCGATTTGCCGTTTTGCCAAGGCAATTGAGCTCGTCGCTCGGATGCGATGCTTTCTCGGAATTCTTAGAATCTCTCATCTTCGCACTACTTACCGCAGTGAATGGACATCTTTGCTAACACGAATCCTTTTGAATTTGTCCAGAGGTCGCGGTAACTACTGGTCAGAAACCTGCAATTCCTCCAACTATTACTATAACCGATGCCGACACTGAGGCGAAGCCAAACGGAGTTGCGCCGCCAGAGAGTCTTCCGCCCAGTCAAACCCCCGGTGCACTTCCTGAAGGCGCAGCGGTAGCCATTCCCGAGTGGTTCAAAGTAGGATGGCGCGCAGTCGGCGGTATTGATGACGCGCCTCTTACTGAAGGCGAGGCGAAAGACAAGGCCATTCTCGAGATGTTCGTCAATGAACAGTATTACGGGGCTTGGTATCACAATGCGGCCATTATTTTCTTCTCGGTATTTACATCACACTTCCTTACGCTTTTCCGCTTCGGCTGGGGTTGGCTCTTCGTGCTACTGGCTACATGTGCGACATACTATGCGACTTCCATGAAACGCGTACGGCGACGTGCGCGCGATGATATCCAACGGGAGCTAACAAAAAGTAGACTTGTCACGGAAGCCGAGACTGCGGATTGGATGAATCATTTTCTGGACCGCTTCTGGCTCATTTACGAAGCCTGTGCTCTCGCAGACTATCGTGCAAAGCGTGGACCAAGTCCTTAGTACTAACACACCGCCTGTTGTTGATTCTCTACGTCTCTCAACTTTTACGCTTGGCACCAAGGCACCTCGCATTGACAGCGTGAGGACGTGGACACAGACCGCGGAGGATATTGTCACCATGGACTGGGCTTTCTCCTTCACACCTAACGATGTCAGCGATATGACGCCAAAAGAGGCGGCAAGGAAGGTTAACCCTAAGATCGTGCTCAGTGTACGCGTGGGGAAGGGTGTTACCGCGACTATGCCGATCTTGATTGAAGACATAACCTTCAGCGGTCTAATGCGCGTTCCGCATGAAGCTTATGACGACATTCCCGCATGTTCAAGTCGTTGACTTGAGTTTCATGCAGAAGCCTGTATTTGACTACGTTCTCAAACCTATTGGCGGTGACACATTTGGCTTCGACATCGGCTTCGTGAGTATATTTTCTTTGAGCATTACTAGCCAGAGTTATATTCTTATGCCAATGGCCTAGATTCCTGGTCTATCCTCGTTCATCCGCGATACAATACATTCCATCCTCGGCCCGATGATGTATGACCCTAATTGTGAGTTCCTGTTTTACATGCAAGCGAAAGTCTCGGCTAGTCACATCGTGCTAACCCTTTCTCGTGTCAGTCTTCACCCTTAACCTTGAGCAACTTCTCTCAGGTGCTCCTATCGATACGGCCATCGGTGTTCTGCAAGTCACAATCCACTCTGCTCGTGGCCTGAAGGGAACGAAGATTGGTGGAGGATCACCCGACCCGTACGTGAGCCTCAGCATCAACGCAAGACAAGAGCTGGCCAGGACCAAGCACAAAGAGTCCACGTACGTCATATTTCTCTTTTTTGTCACGTCGATCATTGCGTGACGTCATGCGAACTCTGTATTGATCTCTTCGGAACCGATAGATACAACCCTACGTGGAACGAGACGAAATTCTTGCTCATCAATGCGTTGACTGAGCAGCTTGTTCTCAGCGTTTACGATTGGAATGAGCACCGAAAGGACTCGGAGCTCGGTGCGGCGACTTTTGATCTCAGCAAATTAGCCGATGATGCTGTTCAGGAGGGTATTGAAACGAAGGTCTTGAAGGATGGCAAGGAGCGGGGAGAGATCCGTTTCGATCTTTCGTTTTACCCTGTTCTCAAGCCGCAGAAGATTGATGGTGGAAAGGAAGAGGAGATACCTGACACCAGTACGCTGTATTTTCAGTTTAATATCTTTCGAGGGACGCTGATTCCTGCTCGCAGAGGTTGGAATTGTCCGTCTTACGCTGCACCAAGCAAAGGATCTTGATCACTCCAAGGCGATGGGCGGAGATCTCAACCCACTCGCCAAGGTCCTGCTCAGCGCACAATCGCCTCCGGTCCACACAACGCCCAAGGTCAAACACACTCTCAATCCAGTCTGGGAAAGCTCTACAGAGTTCTTGTGCTCAGACAGACGCTCATCGGTCATCACCGTCAAAGTCGTCGACGACCGCGACTTCCTCAAAGACCCGGTAATCGGCTATCTTAGTATTAAATTGGACGACCTGCTCGAGGCAAAGAAGACTGCAAGAGATTGGTGGCCTTTGAGTGGATGCCGGAGCGGAAAGTTAAGGATGAGCGCTGAGTGGAAGCCGTTGAACATGTCTGGAAGCTTGCACGGTGCGGACCAGTATGTTCCGCCTATTGGTATCATGAGGTTGTGGGTACAGAAGGCGACGGATGTGAAGAACGTGGAAGCTACACTGGGCGGAAAGAGCGATCCTTACGTGCGCGTCCTGGTTAACAATGTTGTCGAGGGGAGGACGGAGGTTGTAAATAACAGTGAGTTTGTTTCAGGTGTTCTCGCTGGCTGTGATGACTAATAGTGCTTCAAGACTTGAATCCAGAATGGGATCAAATCATCTACGTTCCCGTGCACTCACTGAAGGAAACCATGCTTCTGGAGGTTATGGACTACCAGCATCTCACGAAAGTAAGCGCGAATCTGTTTTTCAATCTTGGCCTTATTCAAATGAACTCGATTCTATCAGGACCGTTCACTAGGTACTGTCGAATTAAAAGTGCGTGACTTGGCAACGAAGCAGAAAGACCGGAAGTTCCCATATGCGTCAACCGGGAAGAAAGAAGTCGTCGAGCCAATTCGTCTCGGAAGTAACGTCTATAAGGGTCAATTACACTACGTCGCAGAGTTCGTTCCAGCCATCGCTCTCAAAGAAGTTTCCTTCGAATCGTCGACGAATGAAATCCAAAAAATCGTAGAGGAGAAAGGTTCGGATACGTCGTCTATGTCGTCCTCAGATGTGGAACGCGATACCGTTCCGAATGGAGTTACAATTTCGGAGCCCTTGTCTGACTCTAACGGAGACTCCTCTGATGACGAGACCGACAGTCCCTCGGAAGCGAAGGGCAAACATAAGAAGAATTCCAAGTCTGTGGATAGCATGAAGACTGCCGAGACAGGCAAGACGAATGGAACGGTAGACACTGCTGAGACTTCTGAATCGGTTGGCGTGGAGATGTCGAAAGAGGAATTGATGACTCATCGTATGTTAAAATTCTGTGCTGTACTCACGCGCGATGTTCATACTTTTATTCAACTTTACAGAATCTGGTATTATCGTGTTCAACGTCCGCAAGGGTCACCTCAGCCAAAAAGCGAGACTAGAAGTCCTTCTGGACGATGGCTACTGGCCTGCGTTCAGTACAGCTCGTGCTCGAAGCACGAACGCGGATTGGGGTCATGTCGGGGAAGGCTTCATCAAAGAGCTTGATTTCGGACGTGTTTGGCTACGCCTGAACGAAAACGATGAAGGCGATAAGGACGATATCATTGCAGAATACAAGGGCGAGGCACGGACGTTCTTGGACCAAACTCTGGTAAACATCGATTGTGCTACTGTGTTACTTTGGAGACTGATTGTAAATTTTTTTCGAAGTCTGGACCGGCGACTTTCACCCTTACAAATGACGACGAGAAGAAGAGTTCGGTTGTTGAAATTGAGACACGCTATGTGCCGGTTGATATTACTCTGGAGCCGCGAGAGAGCATCAACAGTGAGTTATTTGATATTGTTCAGGCAAATGCACGGGTTATTCATTTACATTTTCTCACCTCAGACATGGGCGTCTTGCGCGTCGATCTTATCGACGGACATCAAATCCGTGGTGTTGACCGTGGAGGTGCGTATGCAATTCTTCACACGCGGGAATTTACATGCCGATGACTTTCGTGTAGGCAAATCTGATCCATATGTCGTATTCTCATTGAACGATCAGAAGGTCTTCAAGTCCCAGACTAAGAAGAAGACGCTTCATCCGGAGTGGAATGAGAGCTTCGCGGTTCAGGTGGTAAGTCAATCGCATCTATCTTTCGATGGATCCTATTTTTACTTGCGGGATAGCCTTCTCGTGTTGGGGCGGACTTCTCGTTGGAAGTCTTTGATTGGAACCAGATCGAGCAAGCAAAGAGCCTGGGATCAGCAAGGATTGAGCTCACAAATATCGAGCCCTTCGAAGCGACTGAAAGGACAGTCAAACTCACACATGCGAAGCATGGTGAGTCGGGTGACATTCGCATCAGGATGATGTTCACGCCGGAAATCATTGCGAAGACGCGGAAGAACACGAGCACATTCTCGACCGCCGGGCGTGCCATGACGCAGTTTGGCGGTATCCCTCTTGGCGCCGGCAAAGGTGTGGCGTACGGTGTCGGTAAGATTGGAAGCAAGGTTGGCGGTGTTATCAGAAGAGATAAGGATGGGAAGGAGGAGCCGACCCCTCTGGTTAATGCTGAAGATCCGCCTTCGGGACAGGTTTCTGGCCCTGTCGGAACGACAACAGCTGGAGGAATGAATAATATCGACTTTGCATCAACGGGGGAGGGATCTGCGCCTGCTGAGCCAGGGACGCTTAAAGTATCCGTGCTGCACGCGAAAGACCTGAGGGATCCGGATGGCGATGCTCCGAAGCCTTACGTAGTCGTCCGCGTCGGAGAGAAGGAGCATAAGACGAAGCACGCTGGCAAGTCGACAGCAATACCTGAATGGTGAGGCCTTTTCTTCCTGTTCACCATGCCGTGTTGCCTTTCGGACTGAGGATAGCGCTGAGAACTGACTTTGATTGTTGCATTTGTTTTATCCGGGTGATTTAGGAATGAATCGTTCTCTTTCCCAGCTGGCCCATCCACGCCGAAACTGCTTGTTAAGGTTTACGACCACAAGACACTGGGTAAAGATAAAGCGATAGGCGAGGCTGAAGTCGACGTAAGTCAAACTCGCAAATTATTCCGCCAACTCGCGTTTAATTTCCACACTTCTCTGGGAACTTAGATCTGGAGACATGTCCAGGCAAAAACAGATGACGGGGGCGGAGCGGACGTGCTCGTCGAGCTTCGCGAGGGCTCGGGGCTGCTCGCACTTCGGTTGGTATTCGATCCGCTGGGAGACCCGTCGACGCGGTCGATGACTTCGTTGAGCAACAAGGGTCCATTCGGTTCGCCAAGCAGGTTCTCCCTTTCGAGGAAGCCACCCTCCGATGAATGAATGAGTTCTGAGTTTGTTCTCGAGCGGCATAGGTTAACGGCAATAACGGTAAGGCGGGTGGACAGCTATGTTGTTGCTATGTTGCGTTGCGAACGACTCGGACATTGTACAATTACGAACTAGCCCTCTCAGTCCGTAACATAAAGTATTTCATAGTGGTATACGCCACGCGCTCGCTTTCGTTACTAATCCTTTTCTTCTTAAATTTCATCTTTCCTTTTTTCCAAGATTGTATTTGTGTTTGCATTTTTCGAATTAGGTTATACTCTTTCTCACGGAACTCAAATTCAGCTAGTTATGCAACTAAACGGTATATTTACACTTACACCAGGATTGGAATCAACACCAGTAATATTAGCACAGCCTCCCTTCTCCCTTCCCCGGAAGGGCAAAAAGAATCATGGATTGTTACATAATGCGGCGACGGAGAAGCGTGGGTGCCTGACGCCGACTGATCTGCTCGGCAACGTCGGCTGGGGCCTCACTTATTCAATTCTGTTCTGATTTCCGACAATCCTCAACGACGGCTCTTGCTTGGGCGCCGCACAGCTTTTCTTTAAGTTACTAGTACCCGTTTCGGTACTTGCTTTCGTTCCTTTGCTTCATTCACCCTCCTTCATCACCTGTACTTTCTTTTGGATTTCTTATTACTATCACCTCTTGCTCCATTCAAGTCTGGAGAAGCTGTTGGGCCTAAACTTGGACATCATTAATATTGCTTCTCTCTCAACACTCACTGTGCGGCCTTTTACTTTGAGCTCATTAGGTCAATTAGCCCTGGATAAATAATCGCTTATGCTCGTCTCTCGTCGTCGCACCCGTGGACGTGAACGAAAGCAGCTAGGGCTGGCGCTTCGAAGAAGTCGGCGCTCGCAAAAGTCAATGTCATTGTCGAGGCGCGATGAGGGAAATGGAGGGAGCGATGGTGTTGTATTAGACCTGTCTCTCGTTGGAGATGGGATTAGCTCTGCGTATGTCTAATATATTTTTCTTTCGTTGTCATGGTTTGTGATACTTAACGTGGTTTGATCTGGGTTGCCTTGGGTTTTGGTGTGCAGCGTGTATACGGTCCCTGTGACTGTGGGCAGTAATAACCAGCCCTTTAACCTTCAGGTCGATACCGGCTCTTCAGATCTTGTGCGTCAAAACTTTAGTGCTATGTGCTATACTACGTTCTAATCAACCCTCATTATATCCATGCGTACAGTGGATAGCATCAAAATCATGCTCGTCGAAACCATGCACGTCGAATAAGCCTAGACTATACGACCAGTCCTCTTCCTCCACTCCGACCAACACCGACTTTTATATCCAGTATCTAAGCGGCGAGGTTGACGGGCCCATAGTATGGGACACATTCACAATCGGGGGGTATACGATCGATAATCAAGCGCTTGGTGGGTCTGAGTTCCTCCTTCCCTGCTCTCATACGGCGAAGTGTCTATATCGCGCATAGAGCGCTGATACACAACGTCCGAGTTCTTTAACCCTCCCTAAATTCGATGATCGTCATTCATATGACTGATGTGGTGTTATTTTTATAACCTTTTTTTTGAATAGCTGCCGCATCCAATGTGGTTAATGAATCGCTCTCGGACAGCTTCTCTGGTATCCTGGGTTTGGCGTTGCCATTAAACTCTGTGATTGGCAAGGCGATCCCGCCTGGGACCAATAGTGTCCCCGACGGCGCGACGTTAATGTCCAATCTCTTCGGAACGCAGCCGGCCGACCAAGCACCCTCGCAGTTCTTCTACTCTGTCCTCCTTTCCCGGCCGAATATAGACCGCATTCCATCTGTACTCGGTATCGGACGCCACCCCTCGAACGACTTGCTTTCTGACGGTCTTACCATCGAGCCTGAGCACATCGAGTATTCTGATGTTGTTTCTGAGAATAATGGCGTGCTGTTTTGGAAGGCCGAGCTGAGGGACATAACTGTGTATGTTAATGGGACGGCGAAGAAGATTGATCTTGGATCAAGCGTGACGGGGAGCGTCTTTCCCGAGGCGGTCCTTGATACGGGTGTTCCATACATTATTTCAACACCGCAGATTGCAAACGCTGTATGGGGTGCTTTAGGCATCTCTCCCGCCAATGATGGAAACTGTAGGCTTTATTTGTTCACTTCTCGAGCTCGTTGGTAATTTGGATTTTTAATTCCAGATTATGTACCTTGCACGACTCCTATCAATATGACTATAACGCTTGACGACCGCTCTGAAATCCCTATCCACCCTCTCGACCTGACCGCCGTACCGAGTAGCGGTGGTTCCACATGCACAGGACTTTTCCAACAGAGTCCCGTTCTGGCCCTCCCCTACGGGTTTGGTGATATCATACTTGGTGTACCTTTCCTTCGGAACGTTTACACCGTCATGGCATACAAGCCCGTGGACGCTAATGGGGTTGTAGGCAATAGTGGCGACACATCGATCTCTCCTCGACTGGGTCTTCTCAACCTGACGGACCCAGCTACCGCGCTCGATGAATTCAACACCGTGCGCGTGTTGAACAAACCTCTAAACGGCAATAAGAGCCAGCAATCCTCGTCTGGCGGCGGCCTTTCTATAGGTCTCAAAGTTCTTTTCGGCTTACTGGGATTCATTGCACTCTGTGGTGCACTTTTTGCCGGACGCTGGTTATTCATGCGACGACGAAGCAAGCAGGCACAAAAAGCCGGAAGAGATCTGGGCGATCAGCTGAACGATAAAGACGCATATGCACTGGCGAAGTATCATCTCGCGCCGTTCCGATCGCATAGTTTTGATCCATCGGAAGATACGCAGAGGACGTTGGCGGATCCGACGGCTCGGCTTGACGCGAAGTATGATAGTTTAAAGAACATTAATGGATCAGGTAATAAACTCGGGAGCTTTGGGGATGAAGAGGTCGGATTTAGGCGGAGTAAGAAGTTTGGAGATGACGGGGATGGCGGTGAGGGAGAAGCGGATACGGATGCTGATGATGATCATGCTCATGCGGATGCAGAGCACGTTGCTATTTCTGACCGACCGAAGATTGGCGAAGAAGGTTGGGAGGCTCACCACTCGTGGGTCGATTCATATTCCGAGTCTCAGCCTCCGTTATTAGGCGAATGGCGTCCAGAAGCAGCGCACGAGCGATCCTACAGCAGCTCTTCCGTCACATCCGCACTCGGCCCGTCATCGTCTTCACCGTTACTTGAGATACGGCGGAGCACCGCGTTATCGCCTATGCCCCTTGAGACGGAGGTGGATGAGTTTGGTGGGCTCGACGTGTTTGGGATGGCTGGTGTAGGCACTGGGAGGAGGGCCAGTACAATTGACATGGATGCGGATGCAGATGCAACCTTAACAAACGACCGTGATCACATGCACCAGCGACAGGAGCATTCGCAGCAGCAGTCTCATTCCCAGTCCTTCTCGCATACTACGTTGCATTCGCGAATGAGTACGGCTAGCGTGAGCAGTCTATCAGGAGATTCTCGATATCCGCCTGTCCGGCCACGACCTCGACTTGGGCGAACGCCCTCAGGTCCTCGAACATCTAGTATGATGTCGCGAGTCGTTAATGCAGATGACGTCTCATAGCACTTTTCTTACTCTTCCCTTCCCTCCCCAGTGAACGAAACCTACCTGAACAACTAAAAAAATCTTCTCAGCGTGCGACAAACATTCTTTATTCAACAAGCCCCGGATCCCCGTTTTCCCGTTATTTTCGTCAATCATGCAAAGCTTTCAGTCGATCGCCACAGCATCTGTATTCAATATTGGTTTTTCTCCCTTACCTTTATTTGCAATTTCAAGGGACTCAGACTATTGGACAATGCATGTATGCAATCCACCTCTTTCTACCTTAGGTTCGCTTAAGTCAACTTGAACAAAAAGCGACTGTCTGTATTGTTGTTTCTACTGTTCGGTTCTGTTTCTTCCTGGATACCCTCTTTCTTTCTTTCTTTGTTACATCGAGTATTTGCAGGATTCTTTCTTTTCCTCTTTTCTATTTTGTGGAACATGAGTGTTTTATGTACTGTGCTTTATAGTTTTTTTTGTACTTGCACTCGTAATAACGGAATTTCAATACAATTATTCACTTTCCTCAGAGCACTCAGAGCACTCAGAGCATCTTTTCGTACGGGTCGGTTTTTACTCACATGCCTGACTGCGAATATTTCACTATTTGGTTCTGTTTATAATCGGTAAATGCCGGGACCGTTCTCATCGTCGACACACATCTCTCGTCAATCCATCCTTACCACCGCACCCAAAAATGCTGGCGTCGACGTCGCGCTCCCTCGCCAACACCGCGCTGCGTGTACTCGGCACACAAGCCAGCAAGCGCTTCGCATCTTCCATCGCGACGAAGTACTCGCATGCGGTCTACAAAGCCGCGCTCTCCAAGTCGCCGAATACGCTCTTGAAAGTGCAGAACGAGCTCTCTGCCGTCGCGGCCTCGCTCAAATCCACCCCGCAGTTGGATGCGTTCGTGAAGAATCCGCTGTTGGCATCAGGCGAGCGTGCAGCGGGTCTGCAGGTATTGTTCAAAACTGCGGAAGCGGCGACGAAGGAGCCTGTTAGCGACGTGACGAAGAACTTGTTTGGTGTGTTGAGTGAGAATGGACGGTTGGGCGAGACGTCGGATGTCATTGAGGGATTCAACGAGCTTGCTGCGAAGTACAAGGGCGAGCTGGAGGTCATTGTGACGAGTGCTTCCCCGCTACCTAGGGATGTCCTTTCGAAGCTTGAGGCGACGTTGAAACAGAGCGATACTGCGAAGCAGGCTAAGGTGCTTAAGGTCACTAATAGGGTATGTTAGCTTCTTTTAACGATGTGCCACTCGATTATTGGTCGATGTTGATGTTGATGTATGAATAGGTCAACCCGTCTGTGCTCGGTGGATTCTTGGTGGATGTCGGTGACAAGACGATCGATCTTAGTGTTGCATCGAGGGTCACTAAGCTTAACTCCATACTTCAAGGTGATTGTCCTTTGGTTTCTATTTAAATATTGCTTGTTAATCGTACCGTTTAGAATCTGTGTAATGCGTATTGCTAAGCACTGAATAGAGTAGTCGAAAAGACTTCTATCTTCAACCATATCCAGTCCCTCGGTCTAGGCAAGCTTGTGAATGAAGTCTTCAACACCCGATTCTGTCTGTCTTCAAATTGCATTCCCACCAACAAGTTTTCGGAATGTTATAATGTCCTCAAACGATCCTCAAACGACTGATCTTATATGGTTTCTACTTACCTCTTTGGCTACATCTACTTCCTTGCCAGACGTCGAGACTGCTCTGCACGACTAACCTGATAGGCACCGTTCCTAAACAATGCCACTGTTCGTCCTCATCTTGATCGGTGAATTCTGGTGAAGTATCCCCGCTTGAAGCGACATAGTCCGTAGTTGTGGACCAATGCTCCAACGTTCAGTGCGGGAAAGGTACGACTCGCGAATCGAACTGGTCAGAGAAGTAATCTAGGAAACGATTCATCCGACCTCTGCACGGGCTAACGTCTGATCCAAGCACAATAGCTACATCAGCTTACGTACTCTATCAGGAAACGTCCGCATATTTATTAGTGTCAACAATAAGAATTATGAAGATATTGAAGACGGCGCGGTACTTGTTGGCAATCTTAGACAGCTTTCTTATGAAAAGCTTCAAGCTGCGTGCGAAGAACAGGATGCATATGTAAATGCAGCCAGTAATTCCAGCACGATAGAAAGCGCTATGTCGTCGGCCTTGGACGAAAGCCAAGCGGCGAATTATAACACAAATTATTATATATAATATGTACATCGTCATCATTGTATTTGAGAAATGTCTGGAAAGTAATTGTTAAGTGACAAATGCGCGACGTTACGTGGTCCGAAAGATGCAATCAAACCGGTTATTGAAAGAGATTGAAATAAGGAGAGAAAAAAATCACTCCGCAGGAGCACTTGAAAACGTGAAAAGCTTGCCATAACAATTTCGTGCCCCGCATAGACACTTCTGGTACGCTTGGTCTTCTCCTTTGTCCTTATTCTATTCCAATCTATTCGTCAATACAAAATTTCTACCGCAGTGGAAGCAAAGCCTTACCTCCTCATCCATTTCTCCGTAATAATTAAACGTTAGTTCCTGGCCCGCATCAATGTCTTTAAGGGCGAAAATTCCGAGTAAAGCTTTCTCAATGTTTGCATCGTTGATATGAACAGCGTTGATTTTGCAATTTGGATCGCAGCTATGATTCTATAAAAAGGAATGTATAAATAGGCATGTTTCTCAAGATCCGATGTATAGTTTATTTACCAAGAAACGGGTAAACTAGAAGGAGATTTTCAAATATCCACGTTAGTGATAGACGAAAGCATAAACAAGAGGACACGTACGTTTCCTACGTGGTACGCGTCCATAGTATACTTCGCGTCCTGGTCTTCAGTCGTGATGTGCCAAAAGTCAATGTCGAACAGGTAAGTCTTGCCAATCTTGTTGTAAACACTTGGACAACCTGTCAGTCCATTCACATATACATGATTAATTCAACTCACAGCCCTCGCTCGATTGATTCTGACTGAAGTAGAATTTCTCCCGAATAGATACCAATGTAAGTACCCTTCTGGATCTTTTTGCCCGCGAAAACACCTGATGAAATAAAGTTACTCATAGAAGCGGCGGGATAAACATCGTTATGACCAACGTACCCCATCCCTTGTTCCTAGTCTTCACGATGTTGACATGGCACTGTCTACCAAGTTGGACGACCTGAGCCCGATGGTGAGTTTTAGAAGCAGCCACTTTATTCCGATGGGATCACATACCCTGTTCGTGCAATCTTCCGAACATCCACAAGCGTCGTTGCACTCAAAAATCGGAAATCCGTCAACCTGCACTCGTCCCTTATCGTCATAAACGAACCCCTCATGATCGTAGTCGTGGTCCTTGAAGATCTTACGTTGTCGTACTGCGCACTCACACGTTCCCGACAGCGGATTACATCTTCCAATGCATTTACAGCCTTTAAGAGTCCGGTATTCCGGCGGTGGGACGCCATGCCCATGATAGATTCTATTAGTATAATAGAATTCGAACGGAGGAGTTGGCTCGTCGTCGACATTATTGATGATTTTTATGAGAGGCGCATCCGGCTCGTCATCTATTGTGTTCTGCATCATGGCGGTCTCGAAAATTTGTCTCAATAACGTGGGATTCCTGGACCACGCCGGAATGGCATTAACTTCATTAATGAGATCTGTGGGTATATCGTCGACATGATACCAAATGGGACCGCGATCACGATCCATAAAGTATCGGTCAACCTCGACTCCTCCGCGATAATTTGGATCTTTGCTGATCACAATGTTTTGGACAGCTCCAGCAAGACCAGTGACTGGTGTTGTCGGCTGTATGACAGATGAATCGCTATCTTCGTCATGCGAGTCGCCCCTTGTGTCTAGCAAATCCATTGGATCTGTACTGGATGAGAATAGTCCGTCATCGGCAGAAGCGCCAGACGAATGAACACGTGCGCGCTTGAAGGAGACCTTCCTGTATGAGATATTCTCTTCATCATCATCTGTGCTGGATACCTTTGATGCCGACGATAAGGTACGCTTTCGAGGCTGTCTCTGAGATTTGGAGATATAAATACTTGTTTCCTTCAGTGAGTGCTCGATATTTCGCACACTCGGATCAGAGGACGACGGGTTCATTTTCGGACGACGCTTTGGAAGTGACTTTCGAGCAACCTGATTCTGGTCAGTATGTTCTCATTGATCCTAGCAAATTGCTACCTACCTGGTGTCGAATGTGAGGAGCAGCTGCGATATCGGGCCCGTTACCTGTACTCGATGCCGAGATCTCAATGGATGCTGACACTTCATTGGAAACACTGGTTTTCAGGACTGGTGTAACCTCCCCTGAGTCAGTGAGTATCACTGTGGTAGAGGTGACCGATTTGGGCGATAATATCTTCTGGTTCTCCGGAGTATGGTGTATCTTCGCTGTTTTTGGTGAGGCTGGCTGATGAGTACTCGCAGGTTCAGTTTGTGTAGGCAGAGACGAAGCCCCTTTGACTGAGGTGCCTGCTGCAGAAGGATCTGGCGATTGCATTTCGTGCTTCTTCATCGTGTTCCACACGTAAGACATACGAGTAGAATCTGGTCTCACGAAGTCGGTGGAGTTTGCCTCTTTAAGCATACTCGTCGTAGGAGTTGCTAATTGATTGTTAGCGCATGAAATGCTTTATATATTGTCGATCACTCACGATTTGCCTTAGCTCTCGCCAAATCCACAAATGCAGGATGCAATTCAGCCAATCTTCTAGCCGAAGCTACTGCTTCGGGAGAAGACCTGACTGTACATTCCGTGCTGCTCTGATGCGCTTCCTTGGACTTAGGAGAGCCGGATAACGGAGGTGGAGATGAAGACGATGATGATTCATTCGTATTCGCCTGAGTCTTAGCACGCAAATGAGTAATTGTAATAGGCTGGTTGATGTTCAGCTTCCGAGGAGGCCGTACGTCTGGGATCCGTAACTTGGCTCGAGACCTTGGTGATAGAAGGCTCGTTGATCGACTGTCCACGCCACTTGAACTAGATGGCGTAGACGATTCTTCGCGGTCTATAACAGGTAAGTTCGCCGAGGTCCTTGTTTCGCCTGATTTGAAAGCCGATTCCGACATGCTCGCAGCAACGACGCATGAAGTTTGCACGTTTGATGCAACAGGTTTCATATGTACATCTCCGACATCTGATAACATCTTATCGGTTTTCCTGCCGAGCAATGCCGGAGAATCGCTTTGTTCTGATTCTGAGGGTTTATCGTCGATGGCCATCATTGGCAATTTGAATCTTTTAGAGGGGGATGTCGGTGACGGTGCATTCTTGCCATAGAACATGCCTTTGAAGTTCGGCGTAGGCTTGGGAACATGATATGCACCCGGGGAAATTGCACGAGTATATTTCTCCTGAATTGCTGGGCTGGAAGAGACCACGCGCGGCACGGGCTCCGATATAAATGACGAGGCAGCAGGTAATGCAACGCCCGCACTTGCAGCTCCTTCTGTTTCATTCGTCTTCATTTCTTCCGATGCTGCTCTCTTTGAGGGACCAGCAGAGACAGCCGGTGATACTGGTACTACCCCAGGTGCTGAGACTCCTCCAGAATCTTCAGGAGGTCCCAGCTTGTCATGATCCTCCATCAGCACATCCAAATCAAGCTGCTGACCTTCCTGACCATCCAAAGGAGCGCTAGCGGGACGAGACAAATCCAGCATACCCAACTTGTCAGTCAATGTTTCTGGTTTCTTGTTCGCCTCCCCTTGGGATGAAAATGATACGGATGGCTGTAGAACTTCCGGTTTCTCCGCCTCAACGACTTCAGTTGCACTGATGCAATCCAGTGACGGGCCAAGCAACAAGTCGACTTCATTCGCATCTTCGGCTTGCGATTGCGATTCTTTTGCTTGCTGTACTACGGGTGGGCTGCGAAGTTCACGTGCTCGTTCGATGGGTGCTGTCGTCTCCTCAGGCTTCTTCTCATCGGCATGGTCCATCGGTTGTTCTAGGAAAATAAAAAGAAAAGAAAAGAGAAAAAAGAAAAAAAAATATTTAGTAGCCTGCCAGAACGGAATAGATAATTGTCGAAAGTACCTGATAGAGAGATGAAATTCTCCACAGTCATCGTGTCATTGTTAGACGGTGCTACCGCAGCAACGAGAGCGTTCTCCGCTGGACCATCGTTGTCATACAGAGGCTCTATATCCATAGGCTCATCGTTAAAGGTGTCAAAGTTCGGCTCCGCGGATTCCGATTCTTCCGCATTCCGGACTGGCGAAAACGGCTTATCCAGAACAGGAAAGTTCCGATTCGATGTAACATCATTCTGCTTGAATTCGCCTTCCCCACCACGTATAGGGGAAAGTATGTCAACAGCACGAGCGTTGTTTCTCTTTGCTTGAATCAACCCCGGCTCAGGATCTGAGCCATTTTCGTCAAGCAACCAGCTGGAAGACGACCTGTTCCCACTCCCTGACGCAGCAGTGTCGGAACGACGACGACTCTTGTCTAATGGTCTTGAATTTGCAGGTTGCGGTTTGGGATCTGCCATCTTCTCCTTCGGTATTGCCGACACCCGCGGCTTAGGTCGCACAGCAGGTGGAGAACCTGCAGGTCTGCTCTCGGACACATTCTGCTCGTTCAATTGTGCTGAAGCGCTATTATTCGAAGTAGTGGCTTTTGGCGCATTAGCAGGTCGCAAAGATGGTGTTGACACCGGCAGCACATCGTCATCGTCATCGTCTAATGTCAGGTCTATTAAACTTCCATTTAGTCCCGATGCAGTGATCTTTGTAGCCGGTCTAGTGTCTTCATCGTCCGAAATTTCCACCACTCCTAGGTCTCGTACTGCAATTTATTCAAGAGAGATTAATGAACACATGGCAAGAGCGGTGTTAATTCAAGTCACTCACTCTTAGGTTTGCTAGGTGAAGCATGCGAAACCGATCCAGATATTGAAGTCTTCTGCCTCGCGGATGATCCGGAAGTCCTTGCACTTATAGGCTGAGTTGAAGGAGGCGGCTGACTTGGGCCAGCTTTCTTGTTGCTTACCGAGGATGGCTGACTTGAAGAAATCGGTCGGCTGAGGTCCGCTCTGTTTGAAGTCGTCTGAGTTGAAGATGAAGCGATTTTTCTGTCAGTATGTGACCCGTGCCGTGATGAAGGGGTTGGTCCCTTATGTCTGTTGCCGAAGGAACCAGGTAGAGTATCACGATGACGAATAACTCCACCCGTAGACTTCCTGAAGGACATTTTCTGCCGTCTGGGCTTCTCTTTCAGGTCTTGCTGAGCAAGAGTTGATCCACCAATTGAAACTATAGCCATTCAATTGTATCAGTGTAATGAGATTTGTGAAAGAGATGAATGGAAGCCCTACCTGACATTGGCAAAGTTTTCGATGCCTCTTTGTTTTTATCTGATCTGTCTCGAGAAGACGGAACAGTTTGGACTAAATTGAAGCCATTAGTATCAAGCTTCAGACAGGGTTCTATATAGTTACTCACTAGTCCTTCGATCATCGGAAACGCGCTTGCGGGAAGCCTGAGAGATCGACGACGCAATTTCATCACCACTATCTTCTTCCCGTATCCTTGTCGGGTGATTAGATATTGGAGACGTCGCAGCAGCTGGATACAGCGTTAGCATCGCAACCAATAGCTGAGCTGACACTACAGACTCACATGGCTTTCTTGGTGACTGATTCTTGTCTGGTAGTCGAACCGATTGGGACAGCGAGAATGGAAATTCATCTCCACTACTGGTACTCAAAGTTTGTTCAAAGGAGTTTGGTTTCTGCATCTCGTGAGTCCTTTGTGCAATTCTGAATATTAAGAAGTTCACTACCTGAGGAGATTTCGATGGCGTTGATGACTATTCAAAACATCATCGTCAATCGGATACCTCCAGGAAGCGGAGATGCCGTACCTTGCTGGCCGAGTCTACTTTCTTTCGTGGTTTGGGCCTCGGCTAGGTAACACAGACCATTTCATTCCACGTTCTTCTGTATATGCGTCACTTAAGGCTTACAGGCACTTGCGTCCGAGATGCACCCATCGTATCGTCGTCTGAATCCTCAATTTCAATGCAGATTTCCCTTCCTTTTCCCTTGCCAGAGCCACTGGTGGATGAAGTCTTATTCAATCAATGAATGTGCGTCGAAAGAAGCAGAAATTAGCCACAGGATCCAGTATATATGCGAAAAGCACACCTGCGAAGGTTGAGTCAAGACAGGTGCTGACACAGAATTAGAAATGCGTGGACGAGGCTGCGGTTGCGAAGCAGATAGGGGCCTGGATGAAGAAGGCTAACGACCAAAAATTTAATAAAAAGCACTATAGGGATTAAGTCATGAACCGAGCCGGGAGCTTACCTGGGTCTGAGGTGGCTGGACACTGTTCTTAATCGGGGAAGTGGAGGACCCTTTCAAACTAGGTATAATACTGGACTATAAACGGATTATGCATTCAATACAACGTGTTGGCGCATTCAGATCATACTCTCTACGCTAGCGATTTTTGGGAAGGTAAACTCGCCTCAATACTCTTAAGCTCGCTGCCCAGGACGATAGAATGGCTCCGCATCCATGGCCTTACAATTGCAAAGGGTCCAGGTTCAGACCTTGGCGCAGCAGGCTGCGCAGAAGAGGAGGACTGGACACGTTCTTTTGCCATTTGAGATGCGCTCTGACTCGGAGGCGGCATACCAGTGCCACTGCTACTACTACTGGCACCAACTCGACCGGTCTGCGTCTGCCCCTTCCCGGGCTTATTCAACAGCGCCAGCCTCCTCTTTCCCGGAGAACCATCAAATGAGTCCAATGTGGATGTGTTATTACTCGACGATGCAGGCTGTGTGCCCGGTGGAGGACGATTTAGTAAATTCGTCGGACTGGCAACAGGTTCTCCCACCGCTCTAGGCACAGTAGACGCTGCGGACACAGAAGAACGCATAATGTGACTGCTGGAAGCACCTGCATCATCATCATTTTCGTCTTCATCATCCGAGTCATTGGGTTCTATGTTAAGAATTGGGATATTAGCCGCGCAGTTTACGGTTGTGAAACAAGCAAGTAGCCCCGAACGAGGAAAATACATGATCGGGAAAAGAGTGTGAACGTACCATTGAGAGTTGCAACTGGTGGCAATGACACCATCCGGCGCATGTTAAGTAATACTCAGGTATCGAGGTGAAGGTCGCGTTATTTGTGACGAGAGGATATGATCAATCATGAAAGGCTCAACTCAGAAGCACACCCTGCAGATCCATCGAGGCGAGGCCCGCGACGCGGAAAGACTCCGGCACACGTGACTCGCGTGACGCCTCCCTTCGGTCATTTGTGTACCGTCTCAAAATCCCAAAACTATTTCTTTCTTCGCTATTATGAACTCACAGTAGTGACGGTGGCAAAGTCATGGGCAGTCCTAGCGGCTCTTTGCGCGAGCTCTACTCAGAGCCTCCGGCGGCCTGGTCATTTGTCCCAATAGCCGACAGAAATGGTTCTTCTTCAACTTCGATAAAAGGACCAGTGTCGGATTCTGGTCCTTCATACCAATGGTCTGCTCGTCCTCGTCCGAATTCAATCTACGAGCTCTCCCCGGATTTGGATTTTGAGCCCTCTGCGCCAAATGCTGTGGCTTTATTGCGTGCTGCTGCTGCGTCAGTGATATTGCAATATTTTAGTGCTGCGGTTGAGAATCCGTGGGAGGTCGGGAAGACACTGTTACAAGTACAGTTTGTCCCCCGAGATGCTAAGGCTATTGAAGATCTGGAGCCACCAGAGGAGGAAGAGGAAGAAGTAAGCTGGACTTTTTTTTTATCGTTTCACTCGAAATAGAAGTTTATATAAATCGCTCTAGGCAAGCGACGATGCATCTTCTGCCAACGAAGATAACTACTTCGCAGACGAAACTGCCGAGTCTTCTTCGCGCGTCAACACGCCGCGTCCGATAGATGATCGTGGATATATCGTGCGCCAGAGCGTTTCTGATAGCGCGACGCGCCCAGATTGGATCATGCCGCCCGGCATCGTCTCTGGTGTTTGGGATATGATGAAGCAGGTTATACGTTGGAAGCCTGAAGGCTGGCTTGGATTGTGGAAAGGTATGCTTACGTCTTCATATCTTGAAACATTGGGTAAATAAGCATGGAACTTTTAGGGACTGCAACATTCTGTGTTAGATCTTTCCTCGACTCGTCCCTTCAACCAATCCTTCACTCCACCCTAACTCACCTCTTCTCAACTCTCACTTTGTCCCGCTCCCCAGGGATATTCGCATCTTCACACCCACTTCTCCTTACTGTATCTTCAAACGTAGCTACGGGTTTCCTCCTCTCCCCACTGGACCTCATACGCACCCGTCTAATCGTGCAAACCTCCCACCCACGATACCGTCGATATAGTGGTCCACTGGACGCACTTAATCATATCTTAATGCACGAAGGTGGATTCAGGGGTTTGTACCTCCACCCTCAGTTACTGTACCCAACAATCATGGATACAGCACTCACACCTCTCCTATCTACGCTTGGCCCAGCCCTAGCTGCACGGTTCTTGAGACGCCTGACTGGAATCCGGGCAGAAGAATCACACCCACTTCTCTGGGCTTTAACGCACCTCGTAGGAGCTTGTGCGAGCTTGTTAGTAACAGTACCCATTGAGGTCATCCGCCGACGACTGCAGATCCAGACCCGAGGATCGGCACCTCCTCTCCCTGCGTGCGTCGAAGTCCGCCGACGGCCCTACGCGGGTATGGTCGATGCATTCTACTCCATCATCACCGAGGAACGCTCGGATCTACCTCTCCGTTCAAGAAGACATCACGCCCGTCGACCGTCGCGTGCACACGATAAAGGCAAGGGCAAGGAAGTCGCTGTTATCCATGAAGAGGAGAAGGAAGCCGAGCGTACGAGCTGGTTGAGGAATACCGGTATCGGACAGCTGTATCGTGGACTCGGCATGCGTGCGGGAGCAAGTGTGATAATCTTCCTGTCAGTCTTTCGTATTATCTTTTTAAATTGAACGATAGCTGATGTTTCCATGCTGATTCAGAGCGACTTGGATGACCGCAGATCCAGATGGTAATGGTTGGACTGAATTGTAGGAAGACCAGAAATGCAAACGTATAAATTTAATGTCAAATTCCTTCACGTATTTCTTCGTTGCTGTATATAGTCTACTCATCTCATAATGCTCCAAAGAAAACAAAGAACCAATGTTAATATCTCAACTCCAATCATCTTCAAGTACCTCATAAACAGTCTCACAGATATTTAAGAACGTCAGAAGATTCGTAATTCGTCATTGCTAAACATGAAAAGACTTGTGTACGAAACAAGGCACTAGTAGGATACAACAACACAAGACAGTAACCAAGATTGCTTAGAATGTTCTTTGCGAGCATCAGAACAGAAAGGGAAAATAATAAACAATATGTTTTTCATGCAAAAAACCACCACACTCCAACTCCCAGACCGAGCAGGATACCGATAGCACGAAGAACGAGGACGATAATAAGCGCCTTGCGGACCGCAGCGTAGAATTGATTTACAGCACTTCCGATCCAATTCATCCTGAATCGAGAATTCGATTATTATTTGTTGATACCAAATATCAAAATTACCAACCTCCTGTCATTTGCCCCACCCGTACGTGCACTTGCCTCCCAGCTACGCAGAACCTCCCGATATCGCTTACCAAACACCCATATCCAGAAGTTCACATCGGGATAAGAAAAGCGCGGGAAGACGGATCTATTTGTGGTAAATGGAGAATGGATAGAGTCTGAGATCCAAACGAAACCGACGATTAAACTTAAGGACTGGACTCACGTCATACTTGGTGCAATGACCGTTCCAAGACCAGTCACCTCGTCTCGAGGATAATCAACCGAGAAAGGCGATGACGGAGGATGCATATATGCAATCAAGTCCAACGTCATTCCTAACGAAAGCCCCCACAACTTCAATACCTCGCGTCGCCCATTCTGCATTTCAATAGCTTTTTCGGAGTCCGGGCCGGGTTTCTCTGACTCTGACGTGCCATTCTGCGAAGATGACGACTCGAGTAGAATCGCGTTGAACTTCATAGTACCCAATAGCATGCGCACGGCCAGACGAAGGAAAGTAGAGTTTCGAGGGGTTAAGCGAGAGGAGACATCGACAGTGACTGTTGTCCATCGCCGTGTTCCTGGCGTCTTTCTGAGTCCGGAAGGAACTGAGGTATCCGCAGAGACACCAGCAACAAGCGAGGAAAGGGGTATCCAATGAAGATGTGTCCCTGGACCTGGGTCCGGAGCGGGCGTGCGAGGAGTAATTTGCAGAAATACTAGCGACATGATATGTTCAGCTACTTCAAGACTACTTCAAGACTACTTCTACCGAAAACTCACCATATGGAGAGAGAATCATAAGCAGCCGTTTTCCGAGAGAGGTCGTAATCTCTCGGTCGTCAAGCTGTCCAATGAGCATAAAATCTTTCTCAGCGAGGTCGATACCAATTTCCTCCCATGTCTGGCGCATGGCTAAATGCGACCTTAGACGAAACTTATCTGAACGAAGACGGCGAACACACACCAGTGTAGAGCCCTCCTTCATCGCCCTCTTCCATTCGTCCACCCGGAAAAGCTAGATGCGCGTCCTCCACATTCTTAGGCATATTCTGGGAGACACTCTTCTCGCTCTGCGGTGCTTCCCGTCTTAAGAAAAGTAGCTCCGCCGTCGCACCAGGTTCGTTCACCCAGTCCAGCGTAAAGAAGTCCGATAATGTTGCTGGTACTGCATCATTTTGTAAGGAAGGGGAAGATGATAAGGGGGAAGGGACGACGCGAATGATGAGAGCGACTGCAGCGCGGCGTGGTTCTAGCGTAGCGTAGAACGTCAGCTTAAGATGCCACTGAAGCAGAAGTGAAGCAAAAACCCATACGTGTTTTTGGAGAAGCTATGATCCTCGGGGGAGTTGCACGGATGCGGTGAAGAGCTCTGGAGAGCGCTGGAATGACAGTAGTGTTGGCTGCGGAAAGTGCAGAGTATGAAGTATCGGAAAAGAGATGAAATGATGAAAAGAACGTACTGTCTGACATTTTGGGGAAACGGCAGCTGGCGAGTGCGAGCGCTGGGATCAGTCGTGCCACCGCGACTGGTCCAGTCGCGTGCAGTGTTCAATGTAGTACTGTCTGTGTGGGTGGGGAATGGGGAGAACAGAACTGTATACAGTACTCGGTAATTGCCGTTCTATCATCAGTACTGTACATACAGTATGTATTGTAATAAATAAATAGAAAAGCCATTCAAAAAGTAACATTTGGAAGGAACGAAGGTCCCACCCGGAATCGAACCGGGGTTACAGGAAGTTATCATCAGAATCCTGTGTGATAACCGCTACACTATGGAACCTCACACGAGGAATACGTAAAACTATATATGTACTAGGTTATCCACTCAGCTGAGTGATCGCCGAGTGACGCAACTCAGCAGTCGTTTCACTTACTTGTCGACGCGCGTACGCGTACATTAACCAGACCTGCCTTTCCGTACTCCTTACTCCCAACTACGTTCATCAACAATGGTACGTGTCTCGTCTCAACGTCTTATCTTCATCTGCTTAACAAGCGTTATATCTAGCTCATCCGCATTCGATGCAAGGCAGGCAACTTCCGCTATGAACTCGAGCCCTCTTCCACCGTTTCTGACTTGGTTAGCAAAGTGAGTGCACCCTGCGTTCCATTAATCAGTTGAAGATCGAGCTCAACTCCGAGAAGATAGTCGAGAGTGTAAATGCGGATCCATCATCTATCGCATTATCGAATCAACCGAGAGGAGGTGAAAAGAGCGTAAACGAGCTTCGGAACAGAACACTCGAGTCATTAGGCTTGAAGTACGTGCATGTTTTATTCCTGATTAAAGCGCAGCTGACCTGTTTTCACAGACACGGTGATCTTCTCTTTGTCACATACAAAGATGCTGTATCAGAACCAACAGATGTCCCGTCGGTGCCTGCTGGTGAGCCGACTCCAACAACATTGCGTCCTCCTGCAGACGCCACACATCGACTCTGGGAGCTCGTCAAGGAGGATCCTGTAGACGAATACTGGCGCAGGCAAGATGGGAAAATCAAACGAAATCGTGATCCACGGCTCTGCAAGCACGGCGCGAACGCGATGTGCGACCACTGTATGCCGCTTGAGCCGTACGATCCAGCATACCACGCGGAACAGGGTATCAAATGCCTGTCCTATCACGCGTATCTACGTAAACTATCTCCCCAAAAGCCCATGGCTTCCTCTACTTCTGCGTCACTCCCGCCTCTGGAACCACTGTCATACAAAGTCAAGATTCCCTGCCCGAAAGGTAATCATGCGCCGTGGCCTGCGGGTATATGCTCCTCCTGCCAACCTTCGGCAATTACGCTACAGCCGCAACCGTTCCGCATGGTGGACCACCTTGAGTTCTCTACACATGAGATTGTGGATCGGTTTCTTGACGTGTGGCGCCGTACTGGTACACAACGCTTCGGTTGGCTGATAGGTCATTATGAACCATACGACAAGGTCCCCATGGGCATCAAGGCAGTCGTTGAGGCGATTCATGAGCCCCCACAGGAAGGAGAACTTGACGGATTAACACTAGGTCTGCATTGGGAGGAAGAAGGCTCTATTCGTGCGCTCGCCTCTGCTGCGAATCCGTCGCTCACGTTTGTTGGCTATATCTTCACGGACCTGGATCCTCAAGAAGACGATCGTACAAAAATGGTGTACAAGCGACATCCATATTCATACTATCTCTCGTCTTTGGAGGTCATCTTTGCGGCTCGTTTACAATTGCAGAACCCGACAGCATCTCGATCATCCACCACGGGGAAGTTTTCTTCGAGACTGGTGACGGCAGTAGCGACGGGGACAGAGGAAGGAGGGATCGATATCAGTGCTTATCAGATTTCGGAACAAGCATGTGCGATGGTCGATGCAGATATGATTGAAGCCAGCGTAGACCCGGGAATTGTACGCGTTAAGGAGGAAGACAGGACAGCAGGGTCCGCTCGTTACATCCCTGATGTCTTCTTTAGATACAAAAATGAATACGGATTAGACGTCCAGAAGAGCGCAAAACCTTGTTTCCCGGTGGAATACCTGCTTATAAACGTACGTGATCTGTTGTTCCTTTCGTATACGCAGTCTTACCCGGTTATTATAGGTGACACACGGATTCCCTCAAAATCCCTCGCCCCTGTTCCTATCCAACAAATTCCCTATAGAGAATCGACTGGGCGTCGAAAGTCAAGAAGTACAGAAGGTACTTAGGGATCTTGCGAAGCTAAGGGCGCCGGAGATTACGAGCGAGCCGAACTTCGTTCGAAAAGAGCCTGAATTGTTCGGCCAGGTCGTGGAATATCTGAGCGACTGGCATCTCGTCACGTTCTTAAGCACGACAGGCTTAATATCTGCAGTCAGAACCTTCCGATATGCTTATTTCATAAGTGTACTAACATGAGGTTTTAGAACGACATGAAGCTGCTTGTTCGAGCCGCCTCTTCAGCAAGTTCAGAAGACCGGCAAGTGTTCTACGAGCTTTTCCGATCAAGTAGCTGGGAAACGCTGATGACGTTCACCCGGGAGAACGCACGTGCGTATTCAGGCGCAATGCTCTATTTTTAAAGTGCTCACTCGCTAACTCTTCGTGATTACCAGCGAGCGAACCGGACGCGTCAAATCAACAAACGATCTTAGACGAGGACATTCGAGAGCAAATCGCTGCTATGGAAGCGCAATCGACTGGAGTCGAAACAGGAATGGGCGCCGGCGGCACCTCGGCCTCGGCAAGTGTACGCGTGTGCCCTCATTGTACGTATGAGAATAGCCATAGCGGATCGGATTGTGAGGTTTGTGGACTTCCTTTGGGTTGATCTATGGGCGCCAGGTTGTAGTTGAGTTTGTGACTCGAATACGCATGTAATTGGATTGTAACGCTGTATGAATGAACCTGCTACATACATTGAACAATTGATTAAGTAGAGTGAAGTCTATTTGCTGACGCGTTTTACGCGTCTTGTTCACGTGATCGCACATCTGAGACTAACATCAAATACTTCTCTTATTTGTCCTCAAACAATTGCTTCAGAGTTGGTGTTCTGTTCAAGAGGGCAAGATAGTGCACGCGAAGCTCTGATTTGCTGATCTGGAATTGCTCAGAAACGGGACGAAGGAGTATGACTGGTAGAGCACTTGTGTTCCTCATTTGGATGCAGATGCACGTCATCTTGTGTGCGTATTGCGAATCGGAGCCTGGCGTGCAGTGTTGCTGTTTATTCCATCACCATTTGTCGCCCGCAAGGAAACACCGCTAGGGATGCAGACAAGCACCAGCAGAAGCCTCGATTGCGTGCCTCCTTCTCCTCTCTTCAAGCTGGCACTCCTTGCCCTTTCCCTTACTTCCTTCTTCCCTTGCCTCGCATCTGCCGTGCGCTAGCTATTGTATTCATTACTTATACCGAAAGCGCGCGTATGCGCTCGGCTACTATGCTGGCTGCTGCTCCTACGGCTACTTCTGCCCCCACCTCCTCTACTTCTCCAAACGACTTGTCAGACCCCCCTGCTTTGAACGGGAACTCCTCTGCGCGCTCGCATTCAATCTCGAACGCGAACGTGAAACTAGACTTGGACCTTGGTTTGGAGATCTCTTCTGCTGCTGAACGACATATCGCGGAGTCAGTTTCGCAAGAGCTTGACTATTGGGAGAAACTCGTCTTTTCTTTCGACATGGAACGAGACCCTGGAAGACCTGGCCAACAGCCCGACGCAGGCTCGAGTTCAAAGACCAGGGGTAAGAGGAGAACTGAGGAAGCGCAAGCGAGCGGAGCCTCTTCGTTTATTCCTGGATCGGCCCCGTCGAGCAGTAGCACTGGACAGCTGCATCAACAACCTTCGGGCACGCGACAAACGCACAACCCGCAGTTTCCTCCGATTGCTACAAACCCTATTGTACCCGGGCAACTGCCAAACCTACAAGGACAGCAGCTTAACCAGCTCCTGGGTCTTGATCCATATACTCTTGCCCACCTTGCAGCACTTTCCGCTCTTCAGCAGCAAGGACAACAAGGACAACAGTCTTCGAACGTCCAAGATCCCGCTGCAGTTTTTAGACAACTTCAGAGCCTCATGTACCCGTACGGCCACACGGGACACGCTAGCCCAGGCAGAGGAAGCCCCATGCAGGGCATTGCACAAGGCTCTCCCCAGCTACAGCGGCTCCCTTCGGGCAGTTTCAATAGACCTGGAACACAGCAGCATCAGCTTCACCCCACGCAGCCTTCCCTGTCGGAATCTTCGGGACAGCAGCAACGTTGGCCGCCACAAGTCCCAAGTACGGGCGATCTTCCATTCCCCATGCCGCCGATAGATCCCGCGCTCGCCAATCAACTATCCCAATTATCCCAATCATTTCTCCCGAATGCATACGCTCAGCAGCCTTCCCAGATACAGACATCAGGCGCGGGACCGTCTATGGGCAGCTTTCGAGCGCGCAGTAGGAGCACCACCTCTTCCGGAGATCCTTCCACTCCAGTTAGCCCGGATAGCTCTCGAGGGCAGACATTGGTGGACGAAGCAGCAATGAGCGAGGATAAGAGGCGCCGAAACACGCTCGCATCAGGTACAGTACAAATCTTAAAGCCAATCATTGACTTCCCTCGATTTACTAATCATACTACTGGCATTATTCTTACAATAGCGCGATTCCGCATAAAGAAGAAACACAAGACGCTCGCTCTTGAGCGTTCAGTCGTCGAGCTCGAAGCGCGTGCGGATGACCTGGAACGTGAAGCCTCCGAGCTACGTCGAGAGAACGGCTGGCTGAAGGAGATGTTGATCATGAAAGGGCGGACCGTTCGCGCACAGGCCGCTGCCGTGAAAGCTGCGCTAAACGAAGCTGAAGAGGAAGAAGAGGAAGAAGAGGACGAAGAGGACGAAGAAGCATCCGGTGAAGAGGGAGAAGACGAGAATAATGATGGTGAGAAGGAAGTCCAGGACTCGCCTGATATTAAAGGGAAAGGGAAGGGAAAGGCAACGTAATGTCGCTGCTCCGGGAACTGCTGTATATTAATTTCAAACGAGACGCGGACCGCCATATTTATCGCTCGAGTGGTTTATATCCTTGCATATTTGCATTTCATGTCGGCTTTACATTTGTATCATAAAGTGTTTGTTGTCAAGAATTTACTGGCGCTATTTTGATCCCTTAAGACCTAATTCCACGTGTCGCAACTTTAAACTAGCTCCAACAATACGCTCCGAGTCTACGAACTGTAAGATGTGTACCAGACAATTCTATTTTTCATGTTCATTTTCGTCTTCTTTATAGGTATAGGTACTCCTATTTGCTGACTGAATTTACAGCTCCAGTCCATCCCACGCTGGAATTGGACGCTCAGCTTGCGGTGTAATGCGCAAGCCATGGCGCCGCTCCTTTGAGAGCTTTTTCCCATAATCCGCGATGGCGCTCTGCATTTAATGCGTAAGTAACTGAATTCTAGAAGGAAGACACAGAATACTAACATGTGCAGTGATCCGATTGTCCCACAGGACTACAGTGTTGGGAGACCAGTGGAGCCGAGCCTGGAGATCTACAGAGCCTGATATGTGGTTATACAGGAAGTTAAGGATGTTATCTGGAGGCGAACTATTAATATCTATCGACGCGCTCGAGAACAACAGGAAAAGTACCTGACTCTTCCTTCTTGAGCCCGACGATACGCCTTGTGAATTGCTTGGTCACATAGAGCGCTTCTTCCCCAGTCACGGGGTGCCGACGAACGAGCGGGTGAACATGTTCCACGGGCTCACGGCGCACTACTCCGCCGCGACGTCCGGACCGCGAGAAGTCCGCCTGCTCGAAACCGGAGTGCACGGCTTTGGCGTCTTGAGGAACGCGACGAATGCAGGCGAGAGTTTCTTGAGAGTCGAAACCTGGCTTGTGAATAGCGTGTCGCCTCCCGTGTGCGGCTGGGCGAGCAGGAAGAGCGTCGTCAGGCCCGGCGGCTGCAGCTCGTACGAGACGTCGGAATGCCAGACTGTCGAGGTGATGCTATCTTCAATCTCGAAGTTGAGCGTCGAGTTCGCATCACTGGAAGTGCCATTTGGTTCAGTGGATTAAACGTGGCGCTGAAACAACCAACGAACCGATAGACAAGGTGGAACTTCCGGGTAGCCTTCTGGATGCCCTGACGTCGGATGAACGTGCAGCCTAGGTCATGCGCGAATGAGTTGCGGAGTCAAGTCAAGAATACGTATTGAATACCGCATTACTCCAGCGACCTCGAACTCACCGACCGAAATGTCTGCCCCACTCAAGGTAGAATTCTGGCCCACGATCAATAAATTCCTCCTGGTCTCTGAATACAACCAAGCCTCGACGAGCAACCTAATGAACACGCACTGTGAGTGATCCACTATTTATGCGCACGTTAAACACATGCTTACTTCGAGAGCTACTTGATCACGCTCATCGCTAGTCAGTTTCGCAAGGTTTACACCACGGACTTCAGTCCCGAGGTTCGGAGTAAGCTCGATCACGCTAGTTGCATTATCAAGGAACGATCGAGGATTGGGATGTGTCAGAGCGCGATGACCAGGGTCGACATGCTCGAAGGGCTCGAGAGGCGGAAAGTGCTCCTTCGGGAATACAGGAAGCAAATGCGCGTATTTGTACGTCTCTTCTGGCTTAACCTCCTCCTGAGCTTTGTCTGTCTTGTGCTTCTCCGGGTCATCTTTCGCACGAAGACTGAGAGTAGCGATAGCCTGAGTGAGCGTCTGCGTAGCCATCGTGGTTTATGCAGGAGGAATAAGGCTCAAGGATAGAGATATGATATTTACCGGCCCGCATTTAAGTATAAGATAACTTCCGCGTTCGCGTGAGTTTCTCGAGATTATGAGAGCATAAGACGCAATTGCACCAATTGATTGCGCGCTATCAGTCATCCCGTGAGAGTCCCGTGAGAGTCCCGAAGCATTCAGAAGACCGAAAATACAGATGCCCCACATTTCGTTACACGTCGATACGGGTGTAATGTGGAACCTAGAAAACATTATTGTCTCCTTTTCTCCTTTAATCAGTAATTCGAGATCACAAACAGGGTGATCGACCACTGTTTATTTAGAGCTTCGACGCGTCGATCCAAATGCGTAGGTGGCGGTGCAAAAACCAGTTCATTGTGAATTCTTATCCTAAGCTGCTTGGCAGATAAATCCCCTACGCGAATGTCGCCGACGATTGATTTTTGAAGTTTTGTTTGATACGTGCATTTGTGTCGCCGAAGAGCACAAACGCGGAAGAAAACGGATAGTCTCATAGTAGCGACAACTTCGACTTTCAGTGCGTGATTGTGATAATGAGTCTGATGGTGAAGGGTGAGGTGTACAGAGAACGAGAATTAGGTGGGAGTTACGTTTGGACCGCAAATGTTGGTCTCAAAACGGCTTTGGATACGGAAATTTTGAGGAAATCTATAGAAAGAAAGCCATTAATATTTAGTATCTAGAGGTACAACACACCGCCCTTTAATCGAGGACTCGGAAACCTGTCGCATCTGAGGAATTTTGATGTATTCATTTGCTGCAAATCTGTAAATAGCACGACTGATTGAGACTGCACCATTGCAAAAAAAAAAAATCTAGACAAAGCAGGACCCAATATGTGCACTTTCTCAAGAACAAACGATGCCAACCTTCAATGAAGCAGTTTGGATTACGTATCGTGATTCGGAGGGCAGTCCGACTCTCTACAGTAAACTAGGACTCCAAAGCGAATCCGACGTTCAGTCGCACCACTAGTGCGTCGGAATTCATGGGCTTCACTTAGTGCGAATGAGAAGTTGACCGTGCGGCCGCGGCCAAAACGACGGTGGTGGTCAAAGTAGACTGCACTTACGAAGAGGAGCGTGTGAAAATGTTTTAAACGCAGATCTGGTTGGACTCGGCTCGGGATAATTACTCAGGCGCATACACGGACCACTCGATTAGATTTTTTCTCAAGTATTAGTACCGCATGGTCCGTCATGCCCTCACTCTGACTCGTCTTCCTCTGTCCCGCCTCTCTCACTCTCACCTTAGGCTCTCAAATTTCGATAGACTCAGAATGAGCACTTCTACGGTTGTCAATGGCTTCCTTCACTCCCTCGACGAGAGCAGGGCTCGGGTAATTGCAGAAATGAAGATAGACGTTCTCACTGCGACACAAGAAACAGATAATGAAGCAAGTAGGAAGGATGTCTCAAGAAGCTTCATTTGTGAGCCTAAAGTCATCAAGAAAGTCTGACTTGTCTTCACTCACACCACGATGAAGCGGACACAATTACAGGTGCATTTTGATGCCGTGACACAGATCCCTGCCTTGTGACTCATTCACGACGTGTAGTTCCGACGCTAGAAATGCAAGCCTATGCGTTCAAAGCCTCTCTGGGTGATGATGTGTACCATGATCCGGCTTCGCGTGCTCTGGAAGCGGCGGTTGCGCGACTGACAGGCAAGGAAGCAGCTCTGTTCATGCCCTCCGGGACGATGTCGAATCAGATCGGTCTTCGAACCCATCTGAAACAACCTCCGTACTCGATACTCTGTGATCAGCGTGCACATATTTATAAATATGAATCTGGAGGCGCGGCTTTTCATTCTGCTGCGCAAGTGGTTCCAGTTCTACCTGCCAATCGTAAGTGTGCATTTCTTTATGAGTCGGTTCTTCTTCGTTAATCTGTAAAGAAAGACCACCATCTGACGCTCGAGGACGTAAAGGCAAATGCTATCCTGGATAGAGACATTCACTTCGCTCCGACCGAGCTCATTGCTCTGGAGAACACACTGAACGGAACAATAATCCCACAAGCGGAGATTCTCTCCATTGCTGAATTTGCACACTCCCATGGAATTGCTATGCATCTAGATGGCGCGCGACTCTGGCATGTCGCTGTAGAGACAGGTACACCATTGTCCGAACTATGCGCGCCCTTCGATAGCGTTTCGCTATGCTTTAGCAAAGGACTCGGTGCACCAGTGGGTTCGTGCTTGGTCGGAACCTCAGCTTTCATTCAGCGGGCCAGGCATTTCCGCAAGCTGTTCGGCGGCGGAATGAGGCAGACTGGCGCATTAGCAGCTGCGGCAGCTTATGCTGTGACGCACCACGTCCCTCTCCTCCCCAAAGTCCACGAGCTTTCAAGGACACTTGAGCGTGGTCTCGAAGAGGCTGGGTGCGAAATCTTAAGTCACGCAGAGACGTGTATGGTTAGTCATTTCACACGTCGGAAAACCATCTTCAGTTTTACATACACTGTCCTTCGCAGATATTCTTTGACCCGAGTCCAATCGGCGTAGATTACAGCGAGTTGGACGCTCGCGCGGCAGCGCTTCCAGAGCCGATCCGTATCTCCGGCTCACGACTCGTCGTACACATACAGACGTCTCCTGCTGCAGTTGCGGATCTCATTTCACTTGTGAAAACCATGGCAGAGGAGAAGCGCGCCGAAGGGTTTGTGCATCCCGAGAAGAAACCTGAAGTGAATGGAACAGACAGTGTCTACAGGGATGTATATATAAGGAAGAGGGGCAAAGCTTGATGTTGATCCGGTATTAGAAGTGTCGATAACGTCTCTTGTTTGTGTATACTAGTACTTATAGCCTGAATAGAACGCGCAGCTCCGGATATTAGTCTCATGAAGTTCCACGCATTGTTGATGCTTGTGGACGCGTCTCATTCACGTGATTCAGATACCTTTTCGGTGATATTTCCACGCTTGAAGTTTGTCCGAGTCTATTTCCAAACGTACGATGGTGTTGCTTGAACTTCTTTCCCTCATACAGCGATGTACGACTTTACCGCTGAAGACGGCGGATCCAATTCTGATCATGATGAGCCGTTTGCTGATGCAGTTCATCAAGTGAATGCTGATAGCGAGCGAGAGTGGACGAGAATGTCGAACGAATTCGTCAATGTACGTCTTTGATTCGGAAGAAACTTTAGGACTCTATCTGATTAGTTGATCTTCCATAGGCAGGATACCGGGAAGGTATCACAGCCGGAAAAGAATCCGCCCTACAGGGCGGTTTCGACGCGGGCTTCGCTCACACCGGTGCGCCGATAGGACGAGAAGTAGGCAATTTACGAGGTCTCGCAGTTGGTGCACTCTCGTTGCTAGAGTCTTCTCGACCTCTTATATCCGAACGCGGAGACAAAGAACAACTGCTTTTAGAAATACGCGAGATCGTCAATGGGCTTGCGCGCTTGCAGCTTATGGATCTTGTACCGCCTGATGAAGAGGCCTTGGCTCATGCGAAAGAGCATGCGGAGTCGGATGGTGGAGAGTCGCTGCTTTCAGCTGTCTCGTCTGAGACTAGACAGAAAGCTCGTTCGGATTTATCGAGTCTCCGTCTAAGACTTGAGCATCTACTTGAAGCTCTTGGTCTGCAGAGCTTGATGCCACCGCCGCCGAACTTGAGTTGACCGTGGAGTTTGTCCTTTATTCAATACTCCGACTTTGTCAAAGCATAAGCCCTGTATTGCAGTCCCCAGGACTATGTCCCGAGAGGAGACATACGTATGCGCCCTTCGCATGGCGTGCATATTTGGATGCGCTCTTCGACAGTTCTCAGTGTACTCGGCGAGCTTCGCACCATTCCATGAACTTGGAGAATTATAATTGATGCAGGGAAATTGTTATGACATAAGTGAGTCAATCGTACAATGTTAATCGTCCTTTGGAACTGATTTAGCCGATATTAAGAAAGTCATTGAATGAGCTTCAGGTGTTGAAGAGTAGAAGACATAAAAACCATTTTCAGTACTAGAACTCGGTTACTTGTCGAGATCCGATTCGAAAGCCACGGTAACCTTCAATAATACTTCAATCTCTTTCCTGGGAGAGGGCAACCCTCGTCCGCTGCTTCCACTATGCGTACTGACCGAACTCGGGCTTACAGGCGTCCGATGCAGACGCGCCAATCCTACTTCCCGCGTACATAATATCTGTACCGATTTCTTCGACGAGCTTTTCCATATCGTCATCGACTGCTGAGCACCATGTCGGTGCATGAGGTCCTTGTTGAAGGTTGCGCCTGGACGTGCGTAGAGGAAACTGTACTCTGCTGATGAAGGTCCTTCGAAGCATCCGTCCTTCATTTGGCAAGCTAAGTTCTCAGCAGTCTTGAGTAGAGAGTCAAGCGTGGAGCCGATTCGGTCTCTATGACTTCGTACAATTGACGAAGGTTGGCCTGGAGATCCGCTGAGAGATAGGATAGTCGCGATGTCTCTGAGGGCACTCTCGACACCTTCGCTGAACTCCTTATCGGCACTGGATGGCTCTTCCAAGTCATCTACTTTGAGGAAGGTCAGCAGGAAAGACAGGACGCACCAGAAGAATGGTTTGCGTACCTTTATCGCTTTCCCGGCTCCTCCGTTTGGCCTGGGCGTGGAATGGCCAATCTTCGATTAGCTTGGAAACATGATAGCACAATAACGTCCGGAGACATAATTCTACGACCGACTTGTTCTTGCTGTGGTCTCGTGAACGAAGCATTTGCACCAGGATACAGCCAATACCCTCCGTCAAGTCAACGACCATCTTATTGTCGGCTTGTATCTTCCTGACGCCGGGTCTGAAAGTCGCAGAAGCGACGCATGCCCGGGCGACTTCGAGAGACTGTAAGTTGATCGACCGAATTAGCCTGAGAACTTCTTCTGGTGGTACCTCTGGCCGGAGGCTGGAGGTAGAGGACAAGTCGACAGATACGTATTCGGACGAATCGACTGTTCCGGCGCTTACGGTAGCCGTATCACCGCGGTCGTCGTTCCGCCTTTCTCGTATCACTAGACTCTCCTGCTCCACACGCCACATTCTCGGTGAGAGTGAAGACTCCGGACTGTGCCCGATACTTCGGGTCAGTTGCTTCTCTTCCTCGAGCTGCGATGCGAGTCGCTCCGCCCGTTGCTCGGCCGCGGTGCAGCGTTTCTCCAATTCCTCGGCTGTTGCTTGTGCTTTGAGATACCGATGTGTCATTGCAAGCAGGTCTGCGCGGAGGCCCTCCTCGTTCCGGGTGTGCTCGTCGTTCGCAGCGCGCATCCGGGTCATCACCTGTTGCTGCCTCTGAAATGCAGTGAACAGCTCCGCGTACGATCTATCGGCCTGCGTGTTTCGCGGTGATAGCGGCGTTGGCCGCGAACCTGAAGGAAGCGAGGGAGGTACTGGAGGGAGCGCGTCTGAAGGAGGGGATGTGAAGCTTCCACCTTCGTGTCGTCTGCTTTTACATCTTCCGCGTCTCCCTTGTGCAGGCTCAAGCGCTCGCTGATCATCCTCCACCTGTTGCCGCTCATTAAACAGCGCCACGCCCGAATCGCGCAGATATGCCTCAACTTCTTCATCTCCTTCGACTTGTTCTTTCAGCGCCTCCCTCCTCTCCTTGCCCGAATCGGTGTATACCCTTGTTCTATCCGTGTCTACTTCTTCGCCTTGCTTCAACAGCGGCATCTTTACTTCGGAGTGCTATGGAACCGACGTCAGAATTCCACCTGAGATACAGATGCGGATGCGGATGTGTGAAGATAGGGAGTTTTAGTGATTTAGTTTTAGAGAAGGCTGTGGATTACAGTTATAGATATAGTTATAGTTCGAGGAGACGACGCTCGTCATCTTCGTCGTCCTTGTCGAAAGTTTTTGTATCTCCGGCGCACGCGCCTTCTGCTAAGTGAGATAGATAGACAACGGATGCCGTACTTATGGCTGCTGTCTCTAAGGCCGGCCGGGACTCGGGGGTTGTATGTACCTGAACTCTGAACGGATAGATACTAAGATAGTGCTAGTGACAGATCCGAACGAAATTAATCTTCAAGGGGCATATGTAATGTAACAATCCAGTACATACATACTACACTAATAGACCCCGCGTTATGTAATCTAATCTTCCTTCTTTGCATATCCATATCCATCCAGTGCGGCGTAATTGTATGTTACTGTGTCACTGTATGGGCCGAGAGCTAAGCCTGAACGGACTGAGGCTCGGGAAGCAGGTGGAGTGGGGTTGAGAAAAATAAGATAAAGTCGAGTGTCGTCTTTTTTACGTTGCTTGCTTGCTTACTGCTGGGCGCCAGTACTAGTCCGATCAGTCGCGGCTCGAGCGGGATTGAGTGTATACATATACGTCTGTGTACGTATTCATGTTGATGTTGAATTACGATGGGAAATTGATGTGTTTTGTGCATAGGCTTTGGCTTCATTTGAACGGAACAAATTTTTGGATCGAAGCATCGAACGAACGAGAGGAATATTAATGTCAACTTGAAATTGTCACAGACGCAAAGAAAAAGACTGTATCCCTATAGTATTCGTATTGAATCTGAATACAGACTGGAGAGGCGCGACAAGACATTCGTGTGAAGATTGAATTTCAAATCAATATTAATATATATTTACAGGATCCAGACAGACAGACAGACATACAGAAGATAGACAGCCTCGGACAGCGACGAGCATGAACTCTCTACGAATCAGTCCCGGGTGGAACCTGATGGAGCACAGGCACAGGCACAGGCATAACACATACGCATACGTATACGAGGATCCCAGAACTGTTTCGAGATCTTCGCGGTTTGGTTTGATATTCTGAACACGCAAGAAAAAGAAAGAAAGCAAAGAAAAAAAGATCCTGCTTTTACTGGTATATTTACCGTACATAATTAATACACACGAGCTCGGCGAGTTCGCGTCTCCGTTCGTTCCCTCACTTCGTCCTTCGACACAATTAATCAAAAAAAAAAAAGGAGAGAAAGAGAATTGAAAAAAAAAAGGAGGAAGGAAATCACGAATCCGAGAACTTTGATACTGTATCTATCATCATCGACTAATTAAAGTACATAGCCCAAAAGAACACTGATCGATCGTAGGAACGTCTCAGAATAGAGTACAAGGTGAAGCTAAAGCTTCGTTCCATCTTCGAGCTTCAGTACTAGCACTCGTGTTAATTATACTGTATACCGTATATATAACACGAGGCTTTGTTTGCTATCTATCTATCTATCTATCTATCCGCTTTGTTCTCATGGATTTACTTTTTACTTATCTCCACCTCACATAACTGACACTGTTCCAAGGATTAGGATTAGGATTAGTACTTACTGGTGGCTGCATGTGGAGTGGAGAAAGTAGTGTATTGCATTATATGAATGTCTCAGGTCTGAAGCTCCCGCTAGACGGGTCAAGTGAGATAGAACAGATATGCCTTCTTTCTTTCGGACCTAGTACTGGAACCGGAACCGTCTGGAGCGAGAAGCAGAGCCTTGTAACTTATATGATTCGAGGCATTTCAGTTGGCTTGGCGTGCGAACGTAAATATGGTACGCTACATACAAAAATAGATCAAGGAAGCAGGAGGGGGAAAAAAGCCAGAACAGAGCAAACAAAAAAGTTCTTTAGATAGTTAGGCAGATTAGTAGGATAAGAATGCAAGGGATGAAGGAGAGGAGATAAATGTGCATATGCTACAGATATGATATATTGCGCGAACGAAGATTGGACAGATGAGTTAAAATCAAGTTTACACAGGTGAAAGAAATGAGGGGTGTGAGTAGAGATATAGCGTGTATGCAAGAAAATTAAAATTAAAAGTACAAAAAAGAAAAAAAAATGTTGGAATCAGATACCTTCATTATCAGCTCCAAAACAAGAAAAAAAAAAAAATCCAACGCCCAGCTCACGATCAAACGACGCCCAAAACGACCGTCGCGCGCAGACTGCACTCCCTCTTCATCCAATACGCATGGCCCGCCCCCGTCCCAGCCTCATCGGCGCTACTATGGCTCACGTCGACGAGCTCCTCCGTCTGCAGCGCGCTCGACTTCCAGCCCCAGCTGCGCCCGACGAGGAACGCGTCGGGCGCGCTGGTGAAGCGCGTGAGCGCCCCGCCCGTCGGCGACATGCAGAGCAGCGTGAAGTGCGCGCGCACGGCCTCGCGCGGGTCGCGGTACGGCTGGGGCGGCGGGCGCGGCGCCGCCGCCCCCTGGTTGTGGTGCGAGTATTGCGAGGTGGAGATGACGAGTCCGCCCGCGCCGGGGGAGGTGGACGAGTTGGGCGGGGAGGTGCTTGCTGTTGAGGGAGGGGAGTAGGACGATGCGGGTGTCGCGGGCCGCGAATGGGCGTTTGTGCTTGCTGTGCCCCGCGAGGCGGGGCGATAGAGAGAAGTCGTGGACAAGCTTGTTGGGATGTTCACGGGCTGGACGCTCCCACTCCCTGTCGTCCATTTCCTCTCTTCCCCGCTGGCGGCACTGACCGCCATCGCCATCGGGGGCGAGCTCGGGATCGGGATCTTCTCCACGCTGCTCAGACGATGCAGGTACATCCCCAACTGCAGCCCCTTCTTCCGCACGACCTGTACGTAGACGTTGAACAGACTCCCCGCGTACCAGATCGTCTGACTCGTGAGGCGTGCCTTTTCCTGGAGGTTCTCGAGCCCCCAGAACTCCACGCCGAAGCGGACGGGCGGGAAGGGCGCCCAGGACGCGTGGCCTCCCGGGTCGGCGGCGACGCATGCGGCTGCGTCGCGCGGGGATGTGAGGATACCGAAGAACGTATCCGGTGCGTAAGACGTAAAACCCTTGCTCACGCCGGACTTCGCTGAGGGACTCGAAGGCGTCGCCTGAGCGTTGAACAACTGGTCCATCGACGCGCCTTCAAGGCCCGTCGTATCCCCAATACGCGAGCTCGAGTCGATGGGGACGGGATAGTACGTCTTGTTCGCCTCTGCCGCGCCGTGGATGTAACTCGGTAGTTTTTCTTTTATCTCCGCTGTTGTTAGGCTCAACCCGAGACTGCCGTCACGAGCGGGAGCCGGAGAACGGGGCGGCGTGCTTGGGGACGAGGAACTCTGTCGGTAGGTGATGTGGTGCCGGAGGACGGATTGGTCCCAGTGTGCGGCTTGGAGGACGGAGGTGGGTGTGTATGGTTTTCCTGTCGTAGGTGAGACATCTTGAGAAATTTCAATGAGATCATTCAGAACCTATATGTAAACGCCATAAGCAACACAGACCTGGAATCAGAGCTGGGGCTATGAAGCTCACCATGTGCATATAGTGAATACCAGTTGCGAAGAGTTCATCCCACTCTCTTTCTTCCACAGAAAGAATAGACACCCTACGCCGCAGCTCTACTACCCGTTTCGCAAATTCATATCGCTCCCTTTCATCTCTTACGAAAAACGCATCACTCGAAATGACAACACGCGCCCATTTCGCATTCATACCACCTCGCCTCCAAATCAAAGGGATACTCTCCTTTGGTACACCCGTGAAGTTGACATTAGGCGGACCCGAGACGTGCGATTCAGTCCCGCGTCGTACCCGTCCACCGGCAGATGACGAGCCCTCCTTCGTATTCGCACTCGCAGCACCATCTACGACCGGGTCGTCAAGAGCCTCGGCAGCTTCTTCAGTACGCGAAGCATGTCCACGCCCCACCGGCACAGCCAACACGCGGCAGCTTCGCCTATTTTGTTCGACGCGGCGCCGTACATGAAAACCAGACCGGCATCGGCATCGGCTTCGGTTTCGTCCTGTTGCGCTTGGGTTTGGGCCTCGGCTGCTGTCATGCTCTCTGAGTCATCGTCATCGTCGTCATCATCATCATCGTCGCTTGGCGAGTCGTCCTCTATCTCTGGTGCGGATGCTTTTTGAGGATGTCGGACTTGGACTGAAATGCTATCGTCCGATGTTGCGGGAACACTTTTCTTGGAGCGCTTTGAAACAACAGGACGAAGGGATTTGGAACGTATTGAGGCTGCGGTCGGTCGAATTTCCTGGCATAGCTGTTCAAGTCCTGTAGCGGCCTCCACGTCTTCGTCGCTCTTCTCGCCGATACCTTTCCCAATCGCAAAGTCGAGATACCTTATGACGGTACGCGGACCGAGTGAACCGAGTACAAGTTGGATAGTCTGAGACACGACGGAAGGGATGGAGAGATAGATAGCCGTGGCGAGAAGGGAGAGTAAGAACCGCGGAGTAGCGTTATGCTGGCCGTTCGGAACCTCAGGTCGCGGAAGTGAACGCGGGAAGGCGGGCGTGAGAGGCTCCCGGCGAGATGGACTTAATCGGGGATCCAGGAAGAGTGCGGGGCCACCACCGTATAGTCGAGATACACATATTCTATCAAGAATAGTGAGCGGAACAATACCGACGAGAGTTGTGAATATGAAACTCACTCGAACGCTGAATGCACAATTAGAGACCGAGTGTGAGACATTGTAAATATCAAAAAGTGTTGAATAAACGCACCAGCACGAGTGATATTTGGATCGTCGAAAGTGACGCTGATTTCACCTTGGGAGCCTTGCTTGCTCGCTGCTTCACGGAAACCGCCGTCGAAGAGGGAGCGAAAGAAGCCCTGTAAACAAGAATCAGCTACCTCTGACGCCTGACACGAGACTTGACTCGACAGAGACATACAGCCTGGATGAGAACGACGCGGTGGAGAGGGTAGGTACCTTCCCAAGCTCCGCGAACACGGAGTGCTACGTCGGCTGTTCGGCCGGAGAGGAAAGCACTGAATAAATGAGATTGTATATCGCTAGGAGTAGGCATACGATCAGTAGACGTGACGTTGCCGCTGTGGGCAATGCGGATGGGCTGGATGGGCTGGATGGCAGAGGAGGCGGATGAGGGGGATGAGGCGGAAGCAGAGTGCTGCTGAAGATTAGTGAGGGAGCTGTACGTGCGCATAATATTAATAAATAAGGACTAGAGACGGTCTCGGGTGGGTGACGGGTGTGCCAAGACAGAGACGACGCTAGTACTAGTGCTATCGCCAGAAACAGTCGGTTCTACTTCGTCCGTCCTCTGCTCGTCGTCGTCGTCGTCGTTGTTGAGGGCCTGCAGGACACCAGAGAGAGCAGAGAGTGGGAGAGACAGCGACGAGCAGACAAGAAAACAGGAGCTCGTGGACTTATTCGCCGCTCTCCCCCGCTCTCCCCCGCTCTCCCGGCCCGTATTCGGCTTTATCTCCCTCGGTCCATTACTCAACCCAGCTCAGCTCTTCCTCTTCAACTCTCCCTGCCATGGCGCATACAGCCACACCTCAGAGTGCCATTAGCAGCGCAAACGCAAAGGGAAAAGGAAAGGGAAAGGGAAAGCCAATGCCCGCTGAAGGGAGCGCAAACCCCTCAGCGTCCTTCGCTTCCCTTTGGAACTACATCGAGCCTGCTCTCGACCACATCGTCCGTTCTCCAACAAATATCCCAGACAAAGCTCCCTCTATCGATGTCGCCTATCACATGGGAATACACACTGCTGTCTATAACTACTTCACCTCAGTCGGTCGCTTTGGCGTCGACGCGCTTGCTGCTTCGCGTCTTGCAGGCCCACCTCCAGCTCCAGCTCCGGTTCCAAACTCAGCTCTGTCGGGAAGGGGGGGAGGAAGCAGCCGTTCTATCGCGCTGAATGGCGTCGCTCATCCGCCGACTCCCCCGGGAAACACCCACGGTGCAGATCTCTACGACAAGCTCGACAAGTACTACTCCGACGTCTGCCTCGAGCTCCTCGCCAGCGCGCCCGTCGACGACTCCAGTCTGCTGCACTACCTCCTCCCGTGCTGGCGGCGCTACCACGCAGGCGCGAGCGCGGTGCACCGTCTGCTGAACTACGTCAACCGGCACTACGTCAAGCGCGCCGTCGAGGAGGACCGCGGGTGGTTGCGCCTCGCGGATATCCTCGACGCGGTCGCGCAGGCGATCGAGGAGAACCAGCCCCGCGAGCAGCTCGCTGCGCGCCTGCGCGAGCGCAGGCTGGACGAGCTGAAGAGGTGGGGGTATGCGGAGGGGGCGTCGGCTGAGGCTCTCGCGCGCGCGGAGGCGGCGGCGGAAGCGGCCAGTCCGCCCGATCGTGTCGTCCCGCTCTCCTCCTTGGCAAACCGCCGATTTCGCGAGGTCGTCATCAAGCCCCTCCTCGCCGTTCCCAAAATCAAAAAGGTCGGTAATGGAGGAGGAGGAGGAGGCGGAGGGAGTGGGAAGAAGAGGTATCGAAAACCGTCTAATCCCAATCATGTTCTTCACCATGTGTCGTCTACAGCGGACACTAGCGAGAATCCCTTTGCGGGTCCCAAGTCCCGCCTAGCGCGCGCTGTGAAGGAGCTCATCGAGTCCGGGGATGCTGATACCTTGGAAGAACGACATAAGATGGCGGAGGAAACGAACGCTATGCTTGGGACAGTTGGGATACCCGTTGATCATGCGCTGCGAAAGAAACTGGACAAGTTCTTGCTACGACCGAAGGACTCGGATTGATTCTGTGCCCCCCGATGGACCGTTTCTGATTCTGCTTCATACTTATATGCTCCCTTCTCTCTCTCTCGACCTTTCGATTTCGACTTTCTTTTCACTCATTAACTGACTTTAGCAGGGAGGCTCCGATGCGGATTGAATTGACATTTACATAGGACATTGACTTTCTGCACTCACGATTTACAGGTGTAGTGATATTGATATTGATAATCGATATTATTATCACGTTGGAAGCCCGTATATATATTTCAAATTAATATTGCATTGCTCCTGTTTGCGGTGCTTTCCTTGCTTGACTCACTCAGTCCCGGTCCATCACACAGCGCATCAGCATGAAACGGGCCAGCACTCTTCTCTCCCAACGTGCAACCTGCCCAATACTCAAGTGAATCTATATCCTAAGTATTTGCAATGGGACGCAAGGCAGCAGCGAAAGTCGGCAAGAAGAACGGCGCCGCGTCCAACCTCAACGCCAACACAAACGCGAACACGAACGCGAACGCGAACGCAGACTCGGACTCCGCCGCCGTCGAGATCCTGCCCTACCTCTTCCTCGGCCCGCGCAGCGCAGCGGCGTGCGAGCCGTTCGTGCGCGCGCACGGGATAACGCACGTGCTGAGCATCGGCGCGTCGCCGCCCGGCGGTGCGCTGCCCGGCGTGGCGTACGCGCGCGTGCCGATGCTCGACACCCCCGGTGCGCGGCTCGAGGGCGTGTATGAGCGCGCGCGGGAGGCGATTGGGGCTGTTAGGCCTGCGCGTCCTGCGGAGCGGGATGAGGATGATGGAGAGGCTCCGGGGGATGTTGACTCCCAGTCGTCTGCTCCCGTTCAAGCGAAGACGAAGACGAAAGCGAAGGCGAAGCTCAAACCCAACCAAAGCCAGAAGGAAAAGAAGATCCTCGTGCACTGCTCAGCAGCCGTCTCGCGCTCGCCGAGCATCGTCGCCGCGTACCTCATGTCGGAGCACGGCATGTCGCTCAGGGAGAGCCTGGGGCGCATCGTCCGCGCGCGGCCCGCTGTGAACCCGAACCCGGGGCTGTTCGCGCAGCTGAAGGAGATGGAGGTGCGGATTAGGGGGTGCTCGTCGATGGAGGGCGTGGAGAGCTTGCCGGGGAGGAAGGAGGAGAGGGTGAGGCTGTTTGAGCATGAGGAGGGTGCGCGGCCCCTGGAGGAGGAGGGGTTGAAGGAGGTGAGATTGGTGTTTATTTCTTGTTACGTTGTTGTACTTATTTATGACTTATGTCAATCCAGCCGGATCTCCAGCAATCTACTCAGAAGGCTGAATCCGAGATCACAAACGGACAATCTTGAAGCAGATACTACGGTTTATATCCCTCTGGAGCTCTATCAACACAGTCATACCAGTCAACGCAAGGATCAGGAAAGTATACCACCAGATGTGTGCATAAATGAACTAATCTAGCTTGATGTATTCGTACTTCCGATAGCCTCTAGACGAGGGCACATCATGAACAGAGAAGTCATTGACCAATTAATTTCCCGGTGGCAGCTTCAAATGCTCGCGAGGAACCCTGATATTTCAAAAGAATACAGGTTGAGGAAGATGACTGGGATGCTTTTTGTTGTGCCAAGATCAATAGAACGAAAAGTCTTTCCCGCCTGGCGAGATTGAAAAAAATAGAACTCCTCCGTTCCATAAATCGTCCTTCAACTTGATATTGCGCTTCATGTCCATATCCATCTGACCGAACTGTCGACCATGCACGGTGATCAGCATATATCATCATCATATGTAACTGATAGAATGGTATCTAGGTTTAGCAGGGAGTTCCGATGCGAGTATTGAGCTTGCACGCATTCCTGAACCATAATATTAATGCAGAAAGTCAATATCCTACGTACATATCAATTATGATCACTACTTACAGGTGTGATGATTGCTAACAAGTACAGCTGGATGACAAAAGTGACGGTCACTGTCACAAAAATTAGGTGACATATGGGCCGTGCCCTCGCTTCGTCCGTCTCTCATCGTTCACCCACCACCGACCTACCCTCCCAAATGTCAGGGGCATGCCTTCAGAGGTCGCAGCTCACATCTCCAGTGAAGAACCGCATTGTTGGTGCCATGTGTGGTGGCCAAAATGCATCTGAAACTGCGAGGTTGTTTGGTGTGCCCCGGACAACTGTGAACCGTATCTTCGCCCGCTTCAAGGAGACCGGTACAACAAAAAACAAGCCACGAACTGGACGTCCACGCAAGCTCAAGGGTCACGCCCACCGTCTCCTCATACGCTATGCCAGAAAAAACAGGTTTGCACCATACAAAACCCTTGCGAAGCAGCTGCCTGTCAAAATCAGCCATCGAACTGTCAAACGTGAGCTGGAGACCGAAGGACTCAAGCGTAGGAAGGCCTGACGTGCTCCTTACATTAACAAGTCACACCGTGTGCAGAGGCTGGCCCGCGCAAAGGAGCTTGTGAAGATTACAATGAAGGAATTAAAGTCGGTCATTTTTTCTGATGAATGCTACGTTTATCTTGGCTCGCACCCTGGCTCTGTTTACTGTATGCGCAGCCCTGATGAAGTCTGGCATGAAGACTGCATTATTCCAACCTTTACCAAGTCGCCTGTGCGTGTTATGGTCTGAGGATGCATTATGTATGGCAGGAAGGGTCTGCTCATTGTACTTGAGTACCCGGGTGGAAAGGGTGGAGGGATGACAGCGAAACGGTACATTGAATAGGTTTTGGAAGGATATCTTTTGGACTTTTACAGTCAGAGGCGACAACGGAATCGGCTGGTTACGTTTCAGCAGGACAATGCACGGTGTCATACAGCAAAATCAACGGAGCAATGGTTTCAGCAACATGGCATTTCGAGGTTTCCACACCCACCCTCATCACCAGACATCAATGTGATTGAGCCTTGCTGGCTAGACCTTAAACGGAATATATGGGCCCGGCCCCATCCTCCAATGTCGCTCGGAGAGCTCAAACAGGCTGTACTCGAGGCATGGGAGCAGATACCAATAAAGAAGATAAATAATTACATTTTGTCTATACCACGTCGTGCAAAGGCAATAATTAATTCTAGAGGAGGACCAACTAGATACTAAGACCATAATAGCTAATTGTAGATACTCATTAATGTACAGTCGTAATTGTCATAATGCATCGGTTCATAATGCATATATTTCATAATGCATCACTTTAGAGCGTCTCCCATGTTGGGAGGCAGGAAATTATGCAAAAATGTCATATGGAATAATGCATTGATTTTTTTGACAAAATTATGCATTATGATATCAGTTGGGGTATGATAACCACTCTATAGCTGTGCTTATAATTAGTTTTGATACCAATTGACAGCCTAAATGTTTATGATTGACATTCAGAATTTTAAAAGTCAAGAAAATAGCACTTGTTTCACCAAGGATCCGCATTGTACATGCACTAAAAATTCAAATATATTACAATGATTGACATTCAGACTATTTTGTGTGCCCTCCATGCCACCCCAGCTAACACGCAAACCTCGTACTCTACAGCCATACAAAAGTAAACCTGACCCTCAATCTGGCAAGCGCAAATTGCACCCAAAATCATCAGCAAAGACTTTAGAAGGATGAAAAAACCTCACCTGTGCTGATTGGTTAGAAGTGATTGCATACTGTGATGCACATCCAGACTTGTCTCAGTCTGCGATGGTGATGAGGGCAAGATAAGAGAGATAAGCACGGAGTAGCCACTACGGGCAATTTAGTATTTTCCATCGGATGATAAATGGATTGATATGTAATTTGATATTTTCAATATCATTCAATATCATTTTGCATATCCTCGTTAGGGATATTTAGAATATCATCAAAATATTTAGAATATCATCAAAGCAGATATTCTGATTGACCAATCAGGATACTTTTTAGGGATATCTGCTTCGATGATATTTTAAATATCCCTAATGGGGATATGCATAATGATATTGAATGATATTGAAAATATCAAATTACATATCAATCCATTTATCATCCGATGGAAAATACTAAATTGCCCGTAGTGAGCCCCTGTATACACATCACCTGACCTAAAATATATTAAATTCCGAAAAAGGAAATATTTTCCGACACACATGTTCTTGCATAAATCTAATAATGCATTACAAAAGTTGCTCTCCCGACATTATGCGTTATGACAATTGTGACTGTACATACAAAAAATCAAGCCGTAATTTTTTGTTTTGCGTGGTCGAGGAGCAGATGAAGTTGCACGGTCGAGACGCGAGTTACGGTCAAGCGTGACAGTGACCGTCACTTTTGTCACCCAGCTGTATATCGTTGGTATATCAAATTATGTAATCCTACTCTTGTTTGCTTCAGACCATGACGAATGAAACGGCCAGCACTCTTCTTTCTTTCAGTGAACAATCCACCCGTATATACTCAAGTAAATCCATATTCATCTCTTTAGTGCCTGCAATGGGCCGCAAGACCGCAGCGAAAGCCAACAAGAAGAACGCTGCCACGTCCTTCCTCAACGGCAACGACAGTTTTTCCTCCCTTCCTCAGCATGGGCCTCTATCAACCGATCAGATGCTAAGGTATCATATATCTCAACTCTCTGATCTGGTCTAACCCTTGCTTATTAGACTACTGAACTCATAAACTCAATACAAATCGTCGGTACTTGAGTTCGAAATTAACAAGTGCTTTCCGAACACTCGGAAATCAATCAAATTTCCAGCAGTATTGCTGAGAGGAAGATGAGATGCCATCCATCTTCAGAGACCCATGACCAACTTGTCTGACGCGATCGACGACTCGTCTCACACCCAAAATGGTCATCAGGTTCAGAGTCTTGCGCCGTCGAGAGCTTCGCGGGTATCGTCGTCGAATGAGGTTCAGAATCTGAATGCGGCCGCGATGATGAGGGGAGTGCACTGACTTCGTCCTTGGTACTGAATTCCCGTTCACATGAGCTGTTAGACCTCAACGCCGTTACTACGCACTTGCACGTAGTGTTTGGATTTGGACAAATTGCTCGTTCGCTCATGCATGAGGACATCTTGGTCGTTCCCAAAGACTAGATTTCGTGAACCGAGTACGAGCTCCTTGATGTCCAGTCCTGTCTCCGAAAGGAAGGACACGAAGATCGGTCCACACATAGCGCACTCAGAACAAACTGAATCCAAACTTCCCACTAGTTCTCTCCCTCATCAGCTCGGAAGATGCACGAATGGATAAAGGATCTTGCCTGTCCGGCTCTTTTGCTTTGCTCCATGTTATGGAACCATAGGTACTTCCATCGTGTTTTTGCAGAAGTCCGGAGATCCGACGTGCTCGGCGACATCACTCACCGGGTGCAGAGGAGGGGAATGGACCTCACATTCGACGGGCCCATTTTGTCCTCTTACCTTGCGCCGGACGTGAGTACCGAAACGGACCCTTGGGCTCATCTCCACGTCCTTGTCTGACTCCATATAATACCCCCATCAGCATGAGACGAACCGGGTGTCTTCTCTCTCCTCCAATAAACAATCCGAGTAAATCCATACCCAGATCTTGCCTACAATGGGGCGCAAGGTTGCAGTAAAGGCATCCAGGATAAACTCCACGGCCGACTTGAACGACGACACCGACCCCAGCCACAACATTAACACCAATTCCAACTCCAACACCAACACCAGCACTAACACTGGCACCAATACCAACACAAGCACCAACACGAACACGAACAACAATACCGACGCCAATACCAACACCAACACCAGCACCAACACCAGCACCAGCACCAGCACAAACACCCACACCAGTACCAGTACCGACACCAGCACTGACACCAGTGCTGACACCAGCGCTGTCACCCACGCCGATGCGGACTCCGGCGCCGTCGAGATCCTGCCCTACCTCTTCCTCGGCCCGCGCAGCGCAGCGGCGTCCGAGCCGTTCGTGCGCGGCGCGGGGATAACGCACGTGCTGAGCATCGGCGCGTCGCCGCCGGGGCCTGCGCTGCCGCGCGTGGTGTACACGCGCGTGCCGATGCTCGACAGCCCGAGTGTGAGGATTGAAAATGTGTACCAGCGCGCGCGGGAGGCGATCGAGGCTGTGAGGCCTCCTGAGAATGTTCGGAATCGCGTCGACTCAGACTCAGACTCTCACTCTCACTCTCACTCGTCTCCTTCTGCCCCCGTTCCTGTACAGGTAAAGGGGAAGCAGAGGGAGAAGGAGAAGAAGATCCTGGTGCACTGCTCGACGGCCGTCTCGCGCTCGCCCAGCATCGTCGCCGCGTACCTCATGTCGGAGCACAACATGTCGCTCAGGGAGAGTCTGGGGCGCATCGTTCGCGCGCGGCCCGCTGTGAACCCGAACCCGGGCCTGTTCGCGCAGCTGAAGGAGATGGAGGTGAGGATCAGGGGGTGTTCTTCCCTGGAGGGCGTGGTTAGCTTACCTGGGAGGAAGGAGGAGAGGGTGAGGTTGTTTGAGGAGTGGGAGCGAGCTCACGACGACGACGACGACGACGAGGAAGAGGAGGAGTGGGGGTTGAGGAAGATTGAAGAAGAAGGTGAGATTGATAGTTTCTTTCCCGCCATTCGTTCTAATGATTCATGTCAACCCAGTCGGATCTCCAGCAATCTACTCAGAAGGCTGAATTTGAGATCACAGACGGACAACGTTGAAGTGGATGCTGTGATTTTATATTCCTGTGGGATTTGCTATCGACACAGCCATACCAGTCAGGGCAAGGATCAGGAGATTCTGGACAGTATACCATTAAGATACAGGAAGTATAAACTCGACTACCTGTGACGCGCGTCGCGAGACCCTGACTTACCTCATTTGGTACCACAACACAACACCTTAATTCTGCCTCTTGTGTTGCACAAACATCGAATTGGACTCCAAAGATATCTTCAGACTGAAATTAGCTACACATCTACGGTTTTAATTTTCAAAAATATTAGGAGCTGGCTTCCCAATTATGGAAATAAATCTTTTTGTGCCAAACAACCCAGAATTTATTTTCCAGCCTTCTGGCAAAATTTCGGGAATTTTTAAATTTTCAACCCGAGATTTTTGCCGCCTCCGGACATTACCGAATGACTAAACTACTCCATATATAGTAATTTAAGGTATTACAAATTACAATTAAGTAAGCAATACTTCCAATGGATCTCAAGAGTGCTTCAAGCAATACAATAAGGGTGAAAACTGCATAAATACTCTATATTCACCATTCTAAGTGCATCCACATGAACTACAAGTGGTTTTCAAGCATTCGGAAAATTCAACCTCGAGAATTTTGCCACAGGGTCCTTCCTAATCGGGTTAATACAGGGTCCGTCAGGGTCATCAGGTCACGCGTGACAGGTAGTCGAGTTTATACTTCCTGTATCTTAGAACGGGTGCATATATGAATCTATCCAGCCCCTTGATGTCGTCGTTGTACTTCCGGTAGCCTCGTTAGAGGCCTCGTCATGAACAGAGAAGCCATTGATCATTTTTGGACTCTCACTGGCAGCTTAAAAGGCTCGAATTTAAAGATCCCGTACTGCTATAGCTCCTCGAGGAAACCTGACATTTTAAAAGAATTTGTTGGTTCGAAGAAGGCGACTGAAATGCTTTCTATTGCACCAAGATAGCTTGAAAGTCCAGACTTTCCCGTCGTTGCGCCGGAGCTAGCGAGAGCAACGAAAGGTCTCTCTCACCCCGAGACATTGGAAGGAGGTAGAACTCCTATGTTCTGATAATTGTTTCTTGCGTGTTCGCCAGAAAGCTAGGAACGTCGGCATTACTCGCTCGAGATGTTCATGTTGGTTTCTGACTGTCTTGTGTCGCAAACAGAGTCGTCCTTTCAACTTGACATTGTGCTTCGAATCCTTCGCGGACTATGTTAACACTTTTGTCCTGAAAAGCTTTCGGACAGCGACACAAGACCTTTATACTCCAATTCGAGCCAGACATCACGGAAGCCATGATTCCGGACTGTTATGCAGACCAGAGCGATATCTGTAACGGGCACTGGGCAGTGACGAAGGAGTTCCGACCATGCACGATATGACGGGCAACTACTGTAGTGGAATTTCCTTCGTGCCTAAATATCCTTACACTTCCAAACCATGAAGGAAATTGAAATCACATAACGATACGAGGGCTGTGCAGCGCTGGTGTATCAACTTGGCGCATCCGATAGTATCTGAAACGCTCGTACGCCCTCTCGGCCGATTAAAGTCGCGCACGCGACCACATCAGCTCCCGCATTCCGCATTCGCGCAACGGCAGCTGGGGTCGTGACACCTCCAATTCCCACAAGCGCTATTCGACGAACGGCAGGATCGCTAGAGCCCGATATGAGTTTGGAAAAGGAGTAGACATTCCCGAGGGAGAGTGAGTGGATGGCTTCTCCTGCGAGGCCTCCTAGGACAGTCGGTAAGGCGTATGGAGAACTTTTCTCGTCCCCCGATTTTGACTGCGCCTCTTTCGCTGTGAGCGTCTGTTCCGCGAAGAGAAGGCTCGAGCCTAGTGTATTCGTGCACGAGAGGAATGCGATTGGGTTATACCGCTCGCCGTCGATGTCTCTTGAAAGACCTGCGATAAGGGTGTGGATGTCTGTAAACTGCGTCGAATAGGTATAGGGAGGAAGCTTCAGTCCGATGGTAAGTGTCCGGTCCGACCAGTACGCCATCGCAAGCACAGCAAGGAGAGGACTCAGCGCAGAAGGGGTGTAAGATGGTGGAGGGGCGTGCGCAATATTAGGGCAGCTCGTGTTGAGCTCGATCCCAACCCTGCTGGTCTCGCCGTCCGTATCTCCAAGTTTTTGACGAAGCTTCTGAATAGCTTCCACCATGTTCTTGAGCTCCGAAGGCGATGAGGAAGTTATGCTAATAATGACCGGCTTCGTCGCGCCTTTAGGTTTGAAGAAGAGACTCGACCCATGACAAATATCGAGAGAGGGGATGAGGAGAGTAGCCGTACGAATTAACCGAAGATACGGACTCTGCCGAGAAGGCCACCTGGAACGTATCAATCAATACTGTAGATTTTTTCAAACTGTAGGATAACTCACAGTGTGCACCGCAGGGTGATTTTCCGCGAATCCATTCAGAATCGCTGTCCGCGTAGTTACAGCGCCTGTATATTCGCATGCATACAGTTCACGAAGCTGCTTCTCTTCCGATGCCCAGGGGCATGAAGAGTTCATAAGCGCAGGATAAATGCTCAAACGATTGATAGTAACCATATCAGCCAGTCTTGATGACGAACGCGAACGTCGCAGGTTAGATAGCAAAGCGCGTCAAATCCAAATCCATCACGCTACTCATTTCTCCCCACTGATAAGATACAAAGTTGATTACATAACCAGCCCCCTTACCAGAAAGAAAAAGACTCTAGGTCTGCAAAATAAAACCAAATACCACGGGTTCAGGACAGAGAACGACGAATATCATTTTAGCGATTCTTCTCGCTCCACAACAAATCGTTCCAGCTTGATAAGTATGGTTGTCCGTGAAGGATATTGATCAGTTGGCGTGTTGTGTGCTGTGACCCGTCCGGGCTGGTGTGAAATCACCAATATTAACAAAGACCATCATGCATATGATAATATCTTTGTAAAGAACTCACGAATCCAAGCCCATCTAGAACCGCTTCTACTATTCCTGCGGATAGAGACGAGCAGCTCAGTTGACTCATTTCTCGAGGCACGAGAATATATCGAGTTATAGGAGGATCGTTGTCGATGATCATATCTAATACACAGAACCATCAAATTCATACACTCCATGAATCACCCTCTGCGAATAAAGGGACTCACATTCGTCATCGTGTTCCACACTTTTTTCGATCGCATCCGCTGGTTTACCGAAGACGGTCCGCCAGACTTGGGTGTGTATAGACATCAGGGCGGGTAAAAACCGAATTTCGCGTTTTGGTGCTTTGGATTGAGATTCCGTCCTCCATGTCATTAGCTCTAAAACGCGGGACCCGATACGATATCCCAGCACGTTCAGTCTGAGTGAATTGGAAGTAATGACCCGCTCGGACTCGCGCCCTAATCTTCAAACTCCAATGCTCACCTTCGCTCAAGGTCTGCAATCCCATTGACGCGCTTCTGCGTATACTGCACAATCTCAGAGAAGAGGAATGCAAACGCTGAGAGGGAGACCTCCGCTGTGCGAGTTTTGTTGAGGTTCCGCTCGTAAATATTAGGCCGTGGTCTTGCCATGGCCACAATAGCCGCGAGATTCGTCGTTGCAGGTGCCGGAGTTGGAAACGAGAAGCGCGTCGAGCTTGAGGCTGGAGAGAAGTGGTCCGACGACGCTGAGGCGCTGGAAAGGACGGACATTCGTGGGTTGACTGGTTGCGGGTACGCCATCGCGTCAGCGATCTAAAGAGACTCCAACAGTACGCCTATTAGATCAAAGAGTGGGATTCAGGAACGAAAGCAGTCTAAAGTAGTAGATAGATGAGAATTCGCGTGCGCGTTAGTCTGGAGATGAAAATCACGTGATGATGACGCGTCGGAATGTGACCAAATTCAATGTCCGACAATCATAATCCAAATCCGCCAAGCTTCCATTTCAGGTCAACTTTCCATTGTCCAGCGATAGGAAGCGTCTATGAATTCGGCATGATACCAACATAAGTGGAAAAGGACAGCCTGTCATTGAACTTGAAATACAGAAACTTCGTAATATCGGTATCTTCTACATGTATGTCTATATATGGAACGGTTGAGATAATAGCTACACTACCGGCGCGAGCTATCTATGGTATACAGGATACATCATCCAGTATATGATACAGGATACAATTTGTTTATAATTCCGCTACGGAGAATACGGGATACTTATGGATAACAGATTCTGCGAAGAGAAGCGAAATGAAACGTACATATCCGAATAAAAAGAATAATCATGATGATGACAAAGACTTGAGGCGAAATGACAGGTTATCGTCTGTATGGCGAGCCGCTATCGTTGAAGAACGAGTTGAAGCTCGGGTCAAAGTTGCTTGTGGGTGTATCGCACTGATCAACCTGGATGGGCAACCCGAAGATGTTGAAAAACGGCGTGGTCTCAACTTCGCAGGTGGAAGACTGAGGATCCATAATGTTTTTATTCCTGGTCTCAGAGCCAAACTGTTGACCAAAGAAAGTATAGGTGGTGCTGTTCGCTGGAAATCGGCTGCCGAAGTCAATGCGTGGCGCAGGTATCTTCAGGAATGATCCATGTTAGACATCGAGGATGAAAAGTTGAAAGAACCTCTTACCTGATCAGGATCGTTCGTAAATTGAGGTATACATAGATGAGATGAACCGTTCCCTGGTGAGTTCGCTGGTCGCTGAGAGTTCCCAGAGTATTGCTCAGCAACAGATGTAGCTTCGAAAAGGGACCTGCGAAGAGGTTCGATAAAATCCTGATGAAACGTCAGACTATTCTTATCAGATAAGTGAAAGTGTGAAATGCACGCACGTCGCCATAATCATCCTCGTATGTACTGATAGTTCCCGCCGGCTCAGTGGCATGCCGCTGGGTTTCGTGCTCGGATTGCTGAGGAAGAAAGGGCCTGTCGGCGGATGATTTGGCAGAATGGTTGGCATTTACAGCTGCTTTCTTTCGCGGTGATCGCTTGGAGCCAGTAGAAGACTTCTGCGATGGCGGAGATATTGGGGGAAAGAAGAAGACGCTAGAATCATCCTGCGGTACATCAGAGCAAGAAGGAAGCCGAACCACCTCTCGACGCCGAGGTTGGTATCGGTACTCCGGATATTGCTCCGCATGTTTCTCCTTCACTTCATTGGCGCGCTCCATCCACTCGTTCTTCTGCGGCTCAGGCATGAGTCTCCAAAGCACACCCGCCTCCCTGCTCAGCTCTCTATTGTCCCGGTTCCGGTTCTCCTTTTTTTTGCGATAATCGCTTGCAAAAAGGATGAAAGGATTGGCAGGCCGCCTTATGTGCTCGTCATCTCGTTTTCTTCTTCGAGAAGGTCCGGCTGAGCTGAGCTCTTGTTGATCATCGCACTGTGCATCTAGAAAGAAAGTGCTAGCCGTGTCGGTAGCTGGACTCTGAGAAGCGGTGTAGGGAAGAAGATAGCTCGGGGCGAGCGGAGCGGAACTCGGCATCAGGTTCAAGATTGCGGAAAGGGAGTAAGGAATGGAAGACAGATGAAGCGTATGTGTCCAGGAACTAAGTATGAATGGGTCATCGAAAAGGAACCGGGGTGTGGAAGAAAAAGACGCGTACGGAGGGAAAGCCCTAGCACATAGCCAGTCAAAGGCGCGAACGGAGCCAAATAATATTTACTTCCCGTCAGCCTCCCAACAGAAAAGAAACGCGATGAATGTAGTACGCGTTAAAAAGGAAAATGAAAACTTGACCCATTTCTCTTTATATGACACGCCTGGAGGACCTGCAAATCGATCTACACAATCCGGATCGAATTGCTTATGCAACTCTTTGAGCTTGTATGAAATGATTATACAAAGGACAGGATAGAAGCCTCGAGGCATCTGATCGGTGCGCAACCTCATGCCCTTCCTATTGATCAACCCGATCATGCTCCGCCGATGTTAAACTTACTCGCAATTTGATGGGGTCTATTCCGAGAAAGCCCACCAAAGCAAGATAGCTTGACTCTCGAATCCGTTTGTAAATCACTGTCAGAGTGAGTGACGCGAGGAACCACAATCCCCCCCCAACACACACACACACAAGATTATGATGCTGTTTATCCAGTTCTGAGATTAAGTGAAGCTGGGTGCCATACTGAACACGAGGCAGGTTTGGGAGGCTCAGTTCATCTCTGGGCAAAAACAACATGTTTCCAACGTGTTCGTAGATGAGCGATGGACAACTATGAAATCAGGGAGCGAGTCGCCCACGCTAAGGCCCAAGGTATTTACAAAATTGGTTGTTCAGAAAAGGGTCAAACTCGGTCGGCTGCCTGCAGTCTAGCCATACTATCAGATGACGGATTTGAGCAAGCATGGAAAGGAGTTACCGCGCATTTCTTGATGACTATCTGGATTCGTCCGCGTATATGTCCGATCAACGGTGAGGGCAGAAACCGTTCTGTCAGACCAAGAATCTGGAATGGTCGTAGGAGGTGGTGCATCACGTGATTTTTCAATGTTGATAGAAGACTGATGAATGTAGGCGCAAATGTTGACCAGGCTTGTTTCAAAGTGTTTGGTCGTCGTTTCATTCAATCGTGGTAAAGTACGAGAAGCGCGGGAAATCAGCTTCGAGAAGTCTTGGCATGGCACTTCGACTCATTTTCACCGCGTGTTCAGTCAAGTCGTTCGAGTCACCATCAGCAACCGACCGACGCGAAGGCGGGTCCGACGGCACCGCTCCCGACGCATCCCCGCCCTATAAATAGGCCCAGAATTTGACGCGTCTCCGCAGCCACGTCCCTCCCAAGCGATCGCAGATTTGAACTGAACTCTTCTCTATATATAACTCAGAATGCCACCCAGACGCTCAACGCGCAAAGCCACAACGACCGCAACGACTGATTCAACGCCTGTCAATCCAACTGATGCACACGATGCTAGTGCTATAGTAGATGATGCTGTAGATCAAAACACGACTGCAACAAGGAAGTCTACTCGAGCACGCAAGAAAACTACGGTTGCCGCTCCTACCCAAGATTCCCAAGATGTCTCAATTGCTGATGTGAAAGAAACTTCTGCAAAGGCCGGAACGAAGAGAGCACGCTCTGAGGATGAAGATGAGAAGCCCAGCAAGCCAGCGTCGAAGAAAGTCAAGAAAGCGTCCAAGGCAACTAGCGATGAAGATGATGCTAAGCTTAAAGATACGTCGAAGATGGTACGATAAAGCAGGGATAATTTAGCCGCTCAACTTCTCATTGCCCTTGCTCAGGTCACCGTACTGAAGCGCGGAGCTGTGCCAGTTGATCCGACTTCATCATTTGTCAGTGAGTGAACAGCAGAACCTAGTCTGCGTCGAACCGCATGCCTTACATTTGGACTGTCCTAATCCGCAGACACACATCAAGTCTATGTGTCTCCAGATGGTGAGGTTTGGGATGCAATGCTCAATCAAACGAACATCGGAAAGAACGCGAATAAGTGTGTCCGTCTGGTTGCCTTTGTTTACTCTAGTCTCAGATTGCCTCAGGTTCTATGTTATACAACTACTTCATCCGCTCGGTAATGCTTCGCAGTGCACACTCTTCGTGCGTTGGGGACGGACTGGGGAAACCGGCGCCAGCCAGACGAAGGTGAATGCTGTTAATGGGGACGAATTTCGCTACAGATCTGATCATACTGAACCGACTCCAGGGACCTTGGGCATCGACTACGGCTGTTAGCGAATTCAAGAAACAGTTTAGATCTAAGACGTCTACGGCGTGGGAGCAGCGGAAGGGGATGGTCGCAAAGCCAGGTTTGCATCTGCGTTTGTAAATTTCTTTCTCTATTTTTGTGACGATTTCCCCTTCCTGTTTCTTTCAGGCAAGTATACGTGGCTTGGTAAGTATTCTTCCGGCCTTGGCATGTGCGCATGATCTGACAAATGCGAAGAACGCGACTATAACGATGCGGATGAAGAAGAGAAAGAGGCTGCGAGCGGCAAGAACAAAGGCGCGGAAAAGCCCGTGTCCGTCAAAGTGCCAGAATCAACTTTGCCCGATGAAATTCAGGTAATCTTTGTCTTCAATTGTCGTCGGTTGCCAGATTATTTACTCATTTTGGTCCGAAATTCTAAGAGCCTCTGCAGACTCATCTTCAATGTCGGGTACGTGATGCCTTCTTCGTCCCATGCGTCCTTTGTTGCTCAATTCATTATCCAGATATATCAACGCTGCTTTGTCGGCTATGAACTATGACGCGAACAAGCTTCCTTTGGGTTTGACACCCCCCTATCAGCAATGCCATAGTCTAAGATCTGATCTACTTCCGTAGGCAAATTGTCAAAGGCGACTATTCTCAGGGGCTTTGCAGCACTCAAGGTATGGAATACTGATTGTTCAAATTAAAGAAGGCCTTATGGACCCTCGTACAGGCTCTAGCAGACGTCATTGAGAATACTGGGAGTACTAACAATACTGCTGCACAATACGGCGGATTTGATGCTGCTTGTGCCGAACTGAGTAATCGGTACTACTCGTAAGTGAGCTTGCAAAATGACCTCGGAACCCGCGGGACTAAGTGTCTTTCTAGCATCATCCCACATGTCTTCGGACGCAGACAACCGATCGTGATTAACACGATGCCTCAGTTAAAGAAGGTATGTCACTTCGATCTTCATGACTTCGCTTAACCTGACGATGGACACGACTATCAGGAATTGGAACTTGTCGACGCTCTAGGAGACATGGAGATCGCGCAAAAGCTCATCAACGAAAAATCCTCCGCAGACTGGGACGGAGAACCAATCAACCCGATTGATGCGCGCTTCAGATCTTTGGATCTTGAGTCTATGCAACCGGTTGCTTCGAATAGCAAGGAATTTGCTGCGATTGCGACTTATGCGCTAAACACTCATGGTGCGACGCATAGCTATTATAAAGTTGCGGTTCAGAATGTTTTCAGAGTTAGAAGGTCAGTTGTTCGGGGTTAGTAGATGCGGCATGACTGACACGAGTGATTCGCTCTCAGAAAATACGAAGATGAGAACTGGGCAAAGGCTGGGTTTAACGACCTTGGAGAGGATCAACGCCTCCTCCTCTGGCACGGCTCGCGTTCTACTAATTTCGCGGGCAAGTCGGTTAATCTCCTGAATAATCGAATTGTTCGTAAACTTGCTTTCCCGAATAGGTATCTTGAGCCAAGGCTTGCGCATCGCGCCTCCTGAGGCACCCGTAAACGGTAAGCGGAGCGAGTCCAACTTCAAGATCATGTTGACATTATTGCTACCTCCTTAGGATACATGTTTGGAAAGGGTGTCTACTTTGCCGACGTAGGTATAATACGTCATGAGGAGTAAGAACATTTGCTGACTGACTTCGATACATAGATGATGTCCAAGGTAATTGAAACTTCTTTTGCGAACCTTAGCCTCGCTTACTGTTTCTCATCGAAATATAGTCATACAACTACTGTTATCCCGAGTAAACACGTCAAGTTTCTTGGGAATTCTCTCTGACTGAGTACAATTTCTACAGCACAAGTGGAAACGTTGGTATATTGCTTCTGTGTGACGTTGCAGCAAAACCGTGCCATGAGTTGCTCGACGCATGCTACAACGCGGGTGAGGAATGCAAGAAGGTTGGAAAACTGTAGGTTCTCGAGCCTAGATCAGAAACCGCTGATAGGAAGCTGACACTTGGTCTTTGTAGTTCGACAAGGGGAATCGGGCGGACGCAGCCCGTTGATTGGCAAGACGCGGGAGAAGCGTTGGATAACGATGAATTGAAGGGATGCCTCATGCCCAAAGGTCCAACTAAGGATCTGAATCCACCTGGAGCGTATTTGCAATACAATGAGGTTCGTCTTCCACTTGTGTTTTGCGCGATGACGCTGATTCTGCAACCGTCTTGATATAGTATATTGTCTATAATACAGCGCAGATTCGCGTCAAGTACCTCTTGATGGTCAGGATGCAACATTAATTTTTGGATTCCCCCACTTACGGATAGAAATGCAAGGACTCTATCGCATTGGATTCGGCACCTAGAGTACCGGATGTCCAACAGTAAAGCCCAATTTAGTTGTACATGTACATCACATATAGCCGATAATGCACAATATGACTCTCTTCCGCTTGAGTGTGAGTGATCCGGTAGGAGGTGTAGAGAAAGTAGATAACAATTGGTATGAAAAGAATCAGTTGGAGTGATCTGTCCGTAAGCGCTTCTCGCGGTGCCCATTTTCCAATGAACGTTCTCGTTCTCTGGAGCGATGTCTAGGTCGGTCGCGGCGATGATCTCGTCCGTTAGGTGACCGTGACCTCGAACGGCGTGAATACCTCTTATCGTTCGCGTCGCCGTCGCCGTCTCGATATCGGTCTCGGTCTCGATCCCGCTCGGTATGGTCGGGATAATACCTACCGTCTCGTCGTCTGTCTTTGTATCTGTCATCTCGGCGGTCTGAGTATCGTTCACGATCCCTGTCGTCGTACTCGTGGCGTCGCGGGGGACTTCGGTCTCTATCTCTGTCCCTCCATGAGGAATTGTCACGATCACGTCCGTTATCCTGACCCCAGCTTCGCGTCGGTTGGGTGCCGTTGGCATTATTGGCTCCCGTGCCCGGAGGTCCACGGTTATTTGGACAGTCTACAAGAGGAAGAGAATCTCAGTCCTTTGGACCTTTGCAAAAGAGGATTCGTGCGTACCTTTCTTGAGATGAGGACCACCACAAAGGAAGCAACCTGCTCCCGCATTACCAGGTTTATTCGCACCCGGTTTGAGACTCACACCGCCAAATCCACCAGTCCCAACAGTAGTATCCTCATTTACCAGATGCGTCCACTTCGTCCTGCTACGCTTCCCAAAGTCCCGCACTTGCATCACTTTGGGAAGTAACGAAACATCCATGGCGCTCTCCGTGGCCTCCGTGTAATCATGTTTCTTCAGAACTTCGTCATCCTGGTGGAAGGCACCCTTGTGCCAGTACTTCTGAAGGAACTTTTGCTTGCCCTTCGACTTAGACTCGCGAGTTTCTTTGGCATGTTCCAGATCCTCTTTGAGGCGCTGTTCTTCGGGTAGAGCGCGACGACGCTCGATTTCTTCGCGCTCTCGTTCCCGTGCGGCTTCCGCCTCTTTGTCTCGCTTGATGCGGCTGAGCTCGCGCAGACGCCATGCCTCGAATTCACCCTCAGGATCGAGTCCGTCTGCATCATCGACGTCAGGTGTTTCCTTCTCCTTCTCCTCTTTTGAAGAAATGTTAGGGCATAATCATAATGAATACGAATAGAACTTACTGTCAGCCAGTTCTCGTCGAATACTCTCCGCAACCAAATCATGGCTCTGTTTCTTCCGTTCTTCCTCCTGAAGTCTTTTGCGTTCGAGAGCCTCTTCACTGTCTTCTACCTCTTTTTCCCTTTCTAAAACGGTTACGCGTCCTCGTCTGTTAAAATGATATTGAGCGGAAATTCCGGTTTTCTCGAGAAGCACTCACTTTGGGACAAACACAGGTCTGAACATTGGCTTCGGTGGTTCCTCCTCCTCTTCAGAAGATGATTCGTATTCGCTTGACTAGAGGAGCTTTCAATATGATATAGAACTATAATTTGAGAGCACTTACCTCATCCTCCTCTTCAGCTCCTGGTTTGGCAACAGACGGTTTTACGTCTTCTTCCTCCTCCTCTTCAGATTCCTCTTCAGATTCTATATTTCAATGTCTTCAGGAGGAGTATATCAACAGATATTCCGATAACTTACCCTCCATTGCAGTTTTCCCGGATTCTTCCCTCCCAGCAACTATGACTTTCCCATCTTTGATATCCACATCTTTAAGCGCAATATTCAATCTCGCTGATACCGTCTTCATTTTCGTACGCGTCGCAGTTTCTTGCCCTCCTTCATCTTCCTCTTCATCCTCAGCTCCTTCGACAGCCCCAAGAGGCATGTCGATGTCCTCATCCCCGCCTTCGTCCTGCGCCTCGCCGAATTCGTCTTCCTCCTCAGATTCGCTGAGCTCCGCGACGCCCTTTGGAGCCTTTCCGCGCCAATATCGGGCGGCGGGCCTTGCAGGCCTTGGTGCCGCAGCGGGTTTTCGTACAACGGTCGACATTTTGACCAGTTCAGTACCGGTCGAGTTAAAGGTTAAGTTTCGGTACAACTTCGATTCGGTACGTCCCGACTCAAGAAAGTGGTCTCGTCACGTGGAAAGTCCATTTACACGGTGACGCGTCGAGTCGCACTTGCACTTGCGCATTCCCTTCATCTCCTGCTTTCTACTTCGCAAGCCATGGTATGTTCGCTTGCTTCATGAGCTTGAGAAGAACAGCTAATAAAATTTCATTTAGGACTCTTTCCGCCTCGTTCCCAGTCCCGCAGACAATGTCGCGTCGGTCCAGGATACTTCTAATACCCTGGGTCTTCATGATAGGCTGCGGTACGGTCCGCGCAACTTAGCGTCTGAAGCAAAGGCACGGAGTGATATCCAGCATCGGCTCGAAAAGGTTCTTCCTTCCTTCGTTGATTGTCGAATATTGTTCTAATGCGTTAGTGGACAGTGGGAGGAGACTCAGGACAACCTCAAGCTTCAGTTACAGCGCGATCTATATGGCATGGGTGCTCCTATACGTTTGATGATGGAGCGCAAAATCGCGTCGACTGTAAGTGAAGCCGGACTTCTCTGAAATATGAATTCACGGATTGATCTATATCTATTCGCTTAGAACATGCATATGCCTGCGCTTCCACGTTCGAACATTCATCTTGATATTCTCATGGGAAGAGATGAGATTCTCGACGTGCACGATGTATTCCAAAGTGCGAAGTTTCATTTGTCAACTCTATGAAAGTACTCACAAAATGCACAGATAGAGAAGAGGCACCTCCTTTGGATATTCATGCCGACATGGAGCGCAAGTTGCGCATGTAGTCACATATTCACCTATTTGTCTCCTGTACACTGCATCTCCGCATCACCTATTATTAGAACTCACAGACACTATGCCTCAGAACGAACGTCTCGATGCCTTACTGCCTAATGATAGAATAGACAAAGGTCTGTTGTTGTAAGAATTCTGACTTGAAAGTCCATCTAGGAACGTTTCTTGTATATCAAACTTCGAACCAAAGCACCCACAGGTTTTCTAAGGGTGGAGTTAAGCTGCGGTCACTCCTCCCCGTTCTCATCGTACACATACTCCGCATACACAGGCCTCCAAGCTCGTTCACCAACCTTTGCGCGCACTTCCTCGGGACTCCACGCACATACCTCGTCTGCGGCGAGCCCTTCGTCAATCCCTCGTTGCACGACTGCAACCGCGACTTCGAAATTCACTTTGGGCGCGTCGGAGAAATCTGGCAGGAGCGCATCGTCTGGATCCTTGAGTGCCGGAGAGAGTGCTGCTAGACGTTGGGCGCCTGCGATGATCATCCCGTCTGACAGTGTGCGTGTTCGCGAGACGATTGCGCCCAGTCCGAGGCCTGGATAAATCAGTGCATCTGTTAAAAATGTGAATCAGATACTTCTCTGTCGTGGCATTCGGGATTCCACCTACTGTTGCATTCTGCGATTCTGGAAATGAATAAGATAAGTGCGGCATTCAGGGTTATCGATCCATAATTATACGTACATGTAGTCCTTCCCATTTGGCATCTTCGCGGGTGGAAATGGACTGCCGGTAGCAATAAGTGCGCGGCCTCCGGTCCACTCGTTGGCCTTGTGTGGGTGTACTTCATGAAGTCTGCTGGGATTACTGAGCGGGAAGATAATCGGACGTTCCACTGCATCTGCCATAGTGCGTACGACCTCTTCTGTGAATGCTCCGGCAACTGTCGATGTCCCGATGAGCACCGTTGGGTGGACTGCACGTACGACGTCGAGCAGCCCGTATGAACCGAACTCATTCGTTTTCAGTTCTTGCACAGTGACATTGGAGGAACCAGCCCAATTGTCGTCGTCCCTTGTGAATGGTTCTGTGCCCTCTCGGATTCGTTCACTTCCAAGACTCTTCTTGACGAGTCCGAATCGGTCAATAAGCCAGAACCTAGAGTTAGCTTCTTCCTCTGAGATATTGTCTGTAGTGACCATTGCATCCCGCAGTTGACGCGCAATGCCCAATCCCGCTGAACCGGCCCCGAAAATGATAATGCGCTGATCGGCGAGCTTTGACTTTGTCACCCCAATAGCGGACATTAGGGCTGCAAGTGTGACTGCGCCTGTGCCTTGCCTGATCAAAGGTAAATTGTAACTTATGCAATATTCGAACCACTTGGAGAGACCTACACATCATCATTGAATACGGCATGCTTGTCTCTATAGAGGCTCAACAACCTCTGCGCGTTAGATACACCGAAGTCTTCGAAATGAAGAAGGCTATGTGGGAGATATTTACGAACGAGCTGCACGAACCTATATAGATTTTAAACACGAGGACAGGCGGAAATGAATTCCTATACTGACTTATCGATGAACTCGTCGTATTCCTTTCCACGGACTCTCTTGTTTTGCCAACCCTTGAAGTTCCTTTAGTTGAGGCAGGGAGAACGGGAAAGATTTGCTACGCACGACATAAAGAGGATCGTTGACGAGGTCCTCGTTGTTTGTCCCAACATCGAGCGTGACAGGCAGCGATTTTCCCGGATCAACTCCTCCAATGAGTCTACAGAGCGGTAGTTCACGTCATCAAAAGTAAGTAAGCTAGAAGGAGGTCATACGTATAGACAACCGCCTTCGCCGTCGATATCTTGGAAACGCGTCAGCTTTGTGTTACTTATTTGTTTACTGTACTCATCTGAAGACTCACTCCGATTCCCTATAAAACTACTGTGAGTGGGAGCAAATCGTATACATAATGTGTACCTACCCCAACGCCTTGATCACCGATTCCCAGAATAGCTTCCGCATCCGAGCAGACGACGAGATCGATATCGCGCCCTCGTACTTGCTCGAGGAAATCTTCCTCCATTGTGTCTGCATTCGGGAATGTCAGATACAGACCTTCACTGCGTCGGAAGAGATGTGAATATTGAGCGATTGCATCTGCCTATCATTTCAATAGTCAATAAGAAAGTGTATAAATGCGCGACAAGGAGCTACCTCAGTCGGTGTGTAGATAATAGGCATGAGATCCTTCAAGTTTCTCTCAAGCATAGAATAGTAAAGAACGATATTCTGCTCCTTGAGACTTTGCAGAAAAGCATTCTTCTGGATATCATCGTCAGAACTTGCGAGTTGGGCGTTCGCGCGGGCGCATTGCTGATCAAGCGTGTTTACAGTGTAAGGCAGACGTCCTGTAAGCCCGAACTGCTTGCGCTCCGAGACGTTGAATGCAGTGCCCTTGTTCCAGCGCGCAGAGTCAAGGAGAGCTTGACCGCGCAGCCGTAGCTTCACTACCTGTGAGCCATTTGACTTGGACATTGGTCTCGATCTCGATCTTGACCGAGAGCGGCGGTGAACTTTGAACAGAGAGCTCAGACGACGAGAAGAGGAGAGTAAGGAGGGAGTCATGAGGGGGAGGGGGGCTTTACTTACACCTTGAATGAAGCTATGCACTTTATGGTCCTTGAGGAGGCAGTCAGGCAGACGGGATGTACGGGTCACCGTGTAGTCACTGAGGAGTAATATTAATATGATTGTTTGATATGAAGATAACTGATCTTATATGACGTCGTTCTAATATTAGCCCATGCTACCCGTGGGACCAGAAAAAGTCGCGTCGCAAATTGTTCTCAAGTTCTTTGGACGCGTTCATTACAAAGCAGGCTTGGCTTTCTTTCTCCGTCAAGGCCACTTAATATATAGTCATCGACCCAAAGATCCGGTGAAATTACCAGTTATGGGAATAAAATAGGCCCTTTCGACATTCACAGCCCAAAATACGATGTATTGTATTCAGAATAAGTCTACAGCTTCACTATCTCGCATCTAATTGCACGTCGCAGCTCTGAGCGAGGCGTATCTGGTACCGAAATAGATGCATAAGTTCCTTTCATAAGGAATGATGGATTCACGGCCCATGTCCCATCAACCATCTGCAGAACATAATTTATAGAAAATATTTTCATGGGATTTAGGTCAGACGCACCTTCGTAAATTGTTTGAGTTTGCTCGGCAGAAGGAGTACATCCGGTGCATGTTGGTGGGCCCTTTGATCGAGTCGCAGGCCATCGGAGTGCGACACGTCGAGGTTGACTTCTCCGGACAAGTCTGTTGGGACAGGAAACAGTGGGTAAAAACTGTGGCCTTTGTCAGCATGCGTAATTCATACAGTAAAGCAGTGATAAGGAGAAGTGCTTGCCTACGCTGGCACAATAGCTGTCTGCACGAGTTTGTCAGAGGATCCGTTCCAGAAGACTCAGGTGTCACAGGAGGCATGGGATCAACCACCGTCCCCCGTTGTGCATACTCCTGGTTTCGCATGTGGAAGAGAACGTCGACCGAAGTGCTCCCAAATGACACGTCGTTGATTGTAAATCGGCTAGGATTTGGTATCAACTTTATTCTCTAATATAAGAACTTGCATTAGTGCTGGAGCAATATGCACAGTCATACAAAGAAAAATGAACATACGGGATCGTTGAAGGGTACGCTATCGAGCTCGCACTGAGGATAAACAGGATGGTCGCTTAAGATGTCACGGATGCTGGGTCCTAGGAGTATCAAGCTCTGAGGCGAAGCTTTCAGGAAATCCTCGAGTGGTTCCACAAAGCGACGCTTGAAAATCTTTGCCGGTATCTCTTCGACTTCACCAGATTTTATGAGCGGGTGAGCTGCATCTATAAACGGACCCAGCTTTGCTTGACAGATTGATGTGATGGACTTTGTTGGGGCTTTAAAGAAGTACATACCAGAAGCAGAACGGAAGGCGGGGAAGAGCGTAACTTTTCCATCAAGGCATTGAAGTACTTATACTCAAGGTCAACTTCAGTGGTGTATGGCCCGCATGCCATGGCCATCGTAAATGCCTTGTGGTTAGGTGGCTCTGTCGAAGGACTCGGCAGAGGCAGCTGGAATTGAAATGAGATTGAAACGGTAAACAGCGAACACAACTACAGAAACTCACAGAAAGGATTTCTTCAACGGCAAAGAATCCTCCACCTCCGTTTCTGCCTCGAAGTGCTACGATTGATCCCGGAAAAAGGCCAATGCTGTTCGCGCCCTGCGGAGCACCTCGTAATTTCAAGCTAGAGCTGAAGCGCAAAGGCACGCGGGAGCCGGAACCCATCATGCGCGAGGACTCGAGGAAGATAGTTCCTTCTGAGAGTTTTGCGGATGCGCTGGCGGAATCAGGATCGTTGCAGATACGTCCAACCACTACAACATCCTCCTACGGCAGAATTGAGCATTGTTTAGCAAGGAGTTTCGTGCAGGACAACGGTACCTCTGAAGTCGCAGACGGGTCTCCAAGATCATCAATGTTGTAATGCTCTCGAATCAGCTCGCCGAATTCGTCTATTCGTTCATCAAGGACTATACGGAAAGAATTGAGTTGGTGTATGCTATTTCATGCTTCTGGACGAACTTTCGCTTCTTTCTGAAATCTTCTCGTACATATATCGATCTTAATAATAAGGTTAGCATTAGTCTCGCAGAGCCGAAACTACAACGATGCTCACATTTTCGTGTTCTCCTATCCTCTATGGGAATCTTGAACGAAACACTGGGAGCGGCCGTCGCAACCAGCTTTGCGTCCGATCCCGACCCTCGAGGCGCCTTTCGTACAAGATGGGCCAAGGCCAGTTGTCGACGTTGAGCATTCATCTGCTCTTTCTGCTCTTTCAATCTCTTTGCCTTCATTTCATCGACGAGCTTGATTTTGACCGACTCGGCAGAAGCCGCTGAGAAGGTAGGTCGCTCAGCACCCAGTGCCGCATTGGAGGATCCGTATCGCAACGACTCCCATATCCAAAAGAAATTATCACCAGACACGTTATAGTCCTTGCAGATGCTAATACCTGCATGTCCGCAACGCGACGCGTCAATTGCTACAAAGAAAATGACGGATTAAAGGAATGCGTACAGTCTGAAAGTAACTTCTCGTTATCCTCCAGCTCTGGGATATTTTTCAGAAGCTCAGTGCGTAAATGTGCTTCCGCCATGCTTGAATGACAGTTGCAATGCAATGTAAGAAGATAGTGGGTGAAAGTGTCCAGAGCCGCGACAGACGCGTCGTTGATCTGGACGCGACACCGATGTCACGTGTACAGTACATAACTTCCTTTCAACGCAACGACCTCTTGTTGAACGGCCTTGTTTTCTTCTTCGGACCACCATGACTGACTTGTCTGCATTGCTAGAGTCGTCGAAGGCTCTGACGGCTCATTTGGCCCGTCCAGATCTACCTTCTGTCAACCTTTCTTTGGATCAAATTGAGGCTCAGTCAAGACGCCTCGTTTCTCGACAGCCTGGTGTTTCTGCAGACAATGACAGGGCGTAAGTGGTCCATAGTGCTGCATAGTCTGATTACTAATGTACTTGAGCAGGAATTATATACTCGCTCAAGCACACGTTGATGCGCCAGCATTAGCAAATTCTATTGCACATCTCAACGCTTCAACCACATTCTCCCCCCTGCAGCCGCTTCATGACACAGACGTTTCGGGGTTCCTTCGTCATTCACATGAACAAAATCTCATTGCAACTATTGAGGAAGGTCGGCGTGAGACACAGGAGGACTTCTATCGCGTCCTCGAAGACCGCAGTAGGCGTGATTGGGAGGCACGGAAGAAGCGTATTTTCGAAGAGCTCGGAACGCGAGCAGGTGCACAAGGGAAAACAAGCACTGAACTACGGAAGTCTCTGAGAGCAAGCACAGCGCTTGGGGTAAGCCATACTTCCCTATTCTCATCTCGGTCTTTTCTAAAAGTCCATACAGCAATCAATTTCTGCTCCTCCGGCGAATAATCTGCAGTTCCAAAGCAAGATGCTTGCATATGATGCCGCCGTTGCTGAGCTCAACAAGGCCAGGTTACGGGGGATATCCTTTCCTGTTATACACGCGTTGCATAGGATTGCCAGAGATATTTCCACAGACGTTCGTTTCCTGTCTGCTTTCATTTCAAGATTCAGTTTCTTATTGTGTCTCCAGCGCTTCTCACAAATACCACAACTCTACCATACGTTGAGTAAAATCGCCGACGAACCACCGGTTCTTCCGCCTATCGAGCACGCCGGAGCGCATATCCTTAACGCGCCGCGCTTTGAGAGGAAATATGCTCGCGTGTACCTCGGCGACCCCGAGTCAAGAGAAGCTGTAGCCCTCCGAATTCAGATCGCCACGGGAGCACGCACGGCTCTTGAGGAACAGTATTGGGATGTTCTTGAGAAGACCGTGCAGGCTCGTCCTGCAGATGCGCGCTTAGGTGGTGACCCTAGCATCGCAAACCATGTTCGAGCTTTCTTACTGCTACGATATTATCGTGGTGGTGAATGGGAAGAACGTATTGAAGTGCGTAAAACTGAAACATACTGTAGCTATAATTTCTTATCTACTACATATACGTGTAGCTTGTCGGAACTCAGCCAGTCTGGGCGAAGTTGTTATACCTCATCCGTACAGGACATCGAGAGGAGGCTTTGGAGGAAGCATTGACTCATTCGAAGGGCCTAGAGCACCGTGAACCGGGTTTCGTAGATTATTTCAAGACTTGGATAGGTTCTCCAACTGGCAGGTAAGTCCCTTCTCTAAATTTCTCCTGTTGTCCGGAGTACTGATCGTTGCTAAACAGACTCTCGAAGTCCGCGCGCGACCATTTGCAAACAATGTACAACACGCATATGTTGAACTCAGCAACGGCGGATCCGTTCAAACTCGCGCTTTTCCGGTTGATGGGCAAACTTGACCCTGCGCGGCGGAGTATTCCATTAGTTACTGCAACCGCGGAAGATTGGCTTTGGTTCCAACTTGCAATGATAGATGAGGAGGAGACTGGTGGCTTGCGTGCACTGGCTGAAGTCCTCATGAGCTATGGAGAGCGCCACTTTGAAGGTACTCCGAGCCAGCGTCGTCTTGGGATGTGGGCAAATGTCCTGCTGATGTGTGGGCAATTTGAGAGGGTAAGGTCTATGCAGTTTGTTCAACACCTGAACTGTGACTGATAATCACCGTGCAGGCCGTTGCTGCTTTAGATGAGAATCCAGAGACCAAAGTTGAAGCTGTTCACCTAGCAATCGCCCTTGCATATCACGGCCTTCTCCGTGTTCCATCGAAGAAAGAGGCCTCTGACTACGACATTTGTATGTACTCTTGATTCTTCTTTTGTATCCATCTTACAGACTGAGTCTCTGCACACAAGTATGGATATCGCAAGATTCTCTTCCAGCCCTCAACTTTGCAGCTCTCATCCACAAATATGTCCGCCCATTCACTAAGCTCGATTCGCAGCATGCCTTGCAGTACGTCACGTGTATGTGCCTGTCGGCTGATCAAGGGGACGGCGTTGGGAAGGAGCAGATCGAGTACGCGTGGTCGGAGGTCCGCAAGATAATCGTTCTTGCCGAAGGCGCGGGCTGGGACGAGCTTGTTGGCGGCTTGCGAGCGGATGGATCACGATACGTGAGTTTGTTTTATCAACGTACTATGCGAAAACTAGAACGTGTCGCATGTAGCCGGGTATAATCGAGCAAATGTCTCAGCTCCTTCTGCTCAAGGACAGTGACGAATACTGCGAGAAGATCATCCGGGGGGCAGCGTCACTATGCGAACGGGAGCGACGCACGCTCGAAGCAATCAAGCTGTACAACATTGCTGGCGCGCATGATACAGTCATCTCGTGCCTCGCACAAGCGCTGGGTGAGATCGTCTCGCAACCAGACGGCGGAGGAGAAGAAGGTCGCCGCATCGAAGCGACCGCGCGGGAGATTTATTACCACTACTCCCGGCTCAACCGCGCCGCTGGACGGGCAAGAGATGCTGTCAACGTGTTACTCCGCCTTCGTGATGCAATGGCCGCGAAGGAAGGTGGAAGGCTTGAGGCGGCTTTGGAGTCCATTGAGTCGACGGAGCTGGTGCCATTCGAGGGTGATGCGGCGAAGTTGAACCGCCGTGCTGCTGAGTTCGAGTCGACGTATGACGATGCAGTGAAGCGAAACTTGCCAGTATACCTGCCACTTACGATGGAGATCCTTGCGGAGCTACATAAGAAAATCAAGAACTCTTCTATGGCCGAGGCCAGTAAAAAGATGGTGCGTGAGAAGGGATTTCGCTACACTGTCCAGACTAATCAGTTTGTTTTTCTGTTAGTCTCTGGACAAACTGCGTGTAAAATCACGTTCACTTGTTATGTTTGCGGGCATGTTACGTTTTAGGATGATGCCGGAGGTGTATTCATACTTGGCTCGATTGGATGTTGAAATCTCACTTTAGACATTAACGATGATGATGCTATCCTTTGTTTTTCGTGTATCAGTACCAAATACGAACGCTATGCTATGACGAGTAGACCGAAAGTCAGAGTGTCCCAGATACATTAAGAGTCTACAACTACAGAGGAAGTGAAATAGGTATACAATGCAACTACCCATCCTAGACAGAGACCACATTAACTCGCCGCTTTCACAGGTGCTTTCCCCTTCTTAATCAACTTGATACCGAAAGCATTCGATGCAGTCTTCTGCTTCTTCACCGCCGGAGCTGCATTTTTCGAGGCAAGTAAAGATTTGGCGTTGTCTGATAGGAGCTTGTGCAACTCTGGTTCGTCCCCGTCTGCCTTTCGCTTGACCACGACAGAAGATGTTGATGGTTTCGGTGATTCTTCCTCAGGTTCTGTTTTGAGTGCTGGCCCCGATGGACCAACTCTCGAGAAGACTTCTCGCACAAGCTTTTCATCCTCTTCGTCTTCCAACCGTTTAGCTGCTGCCTCTTCTTGTTCCACCTCATCCAGAGCGAGCTTGTCCAGAAGGTCTGAAGAAGCTGCTACTCGTTCATTACGAGCATTTCTTGCACGAATGTCTTGCAAGGCATCCAGTACATCCATCTCACGCTTCGAGTCCAATGTCCTGTTCTCCAACGCCTTCATCGGATTGTTCTCCTCTGCCTCTAATCGTGCGAGCTTGTCTTCCTCTTCCGCGGCGGCTTCGTCTCGCCACGGCTCGAAGTTCCGCGACGCACCATGTTCGGCAGCGTAATCTGTGTTTTTCGGATCCGTCTTGAACGTAATCTCGGCGGAACACAGGGTACATTTGATGTAAAAACGGAAGATCTTGATCCCATAGTAGGTCTCCCCTTCGACCGTCTCCTTTCGTGCATTGAACTTCTTGCCCTTGTAGATGTACTCGCCGCAAGTGTTACACCGCCTGCATATGACATGTAAGGATATAGACGGACATTGATAGTACTCAAAGTTACTTACATTGAGAAGGGAGCCATGAGACGCACAACCTGCTGAGAGTTCCTGGGGACTTTCCGTCGAGGGATCAACGACGGGTCGAAGTCCGGCGGAATGTACTTGTTAAGAACTATCATACAAACGTGGCTTAGCACAGATTTCAGCACTCAAGTTATCGGAAAACTTACCTTTACGTTCCGACATGTTGCAGTAAGTTCCAGAGAAGGATGCAAAGACTCAAGGTTGTGAGTGGATGAAGTTGTAAAGAAGTCCCGTGACCAATGAGTCAGCTCCAGTTGTCAGTTAATTACGTAAACAGTTAGTGACGAAAATGGAGATAGAAACAACTCGTCACATGAAGCAGGAGATGACAATTAAAGTCGATACGAGAAAGAGCTAGAAGTGACCACTTCTTGGAAAAGTGATTACTACTTACGAGGTTCTCAAATAAAATTCATAGCCACATAAGCATTTGTTCATATTGTGTATAAAAATATACAGTTCAGTGAATAGCTATAAGACAAAGTTATATCGATATCCATGAAATAGACAGAGAAAGAAGAACGATGGTGACATGAAGTCTATCGGCCATCAACACAAGAATCAGTATGCTCCAGGCCAGGCATCTCATAATCTATCGGGACGTCTTTTCGTTCCATCCAATCCGCATCATCCCCTCCAAGATCTACACCAGTCCCACAATCCAGCCTCCGGCGCGTTGGGAGGTCTTTTATGTCGATCCCATTCTTCCGTCTCACGACGACGACGAAATGCTCGCCGTGCCAACCGATAAAGTCGAGCGACGGCACTTCGTGTGCGATTAGTCGGACACTGTCATACCATAAATCGGTTTGGACTTGAAATTCTTTTTCTGACATTGCTGAGATTTGTGGTCTTCGGCGTCGTGAATTGTGCAGGTGGAGCATCCCAAGGGAATGAAAGGGTGAAAATAGAGATGAGTATTCTTCCTGTAGGAGAGTAGAAATAGATTAGAAACAGACACGTAGAATCGAAGTAGAATGCTGACGATCGGTCTGTCTGAGACGACAGTAGATAGATGCAGAGCAACCATGTGTATTGGGATGGAGTTAACGAGCTTCGCAATAGCCACGTCATTCAAGTTCGGAATCCTAACTCGTAGGGCTCTCAAATTGTCAAGGCAAGGCAGAATGCTCTGTACAAGATCCCATGGACAATTCCCCAAGTCCAAACGTCTGAGCTTCGGTCTACACCTGACGAATTTTGTCACATTCGCAAAAAGTTCTCGGTCGTCGTCATGCCCAACCAGAATGAATCGGAAGGACTCGAGGTGAGGTAAGAATGAATGCTCGCCTGCGATGACATGATCGCTCCCAAACACCACGCTCGCTGCTCCGGGCTCTTCGAAAGTTCCATGGAGAGTAAGGCTCTGCAAACTGTGGGCGTGTGCAATCCGGGAAAGGACGACGTGAGAGATTCGCGTATCGACAAGGTCGAGGTGTGTGAGGTTCCGGATGGAGTCGGACTCAAAAGCGTGATCCCAGCTGTGATCCCGCTTCAGGTAGGCCCCCAGACAGAGATGACGTATTGTGGATTCGTTGTTGTCAAGCACGTTGCGAACTTCACCTATGTCCGCCCAACCGTCGTCATCCTCGGCCCGGAGTGTGAATTTTCGGAGATTACGGAAGGCGGATACGCCCTCAGCATCAAAGTGCCATCCACTTTGAAACGGGATTGAACTGGAGGCTATTTCTATATGAGGAGGTCACTTACATGAGTCCAAGGCTCTCGAGCTTCGGGTGACTCTCTAGAATGGCCGCTACGTCTTGGCCCCTGAGTTCTGGGTAACCAATCCACTCGAAGTCTTTTAAGCCAGTGAAGAAAGGTAAGGCCTCTCTAAATAATCCTGAACATATTGTCCGTTGAGTGGGGAAAAACTATGAAGAATCGGTGCTTACTCAACATCAAGTCCAACATATCACCCTCTTCATATGCCCAATGTATTCTGAGCGTTTTAATATTTTTAGCGAAGACAGGGTCTTTCTTTACCCGTGAAAATAGATCCAACCCTTTGTTGACATTATCCATCTGATCATCTCCGAAGAATAGGTCGAGAGAGCGGAATAGATGTCTTTGGGCAATTTCGCGGTGAGAAGAAGAGACAAGCGGCCATGTTCGGAGATGGTAACGAGGAATAAATCGTGCGATGCGGTCCCAGACCTCGAGAGGTGCTCTTTGCCATGCCGGTTCATTTATGAAATGAATCTGACGAAATCTAGATCAAACACTGTCATGTGTTGATATGATATGATATCGAAAGCCTACGGGTTTATTTTTGCACAGTTGAGCTCGTGCTTCTCGATTTGAAGGATCAATGACGATTACAGCTTGGTAGTCTTCACGAGACATTAGCAATAGCTTTGATATAAATTTGAAGTCAATAAACCTTGATGTGCTTGTACGAGAAGGCGTTCGGCGGCCGTACGCCTTGCATTCGCTCTGGCAAACTGAGCTCTACCAATGTCTTCGTTTGAAATACCTGGTGTCTGCAAATACACCTCAAGGTATCGCTCAACCTTCTCACCGTACCTAACGCGTATCATCAGTCCGTTCGATCATTCTCATGAACAAAAGCGAATCATTTGCGCACTGCCCAGCCTGAATCATCGCAAGAGAGGTATTGAGCAGCAAAGCTGCCTTTTGTTCCGTGGTCATCGCTTCGACTGCATCGAAGACTGTGGACGTGAGGATATCCTGTGGTACTGGTGAAGCCATGGTTCTGTCTGGTGGTGGGCGTGGCATGGCAAGGAGTGGGAGTTGAAATGTTCAATGTTGGACCATTTTATCCCAAGACCATGGTAATGGCTGCACTCCGAAATCCTGGACTTCTCACGAGTACCCAATAGGAACCAGTGTTCACAAGGATAGTATGTAAAAATGGAGACAAACTGGTGAGTATCTTCCTTTCGGACGCTGAATAGCATGGCTTTCATGAGTTATTTTATTTTATTTTGTCGAGGATTTCTTTTCTATTTCTTTGTTAATTTGAGTAAGCGTCATGCTGTGGCTGTCCAACGTTCTGGTCCAAATTTGGATGTACTTCCGTTGTGTCATTGCACCGCATACGTTCGTCCGTTCTTGGTCCTTCGTCACGACTCGTCACGACTGTTATGATCAGAGTAATTCTCGTATCTACTTGACTCGATATACTCTTAGATCTACTTCAGATGCGGAGAAGGCGACAATGGACGTCTTCAAAGGGCACATTCAACCCAGACGACGAGCAGCGCGTCAAACACACCAAGATCGGTGTATGGGATCTCTATGAGGAAATCACACCTGAGCTCAAGAATGTTCCGGGAGGCGCAAAACTAGAGCAACTCAATGAAATGAAGCAGAGCATCCCGTACATATGGCGCATGCTACAAGATCTTGGTAGCCTGAAGAATTGTTGGCTTGTGTTGGCGTTGTATGTCGCATGCACCGTGGTTCTTTCTTTGCTTCCAGCCATTGCTTTATGGTACTCGGGTCAAATGCTCCGGATTGTAAGTCGAATCCACTATATGTCCTGCCGTTTCTGATAAATTGCCAGGTAGAGTCCGCCGTAGAGACTCGAACAGTTGATACAACCGTCTTGACACGGGTCGCTGTTGGTCGGATGACTGTCGCGGTAGTGAAGCGGCTCCTGAATCACGTCAAAAGCCGGACAATGACACTTCTTGACCAGCGCATCAAAGCACACTATTCGGGGCATATTTTTGAAGCCTATGCACGTCTTGATCTTCCGACATTTGAGGATCCTATTGTTCGACGTCAGCTTGAGGCAGCTGAGGGTGGACGTAGCTCCGTTGCTTGGGACACTGTGCAGATGCTTGCGAATACATTCTCCCACGTTATTCAGCTGGTATCGCAAGTGTCCGTTTTGCTAAGCGTTCTGCGCGGTCAGCGAGACGGTACTCTAATAGCCCTATTAAGTTTCATTTCGCCCGTGCTCCAATGGATGCGTTTCCAGCAGTTCGTTTCGCATGGAGGTATGCTTCTGTCCCTATCGACCTTCTGCAGTTAGCTAATTCGGATCCCAGTTTGGGCTGCTACATGCCGAAATAACAATTACATGAGACTTCAAGGACTGAAGCGTATGGTCACTAGTCCTATTCATCGCAAAGAAATTGTTGCGGGAAATTTATTTCAGCGATTACTAAATGGTGCGTAATTGATTCTGAAATATACTTAATACTGATGCTGTTGCGAAAGAATTTTATGTAGCTCAAGAGGCGGTCGGAGATGATGGAGGAGATTTCCATGAACTACGCCGAAAGTATTATTTACGTGATCGCCTCACGTCACTTTCTCTTCTCTCAGATCCACTCAAAGAGATACCTCAAGTGAGTCCTCGTAGTTCAGTCTTTTCTCTCCTGACCAGAGCCATTTGCAGATCGTTTTTGCCTTGCGCGCTGTACAATACCCCGCATCAATACCAATCACACTAGCATCGCTAAATCTCATCCAGTCGACCGTCTCATCCTTCTCTCACTCTCTGCTCCAATTCTTCGACCAATTTGGCTCCGTAGCAGTTCACCTCGACTCAATTCGCAAGCTGTATGAAATTAAGAATATTCGATTGAAGGTCCAGGACGGTAAGGAACCGTATCCGGAAAACGAGCAGGACTTGAGATCGGGGATTTCTATTGAATTTAGGTAAGCGAACATTGCAGGGTATTGGCTGTTTTGTCCGTTCTTAATTGCTTGCGATAGACGCGTTTCCTTTAAATATCCTGGAAGCGATGCGTACGCTTTGAATGACGTTTCCTTCAAAATCGAGCGTGGACAGCTTTGTGTAAGGATCACTTATCCGACTTGTCACTTTTTCTTCCTGACATATTGATAGGTCATAGTCGGAGTAAATGGCAGCGGAAAGAGTACGATTTTAAAGTTACTCACTCGATTGTACGATCCAACCGAGGGCGAGATCCTGATCGATGGTCGAAATATCAGGACCTTGAAGTTGAAAGACCTCAGACACGCTGTTGCAGTGCTGTTCCAGGACTATTCGCATTTCCCACTATCAGTGAGACCTTCGCCACTTTCCAGCATTAACATGTTTTTTGACTCGCGGGAAGATAAAAGAAAACATCGGCCTGGGAGACCCTTACGCTCCTTATGACGACGAACGAATTGAACGTGCAGCCGAAGCAGGCGGTGCATACGACTTTGTCAAGAAACTACCAAATGGCTTTGACGAGTATCTTGACAGACCAGTGTCCGATTATTACTCTTCATTGCCGGAAGGCACAACTTCACTGTTTGGCCGTTCCGTAGATCATAGCAGAGTCCGAAGGATGGGGAACATGGGTGTGGCAGAGTCTAGTCAGCTGAGTGGTGGGCAGATGCAGAGGCTCGCCGTGTAAGTTCTTTTGTTTTGGTGGACTTGATACTGCGGGTGTTGTCAATTAATGTTCTTTTTTTAGTTCAAGAACGTTCATGCGCTCTGTAGCAGACGATTCTGGTGTCGGACTGCTTTTGTTTGACGAGCCAAGGTGGGAGCATTGGTTTGATCTGATTGGACTGGCAACTAATACATTGATCCACTATGAAGTGCGTCTCTCGATCCCCAAGCTGAACATGGTAGGTGCAAATTCGAAACGGATGATAGGGCAATACTGATGTATCAGCATAGATCTATTTGAACGTTTGCGTGCCCTTCGAGGAAATAAAACGATGATCTTCTCGTCTCATCGATTTGGCAGCTTGACACGATATGCGGACGTAATTCTGTGCGCTGCTTGCTTGATTGTTTCTACCCCTTCTACTGTACTTAGGACTGTGTCGCATTGTAGATACATGCGAGACTCAGTAGTGGATGAGATCGGAACACACGAGTCTCTCTTGAAGAAGGGTGGGGGATACGCAAATGTGTACAACCTCCAGGCCAGAGCATTTCTATCGTAACTTTATACGGGTGACGATTCTACCTCTGCTTACACACGTCTCAGGATACATGCAATACTAGTCGAACAGGACACGAGCATAGACACAAGTAGACATAAGCATATCAATTGCATATCTAATACTCATCATCTACGTTGAGCGACGGTTTCGCCCTTTTCGCTGACTGAGACGGCATTTTCTTCAAAATAATTTCTTCCACCTCTCGACCTATATCCCGTTCGGCTTGCCCGGCCTTAGCTGAGACTAGGAAGGAGGCGACGTCCCGCACCACGTTTTGCAAGTCTTCCAAAGTGCGATTTACATGCCATTCCGATCTTGCCTTGACCTTCGCTTTAAGCTGTTCGAGATGCTTTCGATCCGCACTGATAACACATTAAGGATGGGTCTTTTCGTTCTCCTGGAAGTAGCTACTGCTACGTACCTAGCCTGACTGAGCAGTTCGTGAAGCTTCTCGTAGTCGATTTGTGCATCCTTCGATTTTGATGCAAGTTGCTTTTTGGCTTTGCTCTTGTTTGACTGGAGCTGTACCTGGAGCGCGTCCAAACAAATGAGGAGATCCGGGGTGATGGCAAGAAAAACCATGCGATGATGGTGGCTCGGCCATTGCTTGTCTCTGTCGAAGTCCACAGTCAAACAGTCTTTGTAGTACCTGGCCCGTTTTCCACGTAACCCAGTATGTTCCAGTTCGTTCAGGCGAGCACGGATAGCTCTGTACCACCGCTGAATCCTGAGAGCAGCTCGTTCCTTCGTTCGCCGCAGCCGCCACAAGAATCTCAGAATGATATGACCTGCAGCTTCTTCCTCGCTTGTAAGCTTGCTTGCAAATACCTGCGTAGACTCTTCGGCTAAAACCTCGGCCTCTTCTGACTTTACCAGCAGGTCATCGTGATCATCCTCCCCATAATCTTCTTGTGACGGTCCGGCAACTTCCTCGTACATCGAAGGATTTTCTTCATCTCCATGTATAGGCCGGTTAGGAACACTATGCACATGTGGGTTGAGCGTGGACTCAAAATCTGGTGTAGAAATGGCTGTTTGTTCCACACGAATGGAAGAACCTCTGTTTCTAATGGAAGTCAATTGAGACAGTAAGTGGTCTTTGTCTGTGAAGGTTACTTGACGAATGTTTGCTTCTGATGGAAGTGTCATAGGTTTGTGTCCATTCTGGACGAGCTGGATCATCCAATCAAGACCGGAAGAGGGAACCGAACATGCTGCTGCACGACGAATGCCCGACCAAGTCTTGCTCAAGAGATATCTATTGTTGAATTCAGTCTACGACGCGCACGAAAATCATTACACCGCGGACTCACGGTTTGAGCATTACTGGCACCGGACCGATGCAGACTGCTCGGAGATCCGTGACAGTTTGAAGAATTTGATTTCGAATTCCCCAAGTAGAATTGAAGCCAACTTTTTATTTTCGAGTGTAAGTTCGGGTTGGCATGATGTATTCGAGTACTCACTTAGACACATGGCTCGACAGCTATTCATGCCTTCAGCAAAACTCCAAGAAGAAACTATTTCAACTTACATCCTTTGGATGGCAAGGCACCTGACGATGTATGTCGAAGCACCACGCAAATGCGCAATATCTGAAACCCGTTGGAGACTATGGTTGATTATAATGAGTCCGGCACTTACCTTTGTCCGATCTAGATAGCAAGTGAAAAGCTAGATCCGCTAGCTGTTTAATCAACCACCATATCGGTGCCCGAATATTGTACTCCAGATTATAATTCAGCCTTGGCAAGACGTATACAAGCCAGGACCTTGGAAGAAGACAATCGTGGAATTTGCCTTGCAGGTTTTTAAACAAAAGGACACTCGTGGCGGACAATAGTTCAACGAGTCGACAAAGGTGTCCTACATCAATAATGAGACTGAACTGGATAACGTGACTATTTTTTTAAACATGAGAGACCATGCGTAAAGCGGAATGTTATGACTTACTATATAAAACTGCATCCCGATTTGATTATGTCCGGGTACGATACGTCAAGGGCTTTGACAAGATCCGGAATTTGCGATTGCTTTAGTACCTGGTCAAGTGCTGGTATAATCTTTTCTCCCGTAAAAAAGGGCGCACGAATGAGGAACTTCCGAGCCCTGTCCCTGTCCTGCCATAGACCAATAGTCGCAACTTCCATAATTGCATTCCGGAACCACCGAGAAGAGACGTGATTTGGGCCAATCTGATATGTGCGATTCTGAAGCCAGATTGCGACAGCAGCCATTCCCTTACTAAGTTCAGGAATATAATCGCTCGAGACATCGGCTATGCCTCCAAGTGCCAAGAGGGGTGGATGTAGAATATTGTAAAGGCTTGAAATCCAGTCCCTAGAGAAAAATTGCACTTGAGTACTTTACAGCCCATAAGTTAATCGGGTTACTCACTGATGATGTCTCGTCCGATCGCTCTGAGTCAAGGCAAAGTCGACTGTTTGAAGAAACAGGATTTGAAGCAAATGCACCCTTACGCGGCAATTAAACCACGTCATATCCACAGACTTCACGTCTATATGCTCGCGACGACAATCGCTCCGGTAACACTGTCCTTGTAGCGCATACGCGAGACACGGATCGCCGAACAATTTGTTTCGTATCCCACCGACTTTGATGATCTGGTTTTCCACCATACTGCTAAGTCGCTCCCTGACAGAGGCCTTGATAATTGACACGAGTACGCTACGACCAACAACAAGTCCGGTTTCAGTCGTTTGAAAGGACCCGTGTCGGTCCTCCCTCGTCTTAGCATGATTTGCCAAGATCGAGCCGTATATTAGCAGAAACAAGTCTTCCGACTCATCTTGAAATCCGAATAAATCCTGTGTTCTGCGTTTGTGAGCATTAATATCACGACTCCAAATTTCTCGCAGAATTTCGCCATAAGCTATCCATGCCTTCAGGTATCGAACAACGCCGGGCATGTTATCAATACGACTTGAATAACTTGATGTTAGCAGGTGGTCGAGAATGAGAATGGCTGCCTGAGGATTGTTCAGATTACGGAACTTCCCATAAGCGTTTAGCAGGAACTCGTTGTCCTTCCTGTCAATCGCATCAAACATTTCTATCTACAGTATTCATGAGAATTTTGGTACGCATCTCATAGACTGGCACTCACTTCGCGTATAGTCTCTTCAGGAAGTTCCGTCTTGTCAACGTCCCGCATGAGAGGAAGAAGATTCAAGCAACCATCGCCTTGCTGTCTAGTGTCAACGATAAACGAGTATCGCTTCCACGAGTTTCTCAGGATGTATTCCACAGCCCGTCGCAAGGACTCTTGATTTTTGGCGTCTTTGAGAAGAAGCCGAACGGCTTGCTCTGACTGTCCTTCCGCAAAAAGTAAATCTGCAGCTTCATGTATTCTTCCAAACTTTTCCAAGACCATGGCTCGAGCAACATCTAGGCCAAAGTCTTCCAAAAACTCCAGTGCATCTTCATGAGAGTCAAATGACTCTACTGCTTTACTATTCATCGAAGTCAACGAAACATCAATCCAAAGAACGAGTAAACTCACTCAAGCCTTTCGACATGGATATAATGGAGTCGTGAAGATCCTATTATCGTCTCTGCGGTATTTGGATCAACTAAGTCCGTCGTTTTGATGACTCTAATGGCATCATCAAACATGATGGCTTTCGCATAGCACTTCGCAGCAATCGTATACTCTCTGGCTTTCTCGTATAACAAAGCTGCTTCGTCGATGGCTTGCGCGTCTATGAAACACTCCGCTGCATTACGGAAATATGTCCTCTGTCTGCGCTGGTCGGAAAACTTCTCCGCGCAACTGCAGAATGCATGGGCTGCCTGCTTGAATGCATCGATATGCGCTTCCTGAGTTTTACTTCGCGAAATGTTCCTCGCTTGATGCCGTAGCTCGTAGGCCTCGGCGATATCGCGCTCCAGAAAGAGCTTAGCTCGATTAAAGCAACGGATTGCCTCACGATACTGCATCTTTTTGAAAAACTCCTTTCCTTGTTCAGCCCACTCCGCTTCTGTGGAAGCCACTGTACCAAGATCCCATCAGAATGGCCGCGGAGAACGACGTTGTTTCTTTACCTGCAAGTTTAGGAGCTTCCGAGTCCCATAACTCAACTCTTTCCTTCTGACGAAGCAGGAGCTACGGCGCATCTAAATTTCTCAACTCAGTGAGAACAGCAAGCGTTCACTTACCTTCATAGGCTCTCCTTTCTCAGAGCGGTCAATGATCCACAAGTTCTTTCTAGCTCTCGTGATAGCGACATAGAGAAACTTCAGCTGCGATGGTGTTTCTGTTCAGAGCAATGAGGCTGTGAATAACTGCTGAAATACCTCGGTACATATTCCAGCATGTCGAAGATCGTCAAATCGTGGTACCGCTATGCTGCTTTCTTCACCCGTCGCCAAGAAGTTCAAGATGACCCTCCATTGCGACGCGACACAAGACGAATCTTCAAAGAAGTTGTAGAGTAAGACCTGAACTGACGAATTAGAGGATCACTGAAGACCTTGGGAACCGAAAGCTCACATCATCAAACTCGAGGCCCTTGCTCTCGTAAAGAGTCCTGATAATGTCTTAAGGTCCAAGTTATTGCATTCAACATCTTACTCACAGGACATTTCCTATTTCTCCGACCTGAACACGAAGTTCATTTTTTATACGATTATTTCGAACCAAGATGCCTGAGAAATGTAGGAGATGAGAAACTTCTTCCAGCAAAACCAGTATATTCAAATAGAAGCGTCTCACATTGTTTGGCTCCGAACTCGATCGAACTTCCGCTAAAGAAACATTCTTAGAAATATTTCATCTTCCTGAATGGATATTGACGACACACTCTTCCCCTGACAGAAATTGTTTGTACAGCTCCACTTGGCCTTTCCGACCCGTGAAAAACACGGGCTTTGATCCATCGACAACGCCTTTCTCCCTTTGAAGGGCATCAATGGAATGAGGCCAGAAATGAGTGATGAGCTCGATGATGAGACCCGCGCAGTTGACAATACCGCCGTGGCTGCGATAGTTTGTCGTCAATTGAAAAAAGGCCGGTTGCACAATGACCTTCTCGGAAGCCAATGGATACAATTGCCGCTGTACACGCTGTCAGTGATTGTCATCCGACACCTCCGCAGCTCTGGAACTGACTTCGTAATCGTACAACGACGCTTTCAGATCATTGAATCTGAAAGAACTTCCGATCGATATAGTCTGAGCTGTATCTCCAGCCCAAAACAATCCATGAGGGTTACGACACAGGCGGCGCAAAACTGCGGGTCCAAATCAGTGAGACATAGTGTGTAATAAAATGGACCCTCACAGAATGCATCGATGATCAGATTGTCTTGAGCCTCGTCCACGTAACTGAAAGAACAGTTCAGTGATGGGAGTGAAATGCGTTGTTCTACGCACAGGTAATCGACAGACAAGTCGTAGCCTTCCTTGATTTTTCGGAGAATGGCATGTGCACTAGAGAATTCATTTGGATTGGCTGTGGCTGAAAGGCACTCAATCGAAATGCAACACACCGGTCCGCGATGTCATAGTCCCGGTAGGGCCTCTTGAGTGCCAGATATCTTTCAAACAAGCGATAAATTCTATCACGGTCATTGGCAAATGTCGACCGCGTCCGTTTGCTAAGATCGAGATATGTCTCTCGGCTTAAGTAACCATCTGGCGCTTCAAGGGATTCCTGCGAGCCCTTTATTATTCCTAAAATGCAGAGTCAGAGGCAACCAACTGGCAACATCAGATTCTTCAGGTGCCCACCGATGAACTCGCTAAAGACAAGCGCTGGGTCTATTGAAATGGATAATTTGTTAGTGCTTTCATTGACATGGTCGAGCAACGCACCCAAGCGTTTGGCGAGATCTTCTGGAAAATGAGGCCAATACTCATTGCAAAAGCGCTCGAAGTCTACAAAGGAGCCTTGCATCTCCTCATCATCCTGCATGTCTCCGACCGCACCCGCGCACCCGATGCCGTAACGTCTAAATACGCGCCTGTCCGTTGCAACCTTCGGTCGGTCAAAGGAGATGTCTAAATCTGCCTCCACGAGTTTGCACAGCTTTACCGTCCCATGTCAGTCACCTTAATTCGCAGACAAAAGTACTTAAAGTACTTAAACTTGCCTTATCATAGGTCAGAAACAACGGAAAATGCTGATCCTGAAGTTCGCTGAATCGTTTCGGCAGATTGTCTCTCCAGTCATCGTCATCATCCGTGGTGACTAGTCCCTCGGGCTCGGCTTGTGATTGGGCATTTCTGAGGGAGCTGTATTCACCGGATGCCGCCGAAAGGAAATCAGCGAATTTCGCATAAAACTCTTTCACTTTGTCTGCCAAGACACGAGATCGGGTTACAAAGAGTTGACGCGGCTTCGCATCCAACTCGTTAGAACGCGCATGTGCAGTCCTCTCAATACCAAAAATCTTGAATGTCATCGTGGTCGTTTTTCTGATAAATGGATGAGCTCGTGAAATAACGGAGGAGAATTGCATAATACCCAGTGCCGCTTCGCCCAAGGACGTAGCAAGACGACGGATGCTCGATGACTTCACGTTCATATGGCCTAAATGAAAGTATCAGCTACAGTAGGGGAAACATTCTGAGTTACTCACGATACGGAGAAGACTGCTGATGAATCCTTGTCATGCAGGATGCCTATACAAATTGAGAAGTATATCAACAAAGGGAGAGCATAAGCTTACAGTTGAGTAATTCCTTTTGAGGTGAGATCAGATGAGAATTCAAAGAAGGAGACGTGCCAGACGGACCTTTGAAAACGCTGAATATTTTTCTAGTCTATATAGAAAGAGTCGGTCACAACACCATCAAAAGACGCTTGCATATAATAGACTTACATCAGCCATTGATGAACCTGTTGCGGATTCAGACATCAGAAATTTTAAGAGTAACAAACATCTTCGTACCGATTCTTTGTCGTTGGCATCAACAAAACTATTCGCGGAGTCTTCAGGGGAACCTTCTGTTGAGACGTCCGGCCAAGACTGAGGGAGATAAACATTATCTCCAATGGCTTGAGGTTTCTTTCGATAATCTATCCTGCAAGGACGGTAAGGGACCACTTAAGTGAATCTGTATCTATAGAATCAAACCTTCTGCGATACTCGGATCCTTTCGTCGCCAGTTGAGCACTCAGCGACGCCCACATACGATTATCCATCTGCGCATGTGTGAAAATCCCAAAGACACGAATACCTGTCTGACGTTACTTCCATTTTCCACGTGAAATGCCTGATTAGAATACCTTGAGATTCACACTTGGAATTTGTTATCAGTCAAGGCAAAACAAGCGTTGCGAAAATATGAAATCGTACATTACGCTCGAAATCCGAGACGATGTCGATCTGATACTAGAAAGCTCATCTCAGCCTCATGTATTTCGGGAATTCAAATACGGGCTTACAATGAGACGCAGGTCCCCCGTCAGCTTCGCCTCGAAAATCGGAACACCTTTATCTTGTCCTTTCAGCCTCTTCTGATTGTCATCAGAGAAAAAGCCGGTCGAAAGCTCCCTATACAGTGCATCAGAACAGAACTGGGTGAACCTGCGATGTTTACGAACTTGATTTTCCTTAGTATCACTTTAAAGACTTTCTTGTCCCGACGATGATTTCGCATGTCCTTAATGGCGTTCGTCGACATAAAAATTCGCCACTCTCCCAAACCTTCGGCACTTTCGAAGAATAAAGAGGCTTTGACCGGTTGCACACGAGGATAAGCGGACGTCGTCGTAGAGACAGACTGTTCTTCTGTTATGGCCCCGCCTTCAGTTGTGGCAGACTTGGTAAGATTCGGTGAGGATATGGCGTCTTCCGACGGGATACACTGCTCCTGAATGGCCTCAGAAAGCACCGGATTCCTCAGAAGATCGATGAAGCGCTAAACAAATGAACACAGTCAGTGCTATCATTGCTTTATCACAAACCGACTTACATTGAGGAGCTCTTTCTCTTTCTCAAAAAGCCTCAGAGTTAGCTCTTGCGCTTCTTCCTGTGAAGATGGGACGGATTCGTTTAATGCACGGAACGGTTTTTCATCAAGATTCACAGTATCTTTGCGCCGTCTCGCTTGCTGCTTGGCATGCTTCTGAGAAACTGACATTTTCCTCTTCGTGATCTTTGATGAGGTCTCGCCATCCTGGTGTATGGTCGTGTTTTCCTGACGAAGAAGACCTGAATCACCAAGAATAGCGATGACTTGCTGAGCCGATTGAATGAACTGGAAGTCTTCAGTCAAGGAGGGAGGTGCTGGATAATCCGGCGGATATGGCAGGAAGGTGATGAGTCCTGCTAGCCTGCTGAGAGCGACAAAACTTGCCGACGACGTGTCGGGGGCCGCGAGATCGAATCCAGCCAATAGATCTTCGCGTAGAAGAAAGGCCGTCCCTTCGTCGGCGACTGCGAGCCCGGAATGAGCGGGGAAAAGGTGGCGGTTCAGAAGATAAGACTTACCGAAAAAGGTGTACTCGAACAGCTTGCTCCTGCTTTCTGTTGTAAGCAGTGCGGAGAGTACGTCGGACGCACCTCCGGAGAAGACGGTCGTTCTGAGGTATTCCAGAGCGCGGGAAAGACCCTCTTCGCCGTCGAAGAGATCTCGCTCAAACGCATTAGCGTCGAATTTCAGAAAAGGTTTTTTGGACTTTTTGGTAACGGGAGAACGAGACATGATATGGGGGGGGAGGGGGTTTCGAGCTGGGGGTATAATCCCACTGCTGGGTGCTGAGTACCTTTTATCTATCATCCTATGGCTTCGGTCACCACGTCAGGTGCCAGTTTCGGAGCCAAGAAGCTTGCAATGAGGATGAAAACGCGGAGTTGGACATGTAAGATGGGCGCTTATTGTGCGATTCTGGAGTGGCCATAGGAAAGAGACGCTAAAGTTAAGTCTTTAAGCGCCCGTGGCGTGAACACCAAACGTCACGTTCCATTTGTTGCTATATCCACGTAAGGAGTAAGAAAATTTGATTAAGAGATCAGAAGAGGCCAGAATTCATTCAAGAGACATTAGATAGATTAGATACTGTAATAAGAGAGCAGACAGTGAGATAGAGTATTTCCATCCAGTTAGATAAAATCAGACGCAGGCGCCGCAGAAGATCAGTATCACACCACGAGGTACTTTTCATGATTCCAAACCTAAGACCTCGAGTGTATTCAAGCACGTTCCGAGGTTGTGAACGGCTGGCATGAAGATAAGTATGCTGGCAGTATCAGTGTCCCTAGGCCCCAAAGGTTCCTCGGTATCATGAAGGGAACTCCAATTACACTTTCGTTGCCCGATGTCGGTGAGATAAGAGTCTAGTCACCAGACGACGCAGGCAAGGCCTACGAGCATCATCAACACAAGGCCTTGTATATTGAATCTGAACCGAGCCGAACGAACAAGGGGATGTGTAATCCCACGCACGATTACAAGAGCTTTAAAATTTGCTTACCTAATTTATTATATATTTATTGAGGCTGTTGCACGTGTCCAGTATTCATACATACATTACACCAATCCCTCCGCACTGCACGCGTTAACTTCACCGTCAACGATCTCTCCTCGTCGTGTATATCCACGGCATTTCCGACGACTTGTCAAGACTACCGACAACGATACAACATCTTCTTTTTGTTCTTAATATTCTGGTGTAATTTGTTATGCCGCCCCCACATTACGACTTTCTCATCAAGGTGAGTCCAGCCATCAAGTACTTGCATCGTGTATAGCTTCTCTAACATCATCTTTAAAATCTAATAGCTCTTGCTCATCGGCGACTCTGGTGAAGTAGTCTTCTAGGCCGCGTTAGGATTATTGCTGATTTCTTGAATTGTATTTATGAAACTGCAGGCGTCGGTAAATCATGTCTCCTCACGCGATTCTGCGACGATACATGGACTCCGTCGTTCATCACAACGATCGGTATTGACTTCAAGATCCGTACCATCGAGCTCGACGGGAAGCGGATCAAACTTCAGATTGTACGTATCATATCGTTTGCTCTTGTCTTGATGTCCGTGTGTATGTCGGGAATTCGGCTGACTGCCTCTGATTGCGGCGTGCTGGCGCGCACGGGGTTGTGTTACTGAATATTATAGTGGGACACTGCTGGCCAGGAGCGATTCCGGACGATAACGACTGCATATTACCGTGGCGCCATGGGCATTCTTCTCGTATACGACGTTACCGACCAGAAGTCATTCGATAGTCAGTTCCTAATTAACTTTTTATGTTCTCTAATTTCAGAAGCGCTGATGATGGGAACGCTATTACTGTAAATGCAGATATTGACACCTGGTTCTCAAACGTTGAGCAGCACGCTTCGGAAGGTGTAGATAAGATCCTTGTGGGGAACAAGAGTGATTGGGAGGAGAAGCGTGTCGTGACAACGGAGATGGGTATACAGAAGGCTAGGGAGCTTGGTATTGACTTCATCGAGACCTCGGCGAAAGAGAACAAGGAAGTCGAAAGAGCTTTCTTCAGTCTGGCTGGGTTCGCCATTACTAGCTGTCTAATGACCTTCATGCATCTCTAACTTGCTCTTACAGTGCGATCAAGACCCGCCTAATTGATTCACAGGTCAACGAAGATCCTGCAAAGAGCGGGCAGGCCGACGGTGCCGTAAGAGTAGACCAGGCCGGGAATCAGCAGGGTGGATGCTGTACATAGTTTATTCATAATCCGCCGTTACTTGGCATTCATACTCCTCGTACATATATACATCTTGTCGTCTTCTCCGCCTCCTCCTAACATAAGTATAAACTTCATTGCATTGACATGTTTCAGACGCAACGTTATGCTTCGCCACATTTCTACTTACGAGTACATTTATTCAACCAATACCACCTTAACACAGGGATACAAAACAAGAAGAAAGCCCAAGAACGGTAATCAATTTCTCAAGGTTTTCCATTCTCGTCATCAACAAAAGACGAGTTCCAATTCCCTCCCCACCAGCGCCTAATTCGCTCTCCTCCCCATTCACGATACTCCGCATTCGTAACGGCATAATTCCAATGTTCAGGACGCATAGCGCAATCTGCCATCCCGCGCCACGCGTCAAGAGAGGTGTTTTCCGCTCTGTAGATGTTCAGAGGCATTTCGGGAGGGAGGATGGGTCGTAATGTGGCGTGCAGGCGTGGGACGAGCTCTGGCAACCGGGAGGGTGCACCCGTCACCCAGACATTCTGAAAGAAATGGTGTAAGATAGTTCGATTAGGTATTATAAAGAGGTAAGACGCGTACGTTGACGAGTCTCCCCTTCTCAGCCTCACTAAATCTAGCAAGCACATTCTGCACGACTTCTCCCAGCCCGGCAGCATCCACACCAGCCATACCAGGTGCGAACCACGTTTCACACGTACGCCAGCGCTCCGTGCTCAGATGCACCCTCGCCGCGCCCGCAGGATCGCCTTCTGGATACCGAGGTCTGAACGCTTCCATCAACGCGGACCGCTGCTGTGTACGTGCAGCGTAGGTGTTCTCTGCTGCGAACGTTGGGTCATGTGCGAGGAGCTTAGCTTCGACAGCTTCGAGACGTGCGAGGTCTTCTTCTTCGTCTGAGGATACTGCTGAAGTGTTCTATGCCAAAGTGTCAGTAATTATCTACTCGATCTGACGGAAGGTCCGTACGATTTTACGATAGATTGCCCAATCTGCGTCATCCGCGCCAAACATGTCCTCTAAAGCAGCAAGGAAAAAAAATCAGGATAAAACGGTGCCACCGTCGAAACGAATGAACTAACCTCCATTTGCCTTCCTCCTCTTCTTTGGCATACGGTCATCAGCAGCTAAACTTGCAATATTCTTCATCCTCGCCTGCGCAACAGCGCTCTTTCGATCCGACAACGCCGCCTTCCTGCGCGTACGATCTCTAATTCTCGTCATCGTAGCCTCGTGCTCACGTCTTAGACGCTCCGCCCAGCCCTCAAGATCCCGCTCTCGTTCCTCAGCTTCGCGTTGCTCTTCGGCTTCTTTTTCTTCTCTCTCGCGCTCCTTTTCGCGTCGCGTGCGTTCTCGTGCTTCCCATCCAGCTTTCATCATCTTTTGTTTCCGTTTCTCTTTCAAGCCTTCCTCGTCGAGCTGCAGATAGCGAAGTATGAGGATAGACTCTTTATTGGGCGAGAGACAGTAAATACCTCTTCATCCGGCACATCTACAAGAGGGAACGAAGGCTCCTCCTTTTCTAGGTCATCTGCATCTGTAGTACTCCTCTTTCGTCGCTCATTGATGTCCTTCTCGAGCTTCTTCATATATTGCCGCAGCTCATCTGCATCATCAAAGCCTAGTGACGTAGCTAGTTTTGTGGTAGCCTCGGCAGATGTGTCTGACTGCGCCTCCATTTTTTCTTTATAGAATTTCAGTTTCTTCTCCATCTCTGCCAGCTGAAAGAAATAATATGAGAAACAGATTAACTGAGAAAAGTCCTACGTGTGTGATAAAAAATCCTTACCTTTTCAGCCCTCTTGGTTGCCGCAATCTCTTGAAGTTTCTTCCCTTGCGCACGTCTTCGCTCGGCCAAACGCGCAAGCTCCTCTTCTGTCTTCTCATTTTCCACATTTGCTGAGTACGGGAACTGGACGATCCGTTCATGTGCACGAATTTGAGCTGGATCCGTAAGACGGCGCAGTAGTCCGGTATAGTCTGCTGAGAAGGCACAGACATTTTGAAATAACCACTATACGTTCGTTCAGAGCTGTAGTAAGAACTAACGAGGCGGGCGATATTCACGTACGTTAATTTGAGGGGATGTTATGCGAGCTGGGAATGACGGATATTTGAGCTGTATGAGTTTCTGAAGGTAGTCGGCTGCCTGAGATGCACCCCACGGTATCCTAGAACCCAGGATTTTTTTTCAGCATGAGCGTATGTTGATTCGTAAGTCACGTGTACCTCTTGCAGTGATTTAGGATACCTCGCCCAGAAAGGACAGGAATGACCGATGTGGATGCCGTATTGAATGATATGACAAGACCATCGGATGTGAATGGTGAACTAGGAGCGGGTAGATTGTTATGGTAAAATGACATGACCGAGTCTACGCAGTATAGTAAACGTGGTACGCCATATTGCTCAAACATCAGTTCAGATGTTACTGAAACGAGTAAGCTTATAATTGATTCAATGATATATCTAACGACACGTACGAGCTCGGGAATGAAAAGGCGTGCACAAGCGCTCAGACATCAGAACTGGGTGGTTCACGGACTCGGCGCTGCTAACGTTGAGATGCACGAATGCATAGTCCAACGCATTTTCCTATCTCTCATTTCAAGGAACTGAGTAACAAATCTACATCCAAACAATAACCGGCTCACCAACGCGTCAAAGTTTAGCAAGACATCGCCTTCCCAAGGTGTTCGAGCTTGCGCTCTCGCCCCGCTGTCGAATTCAACACTATCACCGAAAAGCAGAACAGGGTTGTTGGACCTTCTGTCCTTGAAGCGGGAGACGATATTGGGTCCCGAGAACGGATTCAGACGCGTCTTACCGGTTTCTGGATCTAATGCGAAACCGTAGCGTAAAGTTGATGAGCCATTGTCGATGACTATAGGAGTCTTTTGGTCCTTGAAGGGAGCATAGTCAATTTGTTGAAGGGGTTGTGGCGGGTACGGTGCTGGTAAGTACACGATGTTGGACGTGTCGGCCATCGTCGACGGCGTCAAAACTCAAGGATTCGAGGAACGGCGGGGAAGGAAGGTGACTGTGAGATCTACGCGTGACGCGTTGTCGGATCATGCCGAACGGTGAGATCTGAAATGAGATTGCATCATGCATGACACATGACGCGCGCATTTGAAGTTGTCGATCATGCCTTTACAAGATTATCTGGTCCGTTCTTCCTTTGCCCACTCGCCACCATGTCCACTTCAGACCTCCACCGTCTTGCGGCGACTCACGCTGAAATCCCCTACTCTCGCCCGGGTACGCCGCCTCCGGAGCACCCTCCTCTGCAGATCGGGTTCTGCGGACTCGGCGCGATGGGTTATCTCATGGCTAGGAACCTAGCAAATCACCGTTCTTCTCATTCGAGGGGTGCTCCTCCTCTTCTCGTATACAACAGGACACGCGCAAAGTCAGAGAAGCTGCAAACCGAGCTCGGAGCGAACAAGATCCGTATTGCCGAAAGTGCAAAGCGGCTTGCTCAGGAATGTGATCTGATCATTACTAGTCTCGCAAAGGATGATATCGTTAAGACCGTATATGCACAATTTAAGCAATCACTGTCGGTAAGATGATTTGCCATTCCTCGTATTCGCCATAAGCTTACTATATGCAGGAAGTTCCGCCCACAAAACCGAAAATATTCGTCGAGACTAGCACTTGTTACCCAACCGTTGCAGGTCATTCTTTTACCGTGTTGGCCCGTGTCTCAATAACACTCACATATTTTATTAGGGGAGCTCGATGAAATGATTTCTGGTTTTCCGCACTGCCACCTCATAACATGTCCGGTCTTTGGGGCGCCAGCAGCCGCTGACAAGGCCCAGCTCGTGCTTGTAATGTCGGGAGACTACCGTTCAAAGAAAGAGGCTGCTTATTTGTTGGTCCCAGCTATCGGTAGGAAAGTGATCGATCTTGGTGGAAACCTTGAGAAAGGTCCGTCCATTTTAAGGTCGTATTGAAAGCCACGACATACTAATCCCTCTCCAGCACCCACGTTGAAGCTTATCGGAAACTCGACTATCTTGGGACTCATGGAAACTATGGCCGAAGCTCTTACTCTGGGCGAGAAAACCGGAGTAGGCGCTCCCGCGGTGCACGAATTGATCCAAACTCTTTTTCCGAATCCGATCATGTTGAACTATGCCAACAAGATGACGAACGATTTGTTTGATGGAAGCGTAGGTTTCTCGATTGACGGAGGATTGAAAGATGCGAAGCATGTCCAGAAACTTGCTAGTGAATTCAACACACCTATGCCTACGCTTGACATTGCCCATCAGAACTTACTTACGGCTCGAGCCATCTACTCCAATCAGAAGTTGCGTGGTGCACAAACAGTTGATGTCCTTGATTGGAGTGCGCTAGTCGCGGGACCTCGCGTGGCCGCTGGACTAGACGGGCTTAATTCCGGGAAGGTAAGATATTGGAAATGACTTCAGCTTATTCATTCAATATAACCAGTATCGCTCGATTTTTAGCATTCGAAAGTGGTGAAAGAAGATTGAAACTTCTAAGGACGAAATTGCTGTTATTTCCGTCAGTGCCGTGTTCTTCGTGCAAAGTTATTGTACCTTGTAGTTTCACAACCTTATGGGAAAGTACTTACCAGAAATTTATTTCGTTGGTCGATCAGCTCAAAAGTGAGAATGAATATTTATTTTGTATACTCATATGAGTGCCGATCATGACGAAATGGATCACCAAAATGGCAAGTCTTTCCTTTTAAAATTAATAAACCTAGAGCATCGAAGGAGCTACAACCGAAGGCAATCGATACTAGTGGTATTTGAGCCTGCAGATAACAATTTCGCATATTTTCCTAAAGGGATGAGAAAGCGAGTGAGGTAGAATGAGAAGAGGTTGAATCGAAAGGAGGAAGGAGGAGAGCATGTGACCATGAAGTCACGTTATCGCTCTTGATGGGAGGTTCCCGACGCTTGCTCCTTTTTCCTTTCGTGTGCACGGCCCATAGGCTCCGACCATAATCCGGCCCCCCTCCTCCTGCCGCCACATCCTTTATTCTTCCTCGTCCACGATGTCTCCGTCTCTGATATCCTCGACATCCCTCTTCAGACCTCGTTATGATCCTACCAAACCGGAGTACGAAAAATCTATACTTGAGTGGAAGGGCAAGAAGAGTCAGAAGTTGAGCGCGCCACAAGTGCCCACAGTCAAGGTAGTGGTACAAAGGTCTAAGACACTTTCTCCTCGCTCTGTGCTTCCACCTCGAGAGTTGTCGAGTAGTCCGCCGGCGAAGCGCAGTGCGCCAGCTTCTGCGGCATCAACCTCACCGGTCTCCTCTGTCACGTCCTTAGCCTCGGCAACCACTCCAGATGCGCGCTTATTTAAGAAGAGGAAGCTCTCCGGCGCGTCTTCCTCGCCCAATCCAATGGATATAACCCGAAACGCGTCCGTGTCCCCCCAGAGTGCTGAAAGCGCGAAAGACGCGTCGAAGTTGTCTACACTCAAGCGCGAAAGGTCGATGGGTGACGCGTCTCCGATTGCCGGGGGTTCAAAGGCTGATGAAGATAATGACGCGTCGCTGACTTCTTCACCACCTGAACGCGTCAAGAAAGTGAAAGACGCATCGACGCGTGAGTCAGCTCTCCCCTCATCCTCGATGTCCACAACTTCGATGCCATCGACGTCGCTCTCCAAATCCCCTTATGGTCCTACGCGGCCAGAAAGGCCTAAGACGCCTCCTCCTCGTCCTGTGCTCTTGCCTCGAGAGCCATTGAGTACTCCGCCAAAACGCCTCGCTCCAGTCTCCTCGGGTTCCTCATCTTCAGTAGCATCTTCTCTCACGTCCTTACCTTCGGAAACCACCTCGGACGAATCAAATGCGCGTTTACCTAAGAAAAATCTCTCCAGCGCGTTTTCGTCCGTTAAGCCACCAGATGTAACTCAAGGCGTGTCTATCATCCCTGGGGCTTCTGAAGAGACGAAAGACTCATCATCAAACTTGTCGACACTCAAGCGCGAAAGGTCGATGGATGACGTGTCTTCGCTTGCTGAGGGCTCGGAGGCTGATGAACGCGAGAATGCATCGCTAATGCATTCGTTACCTAAACGCGTCAAGAGACTCAAAGACGCGTCGACGCGTGCGACGACGGTGAGTTCGAGTGTGTCGGCGAACACGTCACGCTCCTCGTCGCCAGCACCTTCTGGAAAGCCATCCGCGCGATCAAGAAAAACGTCGCGTAAATCGGATGGATCTGGTAGAAAAACGCGCCGTCGTAAGAAACGAGCCCTGACTGACCTCACGCTGCCTCCAAAAAAGGGCACCTACAATCGTCATTTGACTCCTATCATGGTCCGAAATGCCAGCACGCCGGACTCTACGATGGATTGCGAATCCGATTCCAACTTACCGTTGCACGATCCTCGACAGACATGGACGGAGGAAGATGGTAATATCGAAGATGGACTGCGTACTAGTGAACAAGTTGTGAAGCGACTCTCTGAGATGGGGAGGTATAGAGCTTGTAAGTTCTCTGATTAGATAACTTTCTTCGTTTTATTGCTGTCATCTGACAATGCTCTAAAGTTTTCAGGAATCCGAATGATCCGGAGGACATGTCTTATGAACTGTCAGAGCTTCCTACTGTTGAATTAGAGTATCCAAATACCGGTGCGGTCGAGACGTGAGTATCCTTCCGGATTTGAGACGTCTATTTAATAAGACACGCGTAGTTTCTTGCTGGCTCGACCTAAGGACGAAGACCACTATGATCCTACGCTTGATATCGAGAACACTTTGACCACGTTCATCAAAGGTTGGACAAGAGCATCGAGTACCGAATCGACTGTGCTAACTAACTTCTCAGACATTATTCCGTGCGAGTTCAAGGACGTGTTTGGACAGCTACCTGAAGATGCTCTCCGGAGTATTACTGACGAAGATGACGAGGACAATTACCGAGCCTCTCCTACCCCTGTTGAAACTTCTCTGCACCGGGTTTCATCTTTCTTGACCCCTGAGAGATCCAAACCATCGACATTGAGTCTCGTTCCATACTCTGACTCCGAAAGTGGAACACCGCCTCCACCTACATCTTCCTCTCGATGCTCTCCATCGCCGAAAGGATTAATGAGGTCGCTGATCACAGCACGACACCGTAGGGATGGACCGGCGTATACTGCGACACTAAGAGAGATCAATCAATGCATTCGCGAATTCAAGAAGCATATCTCGGGCAACATTCTCCGAGAAGTTCCTCGTACGTGGGAAGTGGATGGGATTCCAGTTGGTGTAGTGCATCGCATTATCGAAGAGACGTACCAGCGTTGTGTCGGTCCCCAGATCAATCAACTCAGGAAATACGAAGCATTCTCGTCTAATGTATATGGAGAGCTCACGCCTGCTTTCGTGGACGACATCATCAAGCGCACAAGGCTAAATTACAAGTCGCTCTTCCTGGATCTTGGATCTGGTGTAGGCAACGTCGTTCTGCAGACGGCGCTGCAGACTGGATGCAAAGCATTTGGTATTGAGGAGCGTGGGGATACAGCGCAAATTGCGATCGACCAGTTTGAGCAGATCAAGCTCCGCTGCCGGATGTGGGGTGTCAGTATGGGAGAGGTCGAGCTCGTTCAGGGAGATATGACTAGGAATGAGCGCGTTGATCAACTGATGAGCAAAGCGGATGTCGTGCTCGTCAACAACTATGTCTTCTCCGAGGAGTGTAAGCCTTTTCCTTTCGCCTCTTCCTACATTTTATCTAATCTACCAAATTCAATATCTATATAGTAAATGCCGCCCTCCGCCCAAAATTCCTCGACCTCAAGGAAGGCGCATTTGTTGTCTCACTCAAGCCCTTCGCAACCCCAAAATCGCAACAGCTCACCGAACGAAATTTTGATGACATCTCTTCGATATTTGTCGTTAAACCTTATCCATATCATAGTGGCACCGTGAGCTGGAGTGGTGGGAGCGGGACGTATTATATCCATCGTGTAAATCGGGAGGTGTATAGAGAGTGTGTGAAAAATTTCCAAGATTCGAGGAGGACGAGGGTGATGAGACGATGATGCGCCTTTCGTCCGAGCTTGGACTCAGTGCCTAGTCCTCTCTTCCTCCTCGTTCGTCCTTGTATTTTCCTCCTCACCGCAACTTTGCACCTCCTCCAGCTTCCTATTTCTGAACCTTTTTTCATGGATGGCTCCCCAATAACGTGTTTTATCATTTTTTATTTCTTCCTAGAGGTTAAGATTGATTTCCCAAGACACTGGCCCTTTTTATCGTCAGTCAAGTCAGACTTTTTTTTCATCGTACACTGCATCGCACTGCATCTTATCGCATCGTGACTTTGACTTACCAAGCAGGTCTGCTTACATCCATAATATCCGAGAGTGCATTGCCTTTTTTCCTTCTCATTTCTTTCTCCCTCCCTTGCTTTTCGCTTTCCTTTCAATGCCGTTGTTTTATTATATAGATACTGTTACTTATACCCTCCTGTTACTTCTGTTGCTTTTCTGAACCGCTTTTTCCACAACGCAATGTATACAGAACGAGACGCTCTCATTGACAACTCTACTTACATGTTGTCGACGTCGACTTCGTCGAGATCCCTGCTTTTCCGTTCTCCTGTTGTAGGTACAATTTTATACTTGTTGTTTCGTACTGTACATACGTGCTCTTTTGTAGATCTTAATTCACTGTACTAATTTCTTCAGATTCATGAATGACCCGAGGACTCTTCACGTCCTCAACCGATCGAAATTTTTAGAAAATAAAAACCCCTTTCTTCATTGAACAGCCTTCTATCTGCTCGAGATAAACATAACGACGTACTGTATGTCGCGCTTTCTCTCTTCAAACTCTTGGGTAATAGGGGAGAAAGACGAATACAGAGAATAGCAGGAAGATCTGAGATGGCCAATATATGGTATAAAGAAAACGGAAAGGGAAGGGAAATGAAGGAATAACGAAAGAGAACCCTGCAAAGAATGGGAACATATTTAGTTTCCTTGTAAGTCATGACCGTGAAAGGGTTGGGTTAAGTTTCCTGTACGTAGTTTCCTGCATTATCGAGAAAGCAACGGTAAACATTGTTTTCAAGCGAAGACTGAGAAAGAAACAGGACAAACCTGGGAAAACGCCTTCTCGTCCGTTCAGTCGACCCGTCCACCAGTCCTCGGTGCTCTCGGTGCGCTTGACGACTTCGATGCGGTCGCCAGTCTTGAACTCTAGATCGCCGTCAGCCTGTGCGAAGTAACGTTCAGCACGTTCTTGTATCGAGATAAACGAGAATCGTTTTACCTGAGCGGTAAAATCATACAGCGCAACTACGTATTGCATCGGCGGCTCGGCCCGTGGTTTGGGCTTGAGCGGAGGTGGAGGCGGGGGCGCCTTCTTCGCCAACGTCGCCTCTCCATTATTAGATGGCGTATACGGAGGCGGCGCGGCAGACACATGTCCCCCAAATGAAGGCGGCGGAGGGGGCATCTTCTTCGCAAATCCTCCCGCACTGCTCGTCGTCGAGCTCGACATCCCCGTGTTCGATCTCGCTAGGGACGAAGCGCCCGATGCCCCCGACATCGTCGAGTTCTGACGATGCGTTTGTATCAACTTCGAAGTTGACACGATACGCTTGGTTATGTTCATATCCTCGATACGCTGCCACGCATCTGAGCGCTTGTTTTCGTACTCATCTGCTATCTGCGGCACGGTGACTGATACGTCGTATTTTCCTTCTGCGAAGGTTTGTATTTTCTCCATGAGCATGTAGTAGATGTTTAGCCTATGTTATAGACAGTTAATTTGATAAGAATTGCCTGAGAAAACAAGACACGTACTGCATATAATAGAAGGAATTGTATAGTGGATCAATGAATTGCGTGGAGAGCTGGAAGAAACGCGGAAGTTCTTGCTTCATGGCGTTATTAATATATTCGTATTCATTCGTTGCGATTTCAAAGTCTTGTTCGAGCTAACATCGCAAATATCAGCGCTCTACATGAAAGATCAATTGCTATGTCCGAATCACCTACCTTGAACAAGTTCTTCTCATCACTGAGCGATTTCTCCTTCTTATCGCGTAGCTTCGTCAAAGAGTTGTTGAATCGATCATAGTCAAGGAGCTAGTAATCAAGAAGCAGGGGGGATAGTTAATTAATTAGACAAATATTACGAGACAGCCTTACGAGCCAAGCCTTACCTTGTGATCGCGCTTCGTAATGTTCTTGCGGATCGACTTCATGATTGCCTGTAATTCCTTCACAGGCACGACGATGCGGGACTCGATAAGCTCAAGTTCGGGTGCAATGTTTAGTTTGAGCTCTTCAAATAGCTGCTGATAGCCATCGACATTGCGAATCGTGTCCTGTGCGTCAGGGTACTTGCCGATGAGGTCGAACTCTCCGACCATGGGGTGGAATATTTGGCCGAAGTGCTGGGCGAAGCCTTGACCAGAGGTAAACAAGTCTAAAGATCATATGCTGTAGTTATGATAGAAATGAAATATAGATAAAGTATGTACTAGTGACGGCCTCGGTGAACTTCTTGCAGTCCTTCAGCAACTTCTCCACCGTCTCCTCGAGCGCTGTGAACTTGCGCTGGTAGTCATCGAACTCCGGATCGGAGGACTCTGAGTGGAAGCATAAGACGCGATTATCCATCGACAAGACATTGATAGAAGCTTACTCTTGGACATCCCGACCTTGGTGGTCACCAAGTGCGGTGTCCTGCGGGCATCACGAAAGTGAGCTCAAAGATCATGATAGTGTGGCAAACGACACACCGCTTAATTGCCTTTGTTATTCCCTTCATCACTAGCGACTCACGACACAGGCGACAGCCAAGACGATAAGCAAGGTGAGGAGTCAAGTCGGAACTGCACGCATACAAGCTCGCGGGAAGCGGGCTAAGAGCACAGCCATCACGTGCAACAACAATAATCGTAATTTCTTCTCTCGTAAGTAACAATTTCCATAACTTACCTTGCTACGCTCATCCCACCATCCACTATGCCGATTAACCAGCCTTCAAACCAAATCAAGTGCATTCAGCACTCTTTCTTCGTGGTTGTACTTGGCTGAGACTATACTAGATTAACCAACGTGTCCATCGTGCGCCTCAAGAAAGGCGGGAAACGTTTCGAAGTGAGTCAGAAGCGCATACATCCGACACCCCTTCCATCCGGTAGACTCGTGCTCATCGTGGTAGACAGGTGGCATGCTACAAGAATAAAGTGCAAGAATGGCGAAAGGGCGTGTAAGTCTTTCGCGAAGTACACCATGGTCGCGCTGAGAAATCTCATGAGAATTGCATTTATAGAGAAACAAGCTTGGACGACGTCCTTCAAACTGAGGCTGTATTCGTGAATGTGTCAAAGGGCGAACTCGCAAAAGCAGGCGATCTCAAAAAATCATTTGGGAATCTATCGCAAGACGATATCATCAAGGAGGTGAGTACAGCCCATCGTCTGCACTCTTTCTTTTCTCCGGATAACGATTGAATGACTCACAACTGACGTTCGGCTCTTCATTAGATCCTCAAAAGCGGAGACCTCCAAGTCGGCGAGAAGGAGCGCGAACATGAGCTCACCAACCTGCGAAAGGACATCGCGCACCGCGTAGCCGAGTCCGTCGTCGAGCCATCCACTCAGCGGCCCTACTCCCTCGCGATCATCGAGAAGGCTCTCTCAGAAGTCGGGTTCAGCGTTGACCCGTCGAAGAACGCGAAGAGCCAGGCGCTGGTAGCGATCAAGATGCTCACGCAGAGTGCTAAGCTGCCAGTACAGAGAGCGAGGATGCGCGTGAGAGTGACGATCCCTGCTGCGGATGTTGAGAGGCTTGGGAGCAAGGTTAAAGAGGGTGCAGAGGTCGTGGAGGATACCGAAGCGAGGGCTGAGCTTTGGGAGGCTGTAAGTTGCTTCAAATGCCCGTTGTTTTTGAAATGGTCGGAGCTGATATTTGATTGTTATTCATAGACTCTACAGATCGATCCTTCCCAGTTCCGCGTATACAAGGAATTACTCGACAAGGAATGCAAATTGGGGCGATTAGACGTAGTCGATCACACAGTCTTCGCGCCGCCTGCCGCTTAGAAATCTCACATATCGCTGTACTGTAATTGTAGCTTGATTCTCAGTGTACGCTGTCGAGAGATTCGCCAACCTGTATATTGTATGAAACGTTGTCTTTTCCTCGTTGTAGCGAATAAATACGACAACGAGAGATCTAAATCAAACACCTCACCAAATCAAACTTGTCTCCTCCCGTTCGACGTCCCTTAATACAAGCGGCTTCACCACGCGGTTCCAATTCTCCGCCCATGAGCACCATCCTTCCTCTTCCTCTTCCACTTGCACTCGCTCATCGCCTCGCAACCGATGTCGACGATGCCCGTGCTTTGTATGCCTGTTGCTCGACATGCACTGCTTGAACGACTCGCGCAGTCGGGCGAGCTGAGGTGCATCTGGGAACCCGCGTAGGAGATCCGTAAGTTGACTCGTCAACTCGTCAGCGGTTTTGAACGTGTATCCGTTCTGGCGATCTTTGACGAGTTCGGAAAGGCTGGATTCATCATCATCCGAAGAGTGATTTTGAGTAAGAGTTCTGGTATACAGATTACTTTTTTTTCCCCCCTTGACTTACCACGGAAAGTCAAGCGCACAAACAGGTAACCTACATCCAAACATGTCGACGATTTTCATCGGGAGGTCCAAATTGGACGAGCTCGAGTGCAGGCATACACCGAGATCTGCAGAGCCTGTAAACACCAAGCTTTAGTAATAGTATCACGAACGTTGAAAGTTCGAAGAGAAGCCCTACCAAGCAGGACAGGATAATCCTCCGCTTCGAGCCACAAACTTCTACACCGAACCCACCTCCAGCCCTGCTCTTTCTCCCTTCGCGCTACTTCGTTCATGTAGAACTCCTTTTGCGGGCCCTTGCCCGTGACGATAGCAAGCAGCTTGGGTAATTTATTATTTTCATCGTCATCCGATGAAACGGATTCTTCTTCATTCGCCTGACTGGCCCTCTTCTCGTACGCTTCAAGCGCGTCTAGGAGGATGCTGAAGTCTTCGTCGGGTGTCCATGAAGTAGAACTGACGAGCAGGGCAGGACGGTCAGCCCGTAAGGCGGGGAAAGTCGATCCTGGAGATGACGGATCGGAGAGTTCTGGGTCGAGAGAAAGAGCTCTGTATGGCGCGCCTTGATGTGCTAAGTGTGTGAACGGCGTAGAACGCGGCGAGTTGTATCTAGGAAGGAACTGTTTGAGAGAAGGCGAAGAAAGGGAAGGCGCAAGCTTGTTAAAGAGCTGAACCAAGGTCTAATCGTCAGTGAACGTATCTATGATACTGGTGCCAAAATCATCGTACATCGTGAATCTCAAAATCTTCCGCGCGCTTGAAGTAGGACGGAGGGCGGTCGTGAAGAACGACCTTGATACCTCTGAAGATAATCAATCATTAAATGACATGGCAAAAAATGAGAAGACACGAACCGTAAGTCCCAAAGCTTGACCAAATGATCACGCATCGCTCGTGTGACGAACAGATGAATGTGCGCTGACCGACCAAAGAACTTCTCGAATCTTATCAAAAAAATCAAGGTACTCAGCAGACCTCCCTGAATGAACAAAACGCAATCCCGGACACGTACTCTCTAGCGATCCTGACAAGCGCATGTTTCTCGCCCAACTTAAGTGCGAGAATACTATACCCAAGATTATGCCAGTCAATAATGAGCTTACTGCATCTTAACCAGCATACGAGCTGTACAAGCGCAAGAGTTGGTATGCTCGGAGGGTTCTGGCTTCAAAAAATTAACAACACTGACTAAGTGGAATCTTTCTTACGAAGAGATGAAGAGAAATAACGAACCTGCACGATGATGTACTCTGGAGGATGAGGGATGGTGTACAAGAGCGCTGAGAGGACAGTACACATTTGAATAGCAATTTTGAGGGGTGCTAGTAAGAGGAAGGGGAGTCTTTTGAACATCGAGGGCGTTTCCGCTAGGTGAACGAGTTCGACATTTAGTCGTTCCAGCGAAGGGATCGGCTTTGAGCCTTGACACAGAATAAGCATTGATATAACGAAACAAGGTTCTTTCGCAACGCACCTGCATAGCCAACCAGGTATGTCTGGAAGTGCGCATTCGCAAAGCTTTCGGCGTGATACATCATACGAGGGCTCCTCCCTATGTCCCCGAGGACGAGCACGGCGACGATGCGCAAGGCAGCTCTTTCCCTTTTGCTGAATGCATTTCGGATGAGGGTAACGATGAAAAGCGTAATTAGGATTCGAAGGACGAATGGGTAGTCGAACATTGTAATATTAATGTGAGCTTCAATGCATTTACTATTGCATTCGAAAGGAGAGAAGTGTCTATGCTTGAGACGCGGTTCAGTGAGTTTTAGTTGCACCACCTCGGTGATGACGACGCGTGCACGTGCGTGCATTCAACTCGAGTTCCCGTTTCGGAGTCCTAGAGTCCTACTGCTGCCGCTGCCATTCTGTGTCTGTACAGTACCACCAGCGCTCCATGTCGACACAGCTCAGCCCGATTTCTTTAATTTCTTTATGACTCTCTAAGTCTGCGCTTTGTCAGCCCTTCAACGGCATCATCAGAACGTCCTCTAAGGCCTGTCAGTTCTTGACAATATAATATTTAACTCTAAGTACAGTAGTAATTGGTTGCCGGACTTGGTACAGGAAGGCCCGAGCCGTCATTCTGCCGAAGACGCTGGGTTATCGGTGTACCGCTAACTTGAGCTTGCACGATTAGACCTAACTATCTACACACATTAGACTGGCCGGAGGCGTAGGTGTCTGTCATACTTCGCGACGACCTCCTCTTTGTCCAGTCTAGATAAAACTCCTATACCTATATGTTGGGACTATTTAACGAGCTGACGTCTTTTCTCATTCACCAACAACACATTTCATCTCATTTCATCTCACCTCACTGCGAAAATTCTAAGGCCCTGTTCGGTACAAAAAATAACGGGTGGATAAGGGCGGATAGTGGGATAACGAGTTAATGCTGTGAGATCCGGCATTTCCCCTAGGTATTTGTTAATATTTGTTCAGTTCATATTATTCGTCACGCATTTTGGTTCCGCTTCCTTCCGGTCTAGGAGACTGCCTTCATTCACTCCTCCAGAAATATATGCTGAGAGAACCCGCATATTCAAAGACTCAGTACCATAGTTGATGAATTCTGTGCATCAAGGGTAAGAAGAAACTGGCCAGAGGTAGTCTTCCAGCTATGGTAAGTATGCTGACCAAAGCCGTCACATAGTGACTTGCACATGCCGAACCCAGCCGACCTCTTACCTCATCATCAGGAAGACTCCGGATCTCACGACCTTAACTTTTGGATAAACTATCCACCATTATTTTTTGTACCGAACAGGGCCTAAGCAAATGCATATGGTCATGTCAGAATCGACAACCCCAGTCGGTACGCAATCCAAATCCCCCCCCGTTTCCCCTTCCACGCGATGGTGATGCAGATTATATGACTTTAAATTTACTCACAACCTTGGTGATACTGATGGAAGTCGTTCGGACAACGCTAAACGCTAAAAGACGACGAGGAAAAGATAATGACGAGAAGACGAGCCGGCCCGGAGATGTGGTAGATACACCCACTGCCCGGGGGCGGATCAGTAGCCGAGTTCCACTCCGGTAGTGTTATATATATTGTATGTGCAGTTAGACTTGTTGTATGTGCACTGGAGTGTACAAGGCCAAGCATTGCAACTGTTCGACGTCTGCACGATTGTAAAAATCACAGGAATACAGTATATGAACTTATACACTATGCGATCACTGCATTTCACGCGTCCCGTCGGACTATCACGCACCTCGAAAGTATTGAGTGAAGACGCGAAGATCGAGTGTATTCTTGGGAAAAGAAACACACGATTATGCATGAACCACGCTTCGTTCCAGTAGAATACCCATGTTTTTGTATCCATGCAGAAGTGATGATCAATTTCTATGTGTGTAAATTACAAAGGTAACTCCTAGCAACGTTGATGCATACTTATTCCACGAAAGGCGATTGGGCGCAACGTATGCGTATAGTTATTTTTACACGAATCCGCAGACCGCTAAAACCGAAAAAAACCGAATCACAAACGCAACCTCACAGTAAGAATCTGGAGGAGACTTGTTCTCGTTCTCCCTTCTCACGCATTCTTCTTCTCCGCAGCGGCTTTCTCACCCGAAACCTCCGTACCATTGACAGACTTCTTGTGCAGCCTCAAGCGCGGCGGCAAAATCATCGTCGGCGGGAGCGTCGTAATGGAGGGCAGCAGCGCCGACGCCGCGTTCCTCGCATTCTGCATCATGACCATATCCATGATCACCAGAGCCGCCATCGCCTCGACAATCGGCACGGCGCGAGGGACGACACACGGGTCGTGTCTGCCCCGAGCCGCCAGCTCACCCTCCGTGCCGTCGTATTGCGCCGTAGCCTGCGCCTGGCTGATCGTCGCGGGCGACTTGAACCCGATGCGGATGTAGACATCCTGCCCGTTCGTGATCCCGCCCTGTACGCCTCCGCTCCAGTTCGTCCGCGTCCCGAGGCGCCCATCGGGCAATGCGACGAACGCGTCGTTGTGTCGCGAGCCGGGCACCTCCGTCCCTCGGAATCCAGAACCAATCTCGAAGGCCTTAGTTGCAGGGATGCTTAGCATGGCATGCGCGAGCGCCGCTTCGAACTTGTCGAACACGGGCTCGCCGAGTCCGGGCGGTACACCCCGCATCACACAGGTAATCGTCCCGCCGATCGAGTCCTGCGTCTCTTTGGCGCGGATGATCCGCTTCGACATGCGTTCTGCCGTCTCCGCGTGCGGGCACCGTATCGGGTGCGCATCCACATCTGCACGCGTGACTGTTTTGAGGAGTTGTCGAAATTCCGGAGTGAGCGCCTCCTCGATCGCATCGTTCTCTTCGTCATGCGAGATCGCGCGCCCGTCAACGGAGGATGGGATCGTTACTTTCCCAACGGAAGAGACGAAGGCGACGATTTCGATGCCGAAGACTTGTTTGAGATACCTCTCTGCGATCGCACCTGCAGCGACACGTCCTGTACGAGACTGAATTGAGCACTTTAAAATAAGGCAAATGATTAAAAACACATACCAATCGTCTCACGCGCACTACTCCTGCCTCCTCCACTACTAGCCTTGATTCCATATTTCTCAAGGTAGGTGTAATCAGCATGACTAGGCCTGGGATACAAATCCGTCTCCGAATAGTCTTTCGGCCGCTGGTCCTCATTCTTCACAAGCAGACCAATGGGCGTGCCAAGTGTCACCCCATGCTCGACACCGCTCTGGATATGTACCAAGTCCTTTTCGTCGCGCTATGCACAGGCGAAGGAAACCAGGAACCCCATGATAGCAGCATGTCAAGCAGGAAGCGAAAGCGACAAGGGTGGATGAGAGTTGGCAAAACCATATTCAAATCAGATATTAAACCCAAATTGAAAACCAAATCGCGCATTAGACGGGCGCACGCAGTGCACAGCAGAACCAAGATGGATGGATGGATGTGTAAAGCGACGAAGAGCCGTCAGGAGAATGGACAACCGTAGATCCAAGTATCGGGTGTGTGAAGTCGAGGCAAATAGGCGTTTTATACGAGTTATTTAAAGCAGGCCGAAGTGATGGCAGATGCCATGAACGAGGGTCGGAAAACCGATGCGTCGAGGGTAGATCAAAATTTTTAGATCCGAGGATGACGACGAGGGCGCATATACCAGATGTCAGATATCAAGTATCAGATGAATAGAGAAGGTAGGCACAGAAGCGAGGGGTAACAGCCAAGCGAGCCGACAGCGAGACAGTATGAGTGAACCCGATTGCATTCAGAGGAGCGTCAATCAAAGAACCGACAGGCAGTGCGTTAGGTTTGATTGAACAGTGAATAGAACGCATTTCCGAACGCGAGGACATGATAGAGACCAAATCCGGATGGTCGGTATTTTCGTCGTGAGCAGCAAACGTCCACAGTAAATGATGGTCGCAGGCAAGGAACAGGATTGACGGACAACAGGGGCACGATAGTCGATGAATATGTGTTGATGAGATGAGTTGAGAGGAAGCGTGTGTATGATCAAGGAAATATCGAATGCAAGATCAACCTCGTTGTCAGCAAACAGTTCATCATAATACGAATGACAGTGAGATGATTTGACTTACCGGAGTCGTGAGATTACTTTGTCCCGGCCGACGCCTGCTCAGCTGGGCTTGGATATCCGGCGCGGTGAGTTGCAGGCCCTAAATCATCCAGAACGGGAGTAAATCAAGATGAAGTGTCAGATATCACTCGAAGCAAAGAACAGATTAAAGGAGAAGTAATGACGAGTTGATAGTACGCAGCGAAAGGAGCGAAATGAGATAGAATGCGAAGTTGCACGCACCGGTGGACATCCATCTACGATACACCCAACAGAGGCGCAGTGGCTCTCGCCATAGGTCGTCACCCTGAACAAATGCCCAAACGTTGACATTTTTAGTGAGTAAGTCTTTTAGAAAGCGCTGTCCAAAGCAAATCGAGTTCGATGGGGAATCTTGAAAGAAGAGATGAAAAGACGAAGTTGATTATATGCGCCCGCTCAACGTGCACGGCCGCAGAGCAAGTTGTGTCGACTGCGTCCAAAAGTTTCCGACTTTCCGAAGTGAGCGGAGTGACAAACGCGTGACACGTGACTCCCGTCGGCCGAATTCGGTAACGCGAATCCCACCAATCATTAGTGCAAGAGCGCGTCAATCTTCAAGTCGCGTCGTGACTCCGATTCGTTCGCTCACATCATCCACGGCCACTGTTGCTCGCTCGTCTCCATAGCTGAACGGGACTCTTGACAGCAAAAGTGAGAAACGAAATAAGGAGAGAGAATGGCGCCTGCAGATGGGAAACCTGCTCTTGCGCCAGCTCCGTCATCTAATCCAGGTCCAGGTGCCAACGCAGGAATGAGCAGTAACGCTCGCATGAGAGCGGGACACAGTCCGCCCATGCATGACTATCAGCTTCCTCCGCCCCCCGCTCCGCGCCCCCGCAATCAAGGCGGTCGAAAGAAAATGGTACCTATCGAGCCGGACTCGCTCTACAGGGGTAGCACGGTGTCTTCTGCACACGGTCACAGCGCAAGTGCTGCGCACGTATCACATTCCGGAGTAGGAGCTGGAGTCAAACGCGGAACAGACGGCGGAGCTGCTAGCGTCAATGAGCCACGAAAACGGAAACGAGTGGATGCGCAACACTCGGCGTCAACAACGGCGGCAACGCATTCGAAACAAAGTGGTTTTGCTGCGAATAATATTCATGCCTCACATACACATTCTCATGTCGGCGTGTCTGGAAGAGGAAACGGAGGTGTGGGATCTGCCATTACGGGCGCTGGTTCTACGAACATTTCAAACAGCCAAAACAGCAACAGTATCACCGGAGTGAGCAACGGGATAGGCGGAGGTGCGGGAGTTCTGGCAGGTGATGGAGATGGAGCATCGTCCCTTGTGAGTGATACATAGCATCAATTTCGATTTACCAACTGTTTTCTGACCGAATTTGATGTTCAGATTGAATTTTCTGCGTTGCCGACCTCAGCGCTATACGAGTACATCATGCAGTATGATCTCGTGCCAGTGATCTACCCGACGCCACTCTCTGCCGAAGACCCGCCGCCACCGGCAGCCCTTCTCGACCCGGCACGAATGGCATCACGTGCACCCACTCCCTCACCGCATCTGATGATGAATCATCCATTCACGATACAGCAACAGCACCAGCAAGAGCTGCATCAGAGCAATACACCGGCTAATCGACCGCGCCGGACACGGGAGGCAAAAGAGGGGAGTCGGCGACGTAGCACACGGTTGATAGAAGAGGAAATGCGAGGAGCAGGAGGCGTCGGAGGGATAGGAGGAATGGAACAAGTGCCAGTGCTAGCGGACGTGAGCTCATTGCATGGGGTACTGGCGACGATCGCCGCGCGGCATTTCCGGGAAAGCAGCGTACGCGAGATGGATACGCTGTTTTCGTTTCTGGGGGCAGTAAAGGGACGGAGGTAATATTAGTGTGAATAGGCGTGTGGGAGATAGAAACGAAAAGGTGACCAATAAAATTTCTGAGAGAGACCGAGAACGATGATTCGCTGTAGTCAGGCGGGAGTGATGGATGGGAACAGAACAGAAGGAAAGATGCCTCGCTGTGCTGTGCTGTGTTGGGTCGCTCGTCGTCCTTGATTCGTTGCCAGGCGACCGCTGACCGAACATTCCGACGCTCATGTGAGGCTGAATAACTAGTACTTATAAACAGACACCCCGTCGCCTTCTTCTCCCTCCAGTCCTTAAGCACTCATCTCCTCCGCCTCATCCCTTCGTCTTTCTCCGCAGCAGTGCTGCCTGGTCTTTTCACTTTGTCAGTACTCTTTATTCAATATACATGCTATTCATTCGCTAACTATGTCTACAGCTTTCCTCGAGGATCCTTACCCCCACTCGTTCTTTTTTCAACTCGTCTCTTGAAGCTCGCATATAGTCGACCTTCATTTTTCACCATATCCAAATCTACAAGTTCGTTCACGATCAGGTATCGAGTAAGATGAAGTTTGCAGCCGTTCTCTCCTATGTCCTCGTTGCGCTCGTCGCAAACGCCGTGGCTGAACCCCAATTTGGCGGTCGTCAGGGTAATGTATGTACAGAAATCCCCTGAAACCGGATACATCACTTACAGATATTCAATCCGTCTTTAGGGCCGGGGAGGCTTTGGAGGCTTCGGTGGAGGCAACAATAACAACAACAATGCTAATAACGGAAATAACGGAAACAACAACAATGCGAACAACAACAATGGCGGAAACAACAACGGCGCGACGAGTACCGACACCGCGTCTGCTGCTGCTGCCGCCTCCTCCTCCGCCACTGCAAACAACGCGAACAATAACAACAACGGAAACAATGCGAACAGTGGAGATGCGCAAGACAGCACGACGCTCGACCCCTCCGTGATCGCAACTGGCTTCGCCCAGGACGGACAGGCGACTCCCGAGGCCGGACAAGTTGCTTCACTCACGTCGACGAACAACTTCATCAACTTTTGCTTGACGGTCAACAAGCCAATAACGAACGGTCAGCAGATCCAGTCAGGCTCGTGTAACCCGGCGCCGATGGGTGTGATTGCGGCGACGACGAACATGCCGTCGAGCAAGTTCGTGTTCCCGGCTAACGGCGCGACGATTCCGGCCAACCAGGCGTTTACGATCCAGATGGCGATTAATAACATCGAGACGGGTAACTTCGTCAACGCGCAGAGCAATTACTACTCTGCACCGCAGCAGGTGAACGCGCAAGGTGACATTATTGGTCACTCGCACGTCGTCGTCGAGGCGCTTGACTCGCTTGACCAGACGACTCCCCTCGACCCGACCAAGTTCGCGTTCTTCAAGGGTATCAACGGAGCTGCTCAAAACGGCGTTGTCACTGCCGATGTTACGGATGGTCTTGATGCTGGTGTCTACCGGATGGCGTCTATTAACTCTGCTGCTAACCACCAGCCGGTTCTTGTCGCTGTTGCTCAGCACGGCTCTCTCGATGACATGGTCTACTTTACTGTTTCGAATGACGCCGCGGTATGTTTCTTTCAGTACCATATGTTGAATTTTTTTACTGACGCTCCTCTGTGATTTAGGCTGCCAACAGCACGGGCAACGCTAACACGGGCAACGCTAACACAGGCAACAACAACAACAACAACAACAACAACAATAACGGGAACAACAAGAATGGCAATAACAACGCCGCGAACAACGGGCAAAACAACAACAACGGACGAAACGGCGGGTTCGGGTTCGGTGGTGGGCGCAACGGCGGACGTGGCCGCGGCCGCGCCCTCCGCTTCGCGCGTGATGGTGCCTAAGCGCGTCGCTCTCCGACTCCTCCACTTTCGCCTCCTCTAATATTCCCTTGTGCATAGAGGACATTTTAATTCCTGTTTGGTTTTGACTTGTTTTGAATTCATGATATTTCGTAGCAATACCCTATTGCCGTCACCCCGTTATTTATGCCGACATTCATCCCGTCCATCCATTTGTCCGTTCGTATCCATTGGCACTGGCTCAATCCTTTCGCGTTTCGCGTCTCCGTGTTTCCATGTTTTGCTTCCTTTTCCTTCCCTCATATGTTGTGTAGCCTCTTCCGTAACTAAACGGCCCCGGGTCGAGCCCAAAGCCTCTCTCTCCTGTAGCAGCTTCTTGTTGATAATCGAACTTGAGGTGGATAGGATCCTTTTTTTCTCTTTTGACTTTTCGTTCGACTTTTCTTTTGTGTGATATTTCTTGCCACCGCCATCGCCATCGCCATGGGACTGGATCTGGGACTGACTCCTAAACTCCCCCTCGCATCATTTGCTTTTTTCCTTGCCACTGCATACATACGGCATGATTTTTTCTTTTTCTTTTCATATCCACTTCTATCTCTTCTCCTTTCCCGCATGTACATACTCATCAGCGGATCGGAATTCAAGGGGAGTTTCGGAATTTGGAGGAGTAAAAATAACCTTTTCTCCTTTTGCGTCTTGGGATTGAGCTTGAGTCTGAGTTGAAGTGAGATTAATGTTTTTCTCAAACGTGGACATGGGACTTGAGTCACTTTGCCCGCCTTCAAACAGGCTTCCGCCTGTTCTCCGCATGACTTTCGACCTCACTCGACAAAACCTGTGCAGCGCAATAACCTCCTCTCGGGGGAACTATTCCCGTTGGGAGGGAAACACTGTTCATCCACCCAAATCCGATACGACGACACCGAGTCGCAGACTTCGCGAAGTTAACCCCCCTCTCGGGAGTCTAAGCAAGGAATGGATACTGAAACACGTGTATGTATATATATTGGGAATATTTTGTTCTAGTTGAGATTGGAAATGGAAACGCTTTCTTTCTGATACGTTGCGCTGTAAGTTCGGTATCGGTAAGTGAGCGGGCGGCAGGGCCACTCGCACTCGGCATGACTGAGATATACATGTTGTACTGAACTTATGTTTCAGACGGCGGGCATTTGCATATGCCGTATGAGATTTACAGTATGGAAAGTCGTTCGTAAATTCTTTTAGAGTTACGGAATCGGTGAGTAGATTTGATGGATTTCCTTATTCTCTCTCGTTGGAAACGCCTTTTGATACTGCAAAGATTTCGGTAACGGTAACTGAGTATGCGGCAGTATGCGGCAGACCACTCGGCACGTGGTATACATACCGTATGTTTTCTTCCATCGGGGCTTGTTGAAAGATTACTTGAACGAACGAGAAGTGAGCAAAAAGTGAAATAGAATATGTTCAGAGCCGTGCTGGACGTTTCGCGACACTTTCAGAACCCGACACCAATCCCAGATAGGCTTGGCCGCCGAAATTGATACTTACTGTGGTTCTAGATTCATTTTGAAGTATCTGGAAAGTCGTCCGTAATGGCTTTCATTGAGCTTTGGAATCGGTAGATTCAAGTTGCTCTATTTATATTTATTCCTTATCCACTTCCGCCGAATTCCAATTTTAATATTTACTTTCTGTGTGTGGAATGACCGTAGACGGAGGCGTAGGAGTATAGCAATTCGTGTGTCTTATATTTTGCATCTCCTTAAGCTTCTCATGGGAAGGACGGAGGGAGAAAGAAAAAAATGTAGGAAAGGAGAGGGGAGTCCGCGTGTGATGTGAACAGGTACTATACAGACAGTGTATATTATAGAATACAAAAAGTGAAGAATAGATCGAATCTGCGAAAGGTAGTCAGAGTGGAAGTAAGATCATCAGCATCATGAACAAGGAACGGTGATAGATAGACAGATAGATGAAAAAAAAATTGAAACCCAAATACGAGAAAGAATGATGAGAAGACAGTTGACGAATATAGGTCAGGCTCAGAATCCATCCAACGTTTGAGGGGGCAACTACTGAATGGGTGGTTCGTTAATTGATGGATGGGTCGATTGATAGTTGGACAGTTGGACAAATATTTGTTGATTGGTCGGTGGTGAGGAAATCCAGGAAATCCGAAATCATCGGCTCAATAACCGAAAGGATTCGATGTAAAAGAAAGGCAGGAAGGTGAACGAACCAAGGGGGGCACGTGGGGGAAGGTGGAGAGAGTCCTGTTCTGCTGTTGTCGTCGCCATCGGCAGTTAAAGTTGTCAGTCAGCGACGGTCAGCAGCAGCACGCTGTTCCTGCTCGTCCTCAGACTCGTCGTCATCTCCATCGGCAGGACAACCACACCCCGAGATCGACCCGCATTTCCACGCCCACCACTATTTGTCCGTCATGGAGCGGATCGTGATTTCCCCCGGTCGTTAGTGTCCGTGCAGGCCAATTTTCAACGAAAAAGGCACAGCGCGGACGTCGACCAAAATAGCCATCGTCAAAGAATTATGATTTGAAGATCGGGCCGATTTGAAATGGTTTATTTTGGAACAAAAGGCACCGCGCATCAGCATTCCCGACGAGTGAGAAAAAATAGACACAAATGAGTTAGCAACGCGAAGGCGCAAGAAATGATCAGAAAAGGACGTAAGGAGAAAAGAAAAAATATAGAAAAGGATGAGTATATAAAAATAGGCACGGCCTAATTGACGATAGCGCAAGTGGTTACCAATGGGCCCACTTGACCTTGCTCTCGGCGAGCTCGGACAGCGCTCAATAGTAGTATCATCATCGTTCATGCGGCCGAATGATAACAAAAGACCGAAAGATCCTCAGATCTTCGTTGTAACAAGCAACAATGTCAGAAAAACAAATGTTCGGATACCCAGAAAAGCGGAGATAATAAAGAGAGTTGCGACAGATCTCCGGGGAGGAGATAGAGACGGTGACAGGTATATAAAAATAAAAACAACAAGGAGAAGGAGAGACGCACGTATCCATTGAAGAGCCTCCAGGGCCACGGCCCAAAGACATCCACGTCCTCGCGCACGGGCGAGGGGCGGGAACCACGCCCTGGTAACGACGACGACGAGGTTTCCCCTTCTTCCTCTGGATTTAGATCTCTATGAATCCTCCGCGAACGCGCACCGAGGCGCGAGGCCGGCGCATGTAACAACGGAGCACGCTCTCCGGAATCTGTGCTATTCTTAGGTCGGGTTCTTGTTATCCTGGGAGGACTTATAGGCGGAACAATGCCTGTTGCGAGCGGTCTTCGCGGTCTAGGACGTTGTCGTCTGCTCTTCAAAAGTGCAGATATAGGATATGTTGCCCGGGAGTCGGAGTCGTCGGGTGTGTACCGGAGAGGAGCAGAAATAGAAGAACATGGAGACGATTCGGAGTCGACGGAGCCCGTGGAGTTTCTTCTTGGTTGAGAACTGTACGGAGAATGGTGGTGATGGTGCATGCCAGAGGCTATCCGAACGCGAGAGCGGAACCGGACACGGAAGCTCGGCTTTGGAGGAGGATCTTGTGTCGGATCCCGACTAGGTGATCTCGAGACGGAATGCTCAATATAGCTATCCCGCATTGTTGCCGATGGCGGGTCTACTACGTGAACTTCTCCTTCGGATGGTAGGTGAAGATGAAGCGCATTATTCGGCGAGATGCCCATAATGTTGATGTCTGACTCTGTTTCTGGCGGTAAGTCGTATCTTAGTTCTGAATGTATCTCGTCGTTGTCTTTGCCCCTATTTCTGTCGGGACCACTATGTGTTTGATCATTCAAGACATCGTCAACATCACGCAGGCTACTTCCATGCGAGCTCTGTTCTGAATTATGGTAGAATCCAAGCTCAGCGGAACAAAAGTCGATCCGGTCAAGAGATAAGCAAATAAAGACACACCCGCAGTCGAGCCCTGATCATGTCCGTTTACCATGCCAGGCTCAGAACTTCTTCGCTTCACAGTCGACCTTAAACTTTTTCACCTGCCATGGTAGATTGTAGATAACACACAAAACAGCCCGAGAGGGCTCGGTGACGATCCGATGTTGCAACCCCAAGTAACCTTCTCCTATCCGAGTCGGTAGTATCACGTGATGTCCGTCTTAACTTTAATCACTTTATTTGGGTTGGATGTATAGGCAGAGATATTTTCTCCATCAGACACTCTTTTACAGCGGATGGTTTCGAACTGTGAGTCAATCTGGGCAGAAAAGGGACAAGAATTTGCCTATTGATAATATATCTTCTTGGCCAGTGAGTTTTTCTCGGCGAAAACACATTACTATTGGGCGATTGTAATTCAGCAAGCCTAAGTTCACACATTAGTATTCTCAGCAGAGTTGCGAACTGTTTGATCAAGTGCCATTTCACCTCAGTCGTGAGGTGGCTAAATATGCCATTAAGAGCAAACAGTCTGAAAACAGTGTAGAAATATCAAACAGGAAGGACGAGGAATCACAAAATCAACTTACAACTGTGTGGTCTGTTGCATGCCCTATTTATTGTGTGTTGAACCAAGAAAATGGCCATAATATTACACAGCCCTTGCATTATGCATGTGTATTGAGAACATTCGCTTGCCCAGTCCCAGATTTTCTGTTGTTGACGAGTGCAGCGCGTTGTTTGGCCTGTGTTTACATCCTTTCCCGGTTTAGCGGTGAAATGATCAGCGCCCAGATTGTCAGACCGAAGTACCGTCACATCTTGCCACGACCTCCAACCAACGATGAGCAGCATCTCAGTTAGACGACTGCAGAAAGAGCTCCGGGAAATCAACAAAGACTGCCCACAAGGTTTATCTCATTTCGATGTGAATGTGCTATTGAAAATCTTGAATTCATCTTAATCAGGCATCAAGCTCGTGAAGGCTGATGATTTCGAGACGTGGTATTTGACTCTGGAGGTGCTCGGAGAGAGCTTATACAAGGCGCGTTAGCTGCCCCGTTTGCAATCATCTGAAGTGATGAGATGCTGACGCGTTGCACACGTAGGGCGAGACATTCATGCTCAAGTTCCGATTTGATGCCCAATACCCGATCTCGTCCCCAAGCGTGACATTCGTGGCGGACGACAAACACCAGCCTCCGTTACACACGGTGCGTAATCTTCAGAGTAATCGTTCTCGTGCACGCAAACTGACTTTATTTACTCTTTTGATTCAGCATGTTTATTCGAATGGACATGTGAGCTTGTGACTCTAAGCTCCGCACCCTTCTTTACGACTTACTTGTTATAACTTGCGATAGATCTGCGCGAATATCCTCGGAGATGGATGGTCACCTGTGCTCAGCGTGAGTGCTGTTTGTATATCGCTACAGAGTATGCTTGCTTCGTCCCGGGTGAGTTCTCTTCGTGATTATTCTGAATGTTTTCACTTCTTCTCACTTCTCCCTTACCCCTTTCTTGCCTTCGATTTCGGTTCTGTATCCCGCATTCCGTGCTCCGTTCCGTGTACGTCCTCAACTCATGTTAATTCTCCTCTCCTTTGCGCTATCAGAAAAAGGAACGGTGAGTGCTTAGAGCTAATGCATTCGCGTTTCTTCGTGAGTTCCCTTCATCGGATATTGAAATTGATGCTGGGTATTGTCCCGCAGACCCGAAGGGAACGACCGATACGTGCAGTACGCTCCCGACGACCCGAAGAAGGTGAGTGCTAGTCGTTCACATAATATACCTACTAGTTTTCGCTAATGTTATTGATGTTGATTTCGGTGTAGTCGAGGTTTGTGTACGAAGGTATGCATCTAATTCTGGACTTTCAAGAACTTTACTTTGCTGACCTCGTGCCCTACAATGTGCACTTCTTAGATGATAGGTAAGCTTTGGATCACATTCAGTTACCATCGAGTTTAACTAAACAACTCGTTCTTTGTTGCGAATACAGCGTATAGATTCTGGAAGCTTGTCCCACTCAGGGCTCGTTTGACCGAATGCCCATCTATCAGACTAGTCTGCGATCTGTCAAGATTACATGCTTCTTGACGAGAAATTTCCTGCCCGTTCTTCTGGTCGGTTCGTCTACTCATTCAATTTTTCCGGCCGTTTGTTGCTGTTGTTTTTTATCTGTTGCCTTGTTATCTTGTCACCTTAGTACTTCCATACCAGACAGTATATCGGCAATCTTGTACTACATAGATCACTCTATTCGAAGATTATTGTTCAAAAGTTACATTACTTTCATTTAGCTTGGAGAGCGTTTGTGAGCTCGGCGAGTTACACAGATTTAGCTATTTAAACTTCGCTCGCCAGTTTGCGTACATAAATTTCCGAGACTTCCTGAATTAAACCCCAAAACGTATTAGGAATAAAAGAGAGGGAGAGCACAGAGTGGAGAGGAT